>OX637533.1:16975560-17583060 GCA_951800035.1 Linnaemya tessellans | reverse complement strand
GGTATCACTTAAACAGAATAGAGCACATGACTTGACTCCCTTAAACTAAACTTCCGATCCAGTATCATATACACACATGCTCGTATAAATTACCAGCTTTTTATATTTTTATAAATTCAAACATTTTATTTTTAGCAAAGTCATTTCGTCACTCGGGCAGTCATTCAGTCAGTCAGTTTAAGTTTTTCTTATGCAATTTTATTCATTTCATTTATTCATTTCGTTATCCGCTTATACGATATGAAGCAGCGCAATATCAGTTATTTATACGATATGAAGCAGCTTTTCGTTTTACCTTTATTGTTGATAAAGTCATACAATTTCTTAACAATTGAAGCGAAATATTCATGTCCTGGGCTGGTGGTGCGGAGAGTGTGATTTGTATTGTTTTCTTGCAGAAAAATGATACGTTGTGTTTTTTTTTAGCTTTCATTGCTTTGTCTATATGTATTGTTTCCTTTGGAGAGTATCTCTAGTTCTATTTTAATTTTTTCATACATTTTCAAGCAGTTTAACGAACGGATACAGAATAAAAATTTTGTACCGCAAAATTACGTTTTGTTTCAAAAAAAAAGAAAAAAAAACAGCACTCACTCCAATACATTCACTCGCTCATTCATCCATCCGTTGGCAAAATGGCAATGGCATGTGTCAGGAAACCAATCGTAAAAGTCATTTCGTAACACTGATAAGTACTCGTATGTTTGTGTATTGCGTATGCATTTACATCGTCTGTAAAAGAATTCTTTGTTAAAATGTCTGCTGAATTGGTTAAATACACATAAAGGAATTATCTTCATATGCTTACTGGTGGTCAGTAGAGGAAAACAAGTTTTCATTTGATTATTCCTGGTTTGGATTTTTTTTTCGTACGCCTGTTCAAGGATCGTTATCGCAAAATTCTTCATTCGAGTATTCATGATTTCTTCCTTTGCCATTAGGCTGCTGGCCTGCGGTATTCAGATTTGTGATTTGCTTAATGAATATGCCCAAATAGATGGAACAGTTCTTTAAGTAGTATTCGATGAGTTTCTTCTAATGCCATGCAAAATTTTAAATTGGATTTGATTTAAAGCTGTTTTTGATGACAACATTGGCACACAAAAACTAAATAAAAAAAATTTTATGTGCTTCCGTTTATTGCACTTTGGCAGTTTGGATTTTTAAAGTCAAGTACTCTATAGAATATTTGTTAAAAATGTTGAGCGAAATTGATTATTTCATGTGAAGAATTTTTGCGTGTAACCAGTGTTGCCTATTCAGCGATTTTGCATAATTAGTCATTTTTATTTCTTGAAGGCATGTTTTATCATTGTAAACACAAATTCATAAGTCTCGGTTCGCACTAGGAAATTTTATTTCATGAAAGTGGCAGTTTGTTGGTGAGAGGGGAGAGAAGAATGGTGTCGGGTACACACTTTCATGTTCACTGAAATTCTGTTTTGCATTGTAATTCGTGATTGATTTTACTTTATTTTTATATTCTTTATGTGAAAATAAACAAACAAAAACATTAAGTTTCATGAAATTAACTTTCAGTGTGCAGACACGAGTGAAATTTTAAAAAAGAATTTCAGAAATTTCATGAAAGAAAATTTCATAGTGCGAACCGAGACTAAGTTTGTTATTTTGGTCATTTCTAAAAAAAAGGCGTACAGTCGAATGCGGATAAGGATATACAAAGTTTGATTCAAAGAAATCGCTAAATTAAAATTAAGTATTTTTATACCCTTCAATAAAAATGCTGAATGGTTATATACAGAGTGTTTTTTTATAGAGTAAGACAAGTTTAAATCATACTTAAGCAAGTAAATATAAGAAAATTTTATGAAATTAATGTTTAAATATGATTTCTGCCATGTAGCCGCCACGGCTGGCGCATAGAAGACACATTTGGAACACCAGTTTTCAAAAACTAAAAAAATTTTCCATAAAGTGGAAGGACACAACCCCAGTTGCTGAGAACGGCGACGCACAGTGGGGTGAATGGTAGAGAAAGTGGCGATTAATTCATAGAACTCGAAATTTTAAAATGTTGTTATTTTTTATTGATGAGTATTAATAAATACATAAAAAAACCAGCATTTAAAAAATAAATTTTGAAAAAAAAAAATTTTAACCTTTTATGGGATTTTTTGTATTTTGCAGAAAATGGTCTTATTTGACTATTTTTGCTGTAACTTTGGAATGAAAAACGATAAATTAGTAAATTAAATTATAAATTAAAGCATACTTTATGTGCCTTTAGAAAAAATAATAAAAAAAAGTAATAAAAGCAACGTATTTTTTTGTTTGGTGTTTTTTTCACATTGATTTTTAGCAACCGGAATTCTCTTACAAAAACTTTCATCACTCAAAAATCGCACAAATCCGCAAATAGGTATTATGGGATTTATTAGCTAAAATCTTATATTTGAAGAACATAAAAGCATTTTTTCCTGCACTCATCCGCAAAGTTGTTGAAACTCAATGTATGTATCAAAAATGCCACATTTTTGGAGACATTTAATTTTTTTTATCTAAACAAAAAATAATTTTTTAAATGCTCATATACCTGAAGTTGACGGTTCCAATATAAAACTCTTACTTATAGAAGTCTTAGCAAAAACTATAATCACTTGAAATATCAATATTTTCTCTTTTAATAAATGCGCGCAAAAATAGTAAAAATGTTTGAGTTTTGAACTCACACAGCAAATAAAGTTAACTACCAAGAACTTTTATTTTTGCAATTAGTGATGTAGAATTTTATCTACTTTCATATGGTACCAAATACGGTTGTCAAAGTTAAAATTAATCTTTTGAATTAATCGTCACTTTTGAATTAATCGCCACTGTCGGGTGAAACACAGTGCGGCGAATTGATTGATCAGGATCACCTTCAATGCTTTCCTAAACAGCGGCTACAGCTTTTTCAGTGCGGGCTGTACGGGTTCACACGGGATGCACATAAACAGTAATAGTAAATGTGGTCTGAAAACGATGTATTATTCTTTGAATTAGCCGCTGTGAAGGACGTTTGTGAACGCCATAAAATGGAAGAAGTGCATGCGGAGTTTGGCGAATACAACAATAATTTCGATTAAAAATTTCAAAAATTTGCACGTGTTGCTCTGGTGTTGTGGCAGTCTTTACATGTTGGTTATTCCGTGATTAATTTCGACAATATTAATATGCGATTCTATAAAGTATTTAAATGGTGGGACCTTATGAGTAGGCAAATCGAATAAGCGATGTTCGCCTGTCTGTCTGTCTGTACGTGAAATAAGTTTTCCGAAGTCCCTAGAAAAGCTAGACTTCGGTATCAGATTGATCTTGGAAATATACCTAAATAGATTGCTTTTGAAAAACAGCAAAATCCAAAATACTGTTGCAGAGCTGGAAAATGTGTAAATAAATTTTTTGTATATAAAAATAACTAAATTTTTATATATTAAGTTCATTTAAGATTAAGAGGCTAATTGTTTGAAAATTTGTTTTAAATTCAGAAAGACTTGCGAATTATTCCCAAAACACATAGGAAAATAAATAGTAGTTTTTAATTATTCAACTTACACAGCAGAGCAGAACAGGTGTTTTCGAATGACGCTACACTTTCATCATTAGTACTCATGTGTATTTTTGTTTGTCACGACTAATTTTATTTTTGTTGTTTATTAAACTTAATTTATATTATAGAAAGAATTAAATTGATATTAATATTTAAAAAAAAAAATTTTTAAATTTTAATATTAAACTTTTTTGGTACATAAAAGTAACTAATTAAAAAAATTTTTGTCTGCTTCTTTGTAGATTAAACATTTTGGATATTTTTGAATATAAAAAAATCTTTGGAATTATAACCAGCTTCAGAGCTGGGAAATTTAAAATTTTTTTATTATTAAAGTAAGTAAATAAAAATAATTTTGTCTAAACGCGTCTTGTTTATTTGTTTATTGTCAATTATTAATTAAATAAAATTTTCAGTTGCGGTAACATAAATAACACAAAACTTTTGGATATCAGCAGCCGATGGCTCTGGAAAAAGGAAAAAGAAAAATGGAATATTTGGATAACAATTGTCAGGTTTGGAGAATTTCGAGCTGACCAAAAGTGATTTAATTTAAAAATGAATATAAGAAGTTGGTATTGAAAATCAGGATTGGATTGAATGTATGCATTTAGTCCAGATGTTCACCTGTGTAGATTCGGCACAGTCAAATAGAGTATTTTTAGCTATTTTTTTTAATATTTTTTGTTTAAATTTTTTATTCAAATTAACCAAAGGGAAAAGAATCAGCACAAATAATACTAAAAAATTTTGTGGAAAACAACAAATACCTAAATATATAAAATTAACTATTAACCAAAAGTCGTTAACACAAATGTAATTTTATTTATTTATTTTTTTTTTTTTAGTTTTCTTTTCCACAATAATGAAATATTAATTATGGAGTATAGAGCATCTGAATGTGAAATAATAACGCAACTAGATTATTTCATAGTTAAATATATGTATTTTGGAATCTTTTATTTTAAACAAATTTTTTGTAATTCTAAAGGTGCTCATTCTGTTTCCCAAATGTGCAACAAAAAGTTCCAATTTTAAAATATTTTTAGTTATTCTAAAGCTAAGTTCACACTTATCACATATTTGAACAAAAAAGCGTAACCACTAACTAACTGGGCTTAAAGGTTCCCAGAAGGACTACATTAGACCCACTGGAATGCGCATATAGAAAACCCCTTCAATAATCAATATAATTTTTTTTTTCAAATTTGGGAAGCTGGCTTAATATTAAAAAAACTCGTAAAACAAATTATTTCAAATTACCCAGCAGGTCTAACTTTCCATTTATTAAATAGTTTTCAAAGGAGTTGTGAATCAGTCCAAATTTGAGAGAGAGATATTCAAATTAACCTGTTCCAAATTATCAATACAAGACTTTAAATAAATAGTTTTATTAAAAATTTCAAACACTCATTTAAATTTTGTCTCTATATGATAATTTCAAAACAAACCTTTTTGGTGTAACATCAATTAAATTAAGAATTACTTTGTTACACAAATACTGCTGACAGGACAACAGAGTTTTTAATAATGCATTAATTTAAAACCTTTTAGCACTTTGGAACTACGAACATACTAAATTATGCAAACTGAATTAAATCTAATATGAAACTTGTATGAAAACAAATATATTTCATATCTTGCAAGTGAATTCAAAATATTGAGAATATAAATCAAATAATATTGTTGTAATAGAGATTAATAAAATAGAGCATAAATTCTAATAAAGCTAGAAGAAAGGACTACCCACAGTGTAAGAGCAGAGCAGGCAAAGGCAAGCAATGGCATGCATTAACAAGTCTTGAGAAGTTATTTTTGAAAAACAACAACTATGCACCAGCTTGTCTGAGGGCAAACTTTACAAAAACAAAAAATAAAAAAAATAAAAATTATGTGGCAAAAATATGCAAATGCATAACAGAGAAAATTGTATAATTTTAATGATAAACTTGCAGCAGCAAATGCAATTCACTTATGCATGCATTCATACATAATTTTCTAATACTAATGCAAATGAAGAAATTCCTTAGATTGCAATTGCAAAATGCAGCATGTGAGCTTCGACATACTAAGTAAAATAGGAAAATTATTACGGGAAAAAAGACAACATCAAGTGTTGAATAAGGAATATAAAATAATATGCTTTAAAACCATACTGACATGAATACCAAATCAATCCAGCAACAACAATATTATATACAACCATCCGCACTGAGTTTTAACATGAAGCAAACTGAAGCTGAAATTTATACACAATTTTCCATAAAACTCTAGTAAATCATTTGTGTTACAGAACATGTAAAGTTTTGAATGCATTAGTACAAAAATGTCTATACAAGCATAACCCCAAACGCACACACACACACACACACACGCACTAATACGCTAACATACGTCAATAAATAATCCCACATACTTTTAGGATGAATGCTTTAACATGAATTCTTAATGTGGTGTAAATTGTCACACACTGATAGAAATGGTTGTGTATGAATGTCTGTTCCTACTGCTCCTGCATGTTACAGGCTGAAAAGGCAAATGTGCTCAATGCATTTAAAACATTTACTGATATATTCATAAAAAAAATTATTTGAATTTGATATGTGATTTAAACCAAATATTCATAAAAACTTTTTTTCTTATACAAGAATTTAAAATTATTTTGTTACTAATACGGCAATTACGTGTGCCAAACAGGGTCTGCACAGGGTAATTCATTCTAGCTTTAAGAATTTAAAAGTAAGCAGGTTAAAAAAGATTTTTTAATTTTTAATTTTAATCGAGACAATATGTCGAATAAACGATTTAAACAAATTTTTTTATTCGTAAATCTATTTTTTTAGGATCGCCACTCAAGGGAACAATTGTTACTCATGCACAATGTATTGTGCCGTAGCTTGACAGGAAGGTGTAACGTTAAAATAAAACTGTTCTATTCTTAACATGCAGCATGTCTCTACCATAATATTTTTGTGTTTTTAGAAGATTATTGGAAAAATTATTAAGACGAAACCAACGGCATGTGCTTTCAACAGAACAAACATTCGATATTCTGCCCATCTCACGTGGAGGTGATATGAACTGGCCACCGAAATCGTGCAATTTTATTTCTTAAATTTTTCCCTTTTGGCCTTTCTTAAGTCGCATGTGTATGCGAATAAGCCGCAAAACATAGGGGTTCACAAAGCTAATATAACCGATGCCATCGGTCAAACTCAGCCTGATTTATGCTTCAGAGTCATGGGAATTTGGACACTTCTGGGTGAAGTACCCAGAAACTACGTGTCGCGTATTTGAATGATTTTATATTTTACATAAAAAGCCACCTTTAAAACACTCACTCATAGGGAAACTCCTACACACGCAGAGCATTGCGCCGAGACATAAAAACAAGGAGGTAGTATTGAACGGACAGATGAATAAAGATTCTAACAAAATCTTCATAAAAATTAACAATGTTTACTCTAACGGCATGTTTTGTCATATGGGGAAATCTCACGTGACGAACGCTACAATTGTACTCGTTTTTATTATAAAAATTTTCCAAAGAGATACCTTTAATTTATGGTGCTTAGTGGAATTTAAATATAGTTTCGAATGTTTTGATACATAATTTCCTAATTTGTTACAAAACTGTGTTACGCACGCTACAAAATGCCTAAGTCTTTTTAAAAGCTGAACTCAGATTTCGTAATAAAAAAATCATTTCCTAAAATGTATTGTCGATTCTTACCAAAAGCCCTTTGTGATGCACGCTACAAAAGGCCTACATCACCTTGAAAGCTACACTGAGATTTCATAATAATAAGAGATTCAGCTTCTAAAATATTTTATCAGTTCTTCTCAAAAGTCGTGAGCTCTTTGTGACTCCGGCTAGAAAAGTCACGTTTGAAAGCTGAACTTAGGTTTCATAATAATAAAAAATTTTAATCCTAAAATATTTTGTCAAGTCCACCTGTACTCTTTGTGACGCACGCTACGAAAGGGGTAAGTCACTTTGCAAGATGAACTCAGATTTCATAATAATAAAAAATTCACTTTCTAAAATATATTGTCATATCCTATCCAAAGCCGTGAAAACTTTGTGACGCACGCTACAAAAATACCTAAGCCACTGTAAAAGCTGATTTGAGATTACATAATAATAAAACATTCAAGTCCTAAGATAATATTTTGTCAAGTCCAAAAGCCATGTACCCTTTGTGACGCACGCTACGAAAGGTCTGTCACTTTGAAAGATTAACTGAGATTTTATAATAATAAAAAATTTACTTTCCAAAATATATTGTTATATCCTATCAAAAGCCGTGAAACCTTTGTGACGCACGCTATAAAAAAAACCTAAGTCACTGTAAAAGCTGATTTGAGATTACATAATAATAAAACATTCAAGTCCTAAGATAATATTTTGTCAAGTCCAAAAGCCGTGTACCCTTTGTGACGCACGCTACGAAAGGTCTGTCACTTTGAAAGATGAACTGAGATTTTATAATAATAAAAAATTTACTTCTAAAATATATTGCCGATTCCTACCAAAAGCCGTGAACTCTTTGTGACGCACGCTACAAAAGGCCTAACTCACTTTAAAAACTGAACTGAGATTTCATAATAATAAAAATTCAATTCCTAAGGTATTTTGTCAAGTCCAAAGGCCGTGAACTCTTTGTGACGCACGCTACAAAAGGTCTAACTCACTTTAAAAACTGAACTGAGATTTCATAATAATAAAAATTTCAATTCCTAAGATATTTTGTCAAGTCCAAAGGCCGTGAACTCTTTGTGACACACCCTACATAGCACACATTGCATTTTCTCGAATTCAATCAAATATTGGTCGCCTCCTGGCACTAAGAATCGAAGAATCTCCAATTTTTTATCATTATGTAATCTCAGTTTAGCTTTCAAAGTGACTTAGGGCTTTTGTAGCGTGCGTCACAAATGTTTCACGGCTTTTGATAGAATACGACAATATATTTTAGAAAGTGAATTTTTTATTATTATGAAATCTCAGTTCACCTTTCAAAGCGACTTACTCCTTTCGTAGCGTGCGTCACAAAGGGATCATGGCTTTTGGACTTGACAATATATTATCTTAGGACTTGAATTTTTCATTATCTATTATGTAATCTCAAATCAACTTTTACAGTGACATAGGCTCTTTTGTAGCGTGCGTCACAAAGGTTTCACGGCTTTTGATAGAATATGACAATATATTTTAGAAAGTGAATTTTTTATTATTATGAAATCTCACTTCACCTTTCAAAGTGACTTAGTCTTTTCGTAGCGTGCGTCACAAAGGGTTTACGGCTTTTGGACTTGACAAAATATCTGAGGACTTGCATTTTTTATTAATTTATGTTAGTCTTTGAGCTGACTAACATAAATTAAAGGGATAAAACTATCTGCAATATCTTCAAACCACTTCATACGGAAAGTGTTAATACATGATTACTATAGTTCATTTTGTTGTTGTGCTTAAGATTTATTTTATTTATTATATGTTACTTATAATACTACATATTATATAGTAAATTAATTAACCCAGAATGGAGACAACGAGCGTCGCTCGCTGTAGTGCAATAACCCACAGTCTAAGTCGGGAATCGAACCTATGACCTCCGTACTAATAAGCTAGCACCCTATTAACTTCTCCCCCGAAACATTTTTATTTTTAATATATTCATTTAAAATTCTATTAGTAATTTCTAATTATTAATTTTAATTAGTTTGCATTTTATTCTCATCTAAGCAGAATAATTATATTAATTAAAAAGATTTTTTTTTTAATTGAGTGTAAAAAGTTAATGGTTCATCTATTCTAATATTTTGATTACTCTTACATATTTTATTAAAATTATAACCCTGGATTGAAAATTTGTTAAAGTGATTTAATTAAAATACATGTAGTGTGCAATTAATTTAGTGTTTTAGGAATTCACTTTTAATAGTTTGAAGCGCAATGAAGATCATATTGTGGTTCCATAACTTTTTGCCTCCTCATTAAATTATCCCACTCAGCCCATTAACGTACTTTAAATATCTAACTATTCATATGCATATCATACTCGTACATGTTTCGCTTATTACACTATCCTTTGCATGGTTTCATAATCCAATTACTCTCATGAATGAAAACATTTATCATAATTTTGCTTCTAATTATGTCTGAACACAGTCACTTACACACGTGCATAACGAACGTATTGATAACTGACTTGGTTTTTGCTCTTTGAAAGTTATTGATGATATTTTGCTTTCTATTAAAAATTTTGTATTTTTTTATGGTAGCAGTCGTATCTGGTTTTTGTTTTGTAATTTGCAATGAAATTAGATAAAAAGATTTCATGTTCGAGTGTGTGCCTGTGTGAGTATGTTGCTTTCTGTATAACATCATACTGCTGTTGCTGATACAAATCCTTTGTAAATGGATTTTTTTTAATTTTTTCCTTTCTTGTTTCTTTTTTTGCAGTTTAGTTTTTCATAAATGTCATAAATTTTTATCATTGCCCAGAGACACATACATTTTATTTTTTCAACTCTCGATTGCAGTTTTCTTGCTTGCAGAACAGCTTTAATTGAATTTTTTTTAACTCATGATATTGGATTTGATTTTTTTTGTGTGCCAGAATTGTTGTAGAAATTATATAGTGCTTGCACTTCATGTGAGGTAAAAATTGAGAGTTATAGCCGCTTTATGAATGAAGTACACAAGAGTTTTCCAGTTGGAAAGAGAGAAAAGTAAAGCAGTCACATAAAAAATTATATATAACAAAATCCAGATTCCTAATGCAAAAGCTAAAAAATAGTTTTATATCTTATTGAAACATTCGGCTAAAAACTTTAAGGGATTGTAAATAAATAACTACTAAAGGCCTAATTTAAAAAAAAAAATAATTCTGATTTAGTAGAACTAATTTTCATACAAAAATTAGTTTTATAAGCTTCTTATTACTCAATATGTTTTTTATAAATAAAACTTGTTATATAAAAAAACTGCAAGCTTCAAAAATTATATTGAAAAGCTTTAATAAGTAAAAATCAAATATGACACAAAATATTCGAGTTTTAGTTTTGTCTGTGTAAGGAATTAACCGATTGTTGGATTACAAGCTTTCTGGACTAATAGAGCAGGGCTACCAACTTACTAATAATAATTCACAATAAATCGAATAAATCTTTGAATAATTGTAATAATTTAAATAAATTCGAATACGCCGAAAAATTCGAATAGTTCGAAAAATTCAAATAGCTCGAAAAATTCGAATTATTTGGACAATTCGAATAGTTCGAAAAATTTTATTACTCGTATTTCGAATAATTCTGATAGTTCGAATAATTGGGGTAATTGGAATAGTTCGAATTATTGTAACAGTTCAGATAGTGGAAATAATTTGAGGTATTCGAATTGTTCGAAAAATTCGAATAGTTTGAATAATTTGAATAGTACGAAAAATTTTATTACTCGTATTTCGAATAATTCGGATAGCTCGAATAATTCGGATAATAATGGGATTAGTTCGAATTAGTGTAATAGTTGGATAGTGGGAATAAATCGAGGTATTCGAATGGTTCGAAAAATTCGAATAGTTTGAATAGTTCGAAAAATTTTATTACTCGTAGTTCGATTAATTCGGATAATAATTGGATTAGTTCGAATTAGAGTAATAGTTGGGATAGTGGGAATAATTCGAGGTTTTCGAAAAATTCGAATAGTTTGAATAATTTGAATAGTTCGAAAAATTTTATTACTCGTAGTTCGAATAATTTTGATAGCTCGAATAATTCGGGTAATAGTTGGAATACTTCGAATTACTGTAATAGTTCGGATATTGGGAATAAATCGAAGTATTCGAATGGTTCGAAAAACTCGAATAGTTTGAATAATTTGAATAGTTCGAAAAATTTTATTACTCATATTTCGAATAATTCGGATAATAATTGGATTAGTTCGAATTAGTGTAATAGTTGGGATAGTGGGAATAAATTGAGGTATTCGAAAGGTTCGAAAAATTCGAATAGCTTGAATAGTCCGAAAAATTTTATTACTCGTAGTTCGAATAATTCGGATAGCTCGAATAATTTGGATAATAATTGGATTAGTTCGAATTACTGTAATAGTTGGGATAGTGGGAATAAATCGAGGTATTCGAATGGTTCGAAAAATTCGAATAGTTTGAGTAGTTCGAAAAATTTTATTACTCGTAGTTCGAATAATTCGGATAGCTCGAATAATTCGGATAATAATTGGATTAGTTCTAATTAGTGTAATAGTTGGGATAGTGGGAATAAATCGAGGTATTCGAATGGTTCGAAAAATTCGAATAGTTTGAATAGTTCGAAAAATTTTATTACTCGTAGTTCGAATAATTCTGGTAGCTCGAATAATTCGGGTAATAGTTGGAATACTTCGAATTACTGTAATAGTTCGGATATTGGGAATAAATCGAAGTATTCGAATTGTTCGAAAAACTCGAATAGTTTGAATAATTTTAATAGTTCGAAAAATTTTATTACTCGTATTTCGAATAATTCGGATAGATCGAATAATTCAGATAATAATTGGATTAGTTCGAATTAGTGTAATAGTTCGGATAGTGGGAATAATTCGAGGTATTCGAATGGTTCGAAAAATTCAAATAGTTTGAATAGTTCGAAAAATTTTATTACTCGTAGTTCGAATAATTTTGATAGCTCGAATAATTCGGGTAATAGTTGGAATACTTCGAATTAGTGTAATAGTTCGGATAGTGGGAATAATTCGAGGTATTCGAATGGTTCGAAAAATTCAAAAAGTTTGAATAATTCGAATAGTTCGAAAAATTTTATTACTCGTAGTTCGAATAATTCGGGTAATAGTTGAAATAGTTTGAATTAGTGTAATAGTTCGGATAGTGGGAGTAGTTCGAGGTATTCGAATGATTCGAAAGATTCGAATATTTTGAAAAGTTCGAATAATGCGAATAGTTCGAAAAAGTTTAATACTTGTAGTTCGAATAATTCAAATAGCTCGAATAATTCGACTATTACGAATAATTCGAATAGTTGGAATCAATGAAATAGTTCGGCTAAAGCGAATAATTCATTTAGAATAATTCGAATAGTTAGAAAAATATGAATAGTTCGAAAAATTCGGATAGCCCGAGTTATTACAACTATTTGAATATTTAGAATCAATTGTGTAATTTAAATAGTCAGTAATTGAAATGATGTGAATGCTTTGAATGGGTCGAAAAATTCAAACAGTTCGAATATATCGAAAAATTCAAACACTTCGAAAATTTTACATAAATGGTACAGTTTGAATGATTTCAATAGTTTGAATAAACCCGATATTGCGAATAATTCGAATAGCTCGAATTATTAGAATAGTTTCAAAATTTCAAATAGTTGGAATAAGTAGAATAATTTTCATAATTCAAATAGTTAAAATTGAAGAATAATTCGATTAGTTCGAATTGTTAATATAATTCGAACAGTTTGAATTGTAAATATAATTGGAATAGTTCGAATTGTAAGTATAATCCGAATAATTTGAATTGTTAATATAATTCGAATGTTTCGAATAGTTCGAATTGTACATATAATTCGAATAGCTTGAATTGTAAATATAATTCGAATAGTTCGAATTGTAAATACAATTCGAATAGTTCGTATTGTAAGTATAATCCGAATAGTTCGAATTGTTAATATAATTCTAATATTTCGAATATTTTGAATTGTAAATATAATCCGAATAGTTCGAATTGTAAGCATAATCCGAATAGTTCGAATTGTTAATATAATTCGAATATTTCGAATAGTTCGAATTGTAAATATAATTGAATTGTAAATATAATTGGAATAGTTCGAATTGTAAGTATAATCCGAATAATTTGAATTGTTAATATAATTCGAATGTTTCGAATAGTTCGAATTGTAAATATAATTCGAATAGTTCGAATTGTAAGTATAATCCGAAAAGTTCGAACTGTTAATATAATTCGAAAATTTCGAATAATTTGAAAACCTCAAATAGTTACAATGATTGTCTACTCTTCTGGAATTTTCTTTATCTAAACAATTTGTATACGAAAGATTATGCAATTCTGCAAAATTGTGTTTTAAATATTTCTATACCGATTCACAATAAGAATTATAAAATTTTTCAATACACTTTTTGTAGTCATGAAAATTACTGAAATATCACATGTACGGTGCTCATAATCAAATCTACAAGACCAATAGCATTTTTGAAGGACATTCCATTTTGTTTTTTAAGCTCTTTGCAATAATGAAATTGAAAACGTTTACAAATTTTTTTGTGTGCTGCCATTTCTTCTCATGCTATTACTGGGTCAAAATGTTGTACTTTCTTTTTGTGTCTTGCTAGTTTTTTCTTCTTATTAAATTGAAACTATTATTAAATATAAGGACATTGTGTAGATTCAATAGAGTACAACAAGAATAAGAAAAAAAGGGCAAAGGGGTTAAAAACAAAAAGAAACTGACAGCTTATTGAATAAGCAAAAAATTTGCAGAAAGAAAGAAAAAAATAATCAAAACTAAAAGCAATATTTTCAAAACTGAAGGGCATAAACGACGATATGTATGTTTAATTTTGGTAAACAGCAAACTACACTAAATTTTGGGGCGGGCTATTGTTTTAAAAGGCACAGAGTATAGAGACAAAATATAATATGGTTTTTAAACAATAATATGTATCTGCTCGAACAAGAAAACAACAAAAGATTTATGTCATAAATATTAATTGATTTTTTTTTTTCAAAGTAGCAAAATTGCAGGGTTAAAACTCATGTAAAGTTTTAAGGCAACACTCGCATCATTTCCTATTCGATGTAAAAGGTTTTCGATTGACTGAACATTTGAGGTCGTTTATGTTTATGAAAATGTAGTTGTGCCTACCGAATTAACAACAAGATTTAGCAAGAAATTGAAAGTTCTGTGTAACTTTCAGGGCGAAACAATTTTAGGCTAACAGAAGGATTGTGAAAACTTTTTTTTTGTATCTGCAACAGTTTCCAAGTTTTTCGCTTTTTTGGAGTATAGCCTTATATAATAAAAATATTTTTTATCTTTATTTAATTTTTCCATAGGATTTTAAAACAATAAGTAAGATTATGATCGTCATAATTGTGGTTAAACTAAGCACCATCGACTAAAAGAGTTAAGCATGTTTAGACAGTGAGAAGGTGATCCTTCACCTTTATACTACTACTGTCAACTACAATTGTAAACAACTATGCTTATTGTTACTTATATATTTAACACTCACTAATCTGATCTCCATCTTGATACAAGTTAATAACAGGGACCGGAAATAAGAGTTATTTTTCAATTTTTGAAGAAATAAATCATACATAAATGAAAACTTTTAATTACACCATCATGAGTTTTAGGCGAAATGCATCCAACATATTGCATGATTTTTAAATTTTTGATTTTTATTTTAACAATCAAAAGTAAGAGTTATTTTTGATTTTTATTTTTTTAAAATGAAAAATAAGAGTTATTTTTGATTTTTATTTTTTTAAATGAAAAATATAAGTTATTTTTGATTTTTATTTTTTTAAATGAAAAACAAGAGTTATTTTTGATTTTTATTTTTTTAAATGAAAAATAAAAGTTATTTTTGATTTTTATATTTTTAAATGAAAAATAAAAGTTTTTTTTGATTTTTATATTTTTATATCAATAATAAAAATCAATAAAAAACTCTTATTTATTTGTTGATGCCGTATGTATTATAATATGCTGCTTCATTCAAATTTCTATATGAATATAATATATTATATGACTTATCCATTATCAGCTATAAAAACATGAATGCGTTTTCAGGTGTTCAATTTTACCATCATAATTGATTTTAAATGTTCCTCAGATAAATTATATCTCAAATCTCCCAATATTAATCTGAGTGCTGAAAATGACCTTTCTGACACTGACTTGAGTGGCAAGTACAGAATGAACAATTAAAACTAATTTTCGATGCCATGGAAACACAAACATATTACCTATGTCACGAATTTTGAATTGATTTTTATTATTGATATAAATATATAAAAATCAAAAATAACTTTTATTATTGATATAAATATATAAAAATCGAAAATAACTTTTATTTTTCATTTAAAAATATAAAAATCAAAAATAACTTTTATTGTTCATTTAAAATAATAAATATCAAAAATAACTCTTATTTTCTATCTAAAAATATAAAAATCAAAAATAACTCTTATTTCTTGATTTTTTTGATAAAAGTCATAACAGTTACGGTCCCTGGTTAATAAAGTACATTTTATAAAGTAATAATAAACCAATGCTTATTATTTACACACAGGATCTTCCAAGAGCGACTTTCGAACTTCCACAGTCGATAACGGTCATCTTTGTTCAAACTACATCTGTCAAATCAGTTTTACTTAAACACTATGTGAGGAATTGGCATTCAACAAAATAATAAAATTCTTTTATTAAAATCAGGTTTCTTGGAAAAATTACATCAATCGAAAAATCATCACAAGCACTGAGGCCCATTTCTGGATAAATGGCTACAGGAATAAACAAACTGTTGAACTTGTGCCAATACAAAGACTCATAAGATCCAACAGCATCCAGTGCATTCCGAAAGAGTCACTGCTTGGAATGGATTTTGGGCTGGTGACGGCATCGATCTATATTTCTTTGATAGAAGCACGTTTTTCTGTACATCACTATCAACGGTAAAGCCCCCCATACACGACACGTTTTTTACATCTGTCCTGTCAAATTTTCCACTGCAAAACACATTTTTTTTTATCTTGGACCAGCACTCAGGGTATGACCCCTATATATGCAATGCATTGCGTCGGAGCTGAAAACGATGGGATAGTATTGAGGGGACAGATTAGGAAAGATGAGAAGATAGACTGTTGTTTTTGTAGCTATTTCAACCTTTTTTACTTCGCCGGCTAATTTTTGCTACAGGGCCGACGAAGGTGGGTGCTGTTACTCTGCTTTTTAGTACATGATAGTGTCAGTCGCTGCCAATTATGTTCAGTGACTAGTGACTACACCTTCATCATTTAAACAGGCTGGCAACAACTAACACAACCACGCACTAATGCTGATCAGAAGAAATTCAACACAATATTTCATGACTCAGCGCGGGCACGAACTCAGGACTCTCCACTTCATAGTCTCGTGTTCTACTACTTCAGCCAACAGCACCCACTTAAAAATAGCAGGCGCTTAATGAAAGACCCTTTAGCATGAGTGTGAATTTGTTAGCATGTTTGATAACGACACTTTACGGAAAATCAAAAAATTTAATTTTTTGGCATCGTTGATGTCACTGGTTGATGCGTGTATAGTGGTATGCCATCAAGCACGAATAAATATTCATTTTAACTATATTTTTATGGTGAAACGAACAAGATCGGACTAAAATTACACGAACTAGAAAGTAAACCTTTTGATGGGGTCTAGAAACTCTTTAAAGAATTCAATAGTTCTAGAGTGTTAACATTTTAGCGATTTTTGTTTTTTTAAAATATTATCTTGGCAAAAACTGAAAACTAATTATCAAAGAATATTTTTATTTTATTCCACTTCAGAAATATGTAGTATGAAATCAAGTAAAGGGTTTTCCAACAAGAACTTTGTATTCTAAAATAAAATAAAACAAAATATTTAGATGAAGATGATGAAAATTTTTATTGTTTTACGAAGAGAAAAATTCAGCAATTATGAACGAAAAATGATATCTGGCACATGTCCACCATGACCAGGATGACAGATGCGCCAATTTTGCTTGTTGACAATGACCTGAGAAGTGAAAATGGGCTTCGTCTGAAAAAATTATTTTTTTTCAGAAAAACTAGCGGTTTGTTCCTGAATGAATTGAGAAAATCTACGGCGATGTGAATGGTCGGTCAGCTTCAATTTCTGCACCAGTTGAAACTTGTAAGGCTTCAAAGTCAAATCCCTATGCAAAATTCGTCATTGGATAACCCCAATTGTTGAACACCGAGGAATTGACAATTTTACGAAATGTAACTTTAGCAGAACCATCATTTTCATATTGAATTTTAAGTATTTTAATGCGATTTTCGAGCGAAATTGAATTCATTGTAACAATTGCCAATGCATCTACTACGAATACATCAATAAGCTAAATCTGGGTGCTGTTGGCTGAAGTAGTAGAACACGAGACTATGAAGCGGAGGGTCGTGAGTTCGAGCCCGCGCTGAGTCATGAAATATTGTGTTGAATTCTTCTGATCAGCATTAGTGCGTGGTTGTGTTAGTTGTTGCCAGCCTGTTTCAATGATGAAGGCATAGTCACTGATCACTGAACATAATTGGCAGCGACTGACACTATCATGTACTAAAAAAGCAGAGTAACAGCATCCACCTTCGTCGGCCCTGTAGCAAAAATTGGCCGGCGTAGTAAAATGTTGAAATAGCTACAAAAAAACTGTCTATCCTCTCATCTTTCCTAATCTGTCCCCTCAATACTATCCCCTCGTCTTCAGTTCCGGCGCAATGCATTGCATATATGGGGGTCATTCACTGACTGCTGGTCCTACTCCTAAAAAAAAAAAAAACAAAATTCAAAACTGTCATGTTGGTGTTGCCACAATTGAAAAACAAAGTTTTTGTTGAAAACACACATTTTTTAAATTATTTTAGCAAACAAATATTTAATTAATTAATTTATTTTTTGTTACCCCTCAAGAAAAAAACGTTAAATTAACTCACCAGAATCTCTTTATTATATAGATATTAAAGACTTCAGCGCAAAAACTCACCTGCAATGAAAAAAAAAAAACAAAAACAACATTAAATAAGTTTAAAAATAAACTATTTAATAACAAGTAGAAAGAAGTAAATAAAAAAGATGGTAAAATTTTAATTTTTTTTCCTATTTGTTAACATGTGAACACAACATTAATATTTTATAAATTATTAAAACAAACAAAATTTTGTTTAATTTTCGCACACAGCAAAACATGTAATAATGCAAATAGCTATTTAAATAAATCATAATTCATTTCTATTTTTTTTTTCTTCATTTAATATTATTTCATCTTTTTTTTTTATTATTATTATTGCAATATATTGTAGAAAAGAAAACAAAACTAAAGTAAATAATGAAAACAAACACTAATTAAATCATGTGTTTGTGAAATGTTTAATGCAAAAAAAATAATAATAAATTTATGGAGCAGATTTAAAGCAAAACAAAACCTGTGCAGTCATGTCTGTAAGCAAGTATGAGTGAATAAAATAAACAAATAAATGAAGAAGTGCAAAAAAATTAACTTTGTAATAATACAATTTGTGTAAATATTAATGCAGTGAGTGCAGCCACAAATTGAAAAAAAAAGCTTAGGAAACAAAAATATAATAGAAACTGAGCGGAATAATCGAAATGAATTGTGTTAAATAGTTTAATTGGGTCAAAAGGCCAGAATTATTATACTCAAACGCTTAATTCGTCAAATATTTGTTAGATGTGCTCTTAGCTTAATAATAAAAGCATATTTTCCTCAATTTACCAGCAATACCTGACAGCAACAATATTGTTGCTAAAGTGTTTTAAAATTCCAAAAATATTATTTATTTCTTGCTAAAAAAAAATTTCAGACAATTTTGTTATTTTCGTTTTCCTTACAGCAAAGAATGACATAAATTTAAATATTTTATTGCATGGAAGATTATGCGAATAAAGCATATTTAAACTATGTGCGACTACATGTGTGCATATGAACACACACACACAGACATAAATCTAATAAAAAATAAATAAAAAAGTTATAGAATATAAAAATAATATGAAGAGAAAAACTGTAGAAAATTTTACTGTACCAGCAGGCTCAAGGCTAGAGTCATGTTCAAAAATATAAATTAAATACAAAAAAGGATATATAAAAAACGAAATCGCTATGAAGCAAATAACAATAATAATAAAGGCATGTTGGAATACACTTGAAGAATAACGTAATAAAATTTAATTTTAATAATAATTTTATTTTTTATTTTTAACTTTTTATTATAATATATCTTCAGAAGAAAAAATGGTAAAGACTATTCATCGCTTAACCATTAATCGGTTAACCGATTAACTGGTACTTTAATCATCTCATACACTTCCCTTCTTCTAAAGATCTATTACAGTTAGGGTTGCCATTTCCAATTTTAGAAAAGGAGGACAAAAACTTTAAAAATCAAAAAAGAGGACTCTTTTTTTTTGCCTAAAATTCAAATATAAGAAAACTCAATAAAATATAAAAAAGTACTTATTTTTATTTAAAAAATTTATATTCATTTCAATACATGTCTATCACATATTTTCAAATATTCATAAAGTGCTTGACAATTCATACAGTGATGCCAACGCAGTCCCTATTTTGTTCAAAATAGTGTTTAACAATTTCGAATGAAAATTGATTCGTACGAAATCTGTGCTATTTGTAAATTATTTTGGGCGTTTTGTTTTTAAAAATAAAGCTTGGCTACTTATGAGCGAAAATGTAGCAGTTTTGATAATTTGAAAATGTAAAAGCAGCAAAAAGTAGGACAACCCCAGGCACTTGTTAAAAAAGTAGGAGGACGGACCCCGACGATCTAAAAAAGAGGACGGTGTCCGGGGAAAAGAGGACGGATGGCAACCCTAAAATTACAGTAGACACTCGAATATTAGACCTCGCGGAAATTCGAATCGTTCGGATATGAGAACCAAAGTTTTTAATACACTGCATGCTCTCAAATAAGAACTGGCAGTTGCAATTTCTGAGCATTTTTATTTTTTATTTGTCTTTAACACTGAAAACTTGCCGTTGCAGCTTTAATGTGGCTTCCACATACATACACAGATACCAAAATAGGGGAATCCCATGTTTATTGTATACGCAAGGATATTATTATGGCAAATTTAAAAACCAAGAAAGATCAAGAAAAACCAACAAGCATTATTGATTATATTAATTTATGAAATTTTTCTCCCCTACTATGTTCTTTAAATACATACTTTAAAAACTTTCATTTTTTAAAAAATTTTATATCTACATGAATATTGAAAATATATTTTTCCCCTTAAATTGTCATGAATATTAATGAAATGGTATGTTTTGTGTTAGTTTTTAGGAATAAAATTTAAAAAAGCTTTTTAGGAATTTTTTTTTAGTATTTTCTAAAAGAGTGTAATTGTATTTTTGGCTTTTTATTAAAAAAAAACCTCGGGATATAATAACTTATTAAAAATTGGAGCTATCCCAGGCACAAAGTAGTTCTAGTTTACAAGTGTCTACTGTATAATAAAAATTAAAAATAAAAAAATCTGTTACAATAAAAAAAAAAAAAATAAAAAATCTAATTAAATAAAAACTTGAAAATTCCAAGTTTAAAATTTTTTTTATAAGATATTTGAACGGGTCTAAATTTCCAGACACATTTTTACATATTTTACAAATTTGTTTTTGTGTTCAAACGCAATGTGTTTTACACAATTACGGCATATACTCGTACAGAGTAGCTTAAAAATAGGCTTGTGTCGAACTCGTCAACTTTGATCAAAGCAATGTTATCTAAATGGGTTTGATTAGAGGTTCTCGTCAAAAACGAGCGAATAAACGAGTTCGATACAAATCTAGACAGAAATTGTCCTGAGGTTTGAACATTTAATAACTTCTGCGTTTATATATATATTTTTTTATATTATTAAAGGGTGTTTTTAGAGCTTGCTAATTTGAAATTTAAATAAAACACATGCCAAATTATGAAATGGCCAAAAAAAATGTTTTATTTGGTAGATAATTTCTTGTCATTTAACATTTAAATATAATTTCGGGCATATGGCCACCTCGACTATTTTGCACAAAGGTCATTCTGGAGGTCCAATTTTCGACCACCTTTTCAAGCATTTGAGGGCGTATTTCATCAATGACACGTTGAATACTGGTTTCCAAAACGTCAATCGTTGCTGGTTTATCCACGTAAACCAATGATTTCAGGTATCCCCACAAAAAATAATCGAGTGGCGTCAAATCACACGAACGTGGAGGCCAATTCACCGGTCCATTTCTCGAAATAATGTTGTCGTTGAAATGTTCTTCCAATAAGTCCATTGTTTCGCCCGCAGTATGACAAGTGGCACCATCCTGTTGAAACCACATTTCGTTTACATCCATATCTTGAAGTTTTGGCACCAAAAATTCATTGATCATGATTCTGTATCGATTTCCATTCACGGTAACGCGTCGTCCTCCCTCATTTTTAAAGAAATAAGGACCGATGATTCCACCAGCCCATAGACCGCACCAAACAGTACATTTATCGGGATGCATTGGCAATTCTTGAACGGCGTGTGGATTATCTTTGCTCCAAATACGGCAATTTTGCTTGTTTACATATCCATTCAACCAAAATGCGCCTCATCACTGAAGAGAATTTTGCGGTAAAAAAGCGGATAAACATTTTTAATTGAACACTGTTTTTGAAAATATATTTCCACGATTTGGAAACGTTGTTCTGGAGTTAACCTGTTCATGATGATTTGCCAAACAATACTGAGTAGAGACGTCACTTTAAACTGTCAAAACAGCTGGCAGACAACAGAGTGATTCGTATAAAAAAAACTTCATAAAAAACACCCTTTATATATTTTTTTCATATGATATAAATAACACGTGAAGAACAAACAATATAATCGTAGAATTTCGGCTGCTGAACGATAAACGAATCAGCGATCAATTAAGATGGCGAATAATTTCCAGGAATTCGGAAATAAATTGACCACCGCATTCGCCAGAGTTCTCAGCATCCGACTAATTATTTATTTTATTTTTTTACTTTTAATTTTGTGCTATTTGAAGATCCTTGAATTCATTTTCGAAATTTGTTGCTGCAGTTACAAAATTTGGAAAGATCTTATGGAAACTATTGTAATATCAGCCCATCATTGCGAAGCTGAAGCGGTGATAAGTGAAATTTACTCTACACTTAGTGTAGAAAAATTTCCATTTGTAATTTAAAAAAATTTATTTAAACGCAAAATATATTATATTTTTAAATCCTTCTCGTATTCCCAAAAATTAGCAGCGAAAAGATTAATTCCCCGATGGTTACAACGCAGTTAAAAATAAAATTCAGACAAAAGTTTTTTAATGAAGGGACTTACGAATTTTAGAAGTACGGACATGTTGTTCAAGTTACACCTGTCAAATTGGTTGCCATTTACTGAGAATGTTTTGCCAAATCACTATGGATGGATAGAGAGCTTTCGACAATATTTGCAAATAATAAAATTGTTTTACAAAATGATTATTCCGGATAAATGGATACGTAAACAAACAAAACTGTTGGGACGATACCAATCCACATTGAGACCCAAGATCGTCTAATGCATCCCGAAAGTACAAAAATTTCGATTTTTGCCATGCTGGTTGTCACTCATTGATGCGTGTATAGTGGTATCCCATCAAATTCGAATAAATTTTCATTATAATTATATTTACACTGTGGACAAAACAAGGTCAGTTTTATTTGAATTTAGAGATAAGAGACCCTTTACATTTATCTTATGACATTTATTGCAGTCTCTTTGTCATCAATTAAAAGAAAAATTAATGTCCTACCGAAATTAGTGTCCTACCGAAGCCGGACATGGGTAAATTTTGCAAATTGCGGCCGAACCCGAACTTTTTTCAATTATATTTTTTATGAAATTTATTTATTTTTTATTTTTTTTTTAATAAATAATAAAAAATTATAACGAAATTTTTACATTAAATTACTTTCTCATTTTTGTATTTTCTCCAACGAATTTATAATTTAATAAAAATGAAATTCGGTGTTCGCAACAGTTCGGTAAAAATTCCGAACATAGAATTTTAGGGAAACATGGTTTTCCCCAAACTCCAAAGTCGTACGCGAACGATCGATCGGTCGGACACTAGTCAGAATTGTTTGCTTGAGAAATTTACTTTAGCACACCTAGAATTATTGGGCTTTGTAGAAGTGTCTCCATACAAATCAAAATTTATTATAATTTTTCTGCTACAGAAATAAATGCAAAAATGTTGAAACTGAAATTCAAGCAGAAATGCGTACTAGATGTTAAATGCCAGATATAAAAAAAAAATAATGATCAGCATTCTTTCAGTGTAATTTTCTATGCAGAATGCTAACAAATTTACGTGAAACATTGATGTGCATAAAAGACACTGGCACAAGATTCCCCTGCATATTGTACAATGTAGCTAACTGTCAGGACATGTTTATCCCTGTCTATGATGTTGACGATGGTGATGATGTTGCTGATGAGTATGACGACGATGATGATGGCGAAGACAACTTCTTTTGCAAACAACAATTACTACTTTTGTATTTCTGTATGTACATGTTAGTGTGCAAGTGTATTGTGTGTAGGCGGGTGTTGCAGCATTTGCTCAATATTGTTTTTATGACGCTATAGCGCAACACTGCAAAAGTAAAGAATTTCAAGCCTTTAACTGTAAAATATAAAGCTGAATTACAATTCAGCATACAACATTGTTTCATAGTAAAAGTTTTTGAGAATATGTGCAAAAATGTGTATTCATTAGTATGTGTGTGTGTGTGTGCGGTGTATTAATGTATATGTGCCTATTACAACAACAACAAAAAAGGACGAATAAGTAAAAGTAATAAAGTACGTGTAAGTACGATAAAGCAACTCTATTCATGTGTATTATTTCTTCTCTTTAAATCTTGTATGTACATATTTATTTATTTTTTATTTCTTTGTTCCATTTTTCGTGATGTTGTTGCTTTAGGTTGGCGGTACTCCGTGTGTGTGTGTGTGTATGTTTTCAATAAAAAGTATTCCTTTTCCCAGTTATACTTGAACAATTTCAAGTTGTTTGACATATGTGTGAGAAATAAATAACAAGAGTAAGATGCGAAACAAATGTTGTTATATATAAAAATTATTTAAAAGAAATGAAATAAAAAATACATACACACACATACACATATTCCTGGTAAGGCGGGGTAGTATTACAGCGGGCTATAAAAGAAATTGGATGGTTAACGAAGAATTCATAATATCATACACGATATTATATCGAAGTAAAGCCTATACACACACACCTGATAAAATAAATCCGAATGCTGCAAAATTTACTTAAGCATATTTAAGGGGGCCAAGTAAAGGGACTTCCGGTCATATACATGTGAGTCCTTTAAGGCACCGTAGTCATATCTCAAAAAATAAAATTTTTATGTAGTAAACATTTTAACAAACATTTTATATTGCTATATTAAATTGAATTAAGATTCTATAGGCTAATTGTTCGAAATTTTAATTTTAAATCTCAGAAAGACATGATAAATATTCCAAGGCACAAAGGCAAGTCAACATCAGTTTTTGTTATTCAACTTACACAGCAGAGCAGAACAGCTGTTTTCGAAAGACGCAACCCTTTCATCATCAGTGCTCATGTCAAAAATGGCAAAAAGTATACCTAAGATTCGCATACCCTATAATAAAGTAAAGGGTGTGTTTTTATAAAGCTTTTTTTTATACGAATCACTCTGTTGTCTGCCAGCTGTTTTGACAGTTTAAAGTAACGTCTCTACTCAGTATTGTTTGGCAAATCATCATGAACAGGTTAACTCCAGAACAACGCCTTCAAATCGTGGAAATTTATTTTCAAAAACAGTCTAAACAATTAAAAATGTTTATCCGCTTTTTTACCGCAGAATTCTCTTCAGTGATGAGTCGCATTTTTGGTTGAATGGCAAAATTGCTGTATTTGGAGCAAAGATAATCCACACGCCGTTCAAGAATTGCCAATGCATCCCGATAAATGTACTGT
This sequence comes from Linnaemya tessellans, assembly GCA_951800035.1. Taxonomy (NCBI): domain Eukaryota; kingdom Metazoa; phylum Arthropoda; class Insecta; order Diptera; family Tachinidae; genus Linnaemya; species Linnaemya tessellans. The sequence continues at coordinate 17,557,672 of OX637533.1, read as the reverse complement.
TTGCTGCGGTCTATGGGCTGGTGGAATCATCGGACCTTATTTCTTTAAAAATGAGGAAGGTCGACGCGTTACCGTGAATGGAAATCGATACCGAATCATGATCAATGAATTTTTGGTGCCAAAACTTCAAGATATGGATGTAAACGAAATGTGGTTTCAACAGGATGGTGCCACTTGTCATACTGCGGGCGAAACAATGGACTTATTGAAAGAACATTTCAACGACAACATTATTTCGAGAAATGAACCGGTGAATTGGCCTCCGCGTTCGTGTGGTTTGACGCCACTCGATTATTTTTTGTGGGGATACCTGAAATCATTGGTTTACGTGGATAAACCAGCAACGATTGACGTTTTGGAAACCAGTATTCAACGTGTCATTGCTGAAATACGCCCTCAAATGCTTGAAAAGGTGGTCGAAAATTGGACGTCCAGAATGACCTTTGTGCAAAATAGTCGTGGTGGCCATGTGCCCGAAATTATATTTAAATGTTAAATGACAAGAAATTATCTACCAAATAAAAAATGTTTTTTGGCCATTTCATAATTTGGCATGTGTTTTATTTAAATTTCAAATCAGCAAGCTCTTATAAAAACACCCTTTATTTTTATTCTGAGTGCTTATGAATACGAGAGTCGGATAAGCGATTGCCGTCTGTCGGCATGTGAAATTGGTTTTCCGAAGACCAGAAAAGCTGGATAATTTAAACTTATTTTGGGTATAAAAGTAAGCAGCTAGAATTATTATTATTATTATTTATTTTATTTCATTATTTTATTTTTTATTTTATTTTTTTTTTGTAAATTAAACCTATTTTATATGTACTTCAGAAATAATTAAATTGTTATGAGAAATTAAATTAGAAAATCAAAGAAACAATTCCAGAATTGGACAATTAAAACCTTTTGGTATAAAAAAGTAACAAACTAAAAGAAAGTTCTTCTTTTTCTTATATTTGATATATTTGAAAGAAAATCATTCACATTATAAAACAGAAAAGCTAACATGACGACTCCAGAGATGGACAATTTACTTGATATATTAATTTTTTGTGATATTGAACTGACTAAATAAAATAATTTTTTACGTTGGAAATCAGACATAAAGAAAGAAAGAAATTGGTATGGGTATACTGCAGATGTACGTCGGTTAAGGGTATACAACATATAGCACAGGTGAATATAGTAGCTCTTGTACATTTTTTTGTACAATTACCTTATGTTTTTTTCCTATAAAATACTAGTGTTTCGTTTACAAGGAGAAAAATATCTTTTTTGAACCACAGGACGTATGATTATTATTAAAATACTTTTTCGGAACCACAGGACGTATGATTATTTTAAACTTCAATATTAAATTGAAGTATGGAGGCGTATGATTATTATGAAGTGAAAGGAGGATTAACAAGTAAAAGTGCTATATTCGGCTGTGCCGCATCTTAAATACCCTTCACAGATGTAATTCTTCTTTCTTTCTTGCTAAAACAGGAAGTAGGTTTAATTAAAAGATGTCACATAGTTTTATTTGACAAAAAAATTTTAATTTTTAAACTTTTTGGTCACTTTCATGTACCATAAAATATTTTATTTGTTCAACCCTGGAGTCAAAATTTTGATTTTTTTGAGAAATTTTTGATACCAATTTTGTTCCTCCTAAAATATGAAATAGTTTTAGTTAGGGGAAAAAACAAGTCTATTGCTTTTTTGGTTATTTTATGTATAAATTTAAATTTCCCAACCCTGGAAGCAAAATTTTATTTTTTTTAAATTTTGCTTATCAATGCAAATCTTCATGAGGTATAAAGTAGTTTTGTTTAAGAAAAACTAAAATATTGTAACCAGTTTGGTTATTACATATACTACAAAATATTGCATGTATTAAAAAAATCTTTTATTTTCCCAACCCTGGAAGCGAAATTTTAATTTTTTGTTTATCAGTGCAACGCCTCATGAGGTATAAAGTATTTTTTCTTAAGATAAATTAAAATTTTTTAACCATTTTGGTCACTTTCATGTACTATTATATATTGCACTTGTCCATCCCTGGATTCGAAATTTAATTTTTGAATTTTTGATACCAATTTTGTTCTTCCTGAAATATAAAATAGTTTTAGTTAGGGGGAAAAAACAACGTCAATTGCCTTTTTGGTTACTTTTATGTATAAAAAAAAATTTCAATTTTCCTACCCTGGAATCAAAATTTTAATTTTTTTTATCAATGCAAATTTTCATGAGGCATAATGTAGTTTTGTTTAAGAAAAACTTAAATTTTGTAACCAGTTTGGTTATTACATGTACTACAAAATATTGCATGTACCAAAAAAAAAATAATTTTTCCAACCCTGGAAGCGAAATTTTAACTTTTTTTTCATCAGTGCAACGCTTCATGAGGTATAAAGTAATTTTTTTAAGAAAAATTTAAAATTTTTAACCATTTTGGTCACTTTCATGTACTATGAAATATTGCACTTGTCCATCCCTGGATACGAAATTTTATTGTTTATTTTTAAAGTTTTGATACCAATTTTGTTCTTTCTAAATTATAAGACAGGTTTAGTTAGCAAAAAAAAAAAAAATAACATCAGTTGAATGTTTTATTACTTTCACGTATAAAAAATATATGCAATTTCCCACCCCTGGAAGCAAAATTTTAATATAAAAATTTTTTTTTTGGCCAATGCAAATCTTCATGACGTATTAAGAGGTTTTGTAAAAGAAAAACTTAAAATTTTTAACAATTTTAGCTACTACATGTACTACAAAATACGGAATGGGCCGAAAAAAAATGTTTAATTTTCCATCTCTGAAAATTTTTTTTTATTTTTTTATTTTTTAATAGACCATTGAGGCTTCCCAAATAGCTTTAATTTACAAACATTAAAAAAAATAATTGATTTTTGGTATAAATTTTGGGTCGAGAAATAAGTGTAAGCTTCCCAGCTCTGGAACCATACTTCGGATCTTTCTGAATTTCGGTCCAAGAACGAAGTCTCTAGCTCTTCTGGGGGCTTGGGAAAACCGTACAGACGGACAGACGGACATCGCTCAATCGTCATCGCTATTCATAAGGAATCAGAATTTATATACTTTATGGGGTTCCATGTGCATATCAAAGAAATTACATACGGAATGACAAACCTATATATACTCTTTCACTTTTTTGTGAAGGGTATAAAAAGGATATAAAAGCTAGCGCTTAACAAATGTCAAAATGTAGACAAAAACATTAACATATGTACATAGTGCGCGTGTCACGCGTGAGTGGCGCGTGATAGAAATTATATATTTTTGCAAATAAACAAACACAAGCCTTCTGGATCATGAAAAATTTTGTGTATAAAATATTGTAGGCAAGTTAATTATAACATTTTTATTTCCTTTGCGTCCTTTTTTATTAAAAATTTAAATTATTTTCCATATTTCTCCTCACGGCTGTGTTTCTTTATCAGAAACCAGTGCAACAGTTTTGTGCTTTTGGTAACGCAACGGAAAATTGGTACTTCCGTTCTGCTAGTTTCATGATTATAAAAAATATGCTAAATATTACGGTCTTAATGAAAAATTCGAATTTAATATGAATTCTCAAAAATTAATTTGCTCGATTTTAGATTTAAACTTGAATCTGAATAAAAATTCTTAATGATGATGAAATGGTGTAAAGCCTTCGAAATCAGTACCGATCCGTTTTGTTACTTTCATGATTATAAAAATATTGTAAATATTCCAACCTTAATTAAATAATTTTAATTTAATAAAAATTCGTAAAATAATAATTTGCAGATTTGAACTTGGGTCCGAAACAGAAAATTCTTAACTTAATAAATAAATTAAAAAGTAAAAACGTTCTATTCGACCGGGTCGAATCTTAAATACCCTCCAAATATTTAGTAAATAAATTTAAAAAATTTAACCTGCGAGATCAGAGTTCCTTTAAAACATTTCTGCGACAAACTTTAAAACTCTGCTTTAACAGGGGCATTCCGAGAAGGGCCGTGAGGGAGAAATCCCACTTTTTTGAGATGTTTGTTTTTAAGCCACAAAAAAAATATATTTTTTTTGATAGGGTCATTTAGTGGGAAAGGGAGGGGGAGCGGCGGTTCCCCACAAAAGCTTAAAAATTTTAGTTTTAAGGAATTTAGGCTTAAGTAATACAATTTGTTGAATTTTTACACTATTTTTACGTGTAATATCTTCAACGCCCATTAAATGGGGCGGGGTCCCAAAATAATTTTATTTTATTTTATGGCTTCTTTTTTTATATAAAAATACATCATTTGCTTAATAAAATTACGAAAAAGTTTAAAAAATTATGTTGTTTTTTCTGGGTTGGTTTAGTTCTGCTTAGGGGAGCTTTATTCCCTCTTGCCCGATTCAGCACATTTCCCAACTTGACCTGTGCTATCTTTCCCAATATATTTATTTTTAATTTCAAGAGTCTGGCTCTTTTCATTTGGACTGAATCGTGATTTCCACAGACGGACGGACATGCTCAGATCGTCTTAGATTTCATCACCGATCAAGAATATATATAGGTACTTTATGGGGTCTTAGAGGGATATTTCGTTGCGTTACAAACGGAATGACAAAGTGGATATACCCGCCAATTATTTTTTGGAGGGTATAAAAATGCTTCAAGCTCAATTTTATTACTTAAAAAATTAAAGGCTAAACAAATTATAACAATAACATAAATAAAATATTGCAGCTGCTTAAAAGACAGATTCATAAGGCTTTCTAAATGATCTACTTTAAATATATTTTAATCAAGATGTTAGACTAAATTAATATCATTAGCATTTTCTATTTAATTTTTTACTCTTAATAGAAGCAGCATCCATCATTAATTGGTGTAGGGTATCCGTATAAAATGAAAGTGTGATGCGAGTATAAAAAGGACATATTATAGTTAGTTGTAGTGGCACTTGTCCTCGTTTTCGTGTTTTTTAATTTCCACTTGATGTGTTATTTTTTTATATCTCACATCTCTTTATAGACACAAGTGCATATAAATATGTGCATGTGCATGTGTGTGTGCTATCAGGGTAAATGTGTACTCTATACAAGTGATATTGCATCTTTTTTTTTTCTTTGCTACATTCAATGCTTACTGTCTGTCCTTGTGCGCTTGTATGTATGCCAGATAGTTGTGTGCACTTTTAACTCAATTCTGTGTTTTATAAAATTAAAAAATTGAAAAGTGTCATTCAAGGAAATTAAAGAAATACACAGTACGTGTATCGTACAATTTTTGTTTTGTTTGATTTAGTGCCATGACAACTTATCTACTCTTACTTTGTAGTTTGTAAAAATAAAAAAACTAATAATAATGAAATGAGATACATATTTTTATAGTAATATAATTTTAATTAAACTTAAATTTAATTATATTTATCTCTTTTTGTGGTAAAATTTAAAACAGAAAAAACTAAACTGTATGAAGTTAAATTTCGAAATATAGAAGCCTAGACACAAACCAAGTACGTTAAGAGAGCTGTATTATCATGTTAATATAGGACAATTAATCATGAACAACCCGAGTGTTTGTATTCCAAATGGAATACTGGCCACATTTCTGGACCAACCCTGAAAAAAATTCACGGAACACACAAGCAGGTCCATAGCTAGTGATATAATATATTAATACGTTGGTATAGCTGTGCCTAAAGGCTTCGATTTTCGAGCTTTAGGAAGCCTCAATAGCCTATTAAAAACTAAAAATATTAAACTTTTTTCCAGGGATGCGAAACAAACATTTTTTTTCGGCCCATTTCGTATTTTCTAGTACATGTAGTAACCAAAATTGTTAAAAATTTCAAGTTTTTCTTTAACAAAACCTCTTTATACGTCATGAAGATTTGCATTGATAAAAAAAATAAAAATTTTTAAATTCAAATTTTGCTTTCAGGGATGGGAAATTGCATTTTTTTATACGTGAAAGTAATCAAACAGGCAACTGATGTTGTTTTTTTTTTTGGCTAACTAAAGCTGTCTTATAATTTAGGAAGAACAAAATTGGTATCAAAAATTCCAAAAAAAAAAATAAAAATTTCGAATCCAGAGCTGGACAAGTGCAACATTTTGTAGTACATAAAAGTGGCCAAAATGGTTAAAAAATTTAAATTTTTCTTAAATAAAACTACTTTATACCTCAAGAAGACTTGGACTGATAAAAAATAGAAAATAAAAAAATTAAATTTCGCTTTCAGGGTTGGGAAAATTAAGTTTTTTTTTGGTGCATGCAATATTTTGTGGTGCATGTAATAACCAAAATTGTTATAAATTTTGAGTTTTTCTTAATACTTCATGAAGATTTGCATTGATAAAAAAATGTTAACAATTAAAATTTCGCTTCCAGGGGTGGGAAATTGAAATTTTGTATACATAAAAATAACCAAAATGGCTAAAATGTTTCTTCAATAAAACTACTTTACACTTCATGAAGAGTCCCATTTATAAAAAAGAAAAAAAAATTAAATTTCAATTCCAGGGCTGGGATATTGAAAGTTTTTTTGGTACATGCAATATATTGTAGAACATGAAAGTGACAAAAATGGTTGCTAATTTTAAGATTTTTGTAAATTAAACTACTTTATAAGTAATGGAAACTAGCATTAGTAAAAAAGAAGACAAAAATTAAAATTTCGTTCGCAGGGATGGGAAATTGAAATTTTTTTATACATAAAAGTAACCAAAAAGCCAACTAACGTCGGTTTTTTTTACTAATTAAAACTATTTTTTAATTCAGGAAAAACGAAATTGGTATCAAATATTAAAACAAATCAAAATTTCGATTCCAGGGTTGGATAACTGTAATATTTTGTGGTACATGAAAGTGAGCAAAATGGTTAAAAATGTATGTACATAAAAGTAGCTATATAAGTTCCTTATTTTGGTTGTGTGTGAATGAAATCTTTTTTATACTTCGGGAAGAGTTAAATTGGTATTAAAAATCAAAATAATTAAAAATCCAATTTCAGGGTTGGAATATCGACATTTTCTGATCCATATAATTTGTTATTTTTGATTTTTATGATGAATTATGTCTACTTTATATATCAGGAAGAAATAAATTGGTATAAAAAACCAAAAAAATCCAAAAGACTATTCTACGGTTGGACAATTAGAACCTTTTGGGGTACATGACACGGATTTTTCTTTTTGTTTGTAAATTAAACATATTTAATATTTTTGAAAGACGTTCAGAGGTATTAGAAGTAAGAAGGGCCAAACATTTAGCTTCCTAACCAAAAAATTTAAACGTTGTCTTAAATATAAAAGTAAATGTTTCAGAACAAAAATTAAACCAATTCATGTTCCGAACCAAGTTAACTCTCTTTCGCTCTCTCTCTCAAAAAGAAAGACGTCAAACTACATATAAAAAAATTGTTTCGGAACAAATTTTTTGTTCCGAAACAATGGGTGAATTCAGCTTTAATCATTAAAAACATACAAATTTTCCTACAAAAGGTTATTACAAATACTATTTAATGACTCATTTTTTTTACGCGTTTCTTTGTATTTAGGGTGCGATATGTTTTTGGTGTTCATACATACTCAATATTGCTCCGACAATTAGCATTTGACAGCTGAAAAAAAAATTATTTCAATATTCATGACTCGGCGCGGGATTGAACTCAGGAACCTCTGCTTCATAGTCTCGTGTTCTACTACTGCAGCCAACAGCATAAGTCAAATTTCAATAAAGTGTATTCAATAAGCACTTTCATTGTAAAAGCTTTCATTTTTATAAAAGCTTTTCACAGAACACAATTCTCACAGTGTTGCATTAAAATTTGTATTCATTATTAAAACAATTATCTATTAATTGCCAATAAGTTAATTGTAATTTTTATATGAAAATTTAGTCTCAATAATGGCCTTAATTGTTATAATTTGAATATTGCTGTATATGTGAACACCATATAAGAATCGACTCGGTCGGTGTTGTAGGTCAAGCAAATCTATACGGTTGCATTTTATAACACTAGCATGTAAAATTTAAAATTGTTTATAAATCTTACAGCGCAACAGCCAGAAAACCAACAAAAAAACATTATCATCTTAAATAATTTATTACAGTCTTCTCTTAAATCACAATTGTTTCAAGACAATTACACCTTTTAAATTGATTTAAATTTTAAATTATCATTCAACTACAATTATTAAACAAACAAAAAAAATGCTTACTGCAAATCTAATTAAAAATCTCGTTAATATTTTAGTAACAAAACTAAATGAACAATGAATGTAAAATTAACATTGAATAAATAATAGTTTGCTAACCTAATTAGCACACAAATAATAATGCAGACTACAAAATACACTTGCAAAACGATAAAATAAACTTACGAGATACAAAATGCACAGAAAAAGTATAAGAAATTTAAAAAGATATAGACAAGTTTACATTAAGAGTATTCAGAGGCCAAAGGTAATCAGCAATCAAATAATCTTTTTAATTTTTTTTTTTTTTAATTTTCTAATTAATAATATATTTAGTGACAATAATTTCACTTAAACATGGCTGGGAATATTCAGTTTATAATTTTTTTTTTACTTTTTCCACTGTCTTTATTAACTTTGTTGAGTGATTTGTGCTTTGCTCATTAAACCCACTTTTTAGCAGCACTGCATTTCTAATTTTACTGCATATTACAGCAATTAAGTGTTAATTGAGCAATCATTTAACTAAAACTTTATATGATTAATTGAGCTTAATAATGGCATTAATTGCGATCAGCTCAATTAAGCTGTACCTCTGGACATGATACTACACAAGTTTAAATTTTTTTTGCTACTGTATAAATTAAATATTCAATAGTTAAACCAAAATTAGCGTGTTCTCATTTTTTAATTTGTTTTCTTTGAAGAGTTTGAAGCATAAAAGTTATACAGCAACTCTGCAGGTCAAGAATAAATATAAAGCGGCAGTAAACAATTTAATGCCTGTCACTCAAATTGCACAGCTGACCAATAAACAGCTTAATATTTTTTTTTAATGCCCACTTACTTGCGAGGTAAAATTTTATTTTATTTTATTTTAGTTTTATTTTAGTTTTATTTTAGTTCTATTTTGTTGCCAGCTTTACTACATCTTTACTCCGAAATAAGTGAATTTAATAGTAAATTCTTTCTTTTTATACCCTCCAAAAAAGAATTTGGAGGGTATATTCACTTTGTCATTCCGTTTGTAACGCATCGAAATATCCATCTCAGACCCCATAAAGTATATATATTCTTGATCAGTGATGAAATCTAAGACGAACTGAGCATGTCCGTCCGTCCGTCCGTCCGTCCGTCCGTCCGTCCGTCTGTGGAAATCACGATTCAGTCCAAACGAAAAGAGCTAGACTCTTGAAATTTGGCATAAATATATTTTAAAACTTAGAGCAGGTTGAGTTCGAAGATGGGCTAAATCGGGCAAGGGGGAAAAAAGTTCCCCTAAGAAGAACTAAACCAACCCAGAAAAAACAACATAATTTTTAAAGTTTTTTGGTTATTTTGTTAAGCAAACGATATATTTTTACGTCAAATACGGTCCAACGCCTTAAACTTAGAGCCATTAAATAAAAAAAAAATTTTTTTGACCCCGCCCACTTCAGTGGGCGTTATTATAGGCAAAAATAGCTTAAAAATTTAACAAATTGTTTTACTTAAGCCTACATTCCTTAAAAATAACACTTTTAAGCTTTAATGACGAAGCTGAGACGAATCCTGGTACTACTCTGCCCTACCCCCCTCCTTCCCCTTCGTCCCCTAAATGACCCTACCAAAAAAAAAATTTTTTTTTTTAAATTTTGTATATAATCATCCCAAACATTTATCTTTAGAGTTTTATGACAGCCGATTTCTGCCCTACCCCCCCCCCCCCCCCTCTTCCTTTGCCCCCTAAATGACCCTACCAAAAAATAATTTTTTTTTTAAATTTTGTATATAATCATCCCAAGCATTTATCTTTAGAGTTTTATGACTGCCTATTTCTGCCCTACCCCCCCCCCTCTTCCTTTGCCCCCTAAATGACCCTACCAAAAAATAATTTTTTTTTAAATTTTGTATATAATCATCCCAAGCATTTATCTTTAGAGTTTTATGACTGCCTATTTCTGCCCTACCCCCGCTCCTCCCACTTCCTTTGCCACCAAATGACCCTACCAAAAAAAAATGTTTTTTTTAAATTTTGTATATAATCGTCCCAAGCATTTATCTTTAGAGTTTTATGACTGCCTGTTGCTGCCCTACTTCCTCCTCCCCCTTTGCCCGCTAAATGACCCTATTAAAAATAAATAAAATTTTTTTTTTAATTTTGTGCATAATCATCCCAAGCATTTATTTTTAGAGTTTTATGTCTACCTGTTTGTGTCCTACCCCCTCTCCCCCTTTGCCCTCTAAATGACCCTATCAAAAAAAACAAATTTTAATTTTATATATAATTATCCCAAGCATTTATTTTTAGAGTTTTATGACATAGGTGAAATGTTTTCCCCACAGCCCTTGCTAGAGCGACCCCGCCAAAATACAGTTTTTATACCCTCCAAAGAGAATTGTGATGAAGTCTAAGACGGTCTAGCAATGCCCATACGTTCGTCTATGGAAAACATGATATTGTATATATTTGAACCCCGCCCCCTTTAGTGGGCGCTGACGTACGATATTATATAAAGGAACTATGTCCCACCAAGTTAAACATTTCAAATTCACTTACTAAATATTTGGAGGGTATTTAAGATTCGACCTGGTCGAATATAACGTTTTTACTTGTTATATTTATTATAGTCGCATTTACAATTTCTTGGTATATAATTTACTAGCAGCAAATCAATATTGTATTTTGCTTGCTGGCTTAACAACTCCTCTCTGAACAATGATGTGCACAGTTTTTCACTCTCCTGCCACTTGCTTCTGTAAGTGCCAATCTATCTATCTTTTCAATAATTGAAAAGTTTTTTGCCAAAGTATATGGACGAGTAAAAACGAAAAGTTAGCAAAGTAATAAAAAAAAAAAATTTTAACAATAAATTGAGATTTTTAGATGAATACAACAAGCTGCTAGTGCATTTACTTCAATATTAAAGAAAATCACGGAATATTTGGGAAATATCCCAATTATTACAAATGAAAGTTATAATTTGAAGAAATTTATTTTGTATTTATGGTGAAGTGAGGGACTTGAATTCGCAACTTCCAATATAATAAATAATCTTCTGGAACGGAATTTATTAAAACAGTAGTAGTATTCACAGTCTAGTATAAATAGTATGGCATCATTGTAAGCCTATTTCAGGTACAGACACACGGGCAGCGATTATCCGACTCTCTTATTCTTAAGGATCTAGGATCTGTTTATGGTATATGGGGTTTCATATTAATGTTGTGGAAATTAAACATTTAAAATACGGTGCCAGAGCTGGAAAATTTAGACGTTTTTCTTGTATAAAACAGTAACAAGCCAAAACTATATATTTTTTTTGTTAAATTAATCTATTTTTTTACTTTAGAAAGAATTAAATTGGTATTAAAACTCAAACAAGAACAAACAGGCGATGCCAGGGCTGGACAATTGAACCCTTTTTTGGCACATAAAAGTAACCAACTAAAATAAATTCCGTATGAATTTCTATTTTATTAGTGAACTTTATTTTTTAGGTAAATTGTATTACAGGATGTTAATTTTTTTCCACAGGCTATAAGTTCAAATCTGCGAAACTGCAAATTATTTTTTTTATTTTTATTTAATAAATGAATTTGTTTAAATTCTATTTATTTTTTAGAATGTTATATTAAGAATATTTTTCATAGTCGTAGTCATAGTCATTAAATAAATTCCTTCTTTATCTTTATATATTAAACATATTTGAATTTCTTAAAAGAAATTCGTTGGTATTATAAATCACCAAAAACCAAAAAAGCAGCTCCAGGGATGGGAAATTTTAACTTTTTTTGAGATATTAAAGTAACTAAAGAAATAAATTAGTACTGAAAATTAAAAAAATCAAAAAGATTGTTTCAGGGTTGGCATGCATTTTTGTATACACTTCAAACTTACTTTGGTGTAGGGTATATAAGATTCAGCACAGCCGTTTGTAGCACTTTTAATTGTTTTATAATATAAAGATTTTCTTTCTGAAACTTAATTTATTTTATTACTATTTAAGCAGCACTTATAGGCAGGATGTGTTCTTTTGAAGCGAGACCAATGCTAACTGTCTATTTAATAAAATCCTGTTATACATTTTTTTGAGGCACCCTGTGATCCAAGATACAATTTATCTTTTTCAATGAAATGTTAGTTAAGTGATTGCACAATTAACACTTGATTGCTATAATATTGAGTAAAATTACAAATGCAGCGCTGCAGAAAAGTGTGTTTAGTGACCAAAACTCAACGCAGTGAACAAAGTTAGTAGAGACTTAGCACCTAAACTGTGGAAAAGCTAAAAAAAAACATAAACAAAATATGTCCAGCCACGTTGAAGTTAAATTATTCACATTAAATTCATTACTAATTAGAATGTTTAAAAAAAGAGAAACCATATTTGATTGCGGATTCTTCGACCTTTTAGATTTTTAATTATAAAGCTTTAGATACTATTTTTATAAAACAAATTGAAATACTTTTAAAATATGTTTTTTTTAAATATATTGTTATATTAATCTTAATTATAATTATTGTCCTGAAAAAGATATCCAGAGGATATCGAAATATCGGATAACAAAAGATGTCTATTTGTAAGTAAGAACGTTATATTCAACCGGGTCGAATCTTAAATACCCTTCAAATGTTTAGTAAATAAAAACTCTATTTTGTAGAGATCACTGCGCGAGAGTCCGTGAGGGAGACTTCTCACCTTTGCCATAAAACACAACAAAGTAAATTTATTAAAAGTTATTAAGTAAAAATAAATTATTTTTGAAGGGGTAATTTAGTGGGCAGAGATAGAGGGAGGGTAGGCCAGAGAAAGTTTCTTCATAAAAGCTTTAAAAATTTATTTTAAAGGAATGTAGGCTTAAATTATACAATTTGTTAAATAATTACATTATTTTTCCATGTAATATGTTACGTAAATGCCCGCTAAAGGGGGGCGGGGCCAAAAATGGATTTTTCTGATTTTCTGGCTGCAAGTTCAACGTTTTGGATCTTCTTTGATAAAAAAAATATATATCACTTGCTTTACAAAATTACACAAAAAAATCATGTTGTTTTTTAGAAGCTGGTTTAGTTCTTCTTAGGGGGAAAATTTTTTTCTCGGGCCCGATTTAGCCCATTCACGAATTTTACCTATGCTGTCCTTTAAGATATATTTATACCAAGTTTCAAGGTTTTGGCTCTGGTCGTTTGGGGGGTTTCGAAATCTCCACATATGGACGGATGGGCCGACGGACGTGCCTAGATCGTCTTAGACTTATCAAAAATATATATATATCCTTTATGGGCTCTTAGAGGGATATTCCGCTGCGTTGGGGGGTATAAAAAAATCTCTTCAAGACTTAATGCACGATCTCCAGTTGGCATTGTGTCTCACCAAATGTTTCTAGTTTTATTTTCACTTCTTTTTACTTTCCTAGAGCATTCGTCATTCATTTACAAACGCTTTTACTGCTTTCCAACTCATTTTGCATATTTTGTCTTATTAAGTGCAACAAATCAAAGAGCCAGTTTGGCTACTTTGTGTTGGTAACAGCTTTAGCTATTTCATGATTAAAACTGGGGCAAAAGAAAACAAAAGTTATGCTTTTGTTGAAGACGTTAAATTGCAATTCTGTCAATTTTTATGGTTGTTTTTTCTTTATTTTATTTTGTTACCCCTCCCTCCCCCCCCCCCCCCCAACAGTCAATCTATCAACTGAGTTTATTGATTACATTTTATTGCAGTAAAAAATTTAGCAGCTATTGGATAAATTTTATAGATTAATTTTGAGTAGAAAAAAAAACACAACTTAAAATGAAGATAAATAATTTCTGAGATTAAAATTAAAACTTTTGGAATATAAAGGAAGATTATTTTAAACAAAAAATCAGCATTAAATATTTATTTTAAACTTAATAAATTTTATTTATTCGTTAAGGGTTTATTTCTTTACTTAAGAATATTTATATATAAATACTTCTTTTTCTATAATTTATTTTTTATTTATACGACTTTCTTAACCCATATCGTCCCAGAGATTTTTTTTTCGAAGCAGTTTATAAAACTTCGTAGTTAAATGGTAATTTGGGTCCAGAAGATACGAATCAGATGTCCGAATTTTTTAAAAAATTTTTTTTTAAATTTTCATTAAAATTTTTCTTTTTTAATTTTCATTAAAAATTTTTTTAAAAATGTTCATTGACAACGTTTTTAAAAATTTTTGTTTTTAATTTTCATTAAAAATTTTTTTAAAAATTTTCATTCAAAATTTTTTTAAAAAATTTTTTTTTAAAGTTTTCTTAAAAAATTTTTTTTAAATTTTCATTAAAAATTTTCATTAAAAAAGATATGTTCTTAGTCTTTCCTAAACAGAGAAAAAAAAATTTAAAATGCTTGGACGAAACACTGGGACGAAATGGGTTAAGAATTTGCTGAGAAATGTATAGTTTTTGTTTATTATATGAAATGCAAAACATTTAAATTTATTATATAATAGTAAAATTGTTGCCTTTAGTATAAAAAACAAATCTCGAATATTTAATTTTAAACCTTAACCCGACATTTGTCTTATCGAAATAATTTTATAATAAATAATCACATATGAAACTATTTTTTACCAAATGACTTCTTTGCAAACATCAAATCCATTTGAAAAATTTTTTGCTGAAATTTTTCTTTTAGAAATAAAAATAATTTTTAAATTATGTATGAATTTCTATTTTATTAGTTGAACTTTCTTATGTAAATTATATTACAGGATGTTAATTCTTTTTTTCAACGGGCTCTAAGTTCAAATCTGCGAAACTGCAAATTATTTTATTTTTATTTAATAAATGAATTTGTGCAAATTCTATTTTTTTATATTAAGCGTAGAATATTAAGAATATTTTTTATAATCACCAAACCAGCAGTACGGATCAGTACTGATTTCGAGGCCGCTACGCCATCTCAACAGCGTTCTTTGCTCAATTTTTCCACTTTTTGCAAAAGGTGGAATATCACCTATTTAACGAATGTTTTTAACGAAAATTGAATATGAGAAGTTCCCATATTCATTTTTTAACTTATTACTTTTTGGTTACTACGAAATTCCCCAACCCTGACGATTAATATTCCCAATATTCCATATAATATTTGTGTATCATTTTTGGTATATTATGGCATTTAGGGGTTAATTTTTATTTCAGTTAAATTGTTCATTGAAAGTTGTTTTTTGTAAGTATTTCAGTTTTATTTTTCTTTTAATAATTTGTTCTTGTATTATTAAAAAAAAGCATGTCCATACAAGTTATTTTTACTTGTTTGTTACAATAATTGTAAGAGAATCTAATGAGCAAAAATAAAACATTGCAGACAACTGAAGCATGATGTTTCTCTATTGTTCATAATAAAACATAAGGTAGGAATTTTCATTTATTTATTTTTATTTTTTGCAGAATATATAAAGAAATTTGTCCATTTTAACAGTGCATAATATTTATATAAAAGCCACAAAAAAATTCTTTATCAAGAAATGTATTTCACATTAAATAATCTTCATAGAAAAAAAAACCAATGAGTGTTCGAACTCACGGGCGATGTGTTAACACCTTTTTGTTTATTTATTTTATATTAAACCCACAAAAACAAAGAGAATGCAAAGCAACAAACAAATGTACATACATACATTGTTATGTTTGTACATAAGCTACATACGTTGCTCTCTTGCTATCTCATTTTTATATATGTACGTATAACCACGTCACTATTCTCTTTGCTATGCATAAGACAAAACCGAAGATCAACATAAAACACTTTTTTAATATTACTCTAAATTAATACTCCGAATTAAAACACTTAAATCTCCGCTCGCCGATATCGGATCGCCTTAATTTTTGGCCTAAACTCTTCGTCGAAACCCGCACTAGCGTTTTAATCCAAAAATTAATAAAATCGGCTATGAATTTCCGGAGAAAATCGCGTGGGAAAATTATATGAAAATCGCCCAATAATCACTTTCAATACCGACTGCCAAGCAACAACAACAAACAAACAAACTCTTACACTTACACTTGCGTATGTATTGAAACTGATAGTTTACTGCCCTAGAGGCGCGCGTATAGATGCGAACATGATTTTCAAAAATCTAAAAATTCAGGACTGCTGCAATTACCGAAAACTTGCAATAATCCATCATTATTTGTTATATTTGATGGCATGTCATATTTTAATAAAAAATTTTTTGCTTTATCATATACTTTTACATAAATTATTTCATTTTTATATTTCCAGGTTTTCTTTTTCCACCTACAAAGCAAAACAGAGCAACACTGTTTTCGGAAAACGCTACAACTTTATTCTCAACGTTAATCAACACTAATTTGCTGCATTCGTTGAATGTGATGACAAGAAAGAATTAGGAAAATGGGTCTAGTACATTTCTTTTATGCAGAAAGGAACAAAAATCAGAATGCATGTGTTTTCTTCAGAAACAGTCACAGTATCGTTAACAAATCAGGAAGTGTCCGGTTCGGTATCTCCCGATATGTAAACTTTTAACAAAACATATATTAGACGATCTTTGGTCTAATTTTAAGCAGCCCCGCAGTGTAACTGCTCCATTGTATTCTGTATGGCCTTAATTGCACTAATATCAGTTTACTAATAACGCAATTCTCGTATACAAACTTTTTAAAAATAATTTCAATATAGACAGAATAACTACATATCCATATGTAGTTATTCTGGAAAAAATTTAATTTTTTTAGTTTTTAATAGACCATTGAGGCTTCCCAAAGCATGAAATAAGTTTAATTTACAAACAATCAAAAAAAAATTTAATTTTTGTAAAAATTTTGCGTCGAGAAATAGTTGCAAACTTACCAGCTCTGGAACCGTACTTCGGATCTTTCTTAATTTCAATAGCACTCTATTTAAGTTCATTTCCAATCCAACGGTTCAAGAACGAAGTCTGAGGTTTTCGAATGAAATTAAATTCATTGTAACAATTGCCAATGCGAATTCGATAAAAAACTAAATGTCAAAACTATCATGTTTTGGGTGTTGCCACAATTGAAAAACAAAGTTCTTGCTGAAAAGAACTCTTTATTAAAATTTTTTTATATAAATCCACCTCATGCTAAAAAATAAACTTTTGCATTGATTACGAAGTAAATTAACAAAAATAATCAATTGCAAAATCACTTTTGCATTTTTTGCCAGTTAAAAATTTATTAATACATGATTTTAACTAATTTTTATACCCTCCAAAAATGAATTGGAGGCCTTATTCACATTGACATTCCATTTGTAACGCAGCGAAATATCCATCTGAGACCCCATTAAGTATATATATTCTTGATCAGTGATGAAATCTAAGACGATCTGAGTTTGGCCGTCCGTCAGTCCAAACGAAAAAAGCCAGACTCTTGAAATTTGGTATAAACCTATCTGGAAGGATACCAAAGGTTAAATTCGGAAATGGGCTAAACCGGGGAAGAGGGAAAAAAGTTCCCCTAAGAAAAACTAAACCAACCTCTAAAAAACAACATAATTTTAAAAGTTTTTTTTTTGTAATTTTGTTAAGCAAATGATATATTTTTATGTCAAAGAAGGCCCAACGCGTTAAACTTGGAATCAAAAAGTTATTTTTTGGACCCCGCCTCCTTCAGTGGGCGTTCTTATATGCAAATATAGTGTAAAAATTTAACAAATTGTTTTACTTAAGCCTGCATTCCTTAAAAATAACATTTCAGTTCAGCTTCGTGAGACGTAACCTGGTACACCTCTGCCCTAACCCCTCCTCCCCCTTCGCCCCTAAATGACCTTATAGAAAAAAAATTTGAAATAAATTTTACATTTAATTATAACAAACATTTATTTTTAGAGGTTTATGGCAAAGGTGAAATGCCTTCCCCGCGACCCTTGCCAGAGAAATTTTTGGAAGGTATTAAAAACCTTCCAAAAGGAATTGGATCCCATCAAGTACATATATATATTCTTATTCAGTGATGAAGTCTGAAACGATCTAGCAATGTCCATATGTTCGTCTGTGTAAAACATGATAGTGTATTTTTGGACCCCGCCCCCTTTAGTGGGCGTTGACTTACGATATTATATGCATAAATGGTGTAAATATTGAACAATTTGTATTCCTTAATCCAATAAGAAGCTGAGATCTTCTCTGATCTTGCAAAGGTGAAACGTCTCCCCCACGGCCCGGAATGGCTGTCAAAATAGGGATTAAAAATTGGATACAGAGATGTCTTAAAGAAAGTCTGTCCCACCAAGTTAAACATTTTAAATTTAATTACTAGATATTTGGAGGGTATTTAAGATTCGACACGGGCGAATATAACGTTTTTACTTGTTTCTTAAAAATAATAAGTTTTCTTAACAAGATTGCAACAATTTCTAATTTGCTACTCATACTTTTAAGTACTCCTAGATCAGTCACAAAGCAGTAGTTAACATGAACCCTCGTGGGCCATCGATCGTTTACACTCTTTTTTGTGAGTTTTGCGTCTGACTCACACTAGTTAATTTCAACACCTCATATAATCGTAAAAGTTTACGGCTCTTCTGAGGAATTATGTCGTGTTTAACTACTTCGCTAATACTTATGTGATGGCGCAGGTCGTGTACAGTCATTCAGAGTAATGGAAAAAATACGGGTTACGCCGGCATATGGTCTGAGTCACCTCGTCGGCATCTGTGCACTGATACCTCGCAAATTTGCCTTGCAAAATAAAAATAAAAATTTTTATCATTTTAAATACTCTGATTATATAAATAAATAAACGTATACAAACATTTAAACAAATAAAGTTGATTAGATTTTATTAGTGCATTTTGTATCTAAAAACGTGATGTGTTAGACAGTTTAATCACGTTATACTTAAATAACTTTTATTGTAATTATAAACTTAATTGAAAGCAATTACCTATAATTGTAAAATTTAATCAAACAGTGCAATTGAAAATTACAACTTTTTATAATTTAAGAGCCATAATTTTCATGCATAGAATAGAACTTTTGTATGCGTCACACCATGTACTAACGTGATATTACAAGATCTAAAGTTTAAAAGCACAATTGCTAGAAAATATTTCGCAGCACTTTCATTATATCTAAAATATGTTTATCCGGCAAGTTTTGAAAATCACTTTTCACAAAATTGATTTAAAAAAAAAAAAAAAATTGTCGTAAGAGTTACAGAATAACACAAAAAAAATCCAAGTGAGTTTTTAAAACCAAATTGTGGTTTGAAATTTTGGGATTTTCACAACTTGCCTAAATATTACTAACTTCCATATCAATCAATTCAGAATTCCAACATACGTTACACGGCTGCTGCGTCTATAAGTGACGCGCAAAATAGAAAGGTACCTAAGGGTAAAAACCGGTTTTTGTTCAGGATAGTCATTTTAGAGATTTAAATATGGACGTGTATCTTTGGTGTACCATCACTTCATAAAACGCGCATATCTCTGGGAGGGAACACTTTTGAGGCATGGGAATGGTCTCATTCGATGCTCAGATGTTGTCCACATCAAAAAAAAAACAAGTAAAAGTGCTATATTCGGCTGTGCCGAATCTTAAATACCCTTCACAGATGTAATTCATCTTCCTTTCTTGCTAAACCAGAAAGTAGGTGTAATTAAAAGATGTAACACAGTTTTACTTGACAAAAAAATTTAAATTTTTAAACTTTTTGGTCAGTTTCATGTATCATAAAATATTTTATTTGTTCCACCCTGGAGTCGAAATTTTGATTTTTTAAGATTTTAAGACCAATTTCGTTCTTCCTGAATTATAAAATAGTTTTAATTAGCAAAAACAACAACGTAAATTGCCTATTTGGTTACTTTTATATATTTCAATTTCCCAACCCTGGAAACGAAATTTAAATTTTTTTTACCAATGCGCCATGAAATAGTTTTATTTAAGAAAAACTTAATAAATGTAACCATTTTTGTCACTTTCATGTACTACAAAATGTTGCAGTTATCCAACTCTGGAATCTAAATTTAGATCTTTTTTTTTTAATTTTTGATACCAATTATGTTTTTCCTGAACTAAAAAAATAGTTTTAATTAGTAAAAAACCGACGTTAGTTGACTTTTTAGTTACTTTTATGTATAAAAAAAATTTCAATTTCCCATCCCTGGAAGCGAAATTAAAATTTTTTTTACCAATCCTAGTCTTCATTAGGTATAAAGTCGTTTTATTTAAGAAAAACTTAAAATTTGCAACCATTTTGGTCACTTTCATGTTCTACAATATATTGCATGTACCAAAAAAACTTTAAACTTCCCAACCCTGGAAGTGAAATTTTAATTTTTGTTTGTTTTACTTTTAACCAATGCAACTCTTCATGAGGTATAAAGTAGTATCATTTAAGAAAAATTTACAATTTTCAACCATTTTGGTCACTTTCATGGACTATAAAATATTCCACTTGTCCAACCCTGGATTCGATATTTTCATTTTTTTTTTTTGGAAATTTTTGATACCAATTTAGTTCTTCCTAAAATATAAAATAGTTTTAGTTGGCAAAAAAAAACAACGTGAATTGGCCCTTTGGTTACTTTTATGTATAAAAAAATTTAAATTTCCCAACCCTGGAAGCGAAATTTTAATTTTAAAAATTTTTTTTATCAATGCAAATCTTCATGACGTATAAAGAGCTTTTGTTAAAGAAAAACTTAAAATTTTTAACAATTTTAGTCACTACATGTACTACAAAATACAGAATGGGCCGAAAAAAATTTCTTAATTTTCCATCCCTGGAAAAATATTTTTTATTTTTTTAGTTTTTAATACACTATTGAGGCTTCCCAAAGCAAGAAATAGGTTTAAATTATAAAGATAAAAAAAATAATTGATTTTTGGTATAAATTTTGCGTCGAGAAATAGGTGTAAGCTTCCCAGCTCTGGAACCATACTTCGGATCTTTCTGAATTTCAATAGCACTCTGTGGGCTTCGGAAAACCGATTTCACGTACAGACGGACAAACATCGATCAATCGTCATCGCTATTCATAAGGATCCAGAATATATGCACTTTATGGGGTCCCATGTGCATATCGAAGAAATTACACACGGAATGACAAACCTTTCACTTTTTTGTAAAGGGTATAAAAAAAGAGAAAATTTATTTTTTTTACCCTTAGCTCCCTTTCTCTATGCGCTGTGACATATAGAGATTTTTATTTCTATTTTCATTAAAAGTAATGCATTTGAGATTAATTCTTTATCATTTACTGAAATGTTGATAATCTATAGCACGGGTTTTTAAATAATTTTATAAATCTTAACTTAGTCCTGACGCTGTTAACAAACTGTTAACAAAATATTTGGGGGATTCACACTGTAGCCGTAAAGTCTTAGGACTCAAAAAATAATAGCACTAAAAAAATGACTAGTGTGAACAACCCCTCATAACTTAGTATGCTATTTCAAACATTGATCAGCTGATAAGAAAACAAGACATTTGTAATTAGCTGTCATCAGAGCACAAGAAAATTAATACAATTAAAGATGAATCGTCTAAAAACTTCATTTCTTTTTAAAATTATTAAATTTGTCTTCTGGTGCACAAGAATATCTAAATGAGTTTGTATGTATAAACTAAAAAAGCTGCTGCCTTGATATGAGCTGACTACATTTTTTTTGCGGCGGCATACGGAAATACATTCAATGGCTGTCAGCTACACAAGTTAAACGAGAAAAATTTTTCACTTGTATATATTTAGTTTTTGCGATTTAGTTCACTTTTAATACTTTTTTTGGTTATAAAAATATGATTTAGTGTACAGACATATAGGTATGAATAATTTTTTAGTCGTTTTTGAGTCCTGAATCATATATAAGTAACGGCGGCAAACATATACTATCGCCGTCTCGCCTAAAGATTTTCAGCCGTTCGACTCAGATCTCTACAGCTATTTTATGACAAAACAAAAAACATGCCTGAAAGAGTGCTATTACTTTATGACTTTTTTGTATGCAACACAACAACAACTTTTTTAAAGTGGTCTAAAATATTATGACTTTATGACAATATGACTAAATAGCACATAGTGTGAATACGCCAATTGAATTTTAATAAGTAAATTTTTTGATAATTTTTTAAAAAGACCTCGAGCTTAATAAATATAATAAAATAACTTTTTATAAATTTTATATATATTCACATATATATATTTTTTTTTATTAAACCTTAACTGCTCTTAGTCCTAAGCCTCTTACTGTTAAGTCTTGGCCAACATTAGCAAATGCTTTTACTTAGCCAGATGTACGTACATACATTTTTATGTTTGTGCAAATATTTTATTTTTCTACTCATTCGTCATAGTTTTTAACTGAAATGTGAGTCATAGTTTGCAAAACAATACCTGCTTTGTTTAAAGTTAATACACTGACCAACCAACCAAGCGTCTGACGAACAAATACTCCATCTATCAATCCGTCCAGTTTTTTCATATCTTCTGTAGTACTCGTATGTATCTTGTTTATGTGTGAGATAATAATATATAAACTTAACAATCTTTTACATCTTCTTTTTCAATTGTACTGACTTGTATGTATTTTTCATTATTTCTTTTTTTTTTTTTTTTTAATAATCCAGTTGCTATTTTTCTATTTTTATTTCAATTGTTTAGCTACTGTTTGTTTACTTTGTAGTTTTTAATGGTTATTCTTCTTCTTTTTTTTGTTTGTTTCATTATTACTTAGTTCTTATTAACTCTGTGCATTGTACTACAACTGTTATCATGCACAGTGGGGCAATTAAAAAAAAATTCCACTCTGAAAAATTAATAGAATTTAAACAAGTTCATTTATAAAATAAAAATAAAAAATAATTTCAACTTATAGCCTGTTGAGAAAATGAACATCCTGTAATACAATTTACTTAAATAAAGTTCACTATTAAAATAGAAATTCATACATAATTTAAAAAAAAAATTATTTACATATATCTGAAATTACCAAATAAAGTAGTCCGAGTATAATAAAATTTCATACAGCATTTAAATAGTTTAGAGTGCCTCACAGTTGCCAAAAAAAATTTGTTAAACGCTTAATTGTGTATTTCTAGTACTTCCGCCTCTATTCGGTGTTAAGTTGATTTTAAACAAATGCTTAGTTGTGCCTTAATAATAAATACGGCAATAAAAATAAGTCTGTTTTGAAATTTTTTTTCTAGTTTCTTTAAATACAAAAATTTCAAAATAAATACTTTTTTTATGTATTATATCTTTGAAATCGTATATATTATTATGCCGCGCATATTTTTGTGGTACCATTTTATGTACATTATCCTACAACAATATTGATAAAACATACATGTATTGAAAGGTATTTTTTTGTAGATAAGCACTATATAAATATTTCTAGATTAATAGTATAAGAATAAGAATCCCTATTGAAGGAACAATCAAATCTCTCTATGTCATTTAATTTTGTATTTGCAAGCACATACGCATAAACGCAAAAAAAAGTACTGCTTTTTGTTGTTGTCTTAAAAATTGCTTTGCAAGTAAATGAAGACGATATAAAAAAAGCAATTTGTTACTTTTGTTAAATTTCAGACATCCTAATTTAAAGAAACAGTCGCATATACGTACCAGACATCTGCAACAAGTACTAAATTTTCGAGTATACAAGCTCAGGCACATTGATTTTTATGATCTAATCGTTTTTGTTCATCAGCCAAAAACCAGTTGTTTACTCAACCGTTCGTTTCAAACATTCAGTTTTATTCACTTGTTGTTTGTGCGAATATGAATGTTCTGACAGTGTCCGTTATGTGTATGAAACTCATTTTCCAATCGAAGCCAACGTGCTGTTAGCAGAACAAGGCTTTTACTCACTTGTCAAAGTAATTTGCCACTCGAAGATTTCTTCCCACGGTGTTGTAAGAGGTTTTTTTTTGTAAACATTTTATTCCTTGAAAATGTGAATTTTTCGAAAACTATGTACAGTTTCGTTTGCTCTAAAAAATTAAAACTTATGAACCATAGGTACAACATTTTCAATATTTCATACCTATGTAAATGTCGCTTGTTAAAATTTTTTATAAAATTTTATTTTAACCCATAAAGTGTGTCTTACTGCCTGTTTTTCAAAATGAATAAAAATTTTCGTTTGGGTATTTATAATGAAGCAACAATAAAAAAACTCAAAAATTGATTTTGTTTCAATATAAATACCCAAACGACTATTTTGATTATTTTTACAAAAACAGGTAGTTATACGTAGTACATATTACAAATTTTATTAAATAAGTTTTTTTTTTTTCGATGAAATAAAAAAAAACGCACATCTGTAGATTTTTTATGTTTTCATATTTTTCTATCAGTCTCTTACTTACTTTTAAGAAGCTCGAGTGTTTTTCGTTCAAATACAATCAGATCATGCAGAACAAAGTCGTCCTGCAAAAAACAAACTGTGTATAAATAAGACTTTTTGTTTCTATACCAGGGATGCCCAGTACATGAAACAATTGTTTGGAGAGAACTCACACGTATTCTTATGCTCTTTCATTTAGCCGTTGATGGTAAAGGCCGAGACACATAGAATCTGTCATACGTTACACGTCGCCTTTTTCAACTGACATGAACGTACTGACGGAAAAGGCTGGCACAATGAGTACTTTGTTGACGGATATTAAATCAATTGTATGTTCCCCATCTTATTTATTTATGTTAAATTTATATATTTTATAAAATGTTTTTCTATATTATTTAATTTTTCCTGAACACACAATACAAAAAATTAATTAAAACAATTTGAAAAACTCATCGATTTCTGTCAAAGTATTCAACGTACGTTAAAAGTTGGCCAACTGTCGTACTTTGCTTTGACGCAGAAGTACTGAATGTGACAACTCACATAAGAAAGCATGTATTTCAACTCAGCTGTCAGTTGAAAAAGGCGACGTATAACGTATGACGGATTCTATGTGTCTCGGCCTTAAGTCGACAAGTCCACATGTTTGGCGGATGCTTTATTACTTTTTTCAGGTTCACACTCAAAAAATGTTGCGTGGTCATTCAATGCCATGTTAATGCTTGTCACAAAAGTATTAAATTAGAATCCTTTATATAAGATTCATAATTGCAATCTTTTCATTCGTGAAAACGTTTCGATTTATTATAATGAATTATATTAAGTTGTTTTTTGCTTTTCATTAAATAAAATGTATGCGCAATATAACATAAATATCATATTATCATCTTTTACTTTTACAGAGTTTATAAATAATGGGATATCTTAATTTAAAATTTAAAAAATTAAATTGAATTATTGTATTACAGGATGTTAATTGAATTATTTTATTTAAAAATATGTACATTAATATGTTTCTTTTTTTATATGAATATAATTATTATGCTTTTCAATCTCTTACTAACATTATATTTTGGCTGTAAATAAAACAATTCTCTCAATTTGTTTTTTCTCTCTTTCTCACTAGTCCACAACAAAAAGTTTTTTGGGCTTCCCTGTTCTATACACATCAATCAGTTCGCATCAAATGTTGGAAATGAATTATACTGGTTTGATTTGTTCTTAAAATTCAACTTTAGTGAATAAGTCGGCTCGATCATACTTGTTGCAGTTCTCTAATACGTACACATACATATGTACATGTATACACTGTTATCTATTTTAATTATAAATATCAAGTGACCGAATTTTGAGCGATCCTATTATTGCAAAAAAATAAATAATATAATAATTAATATATATGAAAATTATTACCAAACTTTTTTCTGCAAAATATACACAATTGACAAAAAGTCTACCTAAAACTATTTACAAGAGTAAATTTTACTTAATAAAACAAGATTTAACTTCCCTATTAGAAAAATAGCGTACCACGATATGAGGATAAAATAGTTAAAATGCAGGTTTTGTTTTAATATCCTGTAAATTGTAAAGGAAAAAAAATAAACTTGTTTTTAGCTTTTGGTAATTAAAATATATCTCCCTTTTAGGAATCTCAGGGCCTCTCCTGATCCAAATTCTAACTCCAATTTGACTAACAATTTTTTGAATACTAGATAAAAGTTCATTACCACTGGACTATCCAATTAGAAACTGGATAATTATTTCCATACTTCCATTGCAATATCCTCCCACTGTGCAATGCTAGCCAGTTTTTTCCATTACGTTAGATTTAATCCTCCGGCTAAAGCTGATAATCGGCCCA
Organism: Linnaemya tessellans; assembly: GCA_951800035.1. Taxonomy (NCBI): domain Eukaryota; kingdom Metazoa; phylum Arthropoda; class Insecta; order Diptera; family Tachinidae; genus Linnaemya; species Linnaemya tessellans. The sequence goes on along the minus strand of OX637533.1, from coordinate 17,531,346 downwards.
TATGTTTTGAAATATGTGCTCTAATAATAACAATAATAATAGTACACACACATATATATATCTACCACACATAAGTACTTGAATATGTACAATATAAAATCTTTATTATGGCTGGACAAGAAATATCCTAGCGCTATTATGAATGAGCGTAAAGTAATTATAATATTGTGTATTTCCTTTATTACTCTTTTGATAAGTTTTGCTAAGAATCTGATGCAATGTACACTCTAGTTTATAGTTTATGTAGTGGATTAAGCAAACATTAACAGTTGACTTATTTTTCATAACAATTATGGCCAGTGAGAGAAAATGAGATAATTGAAAAAAAAAAAATTATTATATCTACGAAAAGTAATAAATAGTTCCTTTGATACTTGAAAAGAATTTATAAACTATAATGGCATGTTTGAATTTGCAATAATTACCAGTGTTACCAAAACAAATTTGCTTTGTAAACAGACCGGTTTCGGATGTACGTAACCTGCACTGTTCTCTTTTTTATAAGAAAATAAATTTTGTTCGTTTTAAATTCCTTCAAAATATATATAGAAAATTCAAAGACATATTTTTTCTTTTATAAAGGGTGTTGTTTTATGAAGTTTTTTGATGTGTTAACATCTATACGCGCGCCTCTAGGGCAGTAAACTATTAGTTTCAATACATACGCAAGTGTAAGGTGTAAGATGTAAGAGGCAGTCGTTATTGAAAGTGATTATTGGGCGATTTTCATATAATTTTCCCAGGCGATTTTCTCCGGAAATTCATAGCCGATTTTATTAATTTTTGGATTAAAACGCTAGTGCGGGTTTCGACGAAGAGTTTAGGCCAAAAATTAAGGCGATCCGATATCGGCGAGCGGAGATTTAAGTGTTTTAATTCGGAGTATTAATTTGGAGTCATATTAAAAAAGTGCTTTATGTTGATCTTCGGTTTTGTCTTATGCATAGCAAAGAGAATAGTGACGTGGTTATACGTACATATATAAAAATGAGATAGCCAGACAGCAACGTATGTAGCTTATGTACAAACATAACAATGTATGTATGTACATTTGTCTGTTGCTTTGCATTCTCTTTGTTTTTTGTGGGTTTAATATAAAATAAATAAACAAAAAGGTGTTAACACATCGCCCGTGAGTTCGAACACTCATTGATTTTTTTTTATACGAATCACTCTGTTGTCTGACAGCTGTTTTGACAGTTTAAAGTGACGTCTCTACTCAGTATTGTTTGGCAAATCATCATGAACAGGTTAACTCCAGAACAACGCTTCCAAATCGTGGAAATTTATTTTCAAAAACAGTGTTCAATTAAAAATGTATTTCCGCTTTTTTGCCGCAAAATTCCCTTCAGTGATGAGGCGCATTTTTGGTTGAATGGATATGCCAACAAGCAAAATTGCCGTATTTGGAGCAAAGATAATCCACACGCCGTTCAAGAACTACCAATGCATGCCGATAAAAGTACTGTTTGGTGCGGTCTATGGGCTGGTGGAATCATCGGTCCTTATTTCTTTAAAAATGAGGAAGGACGACGCGTTACCGTGAATGGAAATCGATACAGAATCATGATCAATGAATTTTTGGTGCCAAAACTTCAAGATATGGATGTAAACGAAATGTGGTTTCAACAGGATGGTGCCACTTGTCATACTGCGGGCGAAACAATGGACTTATTAAAAGAACATTTCAACGACAACATTATTTCGAGAAATGGACCGGTGAATTGGCCTCCGCGTTCATGTGATTTGACGCCACTCGATTATTTTTTGTGGGGATACCTGAAATCATTGGTTTTCAACGTGTCATTGCTGAAAAGGTGGTCGAAAATTGGACCTCCAGAATCACCTTTGTGCAAAATAGTCGTGGTGGCCATATGCCCGAAATTATATTTAAATGTTAAATGACAACAAATTATCTACCAACTAAAAAAATTTTTTTGGCCATTTCATAATTTGGCATGTGTTTTATTTAAATTTCAAATCAGCAAGCTCTTATAAAAACACCCTTTAGAACTGAATTACTTAATGCTTAACTATGACGCCAAAGATCTTGAGTATGGAATTGAAGTTCTTACACACACCCTTCACAAGAAATGGTGAAAGGGTATACTATATGTTTGTCATTGCGTGTGTAATTTCCACAATATTACTATGGGAACCCATAAAATACAAAATTCTAGGTCCTTATGATTAGGGAAGTCGAATAAGCGAGGTTCGCCTGTCTGTACGCAAAATCGGTTTTCCGAAAAGCACCAGAAGAGTTAGAGACACTTTACTCTTAAATTAATGTATTGGAAATAGTCTTCAATATATTGCAATTGCATATCCAAAATACGGTTCCAGAGCTGGGAAGCTTACACCTATTCGTGCCCGGAAAATTAACTAGAAAAAACGTATACTTTGGTAATAATTGAATTTCTATTTAAAGTTAAAAACAAATTAAAAAAAATTACAAATTATAAAACTAAATGCAGATTGAAAAAAAAACTATTAAACATTTGATTCCAGGGTTTGGAAACCGAATTGTTTTTAGTGCACAAAATCAACCAAATAAGTTACTAATATTAGCTTTTTGGTGAATTAAGCCTATTTTACACTTCAGCAAGCATGAAATTGTATTACAAATCCAAAAAAATCAAAACTTGATTCCAGGGTTCGAAAATCAACTTTTTTTTGTTACATATAACTAACCAAATAAGTTACTTTTTTTGCTTTTGTTTGTGAATTAAACCCTTTTTATACTTCAAGAAGCATTAAAATAATATTAAATATCAAAAACTCGATTCCAGGGTTCGTAAATCGATTTCTTTTTGGTACATAAAAGTAACTAAATATATGTCTAGTTTTGTTTTTTCTTTTCATGAATTAAACATATTTTATTCTTCAGGAAAAATTTAAATTGTATTAAAAACTCAAAAAAAAGGCGAAAACGCACGCGATTCCAGGGTTGGACAATTTAATCTTTTGTTGATACATAAAGTTGTTTATAAGTTAAACATATTTGGTATTTGCTATTAACGTTTTGACTTTTATTTTGATAATTTATTTTATTATTTATTAAGTTCGAGGTCGTTTTTTTTCTCATATAAAATTTTTTTAGTTTTCTTTTATTATTCAATATTTAGTTAACAATTTGGCAGCCAACCGTTCTTTTCACAAAATTTTGAACGACATTTTGCAAGAAAGTTGCCCTTATATCGTTCATGCAGCGCCGAACTTCATCTGTCAGAGCGTCAATTATTTGTGGCTTGTTCACGTAAGTCCGGTCTTTCAAATGTCTCCAGAGAAAATTGTCCAGCGGCGTTAATTAACAAGAACATGGCGGCCAATTGACATCGCCAAATCGAGAAATTACGCGACCTGGGAATTTCTCATGCATTAACTGAATTGTTTGGCCGGATGAAATCAAAGGTCACTGATGTCAACATGAGTCAATTGTGGCCACAAAAAATTGGTTATCATGGTTTGGCACCATAAAGAATTCACGGTGACGGCGTTTTCTTGCTCATTTTGAAAGAAAAAAAACAAAAAATACGGGCCAATGATGCCGCCTGAGCACAAACCGCACTTTCTTTGGGTGTAAAGGTTTTTCGAGGACTGTTTGTGGATTTTGTGAGGCCCATATGAGATATTTTTTTTATATCGGACCTTTGCATATACACGTACATTACGCCGGAACTAGAAAGGAATAGAAAGTATTGAGGGTACAGATGAAGAAAGATGAGAAGATAGACAATTTTTTTGTAGCTATTCTTCTTCGTAGAATACTTTACAAAAATATTTGCAAAGTATTGATGCACAGATGCCAACTGGGTTCTTCAGACCGTACGCCGGCGATGTTATTAAACGTATTCTCTTTTCCGTTACTGTGTCAGACTGTACACGACCTATGCCTTCACATAGGAAGTAGCAACGTAGTTAACCACGGAAAAAACCTCAGAACAACCGTAAACCTATACAGTTATTTGTGTTGTTGAAATTAACTAGTGCGAGTGAGACGCAAAACTCTCGAAAGAGAGTAAACAATCAGTGGTCTGGCTGCACTTTAAAAATAATTGCCAACGAGGCTTGATGTTGACTGACTCAGAGCTGCTTTGCGACTGAACTATTTGAACTTTTTACTTCTTCAGCTAATTTTTTTGCTCTACAGCCTAATTGATAATGATATATTCGTCACCATAAATTTAATTATGCAGCACAAAAAACAGTGTTTTTTTTTACTTTTTCACTAAAAAAAATTTTTATTTTTACACAAATTATTTATTAAGCACTAAAAAGTAGTAAATCATAATGGAAACTATTGCCCACAATCAATTCGCAATAACAGTTCTACTCTCAACATATTCACAATAACGATTTGTTGGGAATGGGAATAAACGTTTACGCACAAACAACTCATTCCCATAATATTCACCCATGGTATAATAAAACAAGGTACTGCCACTGTGAGCTACTAAATTTAAAATACTTTTCTGACAATTTTAAGGATTCTGACATTCCCATAAAAATTCATCCCAATCATGAATAATTTTTCTCTCGAAATTTTTCCCTTTTCCCTAAAATTGCAATCATTAAAAAATTCCCCGTGAATGATTTCACGCTAAAATTAAATTCCCCTGATCGTGAATGATTTTTTTTCCCGGGAGTTTTTTCACTTTTCCCTTTAATTTATTCACTTAGTTTTTGGTGGAGAATAGAGTAGAAAATGTATGCCCCTATTATGGTTTACAACTCAACCCTATTTCAGTTGTAATTTTTATATTTAGTATTATGAAATACAACTCAACCTGTCAAATATTCTAAGGTTGTAATTTTAGCGTTTTACAACCCTTTGTAGCGATTACCGATTACAACACTATGTTGGTGTAGTTGACAAAAACGCAAAAAAATTACAACTGATAATTAGCAGTTGTTTTGAATTGACTATTAGAACAAAAAATGGAAAGCGGGTAAGTATTTTTTTTATTGTCTTACAATAATTTATTAAATAGCGACTTTTAACAAATTTATAGAAAAAATAAACTTACTACGAAACAACAATTTGAAAAACTAGTTGAGTTGATGGAAAAGCACCCCGAAACTGGAAGAGGTAAGCCGCAATTTGGATGCAGCAAAAATAAAAGCAAGGAATTGTGGGAGCAATTTGCAGTAGAACTGAATAGTTTAGGGCCGCCTTCAAGAACTGCGCACGACTGGGGACGGGTAAGAAGTTATCATGAAATAAAACAATGAAAATACAGTTAATATTTATTTATCATCTAGGTTTGGATACATTATAAGGCAAATTTAAAGCGAAAACTTGCCAACAACCGAAGCAATTGTCTTGCTACTGGTGGGGGTCCCTCTCAGGAAGTATCATTAAGCGCATTGGAGGAAAGCGTTGCACAATTAATTCAAATAAAAGAACAAGTAGCACCAGGTGGTCATTCATTTGGGGTCGAGAATATTGAACTGGTGATGAATGACGATGAAATGGGAGACAATTTTGCTTGTACTTCGCCTGTTGTGTATGAACCCCAAAATGCAAACGTTGAACGTCCCACTTCATCAGCGTCACAAATAATAAAAGGTCGCCGCAAAATTCAAAACTTCTAACCGGTTGATGGAAATGTTCCTTAAGTTCGTTTAACAAAAAGCTAAATGCTTCCTTATTTAGACGAAAGAAACTCTCAAATCTGTAAAAAAAAATTTTAAAATCCTCTCTACTATTTATCATAAAAACTTTTCCTACTTGCTGTTTGGAAGTTCCAATGGATTCGAGTGATCCCGAAGATTTTTTCGTATGCGAAGCACATCAATTGTTGTATCATCATTTTCACCATTATAAAATAAATCAACACTAATATCCATTTTACTATATTTTTAAATTAAACACACAATTTTGCAAAATTTAGTTAAAAATTATTGTTTGAAAATTTTCCCGCACTAGAATCAGCTGTTTAATTATCTGTCAATTAGTTATTTTTTATGCTGGCAACAAAATAACAACTTCAACCAGATTTAGTTGTAAATCGTAATACCAAAAAAAAATTAAGTTGTTTAAAAGTTGAGTTGTTTCAATTTCAACTCAACTGAGTTGAGTTGTAAACCATAATAGGGGCAGTAAGTATTTTGAATTATAATTCGAATATTAGAGTTTACAAATTTTATTTTTGTGGCAAGACCCTTTAATAAGACAAAAACTTATATGTTTTGCAACAAATCAATTGTCTGCGTCTTTGTAAAATTGGTTGCTCTAATTCTAAAGATTAAGAATATTTTTAAGTTGTTTTGTCTGGTTTACAAAATGTATTAAAATTATTTCATTACTAAATATTTAGTCATACTCCTTTAAATTTTTTTTAAATTATTGCATAAACTTAAATTTTTCAACACAAATTCTTTGATTTTTCATGTTGCTTTCGGCTTCTTCTTCGGCTTTTTTGCATTCACTGAGAACTGACAGCGGGAATAATTTCTCACGGAAGATTCACGATACCATTTTTCCCTTCGAGTGGAATAAAAATTTCATGTGAACAAAAATTCCCCTTGTTGTTAACGATAGGGGTGATTATGTTACCATATTTTTTTAAGTTACCCGTTTTTTTTTCTTTTGATTTGAGTTATTAAAATTTTTAATTGCATCGATGTCATAATTAACAAATATTTAAATTCGTTTGCCAATTAATTTATCATAAAAATTTTGTCGTGAATCTTGAATAAACATATTTTTTGTTAAATTGTCTTATTGATCAATGTAATGCTAGGAACACAACTGGGACGAACGACGAATTTCGCTTAGTACGAGGAATTCGTTGATAAAAAATCGCTCTATAAATTCGTCGTATGAAACACAATAGCGACGAATAAATTAAAATAATAAGCAAACAAAATTTTAATATTTATTTTTTAAATCATTGTAATCCTCTGATGCCAGTCAGATTGTTTAGACACTCAATAATTATCCCGGTGTTGTCCATTTTTTTCAGAACAAATTCCTTTTTGTAAATATTTTCTGACAAATTTTTTGTCTGTAAATAAATTATTATTTTCATTTAACAGCTGATGGGGTGACTATATGAAAAAGTGGGAAACAGAAAGAAAAACTATATAATAAAAAGTTTTCAAAATTAATAAAAAATCGTCCGAATGATAAATTTTTGTGAATTGATGAAGGCATTTTTAGTATGCACTGAAAATGTTAGTGCTACATGCAACAATACAGTAGTGAACTATGTTTTTCCACAAAAAACCAGTTTGAGTATATGAAACCTGGTCACTTTATATTGATTTGTTCGTCGTTCGTTGACGAAACAATTAGAAATAAATGTATTTCAACTTTCGCTGAGTATGGCGAATTTCGCCCAACGCCACGATTGTGTGCATTTTCATATACACCAATGTGTTTTATTTTTGGCGACGAATATTCGCGACCAAAAATTCGTCGTTCGTCGCAGTTGTGTTCCTAGCATTATGGTTTCAATGTTTTTGGTTCAATGCAAAGCAACACAATGACTTTTTATTTCTTGTGGAAATGCATAGAAACTGTGATTTTTCGTAGTTTTCTATATTCTTTACGTTTTATATAGCTTTTATTAAATTATTTTAACAAAATATTGCAAAATGTTTATGTTCAAAACCTCAAAATGAAATTTTTCTCTGTCAATATGTAAAAACGATTCACAATGAGATTTTGAGCGGGAGATTCTATTTACGACATAGATTCTATGTTGTACGTTCAGTGTGTTTAAATTGAAAATGAGGTAATACACTGAAATATGTGAAAAAAGAGGGGATAAAATAATAGTTAAATACCATTGTATAATATAATATAACGGTGGTTTGTCCGTGATTTCATGCAAATGTGGCTTGGTACTTAAAAAGGCCATTATTTTGGAACTTGCTGAGCTGCACACCTTGAAATTTAAATAAGTTAGAGATCAATGAATAAAGTTTAGTATATACAATTTAATTAAGACAAATGAAGAAACTTATATACATAAATATATGTATTACAGATTTTATTTAAAAATTTCCAAATAAAGAAAATTATTTTTTATAATGTGGCAACGTCATATTTAATATGATGTAGAAAAATAAACTTCAAAAATCCTTATTAATATTTAATAAAAGCAAGTGGGAATACCTTGTATTTATATACCTTGATATTCACCATAGAGGTGAATAATATTCCGAATATGTTTATTTATAATTATTAGGTTCTCTTAAAAAGTAATAAAAAGAGGCAAGTATTTAAATACTAATTACCATTAAAATTAAAATATAAACAAATTAAAATATAAGACGATTGATTTCGTTAGACGTAATACAATTATTTTTAATTTTTCTGTTGCTATTATTATTATAATATTTTTTTCTTTTTGAAGAATTTCTCAGACAGGTGAACATTTTGTATTTTAAATATTGTCGTTTTGTCGTTATGGCAATACTTCATTAACCTGGATTTAGAGCTTTTCCCCTTGTGCAGATTAGATTTCATAAAATCCTATTATAACTGCTGCCAAAAGAAGTACATAAAAAAAGTATTTGCAGTTTTTTTTTTCATTATTTCAAAACAATAACCGCTAACATTTCGTTAACGTAACATAGTAAAGCTGTGAAAAAGGGTAGACAATCTTTAACAAGGATATCGAAGGTTTTATTGCCATAAAAATAAAATAAGGTAAATAAGTCCTTAGTTTCGCTTTATGACATGTACAAATACATAATGGAATTGTTGTTGACAAATATAATAATAACGGCGACAACATGATACCGTTTATAATCAAATCTTACGCTTAGTTAATTTCAAATCTGGTGCTTGGGAGCTGCTGGATGTAAAAGTGTTTGGATGTTGTCCTCAATATAAGCGAAGACGACAACAGCAGCTTCAAATAAAAGGAAAAATTATTTATACACACATATGAACGTATGTATATACATATGTATTAGTATGTATGTATTTAAGTGTGCCTGTATGTATAGATTTTACTCTTGCCGGAGTATAAAGAAAGGAAAATTATTTTTTGCCAGAATACCCGTATAAAGAAACTTTCATTGGAAAACTTCAGGTTTTCAATAATTTTTTTTTCTTTTATATATTTTTTTTATGACAAACATGTTTTTGCATGAATCATAACAACATCAGAAACATCAAGAGTAAATATCTTTTAGAGCTGTAGCTCGTGACTTTATACTTCGTAGGTATGGGTGTTTTGTGTTCAAGGCATTAATGAATAAAAAGTTTTCTTTTGCAGTTGATGTCAGAGATTGATATTCTTTGGAATTTGCTTTTTTCGATTTTTATGCAAGTTTCAGTTTTTGTTACTACTGCAACATGGCCTTAAGCGAAGAAGAAGTCTTGTTTATAAGCTGACAAAAACAAGACCATTAGGACAACTTGTACTATTGGCGATAATAAATATCGTAGCAGAAAGTTGTTTCAAAGCTCAGTAGCTTTTATGTACAGAAATGTTGCTATGAAACGAATTTAATTTTATGCTGCTGTTTGAAAAAAAAACGAAATCATACTCGTATGCTGATTTGACTCTTAAAATTCAAGTGACGTAAAGTGTGATGGAAATACATAAAAAAAATGTTTCCTAGACATTCTCAAAACTGAAACCCAGGCAAGGAGTTTTAGCTTAACCTATAATAGTTAGTTCTCAAATACGAGGTATGTTCTTACAGCAAGACGAATTTGACACTCAGCGAGCTACGCACATTCGATTAACGTTTTTTATATATTTTCATAGTTCCAGCCATTTACATTTTCTAGTTATAAAAGTTAGAAGTGTTTGACTATTTGACGACTTTTGGTTATCGAAAAGGTTACATCACAGAATGAAAGTGCTGACACCGACGACTCTGGTTGTATTCAGAGTTAGAAATATGTGCGCAAATAGTTTATTTCGAATAAATAATAATTGAAAGCAGTAAATAAGCTTTTGAAAAAGCTTAAATCGCAATATTTTTACTTTTTTTTGGTGATTTAATTTTTTTTGTAACTAAAGAGCTTTCAAATTATTTTTGTAACACAATTTCTTGTGAAACCTATTTATTTCTAATATAAAAAGTAAAGAAGCTAAAATCGCAATGTTTTAAAATATATATATATATATATATATATATATATATATATATATATATATATTTTTTTTTTTACTTTTTTTCCAAATTAGTTTTGTAACAAACTTTTTTGAGAAACCTATTTATTTCTGCTATAAAATACATTTTTGAAAGAGTTTCAAAAGTAAAAAAAAGCTTTTGAAAAAGCTGAAATCTCCAGGTTTAAAAAATAATATTTCTTACTCTTTTGGAAGATTTGATTTTTTTTTTTCAAATTATTTTTGTAACAATTTTTTTGTGAAACCTATTTATTTGTACTATAAAATAAATTTTTTTAATGAGTTTCAAAAGTAAAGGACCTTTTGAAAAAGCTTAAATCGTAATGTTTTTAAAAAAATATTATTTTTATTGGAAGATTTTATTTTTTTTTGTAACAAAATTTTTTTCGCATTATTTTTGTAAAAAAAATTTTTCTGAAACGTATTTATTTCTAATAAAAAATACCTTTTGTAAAGATTTTAAAAGACAAAGAAGATTTTGAAAAAGCTTAAGTCGCAATGTTTTCAAAAAAATATTTTTTTACTTTTTTCTAAAGATTAATTTTTTCCAAATTATTTTTGTAAATTTTTTTTTTGTGAAACCTATTTATTTCTACTATAAAATACATTTTTTAAAGAGTTTTAAAAGTAAAAAAGCTTTTAAATTATGTATGAATTTTTGTTAGTTGAACTTTTTCTTTATGTAAATTGTTAATTTTTCAACGGGCTTAAGTTCGAATCTGCATGACTGCAAATTATTTTTTGTTATTTTTTTATTAATAAAAGAATTTGTTTTTAAATTCTATTTATTATTTTATATTAAGATTGGAATATTAAGAATATTTTCATTAATCATCAAACCAGCAGAACGGATCAGTACTGATTTCGAGGCCGCTACGCCATCTCATCAGCGTTCTTTGTTCAATTTTTCCACTTTCGCAAGTGGTGCTAGTTAGTAGGAATATCAACTATTTAACCAATATTTTAACGAAAATTGAATAAATAAATAGTTGATATTTTTTTACTTTTTGGAAGATTTTTTTTTTTTGTAACAAAATTTTTTCTGCATCATTTTTGTAACAAAAGTTTTTTTTGAAACCTATTTATTTCTGATAAAAAATACCTGTTGTAAAGAGTTTAAAAAATAAAGAAGCTTTTGAAAAAGCTTATATCGCAATGCTTTAAAAAATTATTTTCTAACTTTTTTTTAGGATTTCATTTTTTTCCAAATTATTTTTGTAGCACGGTTTTTTTGTGAAACCGACTTCTTTTTAATAAAGAAATACTTTTTGTAAGGAGTTTAAAATACGAAGAAGCTTTTGAAAAAAGCTTAAATCGCATGCATTCACAAAAAATAAATTACTGTTTTGTAGAGTGCGATTTTGTAGCTACTTTCTCTTTGGCAACTCTGTTTTTACCAGCTCAGCTGTTCTCGTGCCACGTGTTACAGTTGAACATGTTCAGTTTGGTTTATAATTTAACCAAGAATTGACTTAGAAATGAATAACGCCTGCAGATTATTGCATTTTAATATCAAAATTAATGCTCGATTAATAAAGTGCTCATTTCTGGCTGAACAAGAGAAGTTGCGGTATTTGGTGTGAAGAGCAGCCAGAAGTACTGCACTGCCGATGTATCCCAAGAGATTCACTGTTTGGTGTGGGTTATAGATCTGTGGCATAATTTTTTAAAGACGACAAAGGCAGGAATGTTACTATGATAATGAGCGCTGCCATGCAATGATTATAAAATTTTTTATTTTTATTTTTTTGCCCAAAATGGCAGAGCTGGACTTGGTTAACATGTGGTTTCAACAAGACGATGCCACATGTCACATAGCAGGCGCAATAATAGCCCAACTGCGAGGCGAGTTCGGAGAACAGTTTATTTCACTTTTTGGGGTCGGATCTTTGGCCACCTAGATACGATTTAAGGGGTTTACGTGCACCAATGCATCCCGAAAAATAAACTGTTTGGTGTGGACGACGAAGGCAGGAACGTTATTGTGAATGGCGAGTACTACCATGAGATCATTTTTTCCAATAGTAGGACTAGCATATATTTTGGTTTATTGCAACAAACTATTTGCTTGGATTTTGTAAATATTTTAAAACAATTTATTTTATTTTATAACAAAAATTTTATTTAATATAAAAAAAACAGTAACGAATTTATTTACCTTCCATAAATTGCTTACTTGGCAAAAATTCAAGAGAATAATTATGAATATTAAAACAAAAATGTATAACCTTGACTAAGTTTCAAACTAAAATCCCCCAAGAACTTTAAATCGTGCGTGTAAAATGTCCCATTTTTAAAAGCAACTTATTTTCCAGCTTTAAAATGTCTGCACTGAAACGAAAAGATTAATCAACTTTTCTCGACAGCTCTGAATATGCAAACCGATGTTATGTGTCTGATAAAACAAGAGCACTGCAAAGTTACGTGTGTTTAAATAACAGCAACATCATTTGCAAATTGGAAAAATGCAGCTTTGAGACACCCAACGATTATAAAGTTGACTATCGCAAACAGCTTCAACACTCCTGTCGCTAGCAGCGTGAGTTTGTAATCATCGTCATCATCATCATCATTATCATTTCACTATGACGATGTCAATGATGAAAGTTTGCTATTCCAATAAAAACTCAATCAGCAAAAAAAAACTATATTGACATGTGAGAATTTTTGTTTATTCGTATAGATTCACTTATAACCAAAACAAGGCTGCAGGAAATAAAAGCGGCAGCCAAAGTCTGCCTACAAACTGCAGTTGTACGAGTAAAACAATTCTACCAGTAATTAAATGGAGTGTTGAAATTTTATTTTCTAAATTTTAGATGATTTTGTTATTTGAATTTATTACACACACAAAAACAAAAAACCTTAATTAAAAAGTAATTTGTAAAAATGGGAAATTTGATATAAAATTCAACTTTGCAAGTGCGAAACACATATAAATAAACATGAATGATTGAAATCGGAGGCACGTGTCATGTTTAGTTGCTTACAGCTAATTAAAGGGTAATATAATAATAAAATAAACGATTCAAATCTCACCAGCTGAAAGAGCTGGAAAAAACAAAATGGAAAATGCAATATTTGCAACAATAATCATCAGAGATGGTAAATTCAGTGCTACATAAAAAAGGTTCGTTCATTTATAAAAAAGAATATGCAATTGCCTTCACGGTGTTGTAAAAATAATTGTTACAAGTAATTTATATCTGATTGTATTCGGTAGCCTATTGTGGTGAATGTGTTTAATGCCGCAGAATTTAATCCAATCGTCCTTGCAGACCTGTAAAAAATTTGGATATACAGTGACTCTTCCAGAGACTTGACAACTTAAATGTGATCCCGATTTTACTCTAATTAAAGAAAAATATGAGAAAATAGATCGTGTTTGTATTTTTCTACTTTTTGTATTTTTCTTCTGACCTGAGGGCAAATTACGGCATTCGATGTCGATCGAAATTCGCATTTAAATTGTATAGAAATTTCAATCGATATCGAATGCGCTAATTTGGCCCCATGGTTTGTTTATATTCGAGATGTTATCCAAAGTAATTTTTTTTCTTTTAGTAGTACCAGCATTCCGGGGATGGACCCCAAATATGCATTGCACCGGAACTAGAAAGGAGGGGAAGGTATTGAAAACAAAAATGACAAAACAAGGGGTTTCTGTAAAAATGTATCATTCCGTGCTGATGTAGTAGAAAACTCAGAGCTGGAAAATTTAAATTGATTTTAGGTGGTCGAAGTTCGGCCTGTCGACATTTATATTTCAAAAACTCTATAAGTACGTGCATACACATGCATGCACTGTATTTATATACCATTCTTTAATTGAAATTAGAGCCAGTGAAATTTAAAAACATTAGCAAACAGGTTTTCATATATATTTTGCGCATATATACACAACAGTACCTTTTAAAAAATACATGTTCCATCAATATTGCTAGACGATCAGGCTCTTAAAAGTGTACCACAAAAATATGTATATCGTTTTTATATACAGGATTAGTACAAGTTGCGCTAAGAAAATTAATACATAAAAATCTATTATACTATATCTATTATTGGAAAGCAGTTGAAATTTAGTCATGTATGGAATACTTTTCCTTTATAGTTTATTTAAAATACCAGTTAAGATGTTTAACTACAGTCGACTCCGCTTTACTGGAAATAACCAAAAGCGAATTTTTTTCAGTTATACGATTTTTTCTCTAAAACGTAGTTCGGATTACTGAAATTTGTTACAGTTAAGCGTACTGCATAAGAGCGAACTTCATTTTAACATTTAATTTTTTAACGGACAAAACATGCACAATTTTGTCAGCCTTAAGTTATGCAATCGATTTCTAATAAATAAATTTGTCATTGTTTATTTTTTCAATAAAGCGAAGTTTCATACAAGACGTAGTTGTGGGCTAGCTTTTGGTTTTCAGTAAAGCGATATTTTCAGCAAAGCGATGTTTCGCTAAAGCGAAGTGAATAAGACTAGCTGCGTTTAAAATCAGTGCGGGGATTTGTATCGCTTGCAGTAACCCGACTGTAGCAACTTTCTCCAAAGAGTTGATCACATATTCAGTAAAACTTGTCCGATTTACTTTTTAAAATAATGCAAGCAATTTTATATTAATTATTCAGACTTATTTTCATAATTTCTTTTTGTATTATTATTTTCATTATTATTATTTTTTATCAGTAATCAACTTTTTTTATTTTTAATTTTTTTCTTGGAGGGTATATTCACTTTGTCATTCTGTTTGTAACCCAACGAAATATCCATCTGAGACCAAATAAGGTATATATATTCTTGATCAGTGCTGTTGGCTAAAGTAGTAGAACACGAGACTATGAAGCGGAGGGTCCTGGGTTCGAGCCCGCGCTGATTCATGAAATATTGTGTTGAATTCTTCTGAGCAGCATTAGTGCGTGGTTGTTGCCAGCCTGTTTCAATGATGAAGGCATAGTCACTGAACATAATTGGCAGCAACTGACACTATCATGTACTAAAAGCAGAGTAACAGCACCCACCTTCGTCGGCCCTGTAGCAAAAATTAGCCGGCGAAGTAAAAGCTTACAATACCTACAAAAAAACTGTCTATCTTCTCATATTTCCTAATCTGTCCCCTCAATACTATCCCCTCGTTTTCAGTTCCGGCGCAATGCATTGCATATATAGGGGTCATCCCCTGAGTGCTGGTCCAAGAAAGAAAAAACCTAACCTATTATTATTAATTATTATTATTGATATTATTATTATTTTTTACTATTTAATTGAAAAAAGTATGCTGTAAGATAAACAATATATATTCCACAACTATGAAAACGTTTGTCTGACCTTCTTTTCTCTTATACCTGTACTTCAATGCGTACATTCGTCTTAAAAATAAAACCAATTATTTTCTCTTAAAGAATCTTTTAGTACAAACACGACACGAGATGTGCCGACAAAAGGAACAAAATCATAGCTTGAAGCCATGTAAAGAAATAAATTGTGACTTGAGCAACTAGAAATGTTTGTGCAGTGTAATCCTGAAACATGTTCAAGCAAACAAATAGCTGTAGGAAAGATACTATTTCGTTTATATGCGAGAGCATAGGAAATGAAATGAAAGATTATAATTCTATATTAAATAGAACAGAATATATACTTTAACAACTTTGATAAGTTGCTTGTAATAGACATGCTCTTCGTTTATTACTACACGCCTGCAGCTATTTACTTTACAGTCACTTGTGATTTCAAAACGTTTCATTAAATCTTTAACAAGCAGAAATTATATTTTCTAACAACAAGCGTATGAGATTGGAAATGTTAGAATCATCACCACGGATCTCACATATTAAAAATTTTCGAAAAGTTTGTTATTTGTATCGAAAATTTGTTAATTTAAAGGAGGATAAGCGTTAATTGTCTTTAAGCTACTGGTACGACTACTAGTATAGCAAGCACCAGTTCAAAAGGTGATTGAACATATACAGGAAAGTACTAGTACTTCAAGTAGTTCATTTGTAGATTGATTGGACTTGTAGAATTTCATTGTTTTGAAGCGAATCGCTAATTCGCATTTTCATTTATTTTATTTTTAATTGTTACAATTTTTAAACAAATTCAAATTTGAAACAAGGATTAGTATTAGAAGACTTTGCCGCCTGTATATCAGTTTATTTATTCGATCATTTATTAAGTAAGCCGCAGTTTTCTTGTGTGTTAAATAAGTGACTTTTAAAAAAACAAATAAAAATAAAAGCTAATTTTAAAATTTTTTAAACGTGTGTTTTTTGTTAATATTTATGTTCATATGTAAATTCAGCGATCTTTTTTAAAATAATAAAAACTGATATATGTATTGTATGTTCATTAGTGTTTGGTATGTGGTGGAGAGTACCAAACGTAACTGAAGTTGTACAAGGTGCAAGTGGAATGACTGTGCCCTGAAGGAACTTTCCATTTCCTCTTATAAACTAAGAATTGTTGAACCAAAAATTGCTTGTGAAGACAAAGACTTAACAAATTTCATTGGGCTTAAAAAAACTAATAAATTTAGGGATTTTTTGTTGTATATAGACCAGTTCTTAATGCAGAATTGATTGTACTAGTATCCGATTAGAAGAAATTATACTAGTAATCATCTAGTACTAATAGTACTAGTATCCCCCTAGTTTCCATCTAGTACCAATGGTACTAGTAATTTTCCAAACACACTCAATGTTAATTTGAGTATTAACATGGTATAGGAAAGTTCACAGTTGGGAACTAGTACTGGTGATTTTTGTACTAGTGCAATACTAATTTGATACTAGTTCGATCTCTTGCTACACGTTCAATATATATTGTGTTATTTGGATCGCGATCCATTTTAATGGATTGATGGATCACGAGCGTATGCTACATGTTCAATATTTATCGCGTCAGTATTTACGTTATTTTTGTGCTGTGCTCACCATTTATAAAAAAAAATGTCGCGAGAACACCAAAAAAAAGACTGTTTAGCTATTGTGCTTGCTTTTTCATTGAAGAGAAAAGTGGAAAGAAAATGTTGGAGCAAAAAGTGGTTGCAGGATCGAAAAAAATACACACACTTAAGTTTAATGGACACAATTCTTCTTTATAAAGAAATAGACGACTTTGAAAATTATTTGCGCATGTCTAATGAAAATTTTAAAATCATTTTGGAATTAATTAACCCATTTTTATTGAAGAAAGACACGGTGATGTGAGAAGCAATTCCGGCAATGCCTCCAAATTAAAAATGAAATCTTTCAAAATCATTTTTTCGGTCCTTAGTTCCGAGTGCACCGGCAGAAACCACTCGCTTTCGCTATCTTCTGCCATTACCCTTTTAAAACAAACTTTACACAAATGTAATAAACGTTTTTACTTTTTATGAAATTTTTATTTGACATATTGTCACAATTATATTTTATTTTATTTTTTCTTGACCACCAACAAATAAATTTCATTTTTTACTTTTTATTCGTTAAATTTTTTGCACTGCGTATTTTATTTTATTTGTTTTATTTCACTTCCTATTAACGTGTCGCAATCTAATATCATAAAATCTGGATTCTTCGCAATTTCAAAATTTAGCAAATACCTGATTGGCTCCTAGCGGGACCAGTAGGCTATTAAGGGTTAACGTATCGCGATCTAATATCATTTTCAAGACATTAGATCGCTACACGTTCAATATTTATCACGCAATCCGCGATTCACGATTTGGATTTCATATTTTAGGCCATTCTGCAATATGGATCGCGATCCATCAATACTGCATGCTACACATTCAATAAATATCGCGATACTGGATCGCGTTCAATACATATTGAACGTGTAGCAGTGCCCTAAAAATTATTTTCAATATTTTTCCCAACAATTTGAAACATTCAGACACGTTGCATTTTGTAACAATATTAAGCTATTAGGTAAGTATGATTAATATACGAGGGTTGTTCAATATCTCAATAAAAACACTGATACCGTGTCTATTAATAGACTACAGCCAACTTTTGATCACACCGCTTCAACTTTTGATCACACCGGAACAACTTTTTATACCCTCCAAAAAAGAATATGGAGGGTGTATTCACTTCGTCATTCCGTTTGTAACGCAGCGAAATATCCTCTAACACCCCATAAAGTATACATATATATTTTTGATCAGTGATGAAATTTAAGACGATCTAGGCATGTCCGTACGTCCATTTATGGAAAACACGATATAATCCAAACGAAAAGACCTCGACTCTTGAAATTTGGTATAAATATATCTTGAAGGATAGCACAGGAGAACTAAACCAACTCAGAAAAAACAACATGATTTTTAAAGTTTTTTTGTAATTTTGTTAAGCAAATGATATATTTTCATGTCAAAAAAGGTTCAACGCGTTAACCTTGGAGCCATAAAACAAAAAATAAAAATTCTGGACCCCGTTCTCTTTAGTGGGTGCTGTTATATGCAAAAATAGCATAAAAATTTAACAAATTGTTTTACTTAAGTCTACATTCCTTAAAAATAACATTTTTAAGCTTTAATGATGAAGCTGAGACGAAACCTGGTAGTACTCTGCTCTAGCCCCTCCTCCCCCTTCACCCTCTAAATGACCCTACAAAAAAAATTTTATTTTGTATACAATTATCCCATGCATTTATTTTTAGAGTTTTATGACTGCCGATTTCTGCCTTAGCTTCTCCTCCCTTTTGCTACGTAAATGACCCTATAAAAAAAATAAAAAATTTGGTTTTGTATATAATTATACCAAGCATTTATTTTTAGAGTTTTATGACAAAGGTGAAATATTTCCCCTTTAGCCCTTGCCAGAGCAACCCCGCCAAAATAGTTTTTATACCCTCCAAAGAGAATTGGACCCCATAAAGCAAATATGTATATTCTTGATTAGTGCTGAAGTCTAAGACGGTCTAGCAATACCCATACGTTCGTCTGTGGAAAACATGATATAGTCTATTTTTCGACCCCTCCTCCTTTAGTGGGCGTTGACGTACGATATTATATGCAAAAATTATGTGAATATTGAACAATTTGTTTTCCTTAAGCCTATAAGAAGCTGAGTTGATCTCTGATCTTGCAGAGGTCAAACGCCTCTTCCACGGCCCTTCCCGGAATGACTCTCTCAAAATAGAGATTTAAAATTGGTTACAGAGATGTCTTAAAGGAACCCTGTCCCACCAAGTTAAACATTTTAAATTTACTTGCTAAATATTTGGAGGGTATTTAAGATTCGACCCGGTCGAATATAACGTTTTTATTTGTTTTTTATTAAAAAAAAAATTCCAGAACGCAGATTTATACCGGAGTCTGAATAAAAAAATGTTTCTTCTCTTAATAAAAAAAATTAATAACATCGAATAATTAAATTTACACTCATCGTCCCGGTTAACACCATGCAATTTTTGTCGCAGCAATTCTTGATATTTAGTGAGGAAGAGCGAGAAAGGAATACAAATGGTATATATTCCTATTTCAGGACTCTCACACAAAATAAGTATCGCAGCGACAAAAATCGCACAATGTAAACTGGAACATATTTGAAAAAAAAAAATCAATGAGTGTTAGAACTCACGGGCGATGTGTTAACACCTTTTTGTTACACGGTACCTGTTCGATTTCTATGAACACAGACCCACAAACCCGGAGGAAGAGTTAATATAAAGTATTTTTTATTTATTTTATATTAAACCCACAAAAAACAAAGAGAATGCAAAGCAACAGACAAATGTACATACATACATTGTTATGTTTGTACATAAGCTACATACGTTGCTGTCTTGCTATCTCATTTTTATATATTTACGTATAACCACGTCACTATTCTCTTTGCTATACATAAGACAAAACCGAAGATCAACATAAAACACTTTTTTAATATTACTCCAAATTAATACTCCGAATTAAAACACTTACATCTCCGCTCGCCGATATCGGATCGCCTTAATTTTTGGCCTAAACTCTTCGTCGAAACCCGCACTAGCGTTTTAATCCAAAAATTAATAAAATCGGCTATGAATTTCCGGAGAAAATCGCGTGGGAAAATTATATGAAAATCGCCCAATAATCACTTTCAATACCGACTGCCAAGCAACGAACAAACAAACTCTTACACTTGCATATGTATTGAAACTGATAGTTTACTGCCCTAGAGGCGCGCGTATAGATGTTAACACATCAAAAAATTGTTCAAATATACACGGACTTATCAAGCAGCCCTCGTACATTAGTGCTTTAAAATTAACTTCCTTCCCCACTACAGACATATTTAACCCGCAACAAATAAAGCAACTGTTTAATAAATAAACTGAGACAATATCTCAATTAAATTACATTAAATTCTTATTATCAAATTAAAACACTCGACATAATTTTGGTTAAATCTCCATCCTCTTATCTTTTAAATAAACAAAAAAAAAACAAGAAAACACTTTAACAAAAAAAAAAAAAAAAAAACAATGCATTAATAAAAATTGTATGCAACTATTTACTATTGTTGCGGTTTGTGGTTGTTCAACAAACATCGGATTACTTGACTACATGAAAGAATTTTGTTGAGCAATTTTGTAACATTTATTTGCAACAATTCACACTCAAACAGCCGAGTCTTGATTGCACGTAGCAGTAACTGCCAATAGCCGGCCAAAGTGTGGCACCACCACCGCCACTATCCCTCAGCCAAATCAGCACAACTCATACCTCATATAATCAGAGGTATGCCAGCACGATGTCTTTAACAACGGATATATAAAAATAAATATATGAAATTAAAAGCAACTATGGAACCGCCGCCACTGCCACTGCTGCTACTGATACACACACGCTATGGCTGCCGCCGGCTAAGTTTTCTGTGTTGGCTACTGATAAAACTTAAAACACACACACACACACAAAGTCTTCATATTCGTAGCATTTGTTTTGCGAAAGCTAAAGGGTGTTTTTTTATGAAGTTTTTTTTTATACGAATTTTGACAATTTAAAGTGACGTCTCTACTCAGTTGGGCAAATCATCATGAACAGGTTAACTCCAGAACAACGCTTCCAAATCGTGGAAATTTATTTTCAAAAACAGTGTTCAATTAAAAATGTTTATCTGATTTTTTACCGCAAAATTCTCTTCAGTGATGAGGCGCATTTTTGGTTGAATGGATACGTCAACAAGCAAAATTGCCGTATTTGGAGCAAAGATAATCCACACGCCGTTCAAGAATTACCAATGCATCCCGATAAATGTACTGTTTGGTGCGGCCTATGGGCTGGTGGAATCATCGGTCCTTATTTCTTTAAAAATGAGGAAGGACGACGCGTTACCGTGAATGGAAGTCGATACAGAATCATGATCAATGAATTTGTGCTGCCAAGACTTCAAGATATGGATGTAAACGAAATGTGGACTTATTGAAAGAACATTTCAACGATAACATTATTTCGAGAAATGGACCGGTGAATTGGCCTCCGCGTTCGTGTGATTTGACGCCACTCGATTATTTTTTGTGGGGATACCTGAAATCATTGGTTTACGTGGATAAACCAGCAACGATTGACGCTTTGGAAACCAGTATTCAACGTGTCATTGCTGAAATACGCCCTCAAATGCTTGAAAAGGTGGTCGAAAATTGGACCTCCAGAATGACCTTTGTGCAAAATAGTCGTGGTGGCCATATGCCCGAAATTATATTTAAATGTTAAATGACAAGAAATTATCTACCAAATAAAAAATTTTTTTTGGCCATTTCATAATTTGGCATGTGTTTTATTTAAATTTCAAATCAGCAAGCTCTTATAAAAACACCCTTTATAAGTTTTGAAAGAAAGAAAAAAAAAAGCATAAAGAAAATCCCCCACTAAAACCACAACAATTATTCGTTAAAGCAAATATTTAGTGGATTATGGAATTAAGATGTAGTGAATGTGGTGTTTTTGTTGTTGTTGTATTGCAAAATATTTTATTTTTTTGTTCTATTGAAATTAACTAATTCCAACAAGTTGTTCAAAACGCTTTGTCTGTTGCTTTTCTGTGGGATGTGGGAAACCAATTTCATGTATTCATAAGGAGCCAGAAAATATATGTGACCTTCTCTACGAAAAGGGACCGCTGCGCCGAAAAGATGTTATTGAGCGTTTAAAAAAGCGCTTCGTTTTTCCGTGTTTTGCGCATGGTTATGCGCAATTAATTATGTTCGTCTTTACAGGCGTTTTTTTCCTATAAGAATTACTCAAAAAGTAAAAAAAAATTTTTCAGCGCAGAGGTTCCTTTTCGTGGAGCAGGTCACATATAGTTTAAAAGACGCATAAAAATACTGTGGAAGTTACAAGCGGCATGACAAACCTAAATAGACTCTTGAACAATTTTGGTGAAGGGTGCCATAATGTTATCAAAGAACGTTTTAGTTTAATTTGTAACGACATGCAATAAACGAGAGTGTTCGCTTTATCTGAAATCATTAATTTTCACGTCATAATTTTTTCGATATAAAAATCTCGCCATTGTTTTTTTTTTTTTTTATCTCAAACAACAACGAAAAAAGTTTATCAGAACTAAAAATAAAATCATTTGCTTTATTAAAACGACGACTAGTTGACTGGCTGACAGTAATGGTTCGTTGGCTAAAATTCTTAGCATCGGGGGGGATGAAAGACTTCAAATAGAAATCACAATTCTGTTGTCAGTCTCTACGAATGGAGCAAAATTTTATATAAAATTATTCACTAGAAGCAACTTTTATATCGATATGAATTTGATATTAATTTTTATTTTGTTTTTGCAAATGATAAAGAAAACAATAAAAACAATAGAGCGTTAGATAGTAAAAGGAAAAGAAAAATATGATGGACGATGAAATTGTGACAAAACATAAACGCAATAACTTAAAACAAATAAATTAAAAATGAACTCAAACGTTTCTAACATGAAAGGGAAAAATATTAGAAGAACTCAATTTTCATTAACTTTGACTACTCAATAATATTTAAAAATTTTTTATTGGCTGCTCCATAAAAATCCAGCAATTATTAAAAATATATCGAGCGATCACTTTTAGTTTTTAAAAATAAATAAAAACCAAGAAATAAGTTTAATTTTTTTTTAAGGATAAATAAAAATGAAGATATAGTTTTTATTTTTTTTTTAAGGAATAAATAAAAATTAGAAATTATTTTTATTTTGTGGGGAATAAATACAAAGAAAAAATTAGACTTATTTTCAGTGGAATAAATAAAAATCAATAAATACTTTAAATTCTTGAGGAACATATAAAAATCAAAAAATAGCTTTTATTTTCCGAGGAATATATAAAAATCAAACATATAACTTTTATTTTCTGAAGAATAAATAAAAGTCAAAAATAATTTTTATTTTCTAAGGAATAAATAAAACTCTAGAAATAACTATTATTTTGTGAGGAAGAGAGAAAAATTATGATATAACTTTTATTTTTCTAAATATAACTTTTATTTTCTAAGAAATAAACAAAAATCTAGAAATAACTTTTATTTTCTGAGGAAGAAAGAAAAATTATGATATAACTTTTATTTTTCTAAGAATATATAAAAATCAAGAAATAACTATTATTATTTGAGGAAGAAATAAAAATCTAGAAATAACTTTTATTTTCCGAGGAATTAATAAAAAATTTAGAAACAACTTTTATTTTCAGTGGAATAAAAAAAACAACTCGTATTTCCTCAGAAATATGTAGATAAAAATCTAGAAATAACTTTAATTTTTCGAAGAATATATGTAAATGAAGAAATAACTTTTATTTTTCGAGTAATAAAAAAATATCTAGAAATGACTTTTATTTTCCGGAGAATAAAAATCAAAAAATTTACTGTTATTTTCTCAGAAATAAATAAAAACTATGAAATAACTTTTATTTTTCGAAGAATAAATATAAATCAAGATATAACTTTTATTTTCTGAGGAAGAAATAAAAATTACGAAATAACTTTTATTTTCCGGAAAATAAATAAAAATTAAAATATAACTTTTATTTTCGGAGGAAGAAATAAATATCTAAAGGGAAGAAATAAAAATCTAAAGATAACTTTTATTTATCGAAGAATAAATAAAAATCAAAAAATAACTATTATTTTCTCAGAAGTAAATAAAAATCAAGAAATAACTTTTATTTCCCGGAGAATAAATAAAAGTCAAAAAATAACTATTATTTTCTCAGAATAATAAAAATTACGAAATAACTTTTCTTTTTCGAAGAATAAATGAAAACCAAGAAATAACTTTTATTTCCCGGAGAATAAATATAAGTCACAAAAATAACTATTATTTTCTCAGAATAATAAAAATTACGAAATAACTTTTCTTTTTCGAAGAATAAATGAAAATCAAAAAATAACTTTTATTTTCGGAGGAAGAAATAAAAATCTAAAGATAACTTTTATTTTCCGGAAAATAAATAAAAACCAAAAAATAACTATTATTTTCTCAGAAGTAAATAAAAATGACGAAATAACTTTTATTTTTCGAAGAATAAATGAAAATCAATAAATAACTTTTATTTTCGGAGGAAGAAATAAAAATCTAAAGATAACTTTTATTTTCCGGAGAATAAATAAAAATCAAAAAATAACTATTATTTTCTCAGAAGTATATAAAACTTCCAAATAACTTTTATTTTTCGAAGAATAAATGAAAATCAAAACATAACTTTTATTTTCGGAGGAAGAAATAAAAATCTAAAGATAATTTTTATTTTCCGGAAAATAAATAAAAATCAAAAAATAACTATTATTTTCTCAGAAGTAAATAAAAATTTCGAAATAACTTTTATTTTTCGAAGAATAAATGAAAATCAAAAAATAACTTTTATTTTCGGAGGAAGAAATAAAAATCTAAAGATAACTTTTATTTTCCGGAAAATAAATAAAAATCAAAAAATAACTATTATTTTCTCAGAAGTAAATAAAAATTTCGAAATAACTTTTATTTTTCGAAGAATAAATGAAAATCAAAAAATAACTTTTATTTTCGGAGGAAGAAATAAAAATCTAAAGATAATTTTTATTTTCCGGAAAATAAATAAAAATCAAAAAATAACTATTATTTTCTCAGAAATAAATAAAAATCAAAAAAATAACTTTTATTTTCCGAGGAATAAATAAAAATCTAGAAATATCTTTTATTTTCCGGAGAATAAAAAAACTATTATTTTCTCAGAAATAAATAAAAATTATGAAATAACTTTTAATTTTCGAGGAATAAATAAAAATCAAGAAGTAACTTTTATTTTCTCAGAAAGAAATAAAAATCTAGAAATAACTTAAATTTTTCGAAGAATAAATAAAAATTAAGAAATAACTTTTATATTCTAAGAAATTGACAAACAATCTAGAAATAACTTTTATATAAAGTTAAACTCAAAAAATAACTTATATTTTCTAAGTGAAAAATATAACTCAGAATAAAATAATTAAAATGAAGTTTTTAAAAGAAAACAAACCGTTACGGTCCCTGATTTAATTTTTTTTTAATATTTTTTTGAAATTTCGATTGGTATGAAGTGTGCTATTTTGGCCCCCAAATCTGGACCGTAATAATCATGGTGTTACGATTTAATGTTATAAATTCTATTTACTTCTTTTGCATGTACATGTCCTATCTACACTTTTTCTTTTAAAATCTGTAGATTTTAAACAAAATTTACTTCACAATAATTCTTAATATTGTCGTCTTATGAATGCAGGGATGTCCTTGTCGCTTAAAAAACATACTTTATATTTATTCTTTCGTTGCTTACAGTTTACGGAAAACTTTACAAGAATTTTCATAATTTTTGTTCTTGTTTTTCTTTTCTCTTCAACTTCACATTGTAAACAATTTACAGTTTAAACAAGAACACATTCATGTTTTAACGCATTTTTGATGATGTTGTGAAAAATCGACAACAACAAAATGAGTATGAAAAAACAAATAAAAAATTACTTGGGTAGAAGAAAATTTAAATAAAAATAACTACAATTTACGAATAATGAATGAGTGAATATTTGTCGTACTGTCACATTTAAAGTGTCATTTAATTGCATTTATTCATTTTGTTGTTACTCTCCTTCCGTTGCTGTTTACTTAACAATATTGGACTCACGCTGGTTGGCTGGCTGGTTGGATGGCTGGTTGGATGGTACTGCCTCTAGCTGTGAAGATTTTCCCCGTGTTCGAGTAAATGGCAAGGGTAAGAAGAAGGAAATATTAAATTGTATTATATATGGCAAGAGTTTTTGTATCGCCAGTAATTTACGAAAGTACTTAAGAATTTTTGGTTAACAGCAAAGTTTTTAAGGGGCGCGGTGATAAGGAAAACCGCTTGAAGCCATATGTGGAAAATGGCTCCATTTAAAAAGACGCCGAAGCTTAACACTGAGTTAAATTGTTATATGTAACATTTAGCTAAATGATTAGGCGCAATGGCAACGCTGATTATTAGCAGAAATTGTAAGTCAAACTGAGTTTTTCCTTTTAACAAAATAAATATGTGCAGCATAAGTCTAATATAGTATTACAAAGTTCTAACGATTAACTGCTGCATTATTTGAGCTTTTATTATGAAAATCTTGTTTACTTTTTTAAAGTAAAATTTGTGTGTTCTGAATCCTTTTCCTTTTATTTTACTCACACTCAATACAACTAGCGGCCGCAGTGCTCGAACTTGATCACATTGTGCTCTTCAATGTTTTGCTGGCTAAGCAACATTGACATTGCAGCAGCAGCAGTCGCACAAGCGACAGCAACATAATAAAATGATTATTTCTTTAAAGGCAACATTAAAACACCAATACACACCCAGTTGCTCATAAATGTTTTATGAGCACTTATTTTTGTTTGTTTTCTGCTGCTGAATTTTCCATTATTTATTTACTTGTTGTAATTTTACTTCCTCACAGTGGGTAAGCGCAAGAAGAGCAAGAGAAAGTGTTTGTTTTATTTTTGCATTATGACGTAGAAAAAAAAGAACAGATTTAATACGCTTTTAATTACACTTTTACAAGCATTTATTTTCACATTTATTGCACCGTGGGTGGACCCAAAGATAGAAACTGCATAGCCAGCAAATAACACAATAAAACCATAGAAATCCACATATTAAAGAATTCTTTGCATTTACATAAGTAAATATGTACATATACATAGCTGCGTACATATGTTTAATAAATACATTCGAAAAAGAAAAATATATTAATCTCAGAAGAATTCTATGCAAAGATATTCCATTTAAAATATGTACGTTATTTACTTTTATTTTATTTCAGCAATCTTACGTTTTGTTTTCTTTTGTTTTTTTTTTAATTTCTTTATTTTTTTTTAAATTTAATTTATAGTAATTGTATCTAGCATTATGGAATAGTGTCCGGCCGAACTTTCGAGTTCGGCAAAAATTATGTTTGACCAAAGTTTGCTATTCGCAACTTGTTCCAAACTTTACTGAACATAATTGATGAATTTTAGTGTCCGACCGAATGTTCAAATTCGGCAAAAAAATATACGCCCAAAATTTGATGCTCGAAATTTATACTGCGCTTTACGGAACTAAATTCATTAGCTTCAGTGTCCGACCGAATATTCGGTTTCGATGTTCGGCCAAAGTTTCGTGCTCGGCATTTTTAACGAGTTCTACTGACCGCCAAACGTTTTATATTAATTTAAGTGTCTGACCGGATGTTGGTGTTCGGCTTCGGAGTTTGGAAAAAATTATGTTCGATCAGAGTTCGCTGTTCGGAATTTTTACCGAACTTTACTGAACACTGAACTTAAATTTATTAATTCAGCCTCGAAATCAGTACTGATCCGTTCTGCTGGTTTAATGACTATGAAATATATTCTTAACATTCCACTCTGAGAAATAAATAGAATGTAATCACATTCATTTATTAAATAAAAATAAAAAATTATTTGCATTTTCGCAGATTTGAACTTATAGCCTGTTGAGAAAATTAACATCCTGTAATACAATTTACATACATAAAAGTTCACTATTAAAAATAGAAATTCATACATAATTTAAATTTATTAATTTTAGTAGCCGACCGAATGTCCGGCTTCGGTAAGAATAAAGTACGCCAAAAATGTTATGTTCGCAATTTATACCGTGCTTTATGGAACAGAGAACTCAATTTATTAAATTCAGTGTCCGACCGAATATTCGGTCTCGATGTTCGGTGTTCGGAACTTTTACCTAACTTTACTGAACACCAAACTTTTTATATTAATTTTAGTGTCCGACCGGAAGTTAAGGTTCGGAGTTTGGCAAAAATGATGTTCGGCCAGAGTTACCGAAATACGAATTTAGTTTATTAAATTATATACATATTTACTATCATGTGCGTATTGGTAATAGTAACACAATATTAGTACAAAAAAAAAATTAAAAGATAACAAACTAAAATGATTAAATTTCGTTTTAATTTCAAAAGTCCTTAAAATAATACAACAAAAAAGCTAACGGTTAAATTTTATTTCGTCAAAATAGTATTATATATTTATAGAGAAAAGGACACGTTTCATAAACATACAATAAAAAATTCGTTAAATATTATATTGTTTTAAATAAATAAATTTAAAAAATCTACAATTAAAAAAAGTTCGGATTCGGTCGAACTTTACAAAATTGATGTTCAGCTTGGATTTCGATATGAAAATGTACGTTCAATCTCAAAGAACTATTTTAGCTTACGGTCTCCTCGTTTCATATAAAAATATTATTTATTCAGCATGAATGTAAAAAAATTATTTGCAGATTGTAGATTTGAACTAGAGTCTGAATTAAAAAAAATACTTATCGCAATTTATTTTTCAATATTTCCCCACTCTTATGCGATTTCTTCGGGAAAATACTTTTATTTAATTTTATTCCATTTTATTTCTTCACAATGTACTTTATATACGAGGTCTGTTTAAAAAGTTACTTAAATTTTAATTTTCCCTAAAATAATATTTATTCATTCCTTCATTTCTGGGCTCTATTTTTATTCTTTATTTCTTCACAATGTACTTTATATACGAGGTCTGTTCAAAAAGTTACTTAAATTTTAATTTTCCCAAAAATAATATTTATTCATTCCTCCATTTCTGGACTCTATTTTTTTTCTTTATTTCTTCACAATGTACTTTATATACGAGGCCGGTTTAAAAAGTTACTTAAATTTTAATTTTCCCAAAAATAATATTTATTCATTCCTCTATTTCTACACGCTATTTTTCCTCTTACTTTTAGGGTGATAGTTCAATGCAAGAGATTTAGAAGAAAATATATAATATTTTTAAAAATTTTTCAAACTCTTTGCTGAAAGATAATAATTAAAAAAGGTTGGTAAACTTACCGATACCCTTAAAATTACGTGAGTTTTTCAAGCCAACTTACCTGCAAGATACAAAGAAAAAGATCAATGAAATAACATATATAATGACAAAATTATGACAAGTAAATAATTCAATTAGAATAAATGGTTCACGTCGCTCTATGTTTTTCTTGTTTCGTAATATTATTTTAAAATATAAGAGTTTAAGGCTACATAAAAAAGGCATCATATTAAAATCACAGTATTTTCTAATAAATATAAATAATTAATATAATAATTATTATATAAATTAAATTTATTATATAAATTAAATTTATTATATAAATTAAATTAACGAACTTGAAAAATATATTTTTAAATTTTGAGAGCCATAATAAATATTCCTGGGCAAAAAGAAAAGTTAACAGCAGTTTTAATTATCCAACATACACAGCAGAGCTGAATAGCTGTTTTCAAAGGACGCTACACTTCATCAGTACGCATGTATATTTTGGTTCGTCACCACTTATTAGGCGGGTTAGTTGAATGTGATAATAGTTTTTATTTATAAAAATTTTATTAGGAAATTGTGTACGAGAACACTTTACGACCCAGTGTTGCCATTTGATTATTTTCTTAATGCGCCATTTTTTACATTTTTTGCTCCATTGTATTTACTTAAGTCAAACTTTTATGTTTTAAATTATTTTCGACTTAAGCACATGTGAAGGTTGTGTGAATTGCTTTTTGATTAATTCAATTACAAACACACACACACACGCACACACATGCATACAGAAATAGTGACACAATCTCAGGAGTAGTCAGGGATATTTCCTAATAGCTCAAAACTTCGACATCTGTGGAAAGCTCAATTTTTACAAAACGATGTAAAACCAATAACTTCACGATTTTTTTTGTTATTTTAAAATTAGAACTAGTTTAGAAAAATATAAGTCCAATAAACAAAACACGATTGAAAACGGAGGAAATAAACGGCTAAACATTTGAATAAAAGTTATTTTGTATAACTAAAAATTCAATATTTTATTAAAAAAATTTTATGTTAAAAAAAGTCCACCAGCAACATTAGAAATGTTGATATATTGTTTAATTTTACATTTAAGAAAGGACAACATAAACTTCAGCATATAACCCACCCACCTCGTGTTAATTACATTAAATTCCTATTACTTCAAGCGTAATAATCTCCCACATTAATCCCGTTTAATTATTTATATTAAAAAAAAAATTACATGAAGCTTTTTTCAAACAGACATTAACCAACTGCTTGTTGACATTTTTCCCCTCCCCCCCCCAACAATCGTTAATTTAATTCTAATGTCGTTAAAACCAAGTGTCACTAAATAAAATTAAATGTCTTGAATATGAAAAAACCAACAACTCATAAATAAACAACTTGCGTTGTTAACAACCCAAAAGAATTCAAATGAATGTAATGGATAAAATTATTTCGCAAGAATTCAGCTCAAATTGTCACTAATTACATGACATAAAACAAACAAAACAAAACAAAAAGAATAACTTAGTTACTTTTTGTTGTCGTTTTATTGGCATTTAATTATGAGTTGCTTAGACGGCATTTACTCATTAGCATTCTTATTTACCAGCATTCAATTGTAACAAAGACACTATTTAAATACAGTCAAAAACAATATAAACAAGACGCAATGATTTAAAAGGGAAACACAAAGAAGATGTAATAAATATTAAAATAAAAGAAGTTGCACAATGGGGCTGTATATAGTAGATTTGATAATATGTATATGAAATTAACAATGAATATAACAAAAGTGGCCAACACGAGGAGCACAAAACTGTGTCACAGATTTAAATAAATGTGTAAGAGCACATTTAAATTCTCAGCATTAATTAAGGGAAGTCTTTCATTTTGCAATTAGTTGCAAGGCAATCAGTGAATATTCGTAATTATCAAAGAGTTGTTTTTAATTGAAGGCAAAAAGTTTATGCGAAAAAAAGTTACTTAATTAGTGTTACTAGAATCGGCGGTGATGAAAATTCTATCTTTTGATATTTACCTTGAAATTGAATTTATATAAAAACTTAAATAGAGTTGTGATCATTTTACATAAAACGTGTTTTGTTTCGACTCTAAACTTTAGAGTGTCACGACACCAGAGCAACGTGTGCAAATTGTTGGAATTTTTAATCAAAATAATTATTGTATTCGTCAAACTCATCGTGCACTTCTTGCATTTTATGGCGCACATAATCGTCCTTCAGAGCGGTCAATTCGAAAAACAATAGATCGTTTTCGGACCACATTTACTGCTACTGATGGTATGAATCCCGTGAGACGCCGAACAGTCACACACTAAAGAAGTAGTAGCCGCTGCACAGTAAAGCATTGAAGATGATCCTAATCAATCAATTGGTTGCCGTTCTCAGCATCTGGGATTATGTCCTTCCACTTTATGGAAGATTTTTTTAGTTGTTGAAAATTGGAATTCCAGATTGCGCCTTCTATGCGCCAGCCGTGGCGGCCACATGACATAAATCATATTTAAATATTAAATTCATAAAATTTTCTTTTCAATAGACCCCGTTTCGTAAAAATATATTTCCTTGTTTTTTTATGATTTAAACTTGTGTCTTTCTATAAAAACACTCCTTTCATGTATGTATGTATGTGTGTGTTTGTAAGTACCAAACAAAATCGAAAGAAAAATACCAGCCTTTTTTAATTACCTGTTTTCACAAGTTTTAGGTCAGTTTTTTATAAAAGAAGTTGAAATTTTTTATTATCCCATATTTCGATATCCTCGGGATTTCTTCATTAGGGCAATAATGATAAATAAAATTAATATAACAATATTTTTAAATATTTTTGGCAAAAAAAAATTATTATGTATGAATTTGTATTAGTCGAACTTTGTAATGTAAATTGTTAATTTTTTTGGGCTCAAGTTCGAATCTGCATGACTGCAAATGATTTTTTATTATTTTATTAATAAATGAATTTGTTCAAATTCTATTTATTATTTTTTATATTAAGATTGGAATATTAAGAATATTTTCAATAATCATCAAACCAGCAGAACGGATCAGTACTGATTTCGAGGCCGTTACGCCATCTCATCAGCGTTCTTTGTTCAATTTTTCCACTTTTGCAAGTGGTGCTAGTTTTTTAGGAATATCAACTATTTAACCAATATTTTAACGAAAATTGAATATGAGAAGTTATCACATTCATATTTTTAAGTTATTACCTTTTTGGTTAGTACGAAATTCCCCAACCCTGACGATTAATATTCCCAATATTCCATGTATCTCTTTCGCTTTTTCCAGAGCCATCGGCTGCTGATTGCTAAAGCTTCTTTGTTATTTATGTTCATAATCGTCAGGGTTGGGGAATTTCGTACTAACCAAAAAGGTAATAACTTAAAAATATGAATGAAGAACGCTGATGAGATGGCGTAGCGGCCTCGAAATCAGTACTGATCCGTTCTGCTGGTTTGATGATTATTGAAAATATTTTTAATATTCCAATCTTAATATAAAAAATAATAAATAGAATTTGAACAAATTCATTTATTAATAAAATAATAAAAAATCATTTGCAGTCATGCAGATTCGAACTTGAGCCCAAAAAAAATTAACAATTTAAAAAAAAATTATTTATTATTAAGATAACACTTCCTTTATTGGGCTCAAGTTCAAATCTGCAATCTGAAAAATATTTTTTTATGATTGCAGATTTGAACTTGAGTCCAATAAAGGAATTCTTATCTTTATACTCATGTTAATTTTTATATATATTTCCTTTTTTGTTTTTTATATAATAATTGAATAAATAAATGAAAAACAATTCATAATAATGTTTTTCCTTGCTGTCTAATTTTCAATATTTCCTTGTTAGGAAATGAATACAACAGTTTATCATTTTTCCATGTGTGTGAAGATAAATTAAAATTTATAGTAGCGAAGACGCAAACCGAAATTTGTACTACACATGTTCTGCCGTTAACAGAGCTCTGTTAACTCCTTGACATTTGGAGTAAAATTTTATTAAGTTCATTTGGAAGACAAAATCTAGGAACTGGAGCCAAACTAGTGAATAGGAGTTATGGCCCAAGGAATACTCAAGAAATATATACTTAAGGGTTGTACTGAATATATAAAAAGTTGTAAAAACAGTCATTTGAAATAAAATATTTGCCTGGACAGGTTTTCGCTCATTGTTGAAAAATGGAAATGGGTACAATATGCCACTGTATACAAATGGTGGGCCAGGGAGCCCTTCATACAGCAGAAAAGGTCTTATATTTGAAATAATTTTGGAATTCAAATGATACCAATTTAAAAAAAAAAAATTTTTTAAATTTTATATCGGATAGTAATAAAATTTCAATTTCTTTTATAAAGAAAAGGACTAAAGCTTGATACAATCAAAAAGCAGATAATTAAAAATCTGAAGGTCGTAGAATAAGCAATCAAATAATAGCCTTTTTCCAAATTTTAATACTAAAATTTTTTAAAAATTATATATATTGTGCTTATCTAGACAAAATTACCTTTCAAATCATATATATTAGAACTATATTGGCGTACTATAAAATAGTTAAACATGTACCACAAAAAAATATGTGTGAACTATTTATATATACAATTTACTTATTATACATTGTGCTGTAACTATAAAAAGCAGGGGATGTTGTTGTCAGTACTGGTGGCAAAAAAATAACGAGAAAGAGAATTTTTAGCAGCCATTTAAATTTTTTACTTTGTTGACCAATTTATTTGCCACAAGGCGGTTAAAACTTTGTTTTACCTTACAAAATAATTTTTGTTAAAACCAAGAATTTCTTTTTCTGAATTGCCTTTTTATTAGATTTTAAAAATACAACCTTGTGTTTGAGGCACCAAATTCAATGGCGAGTTAAAAATTGAAAATTGCTGAAAATGATTTTTTTTTTGAGGCTCTGCTTGATTTTTATATGAAACAATTTAATTTCTGAGGAGTGGGTCACTTTGTAGAAGTAGCTCCTTGATTTTCATTTACAAGATATAAAATATTTTTAATTTTAGAACGCCTTGACAAAATGTCTTTGCTTTCCATGCAAGCAAAAACAGCTGCTGTACAGTTTGTCAACTAAGTGTTACACATAAAAAGCAGGAAAGTGTGCAGAAATACATACGATTACTTTTAAGGAAGATTTACTGCCTATTTCTCATTGTCGAATGAATTCTTTCTTTCGTGCAAATATATTTAAAACAAGAACAAAATTATATAAATTGTTTTTGTTTCAAATGTATTTATACGAAAGAATGAATTCATTCGGCAATGAGAAATAGGCAGTTAATTTAATTTAATTTTAATTTTGAAACTGCGAGATAAGACCTGAATTACTGAAATTTATAGAACACTAATTCAGCTGGTTATGTTTTTAATGTTTAAACCCAACTTTTAGCTTTAGGTGTGCCAGCTCTGTAACAAAATTTATCATCAGGGCGAAAAGCATTTCAAAAATTACACTGACTCATACATGAAATTACCTCAACAAATCCTTGTTCCAGCCAAGCGAGAAAGTGAAAAAATAAATTTATTTTACGTTTTTTTTTTTGGGCTAATACCAGCATTTCTACTGACTTTTGCATCTTTAATATAAATTATTGTGGCCTGCTGTTAATCTTTTCGTTTTATTTTGATTTTGGATAAAAACCTGCTGTTTTCGTGGAAATTAGATGCGGAAAAAGTCAAGTAAAAGTTACGATGTTGGCATCAGCTAAAAACCCAAACACACAAGGAACATATGAGTTGCTACAAGTCTTACTACAGCAATTATATTTTATTTTTTATTTTTTTTTTTGGCTAAAGTCACATTTTCCACAAGTTCAAGGTAAAAATAAATTATTACATGCATTTAATGTGCGAAATAATGCCTTAAAGCTGCTATAGTCGCCCTGGAAAAAAAATGCTCTAAAGCCAAGCAAGACCTTAGACGATTTAGCTTAATTTTTGTTTTTGCCAAAAAGTACACAAATTTATTGCTGGTAGGGAACACAACGTTTTTTTTTTTTTTTTTTTTTTTTTTTTTTTTTTTTTTTTTTTTTTTTTTTTTGAGGACCTACAACAATATGTGAGACAATCAGTTTGCAAGCAAAATAAATCAATTTCCCAATTAAAAGTTCATGCAATCAAATGTTTTTGTTATTGACATTCGCTCGAATTTATCGCAGAAACAGCGGAGGAATAGAACAGAAATAAATTTATGCAACTAATCATATGACTATTTGAATTTGACCAACACTTGAAAATTTATTGCGGAAATAAAAAAATTCAAACTAGACTATTATCAAGACATTTAGAAACTTCGAAGTACTAGTGTGTTTCCTTAATTCTTCAAAAAATTTATATCCTTCAAACTGTTTGTTGTTTGCGTCGACTAAATTTTTTTTAAATAGATTTCAAAATACAGATAGTGTAGTTTAATAAGTATTTTAAATACATTATTTCATTTATTACAATTTTTGTTTGAATTTCATGCTATTGTAATATTTAACTTGATGTTTTGCACCAGAATAGTGTCAAAAAACTTCCTTCCTTGATATAAAACAAACTAGAGTGAAAGAAGAGAAGTGGAGTCTAACACTGCACTATACAATTTTTATACCCTTCACAAAAAACTGAAAGGGTATATATAGGTTTGTCATTCCGTTTGTAATTTCTTCGATATTCACATATGGCCCCATAAAGTATATACATATATTCTGGATCCTAATGAATAGCGATGACGATTGAGCGATGTCCGTCTGTCCGTCCGTCTGTACGTGAAATCGGTTTTCTCAAGCCCCAAGAAGATCGTTGGTTCCAATCCAACATCGTTGGATTGGAAATGAACTTAAATAAAATGGTATTGAAATTCAGAAAGATCCGATGTACGGAGCACACCTATTTCTCGACGCAAAATGTATACCAAAAATCAATTACTTTTTTTAATGTTTGTAAATTAAACCTATTTTTTGCTTTGGTCTATTAAAAACAAAAAATATTAAAAATTTTTTCCAGGGATGGGAAATAAATTTTTTTTTCGGCCCATTTCATATTTTGTAGTACATGTAGTAACTAAAATTGTTAAAAATTTCAAGTTTTTCTTTAACAAAACCTCTTTATACGTCATGAAGATTTGCATTGACCAAAAAATAAATCAAAATTTCGAATCCAGGGTTGGACAAGTGCAATATTTTGTAGTACAAGAAAGTGGCCAAAATG
Source organism: Linnaemya tessellans (assembly GCA_951800035.1). Lineage (NCBI taxonomy): Eukaryota > Metazoa > Arthropoda > Insecta > Diptera > Tachinidae > Linnaemya > Linnaemya tessellans. The sequence goes on along the minus strand of OX637533.1, from coordinate 17,494,699 downwards.
GTTAAAAAATTAAAAATTTTCTTAAACAAAACTACTTTATACCTCCAGAAGACTGAACACTGATAAAAAATAAAAAAAATAAAAAATAAAATTTCGCTTCCAGGGTTGGGAAAATGAAATTTTTTTTTGGTACATGCAATATTTTGTAGTACATTTAATAACCAAAATTGTTATAAATATTAAGTTTCTCTTAAATAAAATCACTTTATACTTCATGAAGATCTGCATTGATAAAATTAAAATTTCGCTTCCAGGGGTAGGAAATTGAATCTTTTTATACATAAAAGTAACCAAAATGGTTAAAAATTTAAAATGTTTCTTCAATAAAACTACTTTATACCTCATGAAGAGTCGCATTTATAAAAAAAAGCAAAAATTTAATAAAATTTCAATTCCAGGGCTGGAAAATTTAAAGTTTTTTTGGTACATGCAATATATTGTAGAACATGAAAGTGACAAAAATTGTTGTTAATTTTAAGATCTTTATAAATAAAACTACTTTATAAGCAATTAAAACTAGCATTGGTAAAAAGAAGAAGACAAAAATTAAAATTTCGCTCCCAGGCATGGGAAATTGAAATTTTTTATACATAAAAGTAACCAAAAAGCCAACTAGCGTCGGTTTTTTACTAATTAAAACAACTTTTTAATTCAGAAAACACTGACTTTAAAATTAAAACAAAGTTTAAAATATATAATATACTTCAACTTACAACGGAAGCAGATTTATTTATTTTATTTTATGTTTATGTATCACACACAAGAAATTGATATCTTTTATTGCACTACAGGACTTACGATTATACAAATACAATAAATCACATAGACTAATTTGGAACCTCTTAAAGTATACTTTAAATATGATTATGATTATGAGCCACCATGTGTGTATTTAGAAATTCCCATTATTTCCGCCATAAAGTCTGTACAAGCAATAATAATTGCATAAAAAGTAATTATTTAATAAAATTAACTAGCTTAATTAAAATTCAATTGCTTCATTTCACTTACAGTTCGTTATTTTGTTTTTCTATTTATTTATTTATTGCCATGATTGAAATTTGAATGTTTCTTTTTATTTTTGTTAATTTATATTGTCTTGGGAAATGAAACTATGCGATGCTTTGCAAAAGTTGTAAAGCACAGCACTCAGAGTGTTCCCAAGAACACTTATTTCAACTCATGAATTTTGCAATTTATTAATTTCGAAGCAAACATTTCCTTAACAACTTTTAAATATGACTTTAGTCATTATGGCATAAAATTTTAATTAATCACTGTTATGCTCAATTTAATCAATAATTTTATTAAAGCACAATTTGCAAACGCTGTTTGTTAAGACTAATTCGTTTGACATCCTGCCAGTTTTGTTAGCACATCACAGTATATGTGTGTGTGTTTTCATTCATTGTATTATTCTCTCTGCTTTTCCAGTTCTTTTCATATTTTCTTTTCTATATTTTCAAGTCATATTTGGCAAGCACAACTACTTTGGCATAAAATTATTTAAAATGGCGTCTGGACAGAAATTTTTTTTTGGCAAAACTTGTGCGACAAATGGGCTACAATAAGCAACGATTTTTCTCTCTTATGTCTTATTGAATAATTTGCTTTTCCATTTGCTCTTAATAAGCTTAATCCAACCGTGATTGGTATGGGAGGTTGGATTTTTGCTAGCGTATAGAAAATGCTTGGATAATCAAAATTTTGCATGGGTTTTCTATGTATATTTTATGCTAGAACTATAGTTTTATTCATACCCAGCAGGTTTTACAGCTGCACAGGAGGTTCTAACCTTAACTATTTATATTAAATTGAATTAAGATTCATAGACTAATTGTTCGAAATTTGTTTTTAAATCTCAGAAAGACAACTTACACAGCAGAGCAGAACAGCTGTTTTCGAAAGCCGCAACACCTTCATCATCAGTGCTCATATGTATTGTGTTTATCACCACTATTTATAGTAAATTGTCTATAGTAAAAGAAAAGTACGTTTTAATGAACCGCAAAATTCAGTTTTCCAATACAACAAATTGATTTAATTGCAATGAGTTGCTAGGATGCCGCTATGACTGTCAGTTCGAATGGTGGAGGGATCGACACTCTAGGAAAAGCGCGAGTGCTTTCTGCGGACAAGCAAATCGCCACGCGGGATATCGTTGCTTTAATAAAAAAAAATTTTAAAACAAACAACAATGGAAACGCAAAATAATAGTATTTTCACACTGAAAGTTAAAACCTGGTTTTAGCGTTAAACCCATAAACAGCTGATTTTGCGTTCACACTGCATATTAGGGTTTTAACAAGCTGACAGTCTAATAAATTTGTTCAAAATCGCTCATAGAAATTAGTGAATTTGTTGCTGTACTTGTTCTCTATTTTTACAACACTTAATTGACAACCTCTACCACAGAATTATATGTTTGAAGGAAAAAAGAAAACAGTTTTACAATGCGTTCTATAATAGAACCTTTTTTACATTTTGTAAATGAATATTTTAAAATTATGGAACTACTTATACAAAGTGAAGAACTTCTTAGAAATCAAGTTTTTATATATAAAAATCCTAAGCGGATTCTGAAAGTTCTGTTTATTAACATAAGCAATACCAGCTGTTTCCAATATATATAACTTGGCAGCACTTAACTTAGCACAGCCAAAAACAGGCAAGAACAAGGTTGCATGTCATAAAACCTACTTAAAACAAATTCTAAAATAGTTTTAAGTTGCTTTTAACAAAATCATTTTGTATAGTTCAACCAGGTTTTAACAGTTTTTTTATTACATTCAAATTATTTTATTAGAAACGTTTTAACAATCATCAAACTAGCAGAACGGATTTGTGCTAATTTCGAGGTCTTTGTTCAACTTTTTTCATGTTCCACGGTGATGCTAGTCATTAGGAATATCTTATTAAAATAATTTTAATTTTATGAAAACCTCAGAAAATAAATAATTTACAGATTGCGGATTTGATCCTGAGTCGGAATAAAAAGCGCTTATCTTAATAATAATTTCTTTTTTGTGTTCTTTGACTATTAGAAAAATTATTAAGTCAACTTTTATTTTTGTCTTAAAAATAAAATTAATAAGTTGGAATACATACAAATTTACACTCATGTTTGAAAAATATAAATAAATACGAAAATATGAAATATTTAGAATACAACAGTTTTGCATAATTATATTAATTACAATAATAATAACATAAACAATACCAGCTGTTTCCAATTTATACAACTTGGCAGCACTCAACTTAGCACAGCCAAAAACAAACAAAAACAAGGTTGCATTTCTTAAAACCTATTTAAAACTTATTCGAAAGTGGTTTTAAGTTAGTTTTAACAAAATCATTTTGTATGGTAAAACCAGATTTCAACAGTTGAATTCAACGTTAAAACCAGAATTGATTAAAACCATGTCAGTGTGAAAACGCTATAACAATCAGATGCCTTGAACCTCGTTCCCTTACAACTACTGGGTATATTTAAGAACATATTCCTATTTTCTCTATATTTCACTAATAACAGTCTTGTTCATGACGCTACAATAACATTTATGACTATTATTATTTTCCTTTCTTCACAGAACTTCAAACTTTAATTCATTAAGTATATGTAACGATGTTGTTGATGGATGGTCGCAGTGTTTTAATTATTGCATTTGATTTTAATGCTTGATTTATTCCTCCTGCAATTATAATGAAGCAGTTATTGGGTTCAACTTAAACTTAATGCGGCAATGAAACAAATGTTACACAAACGTCTGAAAGAGATAATTTTGCGGAGGCAAGCAGAATTTTAAGCAACCAAATACATAAATTGTAATTCAATTCAATTCGATTGCGTGAAACGTAGACAACAGACTGAAAGTTGGCGCAGACTAAATTTGTCATTTTAATATATATGAACTTTAATAAGATTATTTATGTATTTCAACAACATTTCTTAATCTTCACAAATAATTTATACTTACAACCAGGTCGTAATATACAATTTCGATTGAAAGTATTTTTAATGTTGTAAGTTGTTTCTCCAAAGAAAATATAGAGAAATTTTATGTGGATGTCTCTTACTTGTTTCATTTAAAATGAAATTTAACATATTTTCGGAAAAATACTTATGTGGTCATATCCTTTACATGGTAATAACCAGTTTACTTCCACAATTTTCCACTTAGAAAATTTCTATATTAAGTATTTGTTTTCCACAAGGAATATGTTGACCAATTATACAATCAGACATACACCTTAATTGAGGTTATCGCAATTAATGCCATTATTGAGCTCAATTAACCATATAAAAGTTTAATTAAGTGATTGTTCAATTAACACTTAATTGCTATAATATGGAGCAAAATTATAAATCCAGCACTACTAAAAAGTATGTTTATTAAGCAAAACACAACTCACTGAACAAAGTTAGTAGAGACTTAGCACCTAAAATGTAGAAATAGTAAAAAAGCCATAAAAAATATGTATGCAGTCATGTTGCAGTCAAGCTATTGACATTAACTTTATTATTAATTAAAAAGAATTTAAAAAATTAAAAAAAAAACAATTAACAATTAATTAAAATATTAAAAAAAAGGTTGCAGATTTGAACTTGAACTCTTCATGAATATGAAAAATGTTTAGTTTTAGTTGTCATACGTTAATTAAATTGACTAACTTTTGGATATGTGAATATAAAGATAATTATGTCAATAAAGTGAATATTGACTCAATTAAAAATGCATGTCTGAACACGATATTAGGGGAGTAGGTTCAAAAATATTTAACTTTGATTGTAGAGTGGTATTTTAGTAAAGGGCAATTTTTTAATATTTTAATTATTTTTTCAGATTTGATATAAGAAAACATATAAAATTTAGGGAAATGTACGAAATTTTTATTTAAGTCCATAGAGCGATTTATATAATTCAATGTTAAAAGATGATTTCAGGTAAATGTTGAACCCGCCTCAAACAGTTCATACGACGGGTACAATTTCTGCATACTCTCTTCATCGCATAGTCCGGTTGCGGGCTTGTTCCTATAGCCCAACAGAAAATTATCTAAGGCCTTAACGGATTTACATGATCTAGGCGAGCAATGAATGGGGCCTCATATGGGAAATATACCTTTCACCGAACTCGCCTTTCAATTGGGGTATTGTATTGAAACTGCATATCAGCCAAAAAAGTTTATAATAATAGCACAGCAGCGCTCGTCATTCACAATAACGATCCTGCCTTCGTTCTTTCCAATGATACCACCGGTCATAATCCACACAAAACAGTGTAATTTTTCACACCAAATACGGTCACTTTGCTTGTTGACATATACATTCGACTATAAATAAGTTTCGTGGCTCAATGAGGAGCTGATATCATATTAAAGATTTTGGATTATTGTAAATTATGAAACTTTTTTGAATTTTATTCAGTACTTAAGGCATTATTGCTGCTCTGTAATATTTTATAATTATCGTTGGAGACTTTTTATTGCAATACAAGAAATACAAGAAATGTACGATGCACTTTCATAACCGATCATTAACTTTGATAATAAAATTCATTAATCTGCAAATGATGTTCGTTTGTAAGTCGATTCATGGCGAAATTACAGACCAAACTGAACATGTTTGACATATTGAACAAGTGACACGAAAACAGCTGAGCTGTCAAAAACAGTGTTGCTAATAAAATACCTAAAAAATGTCCTGATATTAAAGTGAATATTGGACACATTTGTCCCTTGAACGCCTTGGAAATTACCACTTAGCACTTCTCCAACTGGGCTAAGTTCTTTATTGGACTTTCTGGTTTAACAAATTATAATTTTTCGAATCCAGCCACAATCCTGTGTTTCATTTTTTATTATATACCTCAAAAAACAAAAATACTCTTCAGAATAAAGACAGAATTAGTTTGTACGTGCTGTTCTGTTCTGAATCAGCTGTTTTGTTTCTGTTCAGTTGAAAATCTGTATGTGCGGTTTGTTGTTTCTTTTTCGTTCTGTTCTGTTGCGGACAAATCTGTAGAAAATAGAATTCAACGTTAAGTGACAGCTAACAGTGCGTATGTATTAGTTTTTTGTGGTATCAAATATTACACATTTTTTGTTGAAAGTTTTTTTTTTGTTTTAATTCAAGATTTTTTATGTTTGTACACACAATATATTCATTTTTGAACTATTAATTTATTTATTTCACAATTTTTCACAAAATTATTTATTTTCGCAATTTCAATTTATTTGTTTGCTTTTAAAAACAGCTGATTTCATTAACATAATGCTAGGAACACAACTGCGACGAACGACGAATTTTTGGTCGCGAATATTCGTCGCCAAAAATAAAACACATTGGTGTACATGAAAATGCACACAATCGTGGCATTGGTCGAAATTCGTCATACTCAGCGAAAGTTGAATTGTTTCGTCAGCGAGCGACGAACAAATCATTATGAGGTGCCCGGGTTTCATATACTCAAACTGGATTTTTGTGAGAAAACATAATTAATTCACTACTGTATTGTTGCATCTAGCACGAAAATTTTCAGTATATACTAAAAATGCATTCACCATGCATTTATTAATTTTTAACACTTTTTATAATATATTCTTTCTTCCTATTTCCTACTTTTTCATATGGTCGCCCCACCAGCTGTTAAATGAAAATAATAATTTATTTACAGAAAAAATTTTCAGAAAATAATTACAAAAAGGAATTTGTTCTGGAAAAAATGGACACCACCCGGGAAATTATTAAATGTCTAAAGAATCTGGCGTCAGAGGATTACCAAGATGTTTAACAATATTTACAATTTTTGTGTACATTATTTTAATTTATTTGTCGTTATTGTATTTCATACGACGAATTTATAGAGCGAATTTTTACCAACGAATTCGTCGTACTGAACGAAATTCGTCGTTCGTCCCAGTTGTGTTCCTACCATAACAAGTAATTACAAAATATTTTCTACAGAACTGAACAGCAACAGAAAGTAAAAACTAATGAAGCCTTAAAACGTAAGAATTGGGTTTTTAGCAGAGTTCTTCCCACTACTATTTTTGTTGGTAAAATTTTTTTCGAAAAATTCCCTTTTCGTACCACAACTTCTAAAATGTCCAATGGTCACACTGAAATCAGGATTTTGTTTGATTGTAAGTATTTACATTGAGATATTGAGTTCTAAAATTATACATAAAATTTAAATACATATTCATATACATTTTCTATATTATACAGAAAGTCAGTTCGAAAATTAAAGGATTTGTGAAACAAAAAACAAATTGACATGACTTGTATGTAAATTATGTGTAAAACTGTCCCAATGACTTTGCCTAGCATTTTTCAAAGCCTTTGGTAGCTTTTCCAAAAAAAAAACTCATTTGAAATATATTTAACAAAAAACAACAACAACATTCCCCTTGTTAATTAAAATGAAAATCTCTATGTCAACACCAAAAAAAAAGTTTTCACTATGACCTCAAGCGTATATACAGTTTAAACATAAAGGACTTGAATTCTGTGTATTTCAATACAAATACGAGTGTAAAAAATATCATTTAAAATATTCTGTATATTGCCATTCTTGAGTTTTGACGAAAAAAAAAATATCTTTGCTTTTCACCAGTAGCAGTGATTAAAATTCTGCTATAGTCATAAACCCACTTTAATTCATAAACCACTAACCATCCATACAAATTAAAAATATATACATACACGCATGTATGTGTGCCTGTGTGTGTCTGTGTATGTGTATATGTAAAAGCAGCAACATCAACAAAACATTTTTAAATTATTGTTTATAATGACGCAAATGATGATTCCTTTCAAATAAACTCACTTATACACAAACAATTTTACATAAATTCATACAAATCTAAAACAAATACCATGATAAACTTTTATGCAAATTCATGTAATGTTTAAAAAAAGTTTGCTTTTTTTAAATAAAACTTAAACAAAAACAAACTAAAACGTTTTGTAAAAAAAAGTACACAAAAAAAAGAAGCCCAAACTATACACTCGTTCACACACACACACACACACATGCCGTAAATGCCAACTTCCGCCATTGAGACTCAACTCATGAGCATTTGCAGTGCAGCTCCAAAGCAATGAACTTTTATTCTGGCACATTAGTGAGTGAGTGAGTGTGTGTCAGTGTTTGTCTGTTTATTTTTGTTTTCTTTTTTGCTTTTTTGTGGATAAATAAAGTAATTTGCAATTTAGGATTTCACAGATTGGTTTTATACAGAATATGTTTAGCATCCCTTTAGTCAAAATAGAAGTTACAGATTTCACAACGATTTTTGGAAAACGAGGGCTTATCTTTAAAGGTCTTTGGAATATATATAGTAAGATTGCTTAAAGGTCATAGGAATATATTTTATAGCATGATGTCGAAAAGTCCAACCTTTATTTTTAATTTTTTTTTATATATTTTAATTTTTTTTTTGGAAACAAGCGATTTTAACGATATACGAGGTAAGTTCAATACAAAAACTGAATCTATTCTGACTATTTTTAGGACGAAAAGGCACCGTTTTTTACACCTTTTTAGGAAACAAATGATTTTATTGACATACGAGGGTCGTTCAATATAAACATTGAATCTATTCTGACTATTTTTAGGATGATTTCGAAGAGGCACAGTTTTTTACACTTCTTTGGGAAACAAGTGATTTTATTGACATACGAGGTCTGTTCAATATAAGGAGTGAATTTAAATTGTTCTCTAAAAATATTTATGTCGCCAAAGTAGGGGACATTTCAATGATTTTATATCTCATACATAATGGCATCCATATATTTTTCAAACGATGAACAATTTTCATGATATCCCACACACACATTTTTTTTTTTTTTTTTTTTTTTTGTTAAATTTTATTGACCTTTATTTAATTTATTTTATTATATTCTGGTCCTTTTATAAAATTATTAAAAATCTAAAGCAAATTTCTATTTTAAGAACTTATTAATTTTCTTATTAAGATAAGAATTTTTAATTCAGACTCAAGTTCAAATCTGCATTCTCCAAATTATTTTTGTTTTAAGAATTTTTATTAAATTCAAGTTATTTTGTTAAGAGTGGAATATTAAGAATATTTTTATCATCACCCAACTAGGTTATAAAAATACTTTAAATATTGCACTCTTAATAAAATAACCTGAATTTAATAAAAATTCGTAATAGATAAAATAATTTCCAGATTTCAGATTTGAACTTGAGTACGAATAAAAATATTCTTATCTTTATAATAAAAATTTTATTTATTAAAATTCAACAGTTTGTAATAAAAAATTGAAAATTGAATTTGAAATTGTAAAACAAGTTATTTTTTATTAAATTGAATTAAGATTTACAGGCTAATTGTTCGAAATATTTTGTTTTACATTCAGAAAGACATGATAAATATTCCAAGGCATACAGGAAAGTCAACATCAGTTTTTAGTTATTCATCTTACACAGCAGAGCAGAACAGCTGTTTTCGAAAGCCGCAACGCTTTTGACATCACTGCTCATGTGTATTGTGTTTGTCACCAATTATTAGTTGGCTTAGTTGAATATGATAACAGTTCTTATTTAACTCATATCGTCCCGCAGATTTTCTTTCGAATAAGTTTATAAAACTTCGTAGTTAAATGGTAAATTGATGCCAGAAAATACGAATCAGATGTCCGAATTTTTTTAAAATTTTTTTTTTAAATTTTCATTAAAAATTTGTTTACCAATTTCCATTAAAATTTTTTTTTAAATTTTCATTGAAAATTTTTTTAAAAATTTTCATTAAAATTTTTGTAAATATTTTCCATAAAAATTTTAATTAAAAATTTTTTTAAAGTTTTCATTAAAAATTTTTTTTTTTTAAATTTTCATTTAAATTTTTTTTTTTAAATTTTCATTAAAATTTTTTTTAAAAATTTCGTTAAAATTTTTTTAAAAATATTCATTAAAATTTTTTTAAAAATATTCATTAAAATTTTTTTTTTTTTTAAAGGATATGTTCTTAGTCTGTCCTAAGCAGGGAAAAAAATTTAAGTGCTTGAAATTTACTGTTCGAAAAATCGAACACTGCACTATGTTTCAAAGACCTACTTTTTCCGTGCGAAATTAATATCTTTTAAAATATTAAACTTTTTAGAGCAAAATTGAAAGCGGAGCTAAAGCAGGCATTTTTAAATAAATCTAAAAAAAATTAACCCATTGGTGACCAATAAGATGCAAAAAATAAACAGTAATAAATAATTTATTTTATTATTTTTTTTTTTATAAAAAAATTTTGTTATTTTAGTTTTGGATAAATCTAATCATTGGTGGCCAATTATATGTAAAAAAATTATTTATTTTATTATTTTTTTATTAAAAAAGTTCGATTTTTTTCAAAGTATAAGAATCTACAAAAAGTGATATTATTCGGATAGTGCAACTTTGAGCAATATGAGATAAATCCTAGTAAATGAACCAAACTTTAGTCTATTCAAATATGTTTACATTTGGTTTGCCAAACGTTAACATTTTTTTAAAAGTTTACATGAAATTAAAATTTTGAAAAAACCCATTTGCTTAAAGGTTATTTTAAAAAATTAATTTTTCAAAATCAAATTTTATATATTTTCAAAAATTTATGAGAAAAAACTTAAGTACTTACATGACAGATTATTCTCCATTACAAATTATTTATAAAATTTTAACACGATTTTCACAATAAATGCTCAAACTTTTGATTTAAAATTAATATTTTACAAAAATGTTTCAACACGTATGGGAACAATGACTTTGACTGCGCGCTGTCAAATAGTGTTTTGTATTTTTGAAAAAAAAATTGTCGATTTGTTTGAATTGGAGTGTTAGAAACTGCTTGGCAAAAAAAAACAAAGCTATATTGATAGTTTTGAAATTTGAATTTCGCACGGAAAAAGTAGGTCTTTGAAACATAGTGCACTGGGACGAAATGGGTTAAACAAATTTTATTAGGAAATTGTATACGAAAACTGTATCAACCTGATGTTTTTAATACCCGTGTTGCAGTTTGATTATTTGCTTTATGTCCCATTTTTCTGAATTTTTGTTCCATTTTTCCTTTTTTTTTTTCTTTTTAATTTTTTATATTTTATAATTTAATTTTTCTATTTTTTAATTTCTGTTAATGTTAACAAACGAAATTTTGAATTTCAATAAATAAAATTTTTAATATAAAAATTTTAAATTTTTTATATGTCAAATAAAAATTTCTTAACATTTTTAATAATTAATTGTAAATTTTATTTGTCGAATTTGTTAATTTTGTTATTGAGATAAAAATTCCTTTATTGGACTCAAGTTCAAATCTGCAATCTGCAAATTATTTTTTTATGATTTTTTATTAAATTCAAGTTAATTTTTTTTTTCGAGTGGAATATTAGAATATTTTAAACCATCAAACTAGCGGAAAGGATCAGTCCTGATTTCGAGTCAGCTACGCCATCTCATCTTCATTCTTTGTTCACATTTTTCCAGTTTCCAGTTATAAAAAAATTATTTGCAGATTGCAGATTTGAACTTGAGTCTCAATAAGTTTTAATAATTTTTTTTATTTAAAAATTTTATTAAAAAATACTTATTTTCTTGTTCGTATAAGAAAATAAAACTTTACTGCCTATTTAATTAAAAAAATTGTGTTGAAGTTTATATTGAAACAACAATTTAAAAAAACTCAAGTTTGTTATTTTTTTTTTAATGCAAACTCCCAAAAGAATATTGTATTATAATTTTATTTACAAAAACAGGTTGTGAAGCTTTAAAGAATTAATTTTTTTATTTTTAGCAAAAACACCGCATTCTATAGTCTGCTTTCCTCAAAGAGCAACCCTTCCTCATTGTCTTTTGGAATATTGGATCTTTTATATCTGACACCCTAAATAAAACAGTTTTCTTTAATTTTACCTGAGATTATTCTGTGAACTGCCCAAATATTTTTTATACATACTGAGTGTTTATTTAACCCACACGCCAACTCTTTTGACTGCCGCCCACACCCAAGTACACACTTTTCAATCAAAAATCACATGCATATAAATATGTTATGGTATTTGTAGAAAATTTCTAAGCTTAATTAAAAAAAAATTGTTTTATTCAATAGAATTTATTCATAAATTTTTTTTTTCTTTTTGCTCTCCCTCTGCACACTTTTGCAGGATGCTGGCACTTATAACACACAAAAATTTCCCAGGTGTTACGAAAATTGGAGCTTTTAAGAGTAATAAAGCGAATTTAATTAATTTTAATGACAGCTTTTACAATACGTTGGTATAAAATTAATTGAAATATTAAACAGATAGAAAATTGCAATTAATATATTTAAGATATTTCTTTATAATAAAGAAATATTGTTATTTTATATAGGAAAGCCGAAGGCGAAAATTATGGCATTCGATATCGATCGAAATTTTGCATTTAAATTGTAATGAAATTTCGATTGCTATCGACTGCGGCAATGTATGGACCCTGGTATTATGGGGCATGTTAATGATGGTTAAGAAGCAAAATATTAAAAGGAAATACTTTCTCCAGAGTTGTCAAGTTTTAAATTTCAAAAAGCACTAAAAAAAATTAAAAAACGCTTACTTTTTGCCAAAAATCACTAAATTTAATATATTTCAGTTTAATTTAAAAATATATTTGATCATTTTAAAAAGGCCCAAATAATTTTTTTTTATTTTATACAGTCGACTCTTGATAATTTGAAACTGAAGGGACCAGAGAAAAAGTTTAAATAGTCGAGTTTTCATTTTAACGAGACTTCAAAATATCGAAAGAGAGACAGAAAAAAAAATCAAATTAACAAGAGTTTTCATTAAAAAAGCAAAACCATTTGTACGCACTAAATTCCGCAAAAGCAAAGCAAAGAAATTTAATTTTTTATGTTAGCAACCAAGGCGAATTCATACCAGGTGGCCGTAGTTCAGAAATTGGTCAGCTGTTACCAAGGCAAAATTATTGAACTGTCAAAGTGTTCTTCTGGTTTTTCGTTTTTGTGTGCAGCCATTGTTTTTTCTAAAGCATTTCATTTGACAGTTCAATAAATTTTACACAGAGTTGCATAAGTGAGTTCACCTTGTATGAATTCGCCTTGTTAGCAACTGTCGATGTAGTGGTGTATACTAAAATCCTGGCACAGAAACTAATGCAAACGATTTAAATTTCTTTAAAAAACAGAAACAAAATCACATTAGTAGTTCAAATTAAAGAGTGTAGAATAACCGAACTTCAAATTATAGAACGTTGGCGAGCAAGATATCATTTTTGTAGCACTTCGTAAAAAACTAAAATAAATGATTGTTTTATTTTTTATGTTATATTTTGCATAAAACACAGCAATTAAAATAATTCAAATTAGAGAGCGTAGAGCCAAAAAATTCAAATTATAGCGAGTCGGCGATCAAAATGCCATTCAAGTAATTTCAAATTATTGAGGGGATCAAATTACATAGATATTTTTCAATTTATTGAGTGTTTTTCAAGGGACTTGGAAAACAGTTCAAATTACCGCGAGATTCAAATTAACGAGTTTCAAATTATCAAGAGTCGACTGTATATATTTTTTTGAGATATCAACGAATATATTATAGATATGAAGAAGATATGAAAAAGAAATAATATAAGAATTTTTTACGAAAATATTTTTTCTCCTTAAATCGAAAGTGGTTCGCAATTAATTAACAAGGATCTATGTAACAATTATCATCAATATAATTATCGAAAATGCACAGCAGAACAGAAAAACCAAGTTCTCGGAAATCGCTATATTCCCATCATCCATCCTCATGTGTAATATACGACACGTATCATCCATCGTTTGTTAGATAGACACATAAATAGGGTGTAATTTGATGTTCTTTGTTCGTTGCATGCAAATAGTTGTATTTGGCTGCAAGTGTATAAAGCGACCCACTCACTTGCAATATAACTGTGCAATTTATCGTATTGTACAATCATATCGCCAATGTATATGTCATATTCAAAGGTGGCACAATATATTGGCAGAAATCAAAAGACTTTTGATTTTTATTGTACAAACCAAAAGAAGTCCAATATAGGGTGAATTTCAAAATATCAAAATACTTTGCAGTGATGCCAAGTTACATTAGTTACAAAAACAACAACACATGAGACGTTGCATCACTGCAATGTATATTGATGTTTTGGAAATCAGCCATAGAACCCAAAATTTATTTTTGGCCCAAAGTTTTTGAAATTTAGCACACAGCCTTTTATTACCTCAATGAAGAATAAGATAAAGTTTCATCAAAATTGGCCACGCCCACTACCCACCGCCCATAGAAACAAAAACTTATTTTTTGAAATTTGCCATAGAGCATTTTATTACCTCAATTAAGAATAAAACAAAGTTTCATCAAAATTTGCCACGCCCACTACCCACCGCCCATAGAAGCAAAAATTTATTTTTGGCCTAAGATTTTTGAAATTTGCCATAGAGCATTTTATTACCTCAATTAAGAATAAAAAAAAGTTTCATCAAAATTGGCCACGCCCACTACCCACCGCCCATAGAGCCCAAAATTTGTTTTTGGCCCAAAGTTTTTGAAATTTAGCACAGAACCTTTTATTACCTCAACGAAGAATAAGATAAAGTTTCATCAAAATTGGCCACGCCCACTACCCACCGCCCATAGAAACAAAAACTTATTTTTGGCCTAGTTTTTGAAATTTGCCATAGGGCATTTTATTACCTCAATTAAAAATAAAATAAAGTTTCATCAAAATTGGCCACGCCCACTACCCACCGCCCATAGAAACAAAAATTTATATTTGGCCCAAAGTTTTTGAAATTTGCCACAGAGCATTTTATTACCTCAATTAACGCCCACCACTCACCGGCCATATAACCCATATTATATTTTTTCTCACAACTTTTTGTTTCTTTACCAAAACTAATTACTTTTTGTAATTCTTTAATATTAAAAATTTCATGAATTTGGAGAAAAATTTTATGATTTTATGAAAGATTATTAATTATTGACAATTTTTTTTTTAAATTGATAATATGGAGTCTTATTTTTCATTTTATTATAGCGGGAGCACCTAGCACGACCGAGCAAGCCTTTTTTTCTTCCAAGGAAGTTTGCAGTCAAGGCACATTATGGAACAAATTTTATTCTATCACATCTTTTAAACCATATGACCGAAGTTTATAATTTTTTTTTAAATACGCAGAAAAGGCTATATTTGAAAAAAATCACTATTTAAACCAGAGCAATAAAATTATCTTACGTACAAACACTACAGAAGTGCGTAAACAGTTTTCAATATTTTGGACCAAAATTTACATGTGACTTTAATTCATTATTTCAAAGACAGATAAACATTTTTTTGGGATACAATTTATGGATTCTTCATACTGAATCAATTTTCTGCAAAACTGCATAATTACATTTTTAAATTTTATGTGTCGAAAAAATTACTTATTGCGCAAAAAATCCCACTGTGCAATGTATTGCTTGTATAGGGGTAATCCCTTGAGGGCTGGTTAAGAACAGCAAAAAAAACCTATGATCAGAAATGTTCTAAAAATTTGTGCGAAGTTCAATGTTCAGAATATGCTTTGTCTATATTATTTTGGAACACTAATGATTTATCACTCCTTTATTGCAAAATAGTCATATCTCAAAATATTGAAAATTTTAAATTTAATAATTTTAAAGAAAGAAGTTCTTTCATGCCATCCGAATATATAAAACAACATTTTTCTAAATTTAATTTTTTTTTTTGAGATATTTCTATATAACTTAAAGGAGCAATATGTATGTATATAGATGGCGCTAATATTTTTTTTATAATTTTAGGTGCCCAAAAAAAATTTGCATCATATCCGACATTTTTAAAGTTTTTTATTATTCAACCAAAAGTGAGCGATAATTGAAGACAAGTTTATTCTATCTGCCAGGTTAAACTAACGTTATAATAATGAATGAGTTTTTATGCGTGCGATAAACTACTACTGTTAACTAACATCAGCATATAATAATGGCCCATAAAGATTTTCCTACGATAATCTGCCAAAAAGCAGGCAATAAAATATGAATTTTCATCATTTTAAAAAGATCGTCTCTTTAATAATTTCGAGATATTTCTTACCACATCTTTCGCATTTAATTGCTTTATTAGCGATGATTAATATTATTAAGATATCATTAAAAATTTATAGCATAAACGAGAAAAGCTTTTAAGCCTTAATAAAATGTGTATTTCGTTCTTATCTTCAGCTGCCACCAAAAGCAACTAAATTAAATATCAAATCATATAAAAAGCAATAATGAATGCCATTAAGAGGGCAGATTGAAAGAGAGAAATTAAACAATAGACACAAATCAATTTTGATCCTTAATTTAATTCAAATAGCAAGTATAAGAACATAAGTGATTATATGAATTACAATCAATATTAAGTGCTATTGGAAATTGAAATCCTTTTAAAGGAATAAAAAAAATTATAATGACGGCAATATTGTGAAAATAAAAATAAAATATTTTTAATAACAACTGATTTTCGGGTGTATTTTTAGCTGCATGACTAATTAAAAGAACGTTTCCAAAAATTTAAACTGACAAGTTACAAGGCACAATGACTTTCTGATGCGATTTCTTTGGTGACCGCAGTATTTCTCGCACAAGCGAATTCAGCTGACTTCCGCGATCGCCACTCCTAATTTCTTTGGAGTTATTTGAAAGGAAACCTATATATTAATAAGGCAATTTTGTAAAAAAAATTTTTTAAAATTGATATTATTCGGATTCCGAAATTATTTCAAATACAGGACATTTTCTGCAATAAAAAGGGCTCCCTGGACCACCATTTGTATATAGTGGCATGCCCGAAAATTTCTCCAGGAAAATATTTTTTTTAAATGAATGTTTTTACAATATTTTATATTTTCAGTACATCCCTGAAGTATATATTTATTAAGTACTAGGTTTTACTCGCGACTTTGTCCACGAAGAACATCTGAAATTTCAGCTAATGTGGATGTTATCTCACTGATGTGTTGTATTTTTACTGGAATATATTTTTAGTTTAATAATTTCATATGTCTATACAAATTTTCGACCACCACTCTATGTTATTCCTCGTATATTAAACTATATCTATGCCAAATTTTATATAAATCGGTTCAACGGTTTGAGCACGAAAAAGTAACAGACAGAGTTACTTTCATATTTATTATCTCAGTAAGAAAAAAAGTGCAAGTCATCATAAAAAGTGCATGTCATTATAAAAAGTGCAAGTCACCATAAAAAAAGCAAGTCATCATAAGAAGTGCAAGTAATCATAAAAAGTGCAAGTCATTATCAAAAGTGCAAGTCATTATAAAAAGTGCAAGTCATCACAAAAAGTGCAAGTCATTATAAAAAGTGCAAGTCATTATAAAAAGTGCAAGTCATCATAAAAAGTGCAAGTCGTTATAAAAAGTGCAAGTCTTCATAAAAAGTGCAAGTCATTATAAAAAGTGCAAGTCATCATAAAACAAGCAAGTCATCATAAGAAGTGCAAGTAATCATAAAAAGTGCAAGTCATTATCAAAAGTGCAAGTCATTATAAAAAGTGCAAGTCATCACAAAAAGTGCAAGTCATTATAAAAAGTGCAAGTCATTATAAAAAGTGCAAGTCATCATAAAAAGTGCAAGTCGTTATAAAAAGTGCAAGTCTTCATAAAAAGTGCAAGTCATTATAAAAAGTGCAAGTCATTATAAAAAGTACAAGTCATAATAAAAAGCACAAGTCATTATAAAAAGTGCAAGTCATTATAGGAGATGCGAGTCATTATAAAAATTTTAAGTTATCATAAAAATGCAAGTCATTATAAAAAATGCAAGTCATCATAAAAACTGCAAGTCATCATAAAAAGTGCAAGTCATTATAAAAAATGCAAGTCACCATAAAAAGTGCAAGTCGTTATAAAAAGTGCAAGTCTTCATAAAAAGTGCAAGTCATTATAAAAAGTGCAAGTCATCATAAAAAGTGCAAGTCATTATAAAAAGTACTAGTCATCATAAAAAGTGCAAGTCATTATAAAAAGTGCAAGTCATTATAAAAAATGCGAGTCATCATGAAAAGTTCATGTCATTATGAAAAGTGTAAGTCTGAACACTTAAGGGACTCCAAGTAGATGACCCAAATTATAAATTTTTTTTTTTTTATCTTGGACCAGCATTCAGGGGATGACCCCTATATATACAATGCATTGCGCGGGAGCTGAAAACGAGGAATAGTATTGAGGGGACAGATTAGGAGAGATGAGAAGATACAGTTTTTTTTTTTGTAGCTATTTCAACCCTTTTTACTTCGCCGGCTAATTTTTACTACAGGGCCGACGAAGGCGGGTGCTGTTACTCTGCTTTTTAGTACATCATGGTGTCAGTCGCTGCCAATTATCTTCAGTGACCATGCCTTCATCATTGAAACAGGCTGGCAACAACTAACAAAACCATGCACTAATGCTGATCAGAAGAATTCAACACAATATTTCATGACTCAGCGCGGGCTCGAACTCACGACCCTCCGCTTCATAGTCTCGTGTTCTACTACTTCAGCCAACAGCACCCACATTTATGTAGGAAACTGATTTTATTTTTAAGATATGTACACATTTACAGGTAAAGACGGACATCACTTATTCGACTTCGCTATTTATAAGGAACCATAATATGGGGTCGCATATTAAAGTTGTGAAAATTACACACTGTACGACAAATCTATATATACACTCTCAATATTTTTGCTGTAGGGTATAACCAAATAAAACATTATTGTAAACTTTATTACAACAATTGTTGTGAAAATAAAACGTGTTAAGCAAATGACAAATTTGTATCTCTAATTGTATTGCTTTTCATTCAAATGCAAATTTTTATTGTACAGATATTTTACCGTGCGCTAGTTGTTTATAAGTTCAATGGCATTTTAACTCTAGTCTCGTAAAGGAGCGGCCACCGAGGGGAGGGGAATCAAGTTAGCCCACTTATTATGAAATATATTTAAAATTATTGCTTTGCTACAATGCATTTTTATTTATTTTATTTTATTTTTTTTTTTCAATGTAAAATTGTTTCTCCAAATAATGAGAAGCGGGTCCCGCGCCTGTTCCTGCAACAACAGGTGCACAAATATACATGAGTTGGAAAAAAATTCAAATATAGAACAATGGGAACAACAGAGTGTGCAAACAATAACAACAACAAAAAAACTGAGAAAAACTTGTTAAAAACTTTCATTGCATAACAGCGAAATGAAAAAGAAGGTAAACTTTTTGTTATGAAACTAAATAAAAATTTTAATTTAAATTAAAACGAAGCATATGTTCCAGCTACATTTTATGACACTTTTTAAGACTTTGTTATGAAATTTTAATTGCATAATATAACATCTACGAGGTCTGTTCAAGAAATAATTTTAATTAAAAAAATTATTATTCAATAATTAAAGTACTCCAAATCACATATAATACACTTGAGGCAGCATTTTTTTTAATCCCAGAAGCATTTCAGACATGCAATTTTTGGTATGTCCTTGAGATTTCGCAGTGATCGGATTTTATCAGCTTAATCCAGGCAAATAAATGCCATTTCATGAGTCTCTTTAATCTTGGAAACGGGAGAAAGTCACAGGAAAGGCCAAATTTGTGTCATGCGACAGTCTAAATTCAGTGAAACTCTTCATGTTCCAAATTTCCAAATAAATTTGTATGGCATGGGAGCCAACATTCTCAGCGACTTCTCTACTAGTGCTTCGATTCTATGCCATAACAAGTTGCAACACTTTCTCAACATTTCCATCGATTTTTAAAGTGCTGGGACGCAAAAGAAGAGCATTCACATTCACATCCTTTCGAATGTCCTTTGGAAAACTTCAACTACTTATAAACTGAATCTGGCATTCACATTTCAACTGTTTTTTGGTACTTAATTCCATTTCTTTTTACAGAAAATTTAATGCAAATTATTTGATACTTTTTGTTTCGCTAGCCGAAAATCACTGAATACGCAGAACACTTCAAAACTTTTGTGGCTCTCACAAAAAAACTAAACATGCGAAATAGCTGAAACTATGAGAAAACGATAATCTAAAGTAGGTAGTCCGCGATATATAAAAAATTCACCTTATTTTTCGAACAAACCTCGTATATTTTATTTACGAACAGACCTCGTATGTTTAATAGGTGTATGCAAACATGCAGGATTTCTTTACTGTTTCTGCTTTAAATGAAGACTTTTTGTTAACAAAATTTCCTGCTTAGCTGTGAAACACTCTAACACCGAGTTCAGACATACACCTTAATTGGACTTATCTCAATTAATGCCTTTATAGAGCTCAATTAACCATAATGTTAAAAATAAAGTGTGTTAAGATAAATTAAAATTTATATTAGCGAAGACGCAAACCAAAAGTTGTATCAAACCTATTCTGCAGTTAACAGAGCTCTGTTAACCACTTAACATTTAGAGTAAAATTTTATTAAGTTCATTTGGAAGCCGAAATTTAGGAACTGGAGCCAGTTCTGCCCAAACTAGTAAATAGAAATTATGGCCCAAGAAATACTTAACAAAAAACTAAAAAAAGTATTAATAAAAAATATTGCAAAAACAATCATTTGAAAAAAATATGTTCCTGGAGAGGTTTTCGGTCATTGTGGGAAAGTGGAGATGGGTACACATATGCCACTATATACAAATGATGGCCCAGGGAGCCCTTTATATTATAGAAAGTCTTATATCTGAAATAATTTTCGAATAATATCAATTAAAAAGAAAAAACATAATATCAAATCCAGTTCCTAGATTTTGGATTCCAAATGAATTGAATAAAATTTTACTTCAAATGTTAAGTGGTTGAAAGAGCTCTGTTAAATGCAGCATAGGTTTGGTACAGCTTTCGGTTTGTGTCTTCGCTCATACTAATTTAAATGTATCTTCACAAACATTTCAAAATATATGAAATTGTCTTATCATTGAGTAAAATTACAAATGCAGCCCTGCTAAAAAGTGTGTTTAGTGAGCAGAACTCAACTCACTGAACAAAGTTAGTAGAGACTTAGCACCTAAAATGTGGAAAAAGTAAAATAAACGTAAACAAAATATGTCGAGCCATTTTGAAGTTGATATTAAATTTATTATTAATTATTGACATTTATTTTATTATTAATTAGAAAATTAAAATAGAAAATAAAAGATCCCAGATTTGAACTTGAGCTCCTCATGTATATGAAACATTTTTTCCTTTAGTTGTCATACGTTAATGGAATTGAACAAATTCGGTATATGTCAACAGAGAGATAATTATGTCAATAAAGTGAATATTGACGCAATTAAAAATGCATGCACCATATAAGCCAAGGCCATTGATTACAGCCGAAAATGTTATTAAATTGAAAACTACTTTTAAGCACACAAATAATTAATTTATGTAGGAAACCGCTATTATTTCAAAAATATGTACAGATTTAAGTTCAATAAATTTTTAAACAGTGACTGACTAAAAAACAATCCAATTATAAAACTCTGCTACCTTATCCACTGACACTGACAGTGACAACATCTAACCGCTGTTATTAGAAAAGCATTATTTAATAATCAGTTCGAATTTATTCAGTTAGTTTAATTTGAACTTTTTTTTTTTTAATTTGCTTATTTAAATTATTTGCTGGTTTGTTTGCATCTGGTAATGAAAAAATATCGATTCATTTGCCACAACTCATTATAATGAAAAAAAAACTTGATTTCAATTGTTTTTTTTTTTTTTTTTGTAAATTAATTACAACCTAGAATAATGAGTAATAAAATGTTCATCCAACTTTTAAATTCAGTTAATGAATGTCGATGTTTATCCATCCATCAGTTTGTTGAGCCATAAGTATTTTTTTCTTATTGTATTAATTTATATTCTGCCATTATGGCTGTTTCTACTTCTGCCTCTCTCCCGGCCAACTCGGTCGGTGTCGACTAGTTGGTTTAGATTATATCTGCTTTTTTTTTTTGTATTTCATTGTTGCAGTTGTTGTGGTAATTGAAGTTTATTACCTCGTAGCAGTGCTGCCAACATTTGAGAGTAGAAAATCGCTATGCACAGTTGCAATATGTGAAAATATCTGAAGAAAGAATCTCTTAGAAAACTATTCCGTGAACTATTAAGTATAACCGCTTAAGGCTATTTAAGAACAATTTTCTTTATCACTATTTTATTTGTTAAATATTATTTCATTAATTTATTGTTCTATTTTTTCAGACTTTGGTTTTTTATTTTTAATAATAATATTAAGCTTGAGGCTTATTTTTATAAAATAATAACTATAAAACTATTTATTTTATATTTGTATCTTGTATCAATATTTCGATATCCTCTGGATATCTTTTTCAGGATAATGCTTCAACAATAAGTTATTATTTTATAAAAAGAAGACTCAAGCTCAATATTATTATTAACAATTATTTCATTAAGTTACTGTTTTCAGTGGTCGCAATCATAAATAAACAAGGAAGGAGGGACACGAAAAATAAATCGGAAAAGTCTCTAAATGTCTTTGCTGTGGCATAAAAACTTCAGAAAAACTGCTTTACTTAAATATACTTAAGCATTTATTATTAATTGCCAAAAAATTCTATCATACGAAGTTGCCATTAAGGGAGATTTTGCAATAATTAAGACACTCTGTTATCAGTTCCACGATGTTTTTGTTTTCAGTGTTTTTATTGATGGTATATTATGAGCAAAATATAATGCTCAATTAAATTTTTGAACATAAAGTCAGTTTCAAAACAATTCGTTTAAATTCTTTAAGTATTTTTATATAATTGGTACACAAGTGTCGTAATTTAGCTCATATTTTAAAACGAAATTTATTTACATAAATAATTTTAATCTATTATTTTTGAAATAAACTAACTAGAATTGACCATAAAAACACAATTATCGATCTGAAATCTGATCAGCAAATTTAAGCACATTTAATTTGAAGAAAATCGTAAGAAAAATCCTATTTGCTATTATATTTTTTAAACTATTGTCCAATTTTCAAGGAATAAAAATATAAGGTCGACTTAATAATTTTTCTAATAGTCAAATAACACAAAAAATTATTAATAGCGTTTTCGCACTGAAAGTTAAAACCTGTTTTTAGCGCTAAAACCATAAACAGCTGATTTTGCGTTTAAACTGCAAATTGTAGTTTTAACATACAGGCTGTATAATAAATTTATTCGAAATAAATTAAATCTGTCACGGAAATGTATGACTTTGTTGCTGTACTTGCTCTCTATTTTTACAACACTTAATTGACAATCTGTACAACAGAAGTTTTTGTTTGAGGGAAAAATTAAAACAGTTTTACAATGCGTTCTAAAATAGAAATTTTTTTTTTCATTTTGTGAATGAATATTTTAAAATTATAGAACTACTTATGCAAAAGTGAAGAACTTTTTAGAAATCAAGATGTTATATATATAAAAATCTTAAGCGGATTCTAAAAGTTCTGTTTATTAACATAAACAATACCAGCTGTTTCCAATATATATAACTTGGCAGCACTTAACTTAGCACAGCCAAAAACAGGCAAAAACAAGGTTGCATTTCATAAAACCTACTTAAAAGCAATTCGTACGAGGTTTTAATGTGGTTTTAACAAAATCATTTTGTATGGTAAAACCAGGTTTTAAGTTGATTTTAACGCTGAAACCAGAAAACACCTTAAGATTATAATATTTTATTCAGACTCAAGTTCAAATCTACAATCTGCAAATTATGTTTTAAACGTTTTTTATTAAATTCAAATTATTTTATTAGGACAGTTTTTACAATCATCAAACCAGCAGAATGTATTAGTACCAATTTCGAGGTCTCTACGCCATTTCATCTACGTTCTTAATGGTGCTAGTCATTAGGAATATCTTAATAAAATAATTTGAATTTAAGAAAAACTCTGAAAAAATAATTTACAGATTGCGGATTTGAACTAGAGTCGGAATAAAAAGTGCTTATCTTAACAGTGATATTTTTTGTGTTATTTGATTATTTGTGATGTTTTCGGGTAACACAAAGGGATCTACTAGGACCCAAGTTTGCTGGATTTGTTAATCAAAGCTGGCAGCCTGTTAAAAAAAAAATTATTAGGAAAATTTTTTAAATCGTTTATTCGACATCTTGTCTCAATTAAATTAGTGCTTTTTATTTGTTATGTGGTCAAGTATGTCTATCATCAAAATAACAAAACCTCTCAGCTTATACATAAACTCCCAAAAATGAATTGAGAATTACACAAGCAAAACCATAGGATTTCAAATTTTAGAAAACACAACGTACAAATTTTATTCGATTCAGCCCACATACAATTAGTCTGCCGTTATTATAAGAAAAATTATTAAGCCGACATTTATTTTTGTGTTAATAAAAAAAATACAGAATATGAAATATTAGAATTTTGCAGTTTTGCATACTTATAAAGAAAATGCATTTATGCACGTGTTAAAAGAAAAGAGAAAATATCTCTTGTGGGATATACACAATTCCCTGTAATTGACGCGTGCTTCCATGAATCCAGTAACGGTTTGAAATATGGAAAACAAAAACCAAAATATTTTGTTTCTTTTTTTTTATCTCGAAACAGCATATGCAGCGGAACTAGAAAGGAGGACAGGTGAAGAAAGATGAGGAGATAGAGATTTTTTGTAGCTATTTCAACCTTTTTACTCCGCGGGCTAATTTTTGCTGCAAGAACGACGAAGGAGGGTGCTGCAGTTACTCTGCTTTTTAGTACATGATAGAGTCAGTCGCTGCCAGTTACGTTCAGTCACCAGTGCTATGCCTTCATCACTGTAACAGGTTGGCAACAACTAACACAACCATGCTGCTGATCAGAAGAGTTCAACACAATCCGCCTTATTCTATAACTATTTGTCAACGTCACGTCAAGACAATACCAAAAATAGGGCAGTTACATTCTGGTTGTGAGGGCCAATGTATTACTGCTAACAGCCTCTGACTATTCTCTAAAGCCTATAAAATAACAAGAGGATATTAAAAGAAGTTAAATACGGAGGAAAAAAAGAGTATGTAGAAGTCTTAGTTTTAATATGGTCTTGACGTGGAAAAATTGTTACAAAATAAGGGAGAATATTTCACGACTCAGCGCGGGGTTGAACTCAGGACCCTCCGTATAATATATAATTTACTCAAAATAATATTCAAAATCACTAGAAATACTGTATACTGACATTCGAAACCCTCTCATGAGATATGAAAAAATAAAAAGCGCCAAAAATGTAGTTGCAAACCTCTAAAATGACAATACTTTTTTTTAGGTTATTTAGTGCTGGTTTATGAGTTTGTCTTGCGTTTTTTTTTCTTTTTAAGGTACATAATTAGTTTTTATTGCAACAATCATTGTTATTAATCAATCGCAATTCATTTTGAAGGTCTTAAATATGTTGCAGTATTGTTGTTTATTTCACAAATGCAGTTAGCAAATGTTTATCGTTTATTGAAATGGCTATTATAAAAATTCAAAAATATTGCGAATTATTCTGAAATTTTAACCTATTTTAGTTAAAACAATCGTTTTTGTAAGATTTTAAACATTTTGATAAAAAGTTAAAATGCTCAATTGCTTTGCCTTTATAATATAAAAAAAGAACAGAAAACTTTTAAAACTCTTAATTTATAAAATTATATATTTTATATTTCCATATCCAAAATAGTTAACAAATGAAAGATTTCTTTAAATACTTTCAAAATAAATATTTGGGATATTCACACTGTGTGCTATTTAGTCATATTGTCATAAAGCTGTAATATTTTAGACCAGTTAAAAAAGTTGTTGTTGTCCTGCATACAAAAAATTCATAAAATAATAGCACTCTTTCAGGCATGTTTTTTCTTTTGCCATAAAAAACGCATTTTTCACCTTTTAAAGAAAATTTTTTATCATGTAATGCACGAAAAAATAACCCTGTCTCATCTGCATCATAAATATTTCTCAAATCATATCCTGGAACCAAAGACGGCACTTTTTCGGCAAAACTTTTTACATCATCTGGGTTTACACTAGCAGCTTCCCCAGAAATTGCACGAAAGCATATGTTATGCCGTTTTTTAAACCTTTCCAGCCAGCCAGATGATGCACTAAAATCGGCGTAATTTAGCTTCTCTGCAATTTCTTTAGCTTTGCCTCTTAGAATAGTGCCCGACAGTGGAATATTTTTATTTCGAGCTTTAACAAACCATTCGTAGCATAATTTATCAATATTAAGCCCCTTGGGACTCAGCAAACTCTTTTTTCAGTCCGGATTTACATCAGTGTCCCACAATCTTAAAATTTGGTCTTTATTTTGGATGATGCAAGCAGCTTGAGTTTTACTGATATTTAATTTTTTGCAAGCTCGCGTACACTTGGTGTTTCATTTTTATAAACTTCAATGACACCAACTTTGTCCTTCACTTCCATGCCTAGCATGGCGAAAAAATAAATAATACGAATTTATAAATGAATGTTTGTAACTATAAGACAACAAGTTGTTCGTATATACGGGAATTCCCCTTAATACACGAATGTAGTATTTAGTAAGCAACAGCTGTACAAATATGGTAAACAGTAATGAAAAATAGTGTTGTAAAGTGTCCGGTTATTGGAAATATTAGTAACTTTGGTGTTAAAAAAAGTGTCCGCGTCCTGTTATGGGAGGTTTGTCCCTTTGAGAGGAAATATGTTAAAAAGTTCCTAATGATTTTTTTGGGACTAAAATTTTTGTCCGTTTATGGGAGGTGTACGCTTATGATAGGTGTCCGTTAAGAGAGAGTACACTGTATATACAAGTGAAAAATTTTTCTCGTTTAACTTACGTAGCTGGTAGCCACTGAACGTTTTTCCATATGCCGCCGCAAAAAAAATGTATTCAGCTCATGTTATCTTATCAGCTGATAAATGTTTGAAATAGCATACCAAGTTATTTCGGGTTGTTCACAATAGTCATATATTTCGTGCTATTATTTTATGACTTTATGACTACAGTGTGAATCCCCCAATTATTTTACGATTTGTCGAATAATTTTCATTCGCATCACAAAACCAACATTTTAAATTTAAAACCCAATTATAATAATTTAAGAAATTAAAACAGCTGCAAACGTGTATTTTGCATATTTCCACCTTTCCAATGATCACGGCCAAACGACAAACTTATATAAAAGCAATTTTACAATTGTTTTAAAAATTTAGGTTTTCATTAGAAAACATTACGAAAAACCATGGAAAAATCCTATTTAGTCTAGCGTATAATAAAAAGTAAAAATAATAAATAAATAAATGTTATTATAAAACAAAGCAATAAACCAAATCAAAAGTAAAATATACAAGAAAAAAAAAGACTTGATAAATTGTGTAGCCAACCATTAAGATGAAGTGGAAAAACAATATCCGAAACAGACCCCCCAAAAAAAAAAAAACAAATAAATAATTTACTTTCCATTACGATGATGAATGAAATTGAAATACATGTTTGCAATACACATTAAGAATTTTAACACAGAAAGAAAAAACAATACAAATCATTCATTATCTGAATTTTGCTGGAAAAAACTTGAAATTTATGGACAAAAATTGTCTAAAACTTCAAAAACTCGAACAACTGAAATATTGCTGATTTAGTAAAGGCGAGTGGCAGTAGCACAAGAAATTCTCAAAAGTTACATTAACTGCAGATTAACAGGAATGAATATAAAATGTAACTCTACATGCTAAGGAAATTCGTTGCATTCTACTTACCATTAACTACTACTGTTCAACGCAGTACAGTTAAGCGTAAAATTAAACGTACGGTTAACTAAAATAGTATGAAATTTAAATACTAAAATGTGGTTCTAGTACATGGTGGTCGAAGTTCGGCCTGTCGACATTTATATTTCAAAAAACTCTATACGTGCATACACATGCATGCACTGTATTTATATACCATTCTTTAATTGAATTTGGACCCAGTGAAATTTAAGAAAATTCACAAATGTGTTTTCATATATTTATATATTGCGCATATATACACAAGAATACCTTTTAAAAAATACATGTTCCATCAATATTGCTAGACGATCAGGCTCTTAAAAGTGTACCACAAAAATATGTATATCGTTTTTATATGCAGGATTAGTACAAGTTGCGCTAAGAAAATTAATACAAAAAATCTATTATACCCCCAGTTGGAAAGCAGTTGAAATTTAATATTGTATGGATACTTTTCCTTTATAATTTCTTTAAAATACCAGTTAAGATGTTTAACTATGCAACTTTCTCCAAAGAGTTGGCCACATATTCAGTAAAACTTGTCCGATTTACTTTTTAAAATAATGCTAGCAATTTTATATTAATTATTCAGACTTATTTTCATAATACCCTTTATTCTATATGTCAACGTCAACGTCACATCAAGAAAATATGAAAGTTAGAACACTTCTATACTCATTCTCTTCAGAAGTTGTCAATTTTTCACAACATGTTGCTATATTCAACGACATAAAGAGTAGCAAAAGGCTGTCAGAAGTAGTTAATTGTTGCACAAAAAGGTATGTAAGTGGCCTATTTTTGATATTGTCTTGACGTTGACAAATAGAATAAGGGGAAATATCTTTTTGTATTACTATTTTCATTATTATTATTTATTTATCAGTAATCAATTTTTTTTTAATATTTTTTTTTATATTTTTAATTTTTTTCTTTTTATACCCTCCAAAAAAGAACATGGAGGGTAAATTCACTTTGTCATTCCATTTGTAACGCAGCGAAATATCCCTCTAAGACCCCATAAAGTATATATATTCTTGATCAGTGATGAAATTTAAGACGATCTAGGCATGTCCGTACGTCCATTTATGGAAAACACAATATAGTCCAAACGAAAAGAGCTAGACTCCTGATATTTGGTATAAGTATATCTTGAAGGATGGCACACTTTATGTTCGGAGATAGGCTAAATCGGGCAAGAGGGAAAAAAGTTCCCCTAAGAAGAACTAAACCAACATAATTTTAAAATTTTTTTGTAATTTTGTTAAGCAAAAGATATATGTTTATAATAAAGAAGGTCCAACGCGTTAATCGCCACAAAATAAAATTTAAAAAAAAATTGTCTGACCCCGCCCCTTTTAGTGGGCGTTATTATATGCAAAAATAGTGTAAAAATTTAACAAATTGTTTTACTTAAGCCTATATTCCTTAAAACTAAAATTTTTAAGCTTTAATGACGAAGCTAAGACGTAACCTGGTACTACTCTGCCCTATCCCCTCGTCCCTATTTGCCCCCTAAATGACCCTATCAAAAAAATTTTTTTTTTTTAATTTTGTATATAATTATCCCAAACATTTATTTTTAGAGTTTCATGACAGAGGTGAAATGTCTCCCCACAGCCCTTGCCAGAGCGACCCCGCCAAAATACAGTTTTAATACCCTCCAAAGAGAATTAGATCGCATAAAGAATATATGTATTCTTGATCACTGATTAAGTCTAAGACGATCTAGCAATGCCCATACGTTCATCTGTGGAAAACATGATATAGTCTATTTATGAACCCCTCCCCCTTTAGTGGGCGTTGACGTACGATATTATATGCAAAAATAGTGCAAATATTGAACAATTTGTATTCCTTAAGCCTACATATAAGAAGCTGAGATGTTCTTTGATCTTGCTGAGGTGAAACGTCTCTCCCACGGCCCTTCCCGGAATGACTCTGTCAAAATAGAGAGTTAAAAATGGGTACAGAGATGTCTTAAATAAACTCTGTCGCACCCAGTTAAACATTTTAAATTTACTTACTAAATATTTGGAGGGTATTTAAGATTCGACCCTGTCGAATATAACGTTTTTACTTGTTTTTATTTTATTTTATTATTTTTTTCTTTATTCTGCTTTTTTTATCGTTATTCAATACTTTTTTTATATACATATATTTTCTTTATTTTTACTGCCTGTTCGCCGATGTCGAAAGCTATCGTTCGATCGAATAAATAACATTTAAAACAAAAACAAATTTAAAAATGTTTACACAAAAATAGTGTATTTGAAAAATTGTTTTTGTTTTAAATGTTATTTATTCGATCGAACGATAGCTTTCGACATCGAAGAACAGGCAGTTAATTTTTTTGTTTTTTTTTTTTTAATTTTTGTATTCTTTAATTGAAACTTTTATATTTTTTATTATTTTTTTTATTTTATTTATTTTATTTTTTTTATTCTATTTTTTCTTTTGTTTCTATTTTTTATTTTTGATTCTTAATTCTGATATTTTATTTATTTATTTATTTATTTTTTTTTATTTTTTCTAATTTTTATAATTTTTTTAATATTTTTATATTTTACTTTTTGTGTTATTTTTTACTTAATTTCTACTTTTATATTCTTTGTATTTTTATATTTTTTCATATTTTTTATTTTTTTATATATACATATTTATACCTTTTATATTTTTTATATTCTTTTTATATTTTGTTATACTTTTTTATATTTTTTTATATTTTTTATAAATTTTTTATATATTTTTTATATTTTATTTTATTTTTTTTTTTTTCGTTTTTTATTGTTTATTTCAAATTACACAATTTGTGTGTGTGTGGCTTCTTGATGGATATATACATCAAGAAGCCACACAAAGAAGTGACGAGATATTGGAATAAACAAATTTGTTTATAAAAAATAATTGACTTTTCGCTTAAATAAGGATAATATTTAATATATTATTAATAATTTTTTTTTTCTTTTTTCAAACTTTTTTTATATTTTTGTAATTTTATTTTTTTCATTAAAATTTTTTTTATTATAATCTTTTTATAGTATTTTTTATTACTTTTTTTTATTATTGGTATTAACTTTTCGACATTTATTTTTTGTAATTTACTTTATTATGTATTAAGCTCGAGATTTTTTTTATATATGAAATTATTACAATTTTATTTTATTATTCAATATTTCACAATTTGAACAGAACAGAAAATAAAATTTTTTTATTATCTTTTTTTTATTTTTTATTTTATTTTTTTAAATTTTTTATGAATTTTTATTTTTTAATTTTTTTTTTATTAATTTTTGTTTTATTATTTTTTTATTAGTTTCTTTATATATTTATATTTTATTTTCTTTTTGTACAGATATTTGGCTGTTATTTTCTACTTATTTATACTTTTAAAATTTACTATAGAAAAAAAACAAATACATACATTAAGTTTTTAGGCACAATCATTTAAAGATCAATTCGTTGGTAACAGATTAATTTTTTCTAATAAATTTCCACCATTTGAAAGATTTGTTCTGTCGTTAAACGATGCCAAACATTCCTAAGCAAACATGTCGACTCAGTTTGACATTCCCAACTGTCAAACAATAACTATCAATATCGATAGTTCTCATGCAGCTAGAAACACCTCGAATACAACAATTTCCCGCCCTTAAAATCTAACTTTCTTTATAAAACCAGCAAGCACTCCTTAAAGTATGTACTAGTTTTTGTGGCAACACTCAATGCAAATGTCTTCGGCAGGGCATTCAATTTTTGCACCAACTGTCCCACACATGATGGATGCATGCATATGAAAAAGCATACTCGTTAAGGGGTTGATCTTTTAGTAAATGGAAAAACAAACAAAAGGAAAATATTCAAACAAAACTGAAAAACATGATACACAACATGGTGCAGAATAAAAGTTTAACTGATAGCAGGTCCACTGATGACAATATACGAGTCTCTATGTGAACATGAATGTGTGTGCGTGTGTACATGCTCACTCGTATGTATGAAATGGTCTTGCTGCATGCATACGGGCCTTCTTTTGTACATTAATGCAAGTGTTTTGTAAATTATCGTACAAGCCAGTCAAGTCAGCTTGTAAGCAACATCATGCACATGCTTCATATGCATTTAAGCACACACACACAGATTCACATACATACACTGTCATACATAAATATGTAAATGTACACAAGTGTGTTAACTGCAATATGGCAATGTAAACATATGTATGTGTGTGTGTGTATGTACGTTTATGAACTTATTTGGTTTTGTATGATTCATGGTCATGTTGTCTTATCACATGTTGGGTTTTGCTGTTGTTGTTGTTGTTGTTGTTGTTGTTGCTTTTGTCTTTTTTGCAAACAGTATGAAAACTAAAAATACAAATTTTATGCAGTTTTTATTGTTCGTTTTGTGGTTGTGTCTGAACCTCCTTCCGAACATTTCTGCCCATTATGGTTTTAGCATGGAATTTATGTTTTAATGTCAGACTCTAGCAACTCTAACAGTAGTTATAGTACTCAGAAAATTAAAAAAAAAAAAAATAGAAAAAAAACAAGAAATTAAAGCAAATAAATAACAACTTTTAACAGATAAAAATACATCATGGCACGGATATTAATGAATATTCGAAAAACATAACAAATGTTTGACAAATAACTGTTAAAAGTATTAAAAAGCAAGCAGAGGCAGTTCAGTTTGTGGTAGGACAATAAAGACTATATACATGCACAAGAATGTATGTATGTGTATGCATTAATGCACAACAACTAAAAACAGACAGCATGAAGCAGAATCCCCGACATATTAATGGAGTAATTTGTAAAATATATTTTAAAAATTAGTTCTTTATCAAGTGTATTTTATAAAAATACAATATTTTTAATGATTTAAGATACACATTTTCATATGTCAAATATTTTCCCAAAAGAGCGTAACCACTAAATGCCAATAAAAACTTTTTTAATCGAGACAAGTTTTTATTGAGTTATAAAGATTGCAATAATATTGCATTCTATGATACTGTTTATCTATGATATTTATCTATGATACTGTGTATCGGAGTCAATTTGTATTCCATTAGTATTTAGTGGTCACGTTATTATACCCCCCAAAAAAAAATTTTCACTTTGTCATTCCGTTTGTAGCGCATCGAAATATCCATCTCAGACCCCATAAAGTATATATATTCTTGATCAGTGATGAAATCTAAGACGAACTGAGCATGTCCGTCCGTCCGTCTGTGGAAATCACGATTCAGTCCAAACGAAAAGAGCTAGACTCTTCAAATTTGGCATAAATATATTTTGAAGCTTAGGTTAAGTTCGAAGATGGGCTAAATCGGGCAAGAGGGAAAAAAGTTCCCCTAAGAAGAACTAAACCAACCCAGAAAAAACAACATAATTTTTAAAGTTTTTTGGATATTTTGTTAAGCAAATGATATATTTTTATGTCAGATACGGTCCAACGCTTTAAACTTGGAGCCATAAAATAAATAAAAAATTATTATTGGACCCCGCCCACTTTAGTGGGCGTTATTATAGGCAAAAATAGCATAAAAATTTAACAAATTGTTTTACTTAAGCCTACATTCCTTAAAAATAACACTTTTAAGCTTTAATGACGAAGCTGAGACGAAACCTGGTACTACTCTGCCCTACCCCCTCCTTCCCCTTCGCCCCCTAAATGACCCTACCAAAAAAAAAATTTTTTTAAATTTTGTATATAATCATCCCAAGCATTTATCTTTAGAGTTTTATGCCTGCCGATTTCTGCCCTACCTACCCCCCCCCACCTCTTCCTTTGCCCCCTAAATGACCCTACCAAAAAAAAAATTTTTTTTTTAAATTTTGTATATAATCATCCCAAGCATATATCTTTAGAGTTTTATGACTGCTGATTTCTGCCCTACCCCCCCCCTCTTCCTTTGCCCTACCAAAAAAAAATTTATAGGCAAAAATAGCATAAAAATTTAACAAATTGTTTTACTTAAGCCTACATTCCTTCAAAATAACACTTTTAAGCTTCAATGACGAAACTGAGACGAAACCTGGTACCACTCTGCCCTACCCCCGCCTTCCCCTTCGCCCCCTAAGTGACCCTACCAAAAAAAAATTTTTTTTTACATTTTATATATAATCATCCCAAGCATTTATCTTTAGAGTTTTATGACTGCCGATTTCTGCCCTACCTCCCCCCCCCCTCTTCCTTTGCCCCCTAAATGACCCTACCAAAAAAAAAATTTTTTTTAAATTTTGTATATAATCATCCCAAGCATTTATCTTTAGAGTTTTATGACTGCCGATTTCTGCCCTACCACCTGTCCCCCCCTCTTCTTTTGTCCCCAAAATGACCCTACCAAAAAAATATGTTTTTTTTAAATTTTGTATATAATCATCCCAAGCATTTATCTTTAGAGTTTTATGACTGCCGATTTCTGCCCTACCCCCCCCCCCCCCGCCCTCTTCCTTTGCCACCTAAATGACCCTACCAAAAAAAAATTTTTTTTTTAATTTTGTATATAATCATCCCAAGCATTTATCTTTAGAGTTTTATGACTGCTGATTTCTGCCCTAGCCCCCCCCCCCCTTCTTCCTTTGTCCCCTAAAATGACCCTACCAAAAAATTTTTTTTTTTTTTAAATTTTGTATATAATCATCCCAAGCATTTATCTTTAGAGTTTTATGACTGCCTGTTGCTGCCCTACCCCCTCCTGCCCCTTTGCCCGCTAAATGACCCTATCAAAAAAAAGAAATTTTAATTTTGTATATAATTATCCCAAGCATTTAATTTTAGAGTTTTATGACAAAGGTGAAATGTTTCCTCCACAGCCCTTGCCAGAGCGACCCCGCCAAAATACAGTTTTTATGCCCTCCAAACCTATAATATATATATATATATATATATATATATATATATATATATATTCTTGATCAGTGATGAAGTCTAATACGGTCTAGTAATGCCCGTACTTTCGTGTGTGGAAAACATGATATAGTCTATTTTTGGAACCCTCCTCCTTTAGTGGGCGTTGACGTACTTTATTATATGCAAAAATAGAGTAAATATTGAACAATTTGTGTTCCTTAAGCCTATAAGAAGCTGAGATTTTCTCAGATCTTGCACAAGTGAAACGTCTCTTCCACGGCCCTTCCCGGAATGACTCTCTCAAAATAGAGATTTAAAATTGGGTGCAGAGATGTCTTAAAGAAAGTCTGTCCCACCAAGTTAAACATTTTAAATTCACTTACTAAATATTTGGAGGGTATTTAAGATTCGACCCGGTCGAATATAACGTTTTTACTTGTTTTTATTTTTTTTTAAATATTTAATAAGTGTGAATGTACGCTTTAGTGCGTGATTATGTTCGCTGTCATCGTTAGACACTATAACTTAACTTGAGTGAAAATATAATTCGAAATTTATAACCCTAGACACAAACCCAATACGTTAACAGAGCTCTGTTAACATGTTAACATAGCGCTGAACAGCAACATTTCAAATAGAACAATGACTGCATTTTTGGATAAAATTACATTAAAATTAACAACTAGATCCATGGCATTCAGATAACAATAAGAGCGGATAATCCAAGTATCGAGGAAAAAAATTAAGTTGGTGTTTTCTTTTCTAGAAAATATGTAACATTTTGCCATTTTATTGCTAAAAAAAAAAACTGCCACTGAACGAAGTTTTAAACAAATTATAATTTTCGGATAAATGAATTTCTAATAAATTCACAAGTTCAAAGTAACATAATATTGCCTTTTTTCAATAAAAGGTGCAAAAATGGGCCACTCTTTGCTAGAAAAGAAAACAACATTATACATGGGCAACTAAAAATTATTGCAGATTACATTCAATAGTCAGAAATAACCCTTAACAGTTAAATTTTTAATAAAAAAATTTTGATTTTTAGTGAAATTTCACATATGGAATTTGTTAAAGAAATATATTTCAAGAAAAATGAGGATTCCTGGAGCAAATAAAAATAATTGCAGCTTGTAGATCTGAGGTCGCCATAAGAATTTCAATTTTTAGTGAAATTTCAAATTTGGAATTCATCTAAAATATATGTACGTTTCATGAAAATGGGGATTTCTGGTGAAAAATTATTAAAGCTTGATCCAACAGTCAAAACAATCAACAGTTGGGTTTTTAATAAAAAATTAGAACTTAATAATATATTAGAATTATATAAAAAAAATTAATTTCGTATAAGGAATTCATCTAAAAAATACGTTTCAGGAAAATGGGGAAACACGGGCGATAGGCATGATTCTCCTATATGACGCCCAATAGTCACTACAATCAACAGTTGGATTTGTCATAAAAAAAAATTTAATTTTCAAGTGAAATTTCGTATATGGAATTCATCTAATTTATCAACATCAGTTTTAAATTATTCAACTTACACAGCAGCTGTTTTCAGAAACCGCTACACTACCATCAACAGTACTCAGCTGAATTATTGTTTGTCACCACTTATTATACAAGTTTTATTAATAAAATTCATAGTACTCGTATTATTAAATTATTATTAAAAAATTTTTTTAATAAAATTTTGTTCTATGAATTTATACTATTTTCATTCATCGCTTGTTATTGATAGTTTTTAACCTTTACATTCTGATGTATCGCCATTATTATAAAAATCATTTAAAAGAAATAAATTAAGCTTATAATTAAAATTGTTCTAAGCTAAATTGTGGCTTAAAGTTTAATGATTTCGTTTTGTAGTATTTTTTTTTTTTTATTTTCATTTCACAATCGTTTATTAAACTGGGTACAGTTTTTCGCCCGATTGCCA
Organism: Linnaemya tessellans; assembly: GCA_951800035.1. Classification (NCBI taxonomy): domain Eukaryota; kingdom Metazoa; phylum Arthropoda; class Insecta; order Diptera; family Tachinidae; genus Linnaemya; species Linnaemya tessellans. Next base: position 17,458,092 of record OX637533.1, on the reverse strand, counting down.
TGTAGTTTTGCTCAATTTATTTACTTTTTTTTTTAATCTCCCCATTTTTATTATTTCTACAACAAGTCACAAGTCATGACTCATTTGTTGCAAGTGCTGATTATTTGACGCAAAAAAATCAAATAAAATAAAAATAAATTTTTGACAAGTTGTGCAACTGACTAAACTTGCATGCAATGAACAGCAGATTGAATAGAAAGCAGAAAAATAGAAAAGCTAAAAGAACACAAGAATGACTGGTAGATTTAATTTTTTCATAATACTCGTAAAGACATTTTATACTTGATAACGAAATGTAGTTAAATATATTATATAATAAATTCTTAGCAATAATTAGGGATATTAAACCACGTGTAAGGTTTTTACTGTTCCTACTTTAATTTTATAGCCGTCGTAGAGGGAGGCGCATATATCACAAGACAGCTCACAGCCCTATAATTGTAATAGTGGTCAGACCAGCTTTCTAGGATATTACAATTTAAGGACACGGCAGCGAAATCAAGGTGAAATATTCGCTTTTCAGAATACAATAATATACAAGTGAAAGAATTTAATTCCAGTAGACTAGATGTAAGATATAAATTATTACAACAATTAAAATTGATCCCCAATATAATAAAAATTTAACGACTAGTGTAACTGAAACAAACAAAAACAAGTAAAAACGTTATATTCGACCGGGTCGAATCTTAAATACCCTCCAAATAATTAGTAAGTGAATTTGAAATGTTTAAGTTGGTGGGACAGAGTTCCTTTATATAATATCGTACGTCAACGCCGACTAAAGGGGGCGGGGTTCAAAAATATACAGTATCATGTTTTCCACAGACGAACGTATGGGCATTGCTAGACCGTCTTAGACTTCATCACAATTCTCTTTGGAGGGCATAAAAACTGTATTTTGGCGGGGTCGCTCTGGCAAGGGCTGTGGGGGAAACATTTCACCTTTGTCATAAAACTCTAAAAATAAATGCTTGGGATAATTATATACAAAATTAAAATTTCTTTTTTTTTAATAGGGTCATTTAGCGGCCAAAGGGGAAAGAGGGGGTAGGGCAGCAACAGGCAGTCATAAAACTCTAAAGATAAATGCTTGGGATGATTATATACAAAATTTAAAAAAAAAATTTTTTTTGGTAGGGTCATTTAGGGGGCGAAGGGGAAGGAGGGGGTAGGGCAGAGTAGTACCAGGTTTCGTCTCAGCTTCGTCATTAAAGCTTAAAAGTGTTATTTTTAAGGAATGTAGGGCGGGGTCAAAAAATATTTTTATTTTATTTAATGGCTCCAAGTTTAAGGCGTTGGACCGTATTTGACATAAAAATATATCATTTGCTTAACAAAATAACCAAAAAACTTTAAAAATTATGTTGTTTTTTCTGGGTTGGTTTAGTTCTTCTTGGGGGAACTTTTTTCCCTCTTGCCCGATTTAGCCCATCTTCGAACTTAACCTGCTCTAAGTTTTAAAATATATTTATGCCAAATTTCAAGAGTCTAGCTCTTTTCGTTTGGACTGAATCGTGATTTCCACAGACGGACGGACGGACGGACATGCTCAGTTGGTCTTAGATTTCATCACTGATCAAGAATATATATACTTTATGGGGTCTGAGATGGATATTTCGATGCGTTACAAACGGAATGACAAAGTGAATATACCCTCCAAATTCTTTTTTGGAGGGTATAAAAATATATCAGCAAAAACACAGCAAAGTTGCAAGTAAGAACGTTATATTCAACCGGGTCGACTGTTAAATGCCGTTCAAAAAGTAGCACATGACTGAGACACCCATCAGCATAAAAGTTATTAATGTTACTTTTGCAGTTAATATTTAGGGTGTTCACACTGTGTGCTATTTAGTCATATTGTCATAAAGTCATAATATATTAGACCAGTTTAAAAAAGTTGTTGTGCTGCATACAAAAAAAGTCATAAAATAATAGCACTCTTTCAGGCATGTTTTTGTTTTGTCATAAAATAGCTCAAGAGATCAGAGTCGATCTCTTTAAATCACATTTTTATAACATAAAAAATATTAAATGAGAACTAAATCGCAAAAACGAAATATATACAAGTGAAAAATTTTTTCTCGTTTAACTTAACGTAGGTGGCGGCCACTGAACGTTTTTTCCGTATGCCGCCGCAAAAAAATTATTCAGCTCATATCAAGGCAGCAGCTGATCGATGTTTGAAAAAGCATACTAAGTTATGATGGGTTGTTCACACTAGTCATATTTTTGTATGACTTATGACTTTATGACTACAGTGTGAAACCCCCAATTCTGTATTAGCGCGCATAAAAGGGGACGGAGGTAAATTAAAAATGTTTAACCTGCTGGGTCAGAGTTCTTTTAAGACATTTCTGCGTCCAATTTTAAATCTCTATATTGAGAGGTTCCCTCCGGGAAGGACCATGGGAGAGTCCTGTCACCTTTTTCGTAAAAACTTAAAAAGTAAATATATTCCCTCAGTTCAGTTGTTAAATATTATTAAGGAGAGGGCAGAGTGGAAGGCAACAATCAAGTCGTCAATAATTACGACCTGTAGGGTATCCAATAATCAATGGCCCCCACTAGACTAGACAACTTCTAACTTTTGGGAAAAAGACGTTGGCACTCCTACTAAGAGTCATGACGGGGCACTGTGCGATCGGGCACATGTCAGAACGTGTGCACTTTCCCCATGATGGTCGCTGCATGAGCTGCTTCGACGAAGAAGCAGAGGATTCAGTACAGCATCTTTTCTGTGGCTGTCCGGCATTGCAGGAGCGTAGGCTTTGACATCTAGGGTCGCGTTTCCTGCAGCTTCTAGACTGACTCAGGGATGAAGCACTGGCTTTGTGAGAAGTTCTGGGTCGTTCTCAGGAACTGGTGCTTCATTTGTAAGGATGGTGTAGGGTGTAGTCCTCTGGTCATTATAATGGGAGTTTTATGGCCTGCGAGTGTTTTCTCGCTACCTTTGCAGCCAGCCTTTTTAACCAAACCTGACCTGAGTGGAGAAGAAAAAAATTTAGTTGATAGACCCATTTAGGGCGCAAAGGTGAGTAGAGGGGTAGAAGACCAGAGAACATTTTACCTCGTCTTAATTTAATTTTTAAGGAATGTAGGATTGGGGAATAAAATTTTTTAAATATTTACATAATTTGTCCATGTAATATGTTACATCCACGCCCACTAAAAGGGGCGGCGTACAAAAATTACTTTTTCTGATTTTCTGGCTCCACGTTTAACGCTTTTTTTGACATAAAAATATATCATTTGCTTAGCAAAATTTAAAAAAAAAACATGTTGTTTTTAAAGGTTGGTTTAGTTCTTCTTAGGGGAACTTATTCTTCTCTGGACCGATTTAACCCATTTACGACATAGACCTGTGCTATCCTTCAAAATTTATATGTAACAAATTTCAAGGGTCTGGCTCTTTTCGTTATCATCGTGATCGTATATCGTGACTTCTATAGACGGACTTGGCTACATCGTCTTAGATTTCATCACTGATCAAGAATATGTGGCTGCTGTTGTCTGAAGTAGTAGAACACGAGACTATGAAGCGGAGGGTCATGAGTTCGAGCCCGCGCTGAGTCATGAAATATTGTGTTGAATTCTTCTGATCAGCATTAGTGCGTGGTTGTTTTAGTTGTTGACAGCCTGTTTCAATGATGAAGGCACAGTCACTGGTCACTGAACATAATTGGCAGCGACTGACACCATCATGTACTAAAAAAGCAGAGTAACAGCACCCACCTCCGTCGGCCCTGTTAGCAAAAATTAGCCGGCGAAGTAAAAAAGGCTGAAATAGCTACAAAAAAAAACTGTCTATCTTCTCATTTTTCCTAATCTGTCCCCTCAATACTATCCCTCGTTTTTAGTTCCGGCGCAATGCATTGCATATATAGGGGTCATCCCCTGAGTGCTGGTCCAAGATAAAAAAAAAACAAAAAAACAAGTAAAAAAAATTTTTGTTGATAGGACGATTTAGGGCGCAAATCTGGTTAGAGGGGAAGAAGATCAGAGCACATTTTATCTCGTCTTAAAAGCTTAAAAATTTACCCCCTTATTCATAAAAAATATGAGGGGCTTATAAGAGTGTAATAGGGCAAATTTCATATGAAATTTTGTTTTATTACGCTGTTATTAGACTGTCATAATTTTTATGAATAAGGGGGTTAATTTTTAAAGAATATAGGCTTAAGGAATACAATTTGTTGAGGCCCTTATGCATAAAATATATTATTGGATTTATAAAAGGCTTATAGAACCTATTTCTATACAAAATTAGTTTTCTAACCCCTTGATAAAGCAGAAATATTTTTTTATGAATAAAACAGTAAATTTTTACATACTTTTACAATGTAACGTCAACGACGACTAAAGGGGGCGGGATGCAAAAATTTACTTTTCGGATTTTTTTTAACTGCAAGTTCAAACCTTTGGACCTTCTTTGATATAAAAATATATCATTTGCTTAACAAAATTTAAAAAAAAAAACTTTATAAATTGTGTTGTTGTTTACAGGTTGGTTTAGTTCTTCTTAGGGAACTTTTTTCTCACTGGACCGATTTAGCACATTTACGACCTAGACCAGTGCTATCCTTCAAAATTTTTATTTAACAAATTTCAAGGATCTGGCTTTTTTCGTTTTCATTGTGATCGTATTATGTGACTTCCACAGACGGACGGATGGACGGACGGACTTGGCTAGATCATCTTAGATTTCCTCACTGATCAAAAATATATATACTTTATGGGCCATATTTCGCTAACTTACACACGGAATGACAAAGTGAATATCGGATTTCTTTTTTGGAGGGTATAAAAACAATAATTCATTTGATTTCATAGGGCCAAGAAAATACACATACAGAACGGAAAAGAAATATAGACAAACGCAAGCAGCGAAAAATTGCCTATGCAACAACAATGTAACAAAACAACTTTTACACAAAAGTTTATTTCAATTAACGCATGTTAAAGGCAATAAACTTAAATTGCAGCCAACACTTTGGCATTATAGCAAGCTGACGGAAATAGTGCCTGCGCATATTTTTCCCCTCCTTTTTTTTTTTTTTTTTTTTGCTATTCTGGAATAACAAATAATATATATGTATGTATATATCAAATCCATTTAAACTTAAGTCTGCTTGAATGCCAGCCAGTCAATGGCAAATGTGTCAGGCCCATACGCCATTCAAATAAAATGCACACATTATATGCAAAAAGGCAGAAATGCACTGCCATATACTGATTTTTATGTTCAACGTTCAAACCCATGCTCATCATCTTTCTCTGCCTATCCAAGTGGTATGTTTGCTTGTGTATTACTTGCCACTCTGCTGGCGACCCAGCAAACACCCCGTTCGGTTTGTGCAACGATAAGACCAGAACAGAATATTAAAAAAAAAACAAAAAATGCAAAACTATAAAAGGCGCGGCGTTTAAAAAATATTAAACATTTTATTACAATAATCAAAACAGCATTCACATCATGGAACTTTAAAATGAATGTTCTTTACATATTCGCCAGTTTAGTTGCAGGAAGGGCACGCGGCGTATGACACAATTGAAAAGCCTACAGTAGTACATGGCGTGGCGTGGCATAAAGAATATGAGTGTAAGATAAGCAGCAAAATTTCACAAAACGCGATACTAAGACATGGACTGTTAGTGGATTGTAATATTTTTTTTCATATACTCGTTAATATTTTCTTTGGCATAAGAAAAATTCTTAAGTAGAAAAATTTAACTATTAAAATAATAAATGCCCAGTAGGAATGGAATTTAAATGCGAAAGAAAATATTTGTTTTGTAATCTGTTCAGGAAACATGTTGCGTCTGTACTAAGAAAATAATTAAGGATGAGATTTTTTATCCAGACTCAAGTTCAAATCTGCAATCCCCAAACTATTATTTTTTTTAAGTTTTTATTTCATTTAAATTTTTCTAGTTTTTTGAGCTACTTTTAATTATTATTATTCTCTAATATTTTTAAGCTTAAGGTCTCTTTATTTTTATATATTAAAATATGTTAAGTAAAGAGACCTTAAATATATTAGAGAATAATAATTATTTAATTTAAGTTGTTTTATTAAGAGTGGAGTATTTAGAATATTCAGAATGGAATAGCGGCCTCGAACGCCACGCCATGTCATCAACGGTCTTTGTCCAACTTTTATCACTTTCCAGTCGTCAGGAAAATCAACTGTTTACTCAATGCTTTTAACGAAATAGAATATGAGAACTTCTTCTTATATTCGATTTTTGTTATTCAGACTCAAGTTCAAATCTGCAAATTGATATTTTTTTGAAAATAATTAAATTGTTATTTAAACTATGCCACTTACAGTTTAATATTAGATAAATGAAAAGAGAAATTAACTGCATATTATTTAACTTACTAGGAGCCAAAAAAATATATGTTGTTGAATTAAACATATAAAAGGTAATAATTAAAGCGTAGGATTTTATTTAGCACGAAATTCTCCAATTCTGACGATGATTATTCAATATATTCCATTTTCTCCTTGCTTTTTCCAGAGCCATCGACTGCAAAGATCAAAAGCTTTTTTGCTATTTATGTCCATGAAATTGAAATTTTTACTTTTTGGTTAACAATTAATAAATAAGGAGGACGTGTGTCCTCCTTTTTGTTAGCCATAAATGTAGACCTTTACTTTTCGTACTTATTAATTTATTATTAAGTTAAGAATTTTGTTATTCAAACTCAAGTTCAAATCTGCAAGCAGAAAATTACTTTTTAAGCAGCTTTTATTTAATTGACATTTTTCTTGAAAATAATTAAATTTATATTTAAACTATGCCACTTACAACTTAATATTTTTGTTAGAAAAATCAAAAGCTCGCGAACACTTTTTACATTTCAACAGCAATAAACTGCATATTACTCAACTTGCTTGGAGCCAAAATATATATGTTGCTAAAGTGAAAATAAAAAACTACTAATTAAAGCCTGGGAATTATCTTCAAATAATATCTCCAGCCTAATAAAATCATGTGAATGAATTTTTAAGGCAGCCTGTGCAAAATTTTTCGCACCCACCCAAAACTCAAAAAATATTTTCAACAATTAATGATTTTCGAGTACTGCCAAATGTAGGGTACATGTCCGAAATGACAAAAATATTTAATTATATCGCCAAAGCATATAACTTTACCACGTAAAAAAATTTAATTAAAGTTGCTAGCAAAATCTTTTAGAATCTAAAAGATAATGCATGCACTTTTTTGCAAAAATTTTTATTTTTTAATAAAATTTTAAAGTTTTGACTTTTTTATGACTTTACCAGGCACACAAAGTTTTCTATAACCGAGATAGCCAACCTTCACCCCTTCTAGTGCCACTCCTGCTGCATCCAAGGACTTCAAAAGACACAATTCCGAAAGCCCGACTCCTCAATACTTATTTTCTTAATTTAAATCATTGTGCGACATTTCAAAATGGTATGCCTTATCAGTGTTTTCTATGGCAACATTCTGAAATACTAGAATTTATTCGAAAACAATTGACGTTTTGAAAGTCAGTCAAGTTTTTAGGCATATATTACTTGCCCGATCTCTCAGTTATCACAGATCTATATAAGCCACCTCACCATCAGTGATATCAATACAATGGTTTGGATATAATACCAATAACCGTATCCGTTTCCTGATTGGGGTCCTGCACTGCTTGATAACGCTAAAATAGTGGTCTGTCAGAAAAAAAGAAATCGTTCAATCAATCAAACGATATAAATTAATATCGAAAAGAGAGCAAATAACTGATGATAAAACTGTAGTGGCTTTCGAAAACAGCTGTTCTGCTCTGCTGTGTAAGTTGAATAATTCTAAACTGATATTGACTTTCCTTAACCTACAAATTTTAAATTGAATTTAATATGAAAATAATTTTTATTTTATTTTTTGTTTGTCGGAAACGGCACTCACGGGTTGACCTCTGCTCATGCAATGAATGCAAAAAAGGAGGGGATAATGATGAGGAAACATGAGATAAATATTTAGATGGATGTAATTAATGCGGAGGGACCACAGTCGAACGCTTTTAAAAATCCCTATAATTCCCAAAAAAATTTTGTTAAATCCCACAACTCGGTTTTTTTTCTTTTTTTTATAGAAGAATATACTAAAGTTCAAGGTAGTTTAAAAAAACTTATAACTTTAAATTTCTTTAGCTCTTATATAGCAAATCCTGCCTACAAAACTTCCCTTTCATCAGATAGAAATTGGGGTAGAATTGAACTTTTCATAAGCTCTCGCCGCCTTGGAAGAGATATAATCCAAACTCTGAAGTTAAGTTAAGCAGCACCTCATTAAATTGTGATTGAAATTTTATTACAACCGGGCTGCCTGTTCAGAAACTGCAGAATTATTAAAATTATTCTTTTTCATTAAACGGCTCCTGTTACCACAATCAATCATAATTCCTAGCCAGGCCTTACTGTATGGAAGATGTAGTGAAAGCACCATTCTTCAAAATAAATCTCAATATTTGCCTTCTATTGAAAACTCACACAAACATTTTTCTCCAAAATCTTTCCAATAAAATTTTTCCAACTTGCTCCTTTCTCTGCTCTCGCATTTCTTCTTTATAGTAGCAAATAATGAACTGTCAACCGCGTGAATAGTTTATTATACAGTAGATACTTGTAGAAAAGTAAGTTTAATAACCCAGCTCCCGAATAGACACATAAAGAAAAATCGTTAAAAAAAGATATCATTGCATAAAAATGTGGCATACAAATGATATAAATAAAAAAGTTAAGAAGAAATCTTTTGTTCGTTTATAAATTTTTAATGTTTAAAATGAACTCGTATATAAATTTCATTTAATGCTCTTGAGAGTGAAAAATTAATGTTGTGTAAGTGACCAGCGTAGCGTGTATTAATCTTAAGTTTGAAATCTGCAGTAAATTTAATTATACTCTAAGCGACACATTTTGCATATATTATTTACTTTTTTGTATTTTACTATTTATTTAAAATAATCGCTGCAATACTAGAACGTAAAGTAAGTTCTTATTTGAAGTATATTTTTGGAAATTAAAATATTGTATATAAGTTTATTTATATTTTAATAGATCCTCTTTCACACACATCAGGTATACTTGAACAGTTTTTCTTCAATATTCTTTCGAACCTGCATTTACGTTCACACACGAAACGTCATGGAAAGTTTTTCTTCATTGCTGAACATTCATTTAATATATTACGGATGATAAAACAAAAGAAAATATAAAAACTGACTAGTACCGTCAAGTCTGTACTCCTTTTCACGCTCTTCACCGCTCTCTTCTAAAAGATCAAGACTTGACGAGTCAAACCTGATGTGTGTGAAAGGGGTCCAGCTGCTTTTTAGATTTTCATAGAACATTTTTTTCTATATTAGGCTATAAATTTGAATTTGAAGATTTATTTAATTTGTCTTAACATCAGTTTATTATTGTGGCAATTCTCGTATAATATTTTCTCATAAAATGTATGTAAGGACTTAATAGTCCGAAATAGTCCTATGCCGCTCTGCTGTGTGAATTGAATATTAAATTGATTTTGATTTTTTATTACCAATCTCAGTCCATAAATATTAATTGAATATAATATATAAAAATTATAAAAATGTCAAAAATATATTTATAAGTACATTAATATTTGTTTTGATTTGGGAAAAAATAAAATCAATTTACTTAATATATTTAACACTGTTTTAGCTATTCGATTTTTCAATAAACTGTTTAGTAATTCTGCTTAAAACCTATTAGAAGAAAAAAAACCTACCGAGAATAATTCTGATATAAAAAAAAAGAGTCTCGCATTGACAACATTTTGATCGAGTAGGGTTTAATACACAAAAAACAATTTCAAATTTTCAAAAGAATAAATATGTATCTTAAAAATGAATTTTGCAACTTCGAGCAGTTTTAATGTGGGTTAAAAATTTTATTTTATTAAGTGGGTAAAAATAAATACGTATAAATTCTGTCGACTTACATCGTCATGCAAGGCTTTATCTCGCGACGTAAACACCTACGTCATGATGTAAAGACCTACATCATTACGTAAGAACTCATGTCGTTACGTAAAATCCTATATCACTACGTAGGTACCTATGTCATTACTTAAAGGCATACGACATTACGTAAAGGTATATGTCATTACGTAAAGGCATATGGCATACGGCATTACCTAAATCCATACCCCACTACGTACAGACGTAATCCATCACGTAAAGACATACGTCATTACGTAAAGGCATACGTCATTACGTAAAGGCATACGTTATTACGTAAACGCATACGTAATTGAGTAAAGGCATACGTCATTACGTAGAGTCATAAGGCATTACGTAAAGGCATATGACATACGTCATTGCCTAAATCCATTCCCCATTACGTAAAGACATACGTCATCACGTAAAGGCATACGTCATTACGTAAGTACATACGTCATTCGGTAAAGACATACGTCCCTACGTAGAGACCTACACCAGACCTACGTCGTTTTGTAATAGCATACGTTATAACGTTTTTTTACTTTCTAATAGGGTTTAGGCAGAATTACTAAACAGTTTATTGAAAAATCCAATAATAAAACAAGCGTAAAATATATTAAATAAATTGATTTTATTTATTCCCAAATCAGGAGGGTTATTATGTAAATCGATTCGAAAGAAAAAGCTTTATAAAAGCATATGTTTTCGAACAATTTCCGATTCGAATCGAATTACATAATAACACCCCAGAACAAATATTGATGTATTCATAGATATAATCGGATTTCTGACATAATTTTTTTATTACTTAAACAAACGTTCAGAAAGCATTTCATTTCTCAAAATTAAAATATTTCATAGTCCTTCCGCAGTCTAAAATGTATTGAGGTAAACTTTGCTTAATCAAATTATTCAAATGCAGCACTTTGAAATTGACTATGAAAATAATTTAACTACAAGATTAATTTTTTTTTTTAGTAAATGAGAACCAATATCTTTAATAACATGCATGACATGGTTAGGAACTTTCCTGGGGATTTTCTGGTCATTTCGACGTCTCAGGGCAAGTTGCAATAAGTATTACGTAGATATATTTCACGTCCTTTTATTTATAAAAAAAAGTCCTTCCTCAAACATATAAATATGTAATGGAATTAAAATATTTATATACACAATTTAATATATTATGAAAAAAATTACTTTAGTGAGAATTTTAGAAGACCTGCATGTGACTGTTCCATAATGCGTGTGACCTTTTCATATTGGACAGGTCTTGCGTAATGAAATAGAGGTACTTATAACTTTTCTCATACTTAAAAGTTTTCTTTAAAAATATATTTATTGTTTTTTTACTTAAAAAGAAAAATAATGATTGTATTTGGTATCTTAATACTATGTCGAACATGATTGTGGAACGTATTTAACTCACGAAATTAACTTCACATCTTGTAATAATTAATTCCAGCAGCACAATGTGCTGCTAATTAATTATTACAAGATGTGAAGTTAATTTCGTGAGTTAAATACGTTCCACAATCATGTTCCACATAGTATTAAGAGACCAAATTACAAGCATTATTTTTCTTTTTAAGTAAAAAAAACAATAATATTGGTCAATGATAATAAATTGTTCGACTCTATTGAATCAGTAGATTAAACAACTGACTTCTCTGTTTAATAGTTTCTAAAATAGAATTAATTCCAAGTTAATGGGAAAAAGTCTTTCAACTTTATTAAATGAAAAATTCCATATAAAAATATCTTTTTAAATTTAGGTTTTCCTTAACAATTTCTACATTAAACATTATTAATTGCAAAAGCTTCCTAGTGATTTAAAAGAAATCATAAAATTTAACATTTTATTTCAAACAGTCCAATAAAAATATCCTTTCATTTTCCTGCCTTTATATAATGAAACTTGAAGGCATACAAAATAATCTAACTGCCAGACGGAAAAGTAGGAAATGTTACAATACCTCTGCACACACACATACACGCACACAAAATAACGATAATGATAACTAACATTGACTAACAACTATTGCTCGTTAGTTTTAGTTATTCTTTTCGACTATTTGTCTGCCTTCGCTCAGAAAGGAAAATTTTCAAGTGTTATTATCAATAGGCAGACAGCCATATACACACACACTCGTACAGGCAGAGGAAAGTTTTCAAGTGTATTTGAGTTTTTTTTTTATTAGAGATGCATTTACATTGCAAAATTTTTATTTACTTTATTTGTGCGACAGTCGCAGAACAGTCAGTCTATCAGCTTAAGGCAATTTTAATACAAATGTAGATTAAAATTGTGAATGTTACACAGCAACCAAAAAGAAAATTTATCTATATAAAACAGAAAAGAATAGATGTTTTTAGCAACTCTGAGGAGACTTTATTAGAAAGTTGCTAGACGGCAGACTATTTTGAAAATAAAGTGGCAGTCACAATTTGAAAACTTAAATAAATTTAAATCAAATTTACATTTAAGTGACTGTAAGGGCGACAATGACATTAGTAGCAAAAAGAAAAACTAAATACACTTTCCACATTATCCTTTAAACTGGCCATTCTCCATATATTCATCTGCAAAAAATTATTTTTTTGTTTAATCAACATCCACTGACTGTCTGTCTATATGGCTGGCTGCCATGTCTACGTTTTATTCTATTATAAATTTAAATCGTAGAAAAAATTCATTTTATATTATCAACAATATTTTTCTTGTGATAGGTTAGTAGTTTTTTAATAACATTAAATACTTCCTTTAATATAAAACATACACTAGACTCGTTGTTATATTAAAGTTATGACAGCAGAACTGCAGCTACAACAGATAACACTGGATGCAGTTTGAGTTAAATTTTTGAATTTACACAAGTAAGAATATTATATTCATATCGGGTCGTATCTTAAATACCCTTTATATATTTAATAAATGAAAACTCCATTTTGTAGGGGTCACTCTGGGAGGGGAAATGGGGGAGACATCTCACCTTTACCATAAAACACCAAAAAGTCAATTTTTGGGCTTACTGAGTGGAAAAAAAAGGTTTTTTTTATAGGATCATTCAGGGAGCAAAAGGCGGGAGTAGGAAGATCCTCGAGCATCTCAGCTTCGTCACAAAAGCATTAAAATTTAATTTTTAAAGAATGTAGTCTTAAATTATAAAATTTTTTAAATATTTATCCTATTTTTCCTTGTAATATATTACTTTAACGCCCACTAAAGAGGGGGCGGGGTCTTAAAATTTATTTTTCTGATTTTCTGGCTGCAAATTCAACGCTTTAGACCTTCTATGACTTAAAAATATATCATTTGCTTAACAAAATTACAAAAACAAAAACTTACAAAAATATATTGTGTTGTAGAAAATGGTTTAGTTCTTCTTAGGGGAATTTTTTTCCCTCTCGCCCGCTTCAGCCCATTTACAAACTTAACCTGTGCTATCCTTCAAGATATATTTATACTAAATTTCAAAGATCTGGCTCTTTTCGTTTGGACTAAATCATGATTTCCACAGAGGGACGGGCGAATGCACGGGGTTGGCTAGATCGTCTGATTAAGAATATATGGGGTGTTAGAGGGCTATTTCGCTGCGTTACATAAGTAATGACAAAGTGAATATACCCTCCAATTCGCTTTTGGATGGCATAGAGAAGAGCTGTCTTCATGGGAACGCAGAATCTTTGGATGTACGCATACGAGGTCTGTTCAAACTAAACAGTATATTATAAAAATTTCACGGGTTACTTATAAAGGGTGTTTTTTTATGAAGTTTTTTTTTATACGAATTCCTCTGTTGTCTGACAGCTGTTTTGACAGTTTAAAGTGACGTCTCTACTCAGTATTGTTTGGCAAATCATCATGAACAGGTTAACTCCAGAACAACGCTTCCAAATCGTGGAAATTTATTTTCAAAAACAGTGTAAACAATTAAAAATGTTTATCCGCTATTTTACCGCAAAATTCTCTTCAGTGATGAGGCGAATTTTTGGTTGAATGGATATGTCAACAAGCAAAATTGCCGTATTTGGAGCAAAGATAATCCACACGCCGTTCAAGAATTACCAATGCATCCCGATAAATGTACTGTTTGGTGCGGTCTATGGGCTGGTGGAATCATCGGTCCTTATTTCTTTAAAAATGAGGAAGGACAACGCGTTACCGTGAATGGAAATCGATACAGAATCATGATCAATGAATTTTTGGTGCCAAAGCTTCAAGATATGGATGTAAACGAAATGTGGTTTCAACAGGATGGTGCCACTTGTCATACAGCGGGACTTATTGAAAGAACATTTCAACGACAACATTATTTCGAGAAATGGACCGGTGAATTGGCCTTCGCCAATTCATTGTACTTAGCTTTTTTTTTAATTTTGTTTGTGGGGATACCTGAAATCATTGGTTTACGTGGATAAACCAGCAACGATTGACGCTTTGGAAACCAGTATTCAACGTGTCATTGCTGAAATACGCTCTCAAATGCTTGAAAAGGTGGTCGAAAAGTGGACCTCCAGAATGACCTTTGTGCAAAATAGTCGTGGTGGCCATATGCCCGAAATTATATTTAAATGTTAAATGACAAGAAATTATCTACCAAAGAAAATTTTGTTTTGGCCATTTCATAATTTGGCATGTGTTTTATTTAAATTTCAAATCAGCAAATTCTTATAAAAACACCCTTTATTCCAACGATCAGTGGTTTGCCGTAGTCACTGAAACAATTCGACAACAAGTAACACAGCCGTTTAAAGGGTGTTTTTTATAGAGTAACACAAGCTTAAATTATAATAAAAAAAAAACAGGAAATATATTTTTAATATCAATGAAACGGGCGATATTTGAAAAAAAAATTATGAAATTAATGTTTAAATATGATTTCTGCAATGTGGCTGGCGCTAAAAAAAAAAATATTCCATAAAGTGGAAGGACACAACCCCACCCAGTTGCTGAGAAAAGCAACGAATTGATTCATTAGGATCATCTTCAATGCTTTACTTTACAGCGGCTACAGCTTCGTTAAATGTTTAGTAGTAAAATAATTTAGATGTATTTTGGAAACCGAAAAAAGCAAATTAATAATATTCTTACAGCAGTATTCACAAAGAAATAAAGTATACTTGATCAACACTTTAAAATAAATTCTCTATGAAATTTTTGTGAATACAGCAGTTAATCTTTAGAATTGGAGCAACAAGTTTTATAAAGACACAGACAATTGATTTGTTGCAAAAATATCAGTTTGTGTCTTAGTAGCGGATCTTGGCCCGAAAATAAAATTTGTAAATTCTAATATTCGAATTATAATAGAAAATACTAACATTTTCTACTCTCTACCCCACCAAACTAAGTGAATAAATTAAAGGGAAACGTGAAAAAACTCGCGGGAAAAATATCATTCGCGATAAGGGGAATTTGATTATGAAATCATTAATGGGAAATGATTGCAACTTTAGGGAAAAGGGAAAAATTTCGAGGAAAATATTATTCATGATAGGGGTCAATATCAAATGCCACAATTATTTCTCCGGCCTTACTAAAATTTTAAGTAAATTTAACGATTTTATAAGACGATGTTGAGAAAATGTTTTGCAGCACTTTTTACCACTTACTATCGATCGCGATTATAAAATATCGATTGCTTTTAAACATTAATCGATTGCAAAATGAAACTATCGAGCCACAAAAAAAATATAACTATCGATAGTAACGATAGAGCCATCGCTAATTTTTCACCTCTAGTGTGCCGAGCAGAAAAATTCTACAACATTTTCACCACTGATTGGGGAAGCGAGCCAATGACCTTCAGAATTCGTTCAATATAAAAATATGCTCTTAAATCTTAATGATTAGAAATTCAATCAAATTAAACAATTAAATTTATTAACTGCTATGCGATTTATGTTAAACCTTCTATTAAGAAAAATTTAAACATGTTAAAGCCTGTGTTGCATATTGATCTCTGGGGAAATTTTATAAAACGTCAGGGGGATGGAAATTGCAACTGTACGTTTAAGGAGTGCATTTATTATTATTATTGTCAAATGCTCAGCAAAATTGAAACATGCAAACAAGGAAATTGCTACATTTTATTGTACATGAATGGCAAGCAGCATTTAAATGAAGCTTTTTTGTATTAATTCGTTTTTTATTCAAAAACAAAAATTTTTTTTTTTATACCACATGCCACAACTAACAAAGAAGCAGTCAGCCGGCGAGGAGCCAGTGCCAACCAAATAAAGCTATTTGTTGTGTCGCTCCGCTTCATTCCCTTTTTATGATACTCCATTTATATTCGTACATTTGGGTTGGATGGTTTAGTGATTGTGTGTATGGGAGGTTGGGAGCAGGCGGGAGGGGTTACAATTTCCATAAACCATCATCAGTTTCATGTGACTCAGCTGTGAGTGGTGTTGTATGAACTGATATAAAAGGTCTTTATCCTTTTTGCCAATTGTGAATTTAAAGTTTCATTTGGCGCGCGCGTGTGTGTGTGTATTTTATTTTTTTTTGTTCCCTCTCGAAAGTGTGGTTTACTTACTTTGTTGATTTTTATCCCCTTTTTTTGTTATATCATCCTTTTTTTAATTTTTTATTTTTAAAAACTCCTACTCCCATTATTTCTAATCATTTGCTTAATGTCTGCTTTGTGTTTTTGCTATTGCAGAATTGTAAAACATTTCAAATGAGTTTTATTCTCCTAGCAGTTGTAAATTTTTCCACTTTTTTTATTTTACGTTTTCATTTTTCATTTTTAACTATATTTTAGTTGTTGTTGTTTAATAATGTAGCTTCACATTATGATAATGAGTTAAAAAGTGAGATAGAAAACAACTATCAGATTACATTTTACGTACCTCTTTCAACTCCAGCAATATCTTTTGCGTAACCTGCAAGTGAAGACAAAAGTAAACATAATTAGACAAGTTAAGAAAATAAACAAAACAAAAAATTCTTTTTACGGAATTTAAATTAAATTTGTTGAAATGGTGGCATTTCCTTAACAGAAAAAAAGAGGGATCAATGTAAATATTTTAATATGTTTAACAATCGCTTAACATTAATTAAATCTTTACCCTCATGTTAATAAAATTTTTAATAAAAACAATTAAAATATTCAACCCGGTCAAATCTTAAGTACCCTACAAATATTTAGTGCATAAAAACTCTATTTTTATTGTTTTATTTGAACGCGGTCAAAAAGACACGGGGATAAATTAAAAATGTTTAACCTGATGGGTCAGAATTCCTCTAAAAAAGACATTTCTGTGCTCAACTTTAAAACTCTATTTTGACAGGGTCAGTCCGGGAAGGACCGACCGTGTGGGAAACATCTCACCTTTGTCGTCAAAACTCGAAAAGTAATTTTTTGGGGTAATTAAGTATAGACAAAAACATTTTTTAATAGAGTCTTTTACATGAAAAAGGCGAATGTCGCCCTCGCCGTACAAGCTTACAAATTTAATTTTTAAGGCATGTAGGCTTAAGGAATGCAATTTATTAAATATTTGCTCTTACATTTTCCATGTAATATGTTACTTCAACGCCCACTAAAGTAGGTGGGATCCAAAAATGGATTTTTCTGATTTCCTGTTGGACCTTCTTTCACATAAAAATATATCATTTCCTTAACAAAATTAAAAAAAAAACTCTTTAAAAATTATGTTTTTTTAAACCTTCCATTTCTTTTTGGGAGGTTATAAAAAGCAGTCTCGAAATCAATACTGATATCTTCAGATAAATTGATGTTTATGAAAAAATATTCTAAATATTCCCCTCTTAATAAAAAATTCGAATTGAATACAAATAAAAATAGTTGGCAGAATTGTAGATTTGAACCCGAGCCTGAATAAATATTATTAGCTTAATAATTATTTTAAATAAATTTGAAATGAATAAAGTTTATTAAAAAATTTCAGCACAAAATTTTCTTAAAAGACATTTCAAACAGATTTTATTTTTTTAGTGTAGAATTTTCAATCAATATAAATGCAAGTCCGAACAACTTTTTTTAAGCCCAAAGGAATTCTCAATTACAAAATAAAAAAAACCTTCAATAAAATAACTTTTGATGTGTTAACATCTATACGCGCGCCTCTAGGGCAGTAAACTATTAGTTTCAATACATACGCAAGTGTAAATGTAAGAGTTTGATTGTTTGTTGTTGTTGCTTGGCAGTCGGTATTGAAAGTGATTATTGGACGATTTATAATTTTCCCATGAGATTTTCTGCGGAAATTCATAGCCGATTTTATTAATTTTTGGATTAAAACGCTAGTGCTAGTTTCGACGAAGAGTTTAGGCCAAAAATTAAGGCGATCCGATATCGGCGAGCGGAGATTTAAGTGTTTTAATTCGGAGTATTAATTTGGAGTAATATTAAAAAAGTGTTTTATGTTGATCTTCGGTTTTGTCTTATGCATAGCAAAGAGAATAGTGACGTAGTTATACGTACATATATAAAAATGAGATAGCAAGACAGCAACGTATGTAGCTTATGTACAAACATAACAATGTATGTATGTACATTTGTCTGTTGCTTTGCATTCTCTTTGTTTTTTGTGGGTTTAATATAAAATAAATAAACAAAAAGGTGTTAACACATCGCCCGTGAGTTCAAACACTCATTGATTTTTAATACAGTCATTTACATGAAAAAGGTCAGTAGAAGGTCAGTAGAAGGGTCATCGAATGTCGCCCTCGCCGTACAAGCTTACAAATTTAATTTTTAAGGCATGTAGGCTTAAGGAATGCAATTTATTAAATATTTGCTTTTACATTTTCCATGTAATATGTAATACTTCAACGCCCACTAAAGTAGGCGGGATCCAAAAATGGATTTTTCTGATTTCCCATTGGACCTTCTTTCACATAAAATATATCATTTCCTTAACAAAATTTAAAAAAAAACGTTACAAATTATGTGTTTTAGAGGCTGGTTTAGCTCTTCTTAGGGGAACTTTGTTTTGTTTGTGGCCCAATTCAGCCCATTTAATAACTTGACCTATCCTTCAAAATTTATCTATACCAAATTTCCAGGGCCTGGGTTTTTTTTGTACTGTTCCGTGATTTACAGGGAATGTCAAAATGTACATATATACCTTCCAATTCTTTTTTGAAAAATATAAAAAGCAGTCTTGAGATCGACTCTGATCTCTTCTGCTAAACTGAGGTATATAAAGAAATATTCTAAATATTCCCTCATAATAAAAAATTCGAATTTAATACAAATAAAAAATAGTTGATAGAGTTGTAGATTTGAACCAGAGCCTGAATAAATATTCTTAAACTAGTACATTGTTTTTTAAATAAATTTGATATGAAGTTTATTAAAAAATTTTAGCACAAAATTTCCTTAAAAAAAATTTCCTTCGAAAACAGCTGTTCTGGTCTGCTGTGTAAGTTGAATAAAACTCATGTTGACTTTCCTTTGTGCCTTGGAATATTTATCATGTCTTTCTGAGATTTAAAAACATATTTCGAACAATTAGCCTATGAATCTTAATTCAATTTAATATTCCTTAAAAAACATTTCAAATACATTTTATTATTTTTTATGCCCTCGAAAAAAGAATATGGAGGGTATATTCACTTTGTCATTCCGTTTGTGACGCAGCGAAATATCCATCTGAGACTCCATAAAGTATATATATTCTTGATCAGTGATGAAATTTAAGACGATCTGAGCATGTCCGTCCGTCCGTCTGTGGAAGTCACGATTCAGTCCAAACGAAGACCTCGACTCTTGAAATTTGGTATAAATATATTTTGAAGGATAGCACAGGTTAAGTTCGGAGATGGGCTAAATCGGGCAAGAGGGAAAAAAGTTCCCCTAAGAAGAACCAAACCAACGCAGAAAAAACAACATAATTTTTAAAGTTTTTTGGTTATTTTGTTAGGCAAATAATATATTTTTATGCCAAATACGGTCCAACGCTTTAAACTTGGAGCCATAAAATAAAAATATATTTTTTCTGGACGCCGCCCACTTTAATGGGCGTTATTATATGCAAAAATAGCATAAAAATTTAACAAATTGTTTTACTTAAGCCTACATTCCTTAAAAATAACATTTTTAAGCTTTAATGACGAAGCGGAGACGAAACCTAGTACTACTCTGCCCTAACCCCTCTTCCCCCTTCACCACCTAAACGACCCTACCAAAAAAAAAAAATTAATTTTGTATACAATTATCCCATGCACTTATTTTTGAAGTTTTATGACTGCGTGTTTCTGCCCTACCCCCTTTGCCCAGTAAATGACCCTATAACAAAAAATAAAAAATTTTATTTTGTATATAATATTGAAATGTTTCCCTCACAGCCCTTGCCAGAGCGACCAAATACAGCCCTTGCCAGAGCGGCCAAAATACAGTTTTTATACCCTCCAAAGAGAATTGGACCCTATAAAGTAAATATCTATATTCTTGATCAGTGATGAAGTTTAAGACGGTTTAGCAATGCCCATACGTTCGTCTGTGGAAAACATGATATGGTCTATTTTTGAACCCCGCCCCCTTTAGTGGGCGTTGACGTACGATATTATATAAAGGAACTCTATGCCACCAAGTTAAAGATTTTAAATTCACTTACTAAATATTTGGAGGGTATTTAAGATTCGACCCGGTCGAATATAACGTTTTTTCTTGTTATATATAAGCTGGTCATATGTAACGTATAAGACGAACAACGTTGGCCTGTAAGACGCCAATTGTTGCTGATCTATTAGCAGAAGTCATTTATATAAAAAAAAAATTAATTATTAAGTTTAAAATTATTATTTAAGTTCAAAAATAAGAAATATTCTATATATTCCACCCTTAAGCCTAGTATTCTGTTTCAAATTTCATGTGAAATTCTGACAGAACCCATACAAAAAATATTCAATCGAAATATTTGTGGAAAAATGTTGCTAGACTAGTACTCTGTTTTAATTATGAAAAACATGTGAAATAACATGAATGTTATTTATTTCGAACGAAAAAAAAAATTTCTCATTGAAAATGGAAAACATAATTTCAATTAAAAAGGAAAAAAACTGAAACTGAAATAAGTCATGTTGCGCAACATATTCCACAAATTCAAACAGAGTACTAGGCTTTAATCAAAATTAGAATTCAAAAATAACAAATATTCTATATATTCCACCCTTAAGTCTAGTACTCTGTTTCAAATTTCATGTGAAATTCTGACAAAACCCATACAAAAAATATTCAATCGAAATATTTGTGGAAAAATGTTGCTAAGCAAGTACTCTGTTTTAATTGTGAAAAACATGTGAAATAATATGAATGTTATTTATTTCCTACGAAAATTTTTGACACTAAAAATTTTTTCATTGAAAATGGAAAAAATAATTTCAATTAAAAAGGAAAAAAACTGAAACTGAAATAACTGATGTTGCGCAACATTTTCCACAAATTCGAACAGAGTACTAGGCTTTAATCAAAATTAGAATTAAAAAAAAAAGTTAAAAAAATATATAAAAAAAATTAGAATTTAATACAAATTCTTAAATAAAAATAACTTGTAGGTTCACTGATTTGAATTTTAGTCTGAATAATAATTTTTATCATGATAAATATTCCAAGACATAAAGGAAAGTCGAAATCTAATTTTAATTATTCAACTTACACAGCAGACCACTGATGTTCAAAGTGTAGCGGCCTTCGAAAACAGCTATTCTGCTCTGCTGTACAAGTTGAATAGTTAAAAACTGATGCTGATTTTCCTTTGTGCCTTAGAATATTTATCATGTCTTTCTGAAGTCAAAACGAATAATTAGCCTATAAACTTTAATTCAATTTAACATAATATATATCTATGTTTATAAAAACATGATTGATCATGCTGCGGTAACTAACAGCGTATAAACCCCACCAAACGGTTTATTTTTCTACATGCAGTGAATTTGGTATTGTTCATTTGGTATTGTTTTGTTTAATAACAAAATTTTCCAAACCAAAAATTAGCCTCATCACTGAACTTCCACAATTGGTCTAAAGCACAATGAGGACGACGACAGCATCGTG
This sequence comes from Linnaemya tessellans, assembly GCA_951800035.1. Taxonomy (NCBI): domain Eukaryota; kingdom Metazoa; phylum Arthropoda; class Insecta; order Diptera; family Tachinidae; genus Linnaemya; species Linnaemya tessellans. The sequence goes on along the minus strand of OX637533.1, from coordinate 17,436,063 downwards.
TCTTTAATATAAATATTAACTGGATTTCAAAAGGATGTTGTAGGACATAATCTTTTCTCGGAAAAATATTCATGTCAGCAAAGTACGTTTCAACATCGCAGAATTTTTAGCATATAGATCACTTTATTTTATTGACTTCATTTTACTGAACAGGCCTCGTATAATATTCACAAATTCTAAAAGGATTTTAACTTTTATATAAAAACAAATAAATTTCTCTACTTTTTGATGCAACTTTTCAATGGAGCCATTCAATTTGTCAAACTGACAAATCGTAACAAATTTTACTGTGAAAAACTCCAACATTCATTGACAAAATTTATTGAGCTTTCAATAATTGACAGTTGCTGTCAACAAAATTTCACAGTTATCCCTAAAAACAACTGACTGTGACAGTTAAAACGTTTGTACCAAAAAAAAAAACCAAAGAACTCAATTATATTTAAATTAAATATTTTTAATTTGACAACAAGTTCAAGGTTATTTTGTCCACTGGGAGAAAAGTCGCTGTGACTGTGAATTGTAACAATTATTGTGAATACACAAGACCATCGTGTCACAGCAGTCTGTGGCATTTGCTTAACTTTTTAATTAAATTCGTTGGGGTTTATACGTCTTAAAAAACCGCACCGCAAATGGAAAAAAGTATGTGGCTTCAGATCTCTTTTTTTTTAATTCACATCAATTTAACTTTAGTGACACCTGTTTCGGTTGAATGCAAACACAAACAACAAAAACGTTTCACCTTGAAAATGTTGCTGCTTGAAAATGTTGTTGTGTCAATGACGTATTATTATTTGGTTATTGTGTTCAACAAAAGCCTTCAAATAAAATTAATTTGAGACTTAGAGACATCACACTGTCATCTATTGCCAATAAATGGGTACAGCATTTGTGTCATCATCACAGACAGAATGCTTTGTTTTCTATTCATTATTTTTACAAATTTATTTTTGAGGAATATGATAAAGACATTATAATTTGTTTAATGTATTTATGCATTTACATGCGCACAGAAGTTACTTACGAAACAATCAAACACACTGTCACGGGACAACTTTGTGCTACTCCTCTAAAATTTAAAATTTTACTGATTGATTACTAACGTTTTTTTTTTTTTGTTGTTTTATTATTTACCATTCGATGAATTTTGATATTTGTTTCAATTTTAAATTTTAAAAATTATGCCGACTTGAAGAATATTTTAAAATAAATTGTGATAGACAAAACTACATAGTTTTTATAGTGACTTGCACTTTTTGTGATGACTTGCAGTTTTCATAATGACTTGCACTTTTTGTGATGACTTGCACTTTTTATCATGACTTGCACTTTTTATGAAGACTTGCACATTTTATAATGATTTGAACTTTTCATAATGACTTGCACTTTTTGTGATGACTTGCACTTTTCATAATGACCTGCATTTTTTATAAAGGCTTGCACTTTTTATCATGACTTGCACTTTTTATGAAGACTTGCACATTTTATAATGATTTGCACATTTCATATTGACTTGCACTTTTTATGACGACTTGCACTTTTTATACTGACCTGCATTTTTTATGATAGCCTGCACTTTTTATCATGACTTGCACTTTTTATGATGACTTGCACTTTTTATAATGACTTGCACTTTTCATAATGACTTGCACTTTTTATGACGACTTGCACTTTTTATTATGACCTGAATTTTTTATGGTGGCTTGCACTTTTTATCATGACTTGCACTTTTTATGAAGACATGCACTTTTTATAATGACTTGTATTTTTATGATAACTTGCACTTTTTATGATTACTTGCACTTTTTACAATGACTTGCATTTTTTATGATGACTTCCACTTTTTATCATGACTTACACTTTTTATGAATGCTTTCAGTTGTTATGATGACTTGCATTTTTTATGACTAGCACTTTTTATCATGACTTTCACTTTTTATGATGACTTGCACTTTTCATAAAAACTTGCATATTTTATGATGACTTGCAGTTTTTATGATGACTTGCACTTTTTATAATGACTTACACTTTTTATGAATGCTTTCAGTTGTTATGATGACTTGCATTTTTTATGACTTGCACTTTTTATCATGACTTTCACTTTTTATGATGACTTGCACTTTTCATAAAAACTTGCATATTTTATGATGACTTGCAGTTTTTATGATGAGTTGCACTTTTTACAATGACTTACACTTTTTATGAATGCTTTCAGTTGTTATGATGACTTGCATTTTTTATTTCTTGCACTTTTTATCATGACTTTCACTTTTTATGATGACTTGCACTTTTCATAAAAACTTGCATATTTTATGATGACTTGCAGTTTTTATGATGAGTTGCACTTTTTACAATGACTTGCACTTTTCATAATGACTTGCACTTTTTTTAATGACCAGCATTTTTTATGATGAATTGCACTTTTTATCATGACTTGCACTTTTTATGAAGACTTGCACTTTTTATCATGACTTTCACTGTTTTGTGATGACTTGCACTTTTTATCATGACTTGCACTTTTTATAGGGACTTTTTCCCTACTAATATAATAAATATGTCTAGAGGGACAATCGAATCTAATCCAAAAGCTCAGCCATTATCTGAAAGGTAAAGATTTGAATAGTTGCTATAATTATTCGCTATAAGCATGTGCAAAAAAAAGGACGGCGTACATTTGCTTTGCAGCGGAATCAGTCATTCAAATTTTTTTTTTTGCAAAACTTTTTTTGAAAATTTCTGTTTAGACAACAGCTATCCCAGCCTAAAAGCATATTATTTTGATGCAAACTCAGATCAGGGAAAAACAACGATTTTTATTTCAACTTGCTTTTCCTCCCAGTTGATGTTATATTAATGATTTGGTTTTCTTGCTTTATTTTGCAGCTAAAACAAAACAAACAAAAAAAGAAATAACAGTAATTTTTACAACTTTTTTCGCAAGAGCTTGATTTAGTTTTTTATTACTTTTTTACTGCTTTTAAATGTACGCTTTTCAATATGAAAAAGGGCAAAAACATTATTGAGTAGTTTTACAAATGAAGCAAAAGTTTGGGAAAGAAAAAAAAACAGCAGAACGAAAAAACTATATATACATATGAAATAACGTCATGTGTTTTTCACCAGCGATGATTGCAAAATGCTTGAAAGCAGCAAACATGAAAAAATTGCTGCATGTAATGATCATTTAATTGCAAAAGTTGTTATAAAAAAATAAGATTTACTGCGAAACAATAACAACAACAAGAAACCATAGTGGAAAACGTTTTTCTGGCTTTTTGTTGCTTTGGCAAAAACGTAAATGCAATTTGTCTAGTGGGAACAGCGAGAAGAACAGCATAAAGGTTTTGAGAGAGAAAGAGCACATACAACAACATACCGGAAATTGACTTTTGACAGGTGGTCTTGAATGTTAAATATATGTGTGTACGAGCAATAACAACTATAACATTAAACTAAATGGCATCCTCAAGGGTCTGGCGATTTGAAAATAATTGTATTTTTGCTTCAGTTTTTTTTTTTTTTTTCTGTGAAAGAAATAAATGTTTACAAATTATTTTTAACATGCAAACAGAAATTGTGTGAAAAAGAGCTGAATGGATTTTTAAAACAAAAGACAGCAGATAAACTTGGAAAATCATGCAAGTGTTTATAAGAATTGACATACAGATTATTGGTTTCCTTTTGTCCATTTGGAAATTTAAAATAATTTGCTTAAAGCACTTTTACGCAATTTACAATTAGATTCAGTAGTTGGATCTATTGTATGGAAGTTTACTATCAGCTGAACAAATAAACGGTCTACATATGATTCATAGTTAAACGTTGTGTTTGCTAGTGGCAGAGCTGTCAAACCATTACAGTGGCATTTATAAAGAAGAATTCGACCTCCAGACACTCTACAAAAACTTCAAAATTTAAGGCAACAGAGAGCTGCGACCAAATTACCGAATTACATAATTTGTCACCTGATCAGTATTAGTTCCGAGTACAAAAATGCCCGCAAAAATTTTGATATTCCGTCTGTGGGGCACAAATTGTCACAAGTTAAATTTTTTATATTTATGATCATAAATTGAAGTTTGAATAATGCCAGATTTAAATTAAAAATCAATCAAAACCGTGCAGCACATATTATGTTCAGCGATAGGCCTCAAAAGATTTGCTAATAAAATAAAATAGCAGCATATGGAATAAAAGCAAATTCACAATAGACCCTACAGACTTCAATGAATCGAAAAAAAAACTCATCATTTTAGGCGATTTACATGCTGGTGGCATCACTGGACTTTATTTATGTATTTTCATTTACTTTAACCTCTAACAATATCTGTGACAAACAAAAAAAATCAATTGATAAACCATTTGAATCATTTACAAATTTAATTGAATGCATACAGAAACACATATTATTCTAAAGGGTGTTCCAAAATTAACGCAGCATTTGTAATTAATCTGTAGAAAAATAACAATTCGACAGCTGGCAGTTTGGGGTTATTAAGAATAGAGCGATATGCATTAAACACATTCACGACAACAGGCGACCGACTACAAGACTACAAAAATAGAATACATGCGTTTATATGGGAATTATTATTTTCACTGTTACACGGCAGGTTTTTGTCCGTGCTACTTTTCCCATATACATATATTCTATTTTTGTGGTCGTGTAGTCGGTAGCCTGCTATCGCGAATGTGTTTACCATATATTTATAAAAAAAATATATATATTTCAAATCTATTTTAATGAAATTTTGCGTAAAGAATATTTAATAAACTACGATTCAAACTCATTTTCAATGTTATGAATATAAACGACAGCATATTACAGACTACAACCTGTCGGAAATAGAATACACGTGCTTATATCTCAATGATTATTTTCGCGATTACTTCGACAGGTTATTGTCCGTGCTACTTTTGTAATTGTAGTCATATTACAGTCATTTCTATTTTCATAGGCGAAGAATAAACAGATTAGTGCTACGAATATTCTGAAACATCGTATATAAATAAGCGTTTAAAAATCGTTCCAAACTGGCTGTTAAGAATATAATAAAATTTATATTTTTCGAATTCCAAAACTACAGATATAAGTCTTTTTCTGCAATATAATGGGCTTCCTGGGACTTCATTTGCGGGTAGAGGCATATATGTACTCATCCCCATTCTTTTTACAACGACCAAATTATGACCACTAATCCTCTAAGCCAACATTTTGAAATAATTTTTTTAAATTGATATTATTTGAATTCTAAAATTATTTCAGATATATGACTTTTTGTGCAAGAAAGAGGGATTCCTCAGCCACAATATAAAGGGCTGCCTAGGCCACCATTTGTGTATACAGCCGACTCCGCTTTATTGGAAATAACCAAAACCCAATTTTTTCAGTTATCCGATTTTTTCTCTAAAACGTAGTTCGGATTATTGAAATTTGTTACAGTTAAGCGTACTGCTTAAAATCAGTAAAACAATATTTTTATGTCAAATCTGTATATTTTTTTATGTCTCTTTAACGTAAAAATTTTATTTAAAAAAAAATTATTCATAGAACTATTCAATTTGTTGAAATTTTTCACGAATTCCTCGGAAATGTCTAGCCACTTGCATTGACAATATAATAGAAAAATACAATAAAGTACGTAAGAGCGAAAAGGACAAATACATTCTGCCATTTAATTTTTTTAACGGACAAAACATGCACAATTTTTTCAGCCTTCAGATAAGCAAACGATTCGATGTCATTGTTTATTTTTTCACTAAAGCGAAGTAAGTTTCATACAAAACGTAGTTGTGGGCTTGCTTTTGCTTTCCAGAAATACAATATTTTCAGTAAAGCGATGTTTCGCACAATTTTTTCAGCCTTAAGTTATGCAATCGATTTCTAATAAATAAATTTGTCATACATAGTTTATTTTTCCACTAAAGCGATGTTTCATACAAAACGTAATTATATTTTCAGTAAAGCGATGTTTCGCTAAAGCGAAGTGAATAAGACTAGCTGCGTTTAAAATCAATGCGGGTATTTGTATCGCTTTCAGAAATTAAATTTTTTTCATTAAAGCGTGTTGGGCTAAAGCGCATTCGACTGTAGTGGCATATGTGTACCCATCCCCATTTTTCCATAATGACCGAAAACCTTTCCAGGAAAATATTTCTTTTCAAATGAATGTTTTTACAATATTTTATATTTTCAATACATCCCTTAAGTATACGAGTATATTCATTAAGTATTTCTTGGGCGAATTCCAAATTGGCAATTTCTACTCACTAGTTTGGGAAGAACTGGCTTCTGCTTCTAGATTTTGGCTTTCAAATGAACTTAAGCCAATTTTACTCCAAGTGGGTAACAGAGCTCTGTTAACTGCAGAATAGGTTTGGTACAACTTTCGGTTTGCGCCTTCACTAATATAATTTAAAATTTTTCTTCACACACATTTTTTTTCGAATCGAATTACGGTGGCCCATAACTTCTATTCACTAGTTTGGGCAGAACTGGCTCCAGTTTCTAGATTTTGGCTTCCAAATGAACATAAGCAAATTTTACTCCAATTGTTAAGTGCTTAAAAGAGCTCTGTTAACTGCAGAATAGGTCTGGTTCAACTTTTGGTTTGCGTCTTCGCTAATATAAATTTAAATTTATCTTTAACCACATTATTTTTTTCCGCATGAAATTACCGTGTAGACCCCCCTGGTCGTGTACTCTTTTTTTCGGTAATAAATCGAAAATGGGCATGGAAAATTTCGACACACGGGTGCGTATGTGAAAAGGAAACCGTAGAGGTCATTTATCCGATTCCATAAAAAGCAAAATAACAATCAAAAGACTAACAATTGTGATTTCTACAAATCTTGGGTTAATTTTGAAACACTCTTTCCATAAATTTATTTAACACCATTTTGTTTCTCTAATACAACAATAAACGAATGAATGAATGGCTTTATTACAGAATGAAGAAACGATGACAGACAAGTAGAGAAAAAATCCCCTGAAAAATGACACAAAATTATTATACCGACAAATTATTGAAGATACATTAACTTGAAGCAGAACCAAATAAAAAAAAAAACAAAAATAAAAATAAAAGTATCTTACTCATTCCCTTTAACAAACTGAGATACAAGCAAATGTTACAGCAAGCAGAAAGAAATCGGATTTATAACAGAGGAGCAAAAAGAATGGAAAAAGCCAGTAAATAAATAAAATGAAAAATAAAGAAAGAAAAGGAAAAATAAACTTTCATACAAAGGAATACGCCAACAAGAAAAGTTTTACTTTATAAAAAGATGAATTTTAAAAATGTTTTACGCCAGTGTACGTGCAAAGATGTTAGAGGCGGAGAGGATGTGGAAGATGATGGATCCAGTAATACTGGCACATACATATTTTATACAGCTGGTATTGTTTTAGGTTGCAAGAAATGAAATATATCTGTGAGACACAAAAACACAGACAAACAATCAAATTTATTAATAAAACGTGAGTGTATTTTTAAAAATGCTGCCAAGCCCAGAATAAAAGGAATATAAAGAAATATTTGCTAAGAAACTCTATGGGAGAGACAAAAATTTCTTGAGAAGTGCGTACAATAGGGAAGTATATGATGAAAAAAACTTTTAAATTTAAATGCTGTATGTTATTTGAAATATGAGTAAATTAACAGAAGACAAAAAAAATAAAAAAATTAAACTAAACGAGAAGTGCTACATATACAAGCAATACACCAAAGTAATTTGTGAGATGGACTAAATTTAGATAATTCAATTTTGATGATCAACGACTTGGACGAAGCAGAGTTGCTAGGAGACGTACAAACACACGCTATTAAAATTATAAGATTAATTAATTAAGAAATTACTTTTATTTCCTAATGAAAAATATACGAATAAAAAATTAACTCTTATTTTCTGAGGAATACATAAAAATCAATTATATAATTTTTCTTTTAAATATAAAAGTAACTCTGTCTGTTACCTTTTCACTCACAAAACGTTGAACCGATTTAGATGAAATTTGGCATTGAGATATTTTGAGATCAGAGGATTTTTGATTTTGGAAATGATCCTATTAAGTGAGAATTTGTATGGACACATGAAATTATTAAACTGATAACTTGCACTTTTTGTAATGACCTGCACTTTATACAATGACTTGCACTTTTTATTATGACTTGCACTCTTTACAATGGCTAAAACTTTTCATAATGACCTGCACTTTTTACAATGACCTGCACTTTTAACAATGACTTGAACTTTTCATAATGAGTTGCATATTTTATGATGACTTGCACTTTTTACAGTGACGTTCACTTTTCATAATGACTTACACTTTTTACAATGATTTGCACTTTTGAAAATGACTTGCAATTTTTATAATGACATGCACTTTTTATGATGACTTGCACTTTTTATGACGACTTCCAATTTTTATGATGACTTGCACTCTTTATAATGACTTGCACTTTTTATAATGACTTACAGTTTTTATGATGACTTGCACTTTTTATAATGACATGCACTTTTTACAATGACTTGCACTTTTTACAATGAGCTGCACTTTTCATAATGACTTCCACTTTTTATGATGACTTGCATTTTTTATGATGACTTGCAATTTTTATGACTTGCACATTTTACAACGATTTGCACATTTTACAATGACCTGCATTTTTCATAATGACTTGCACTTTTTACAATGACTTTCACCTTTTACAATGACTTGCACTTTTTACAATGACGTGCACTTTTCATAATGACTTACACTTTTGAAAATGACTTGCAATTTTTATAATGACTTGCACTTTTTATGATGACTTGCACTTTTTATAATTACGTGCACTTTTCATAATGACTTACACTTTTTACAATGATTTGCACTTCTGAAAATGACTTGCAATTTTTATAATGACTTGCACTTTTTATGATGACTTGCACTTTTTATAATGACGTGCACTTTTAATGATGACTTGCATTTTTTATGATGACTTGCACTTTTTATGATGACTTGCACTTTTTATAATGACTTACACTTTTTACAATGATTTGCACTTTTGAAAATGACTTGCAATTTTTATAATGACTTGCACTTTTTATGATGACTTGCACTTTTTATGATGACTTACACTTTTTATGATGACATCCAATTTTTATGATGACTTGCACTTTTTATAATGACTTGCACTTTTTATAATGACTTGCACTTTTTACAATGACTTGCACATTTTATAATGACTTGCACTTTTTACAATGACTTGCACTTTTTACAATGAGCTGCACATTTCATAATGACTTCCACTTTTAATGATGACTTGCACTTTTTATGATGACTTGCACTTTTTATAATGACTTGCACTTTTTATAGTGACTTGCACTTTTTATAACGACTTTCACTTTTTATGATAACTTGCAAGTTTTATGATGACTTGCATTTTTTATGATGACTTGCACTTTTGATAATAGCTTGCACGTTTTATGACTTGCACTTTTTACAATGATTTGCACTTTTTACAATGACTTGCACTTTTTACAATGACCTGCATTTTTCATAATTACTTTCACTTTTTACAATGACTTTCACTTTTTACAATGACTTGCACTTTTTACAATGACTTGCACTTTTCATAATGACTTGCACTTTTTATGATGACTTGCACTTTTTTCCTTATTAATGTAATATATATGAAAGTAAGTGTCCATCTGTTACCTTCTCACGATCAAACCGCTGAAACAATTTAGAAGAAATTTGGCATAGAGATATTTTGAGAACGGAGGAATAACATAGGGTGCTTTTTGCTGCTGGAAATGATTTTATTAAGTGGTCAAGGGTGATCGAAAATTTGTATGGACATATGAAATTAAGCTGATAACTATGAACATTTTAAATTTCGATACAGTTGATGCATTGTTAAGCATTTGTTTTTGGCATTTTTGTCAATGACTTTATGAGGGGTCAAGGGTGCTATAAAGTTTTTAGGGATATATAAAATTGAAACAATGAGTAAAATGTAATTTTACAAATAAAATTTATAACCGTTACTATGTCCCTGGCATAAACGGCCCAAATTTATTTGATCAGCTATTCAGGCTGGACTATAGCTAGACAAAATATTCTATGATGAAAAATATGGCAACCAGTACTCAACTGCTGAGGTGAGTGAAAATACTAACCTCTACTTTTCCAAGACAAATAAATACTTGCATTTGCTCACTTATTGCGCAATAGATCGGATTATAATTATAAAAAATTGTGATAATTTCCGGCTAAAAATTAGTTAAGAAATAAAAAAATTTTTAAGAAAAAAAACAGTCATTTATCCTGTCTTGCATGTACCACCCTAATTATTAATTATAAAGTTGAGAAAACAAATACAGTCTTTGTTAACAAGTGCGTTTTATGCCTACGTTAACGCTCAAAAGCCACACAAATAACACTCAGCAGTTTCGCTATTTTCAAATTTAAGTGCATGTCCCTGACTAAAATTGTACTGTTAATAGTTCAAGAATTTGGATGAGTTCCTCTCAAACAGGTCAACTGCCTTCTTTAACAACTACACATTCTCGTACTCTATATTAAAAAAAAAGTTTCTTGTTTTCCTGTGTCTTTCTTGGATTTTCTATTAAAACTTCTCATTAATAAATTTGTGTTTAAATGTGGTGAAACAAAAAAAGTTTGTTTTGCTTTTGTGGTTTCTTTTGAGACTTGGGTTGTTTTATAAGGAACATGGTTTCGCCATACTTAGATATTTGGTAGTAGGTATCAGTGATGTGGTGAAAATTAACTTTTGGGCAAAACGAATAGAAACAATATTTGCAATAACGAATATTTCATATGAAAATTAAGGACACTTAATTGGTGCTCTATTGACGTTTGCAAGATGCGACAAATTTTGTATCAAAAACAAATTTAAGAAAATTGCTAAATTTTTCGGCTACTTTTCAAGTTATTTTAAAACGCGGTTTTCTAATTTTTTTTATCAGAAATTCAAAACATATATTTATATTGTGCTCATGTACTTAAAAAAATCTTTTAAACCACATATATTTCATATAAATTTGCTGAAAAAAAGATACTTAAAAGTGTTCAACAAAAAAATGTGTGACATATTTTCATATAAAATACTCTAGAAATATTCACCTAATTGGCGAATGACTAAATATTCAGGAATTCGTTTACGGATACGAGTAATCGCTCATCACTACTAGTGTGTATAGCAGAGTCTGGGTGTTGCAAGAATTTCCTGTTAAATAAATAAAGTAATTTTTTTAAAGAATTTGAAAACTATTCTTTCACTTTTCCCTCGTGTTTGTATCAGTATATTTTTCAGTGGCACATGTGTGAGTCTAAGCAATCAAGTTGTTGTTGTTTTTTTTTTTTTTTTTGTTTTCGTGTGGTATCCCCCAAAATTGTTAGTTTTAATAACAAAAATTCCACAAGAGTTTCTAAGCAAGCAGACGCACGACTTTGCACGCTTCCAGTGCAAAATTTTTGTTGATTTTGTTCGTTTGTTTGTCTGTTTTGTTTGCCAACAGCAAATAGAACTGTTGTGAAAGTTAAAATTTATTGTTTTTTTATTTAGATAAGGCATTTTGAAGAATACCGGCTTTATGTGTCTGCATTAGGTATTATATTCATATATCTATAGAAAGTCTTGTCTTCTATATATACGAATAATATCTAGACAGAAATTCCAAAAATGGAATTTAAGAAATTTATTTTAAGGTTTTATAAAACGCTCTTATATGTGTGTAGATAAATTTATATTAGCGAAGACGCAAACCAAACGTTGTGCCAAACCTATTCTGCAGTTAACAGAGCTCTGTTAACCACTTAACATTTGGAGTAAAATTTGATTAAGTTCATTTGGCAGCCAAAATCTAGGAACTGGAGCCAGAACTAGCTCAAACTAGTGAATGGAAATTATGGCCCAAGAAATACTTAATACATATACTTAAGGGATGTACTGGGTGCTGTTGGCTGAAGTAGTAGAACACGAGACTATGAAGCGGAGAGTCCTGAATTCGAGCCCCCGCTGAGTCATGAAATATTGTGTTGAATTCTTCTGATCAGCATTAGTGCGTGGTTGTGTTAGTTGTTGCCAGCCTGTTTTCAGTGATGAAGGCATAGTACTGATCACTGAACATAATTGGCCGCGACTGACACTATCATGTACTAAAAGCAGAGTAACAGCACCCACCTTCGTCGGCCCTGTAGCAAAAATTAGCCGGCGAAGTAAAAGGTTGAAATAGCTACAAAAACAACTGTCTGTCTTCTCATCTTTCCTAATCTGTCCCCTCAATATTATCCCCTCGTTTTCAGTTCCAGCGCAATGCATTGCATATATAGGGGACATCCCCTGAGTGCTGGTCCTACTCCTAAAAGAAAAAAAAAAAAATATGTTTCTGGAGAGGTTTTCGGTTATTGTGGGAAAATGGGAATGGGTACACAAACGCCACTACCTAAAAATGAAGGCCCAGGAAGCCCTTTATATCGCAGAAAAAGTCTTATATCTGAAATTATTTTGGAACTGGAATAATATCAATTTAAAACAATTAAAAACGATATATTCGACCGGGTCGAATCTTAAATACCCTCCAAATATTTAGTAAGTAAATTTAAAATGTTTGACTTGGTGGGAGAGAGTTCCTTTATATAATACTGTACGTCAACGCCCACTAAAGGGGCCGGGGTTAAAAAATAGACTATATCATGTTTACCACAGACGAACGTATGGGCATTGCTAGACCATCTTAGACTTCATCAGTGATCAAGAATATATTTCATTTATGGGGTCCAACTCTCTTTGGAAGGTAATAAAACTGCGTTTTTGCGGGGGCGCTCTGGCAAGGGCCGTGGGGAAGACATTTCACCTTTGTCACAAAACTCTCAAAATAAGTGTTTGGGATAATTAAATACAAAATTTTAAATAAATGTTTTTTTTTTGTGATAGAGTTATTTAGGTGGCAAAGGTGGAGGAGGGGGTAGGGCAGAGTAGTACCAGGTTACGTCTCAGCTTCTTCATTAAAGCTTAAAAATTTTATTTTTAAGGAATGTAGGCTTAAGTAAAACAATTTGTTAAATTTTTACACTATTTTTGCATATAATAACGCCCACTAAAGGGGGCGGGGTCCAAAATTTTTTTTTTTATTTTATGGCTCCAAATTTAACGCGTTTGACCTTCTTTAATATAAAAATATATCATTTGCTTAACAAAATTACAAAAAAACTTTAAAAATTATGTTGTTTTTTAGAGGTTGGTTTAGTTCTTCTTAGGGGAATTTTTTCCCTCTTGTCCGATTTAGCCCATCTCCGAACTTAACCTGTGCTATCCTTTAAGATATATTTATACCAAATTTCAAGAGTCTAGATCTTTTCGTTTGGACTAAATCGTGATTTCCACAGACGGACGGACGGACATGCTCGAATCGTCTTAGATTTCATCACTGATCAATAATATATATACTTTATGGGGCCTCATATGGATATTTCGTTACAAACGGAATGACAAAGTGAATATACCCTTCATATTCTTTTTTGGAGGGTATAAAAAAAGTTGGCTTGAGAGGATTAGTGATCATAATTTGGTCTTTATAAAAAAATGAAGGCCCACGAAGTCTTTCATATCGCATAAAAAGCCTTATATCTGAAATAATTTTGAAATTCGAATAGTATTAATTTAAAAAAAAATTTCAAAAAAGTTGGCTTGAGTCATAATTTAGTCATTATAAAATAATTCACCTTTTAGAGACATACCAAATATGAAATTTCTCTATTAAAAATACAACCCTTAAGTGTTATGGCCAGCGTTGCCAAATGTGCAGATTTATCTGCATTTGACAGTTTTTCTAAGCATTGAGCAGTTTTGCAGTTTTTTTCTTTAAAAACCAGTTTTTCTGAAAATTGTGCAGTTTTTGCAGTTTTTACATTTTACTTTTTTACTCTTAATTTTGTTATTTTAATTCCAATTTCTGAAACCATAATTTTACCCCATTTGCTTAATATAACAGTTGCAAGGTTTAACTATACTTTTTTATACGAGTATGTAATTATCACATACATCTTTTTGCACCCCTGACCACAAAGCAAGTTGAATTTTACCAAGGTGTACATATATTGCAGGTGGGAGCACGAGCTCACTTGCTTAACCTGATCAAACGTCAAACTTAGTAGTGTCGTTTAACGATTTTTGCAACTGTTAAGGTAGTTTCTACAATAAGTGTTCTATTTTTGTAGAAATGGTTGTACCTGTTAGATAGATATGCCTTGTGTTTTTCTATATACATACAAACAAATTTAAATTTTTAATTATTGGTTTCAATATAAATATGAGAACGACATCGACTTGTCGAGATTCTGGAACAGGCAGTATTATATCTGAATAATAATGAACTCTTTTTGTTTATTTAAACCCTTTGTACCTATATATTTTTTAATAAAATGAATTGCTTTGTTATATGTAGATGTATATCATATTTAATTTGTTGTGTTATGTTTTTGTTTTAATAAAAAAATATGAAAAAAACTATATATTTTTGTGAATTTTTTATGTGCAGTTTTTTTACGTGAAAACCAGTTTTTTTTTTAAAGTTGCAGTTTTTTTTTTTAAGTTATGGCAACGCTGGTTATGGCCATTAGATCACAAGAGCTACAAAATAAAACAAATGTTAGTCGCCCACATATTCCTGCTTTCCCAGGATCCTGGACTATCCTCTCTAGAATTTTGAAATTTTTATGTACAAAAAATCAAAGCCAATCGGCATAGCTATACCAAAGTATTAATATATTATGATATTAAAGCTATGGACCTGGTTGTCTGTTCCATTAATTTGTTTCAGGACTGGTCCAGAAATGTGGCCAGTATTCCATTTGGAGTACAAACTCTCGGATCTTTCCTGCTTAACAGTGCTATATTAACATGGTAACAGAGCTCTGTTAACGTAGCTGCTTTGTGTCTAGGGCTATAAATTTGGAAATTTATCTCCACACCGGTAATAGTAGTGGTAATCGACTGTTAACTTAATGTTGTTGTTTGTTATAAATACAGGGTGTTTTTTATTGAGGTATAGAACTTCGAATTGAAATAAAACACAAGAAAATCGTTTTAATGTCCATCAATTTGGCTTTATTGGAAGGATAATTTTATGCCATTAATGTTTAAATATGATTTTGGGCATGTGGCCGCCGCGGCTGGCTCGAATAAAGCCAATTCTACAGGTCCAATTTTCAACCACTTTTTCGAGCATATGGGGCCGTATGTTGGCAATAGCGCCACGAATGTTGGCTTCCAAGTCCCCTAACGTTTCTGGTTTGTTGGCGTAGACGAGCGACTTCACATATCCCCAAAGAAAATAATCCAATGGTGTCAAATCACACGATCTTGGTGGCCAATTGACAGGTCCATTCCGCGAAATTATGCGCTCATCGAATGTTTCCTTCAATAAATCGATTGTGACGTGCGCTGTGTGGCATGTAGCGCCGTCTTGTTGGAACCACAACTCATCCACATTCATGCCATCCAATTCGGGAACAAAATAGTCGGTTATCATGGCTTTATACCGGTCTCCATTAACGGTAACTGACTCTCCAGCATTATTTCGGAAGAAGTATGGCCCAATGACTCCACCAGCCCATAGAGCACACCAAACAGTCAGTTTTTGTGGATGTAATGGCGTCTCAAGGGTCTCATGTGGATTCTCTTCACTCCAAATGCGGCAATTTTGCTTGTTGACGTAGCCATTCAACCAAAAATGAGCCTCATCACTGAACAAAATTTTGCGGTAAACTTCGCGAACTGAACCATTACTTTCGAAATAAATTTGCACGATTTGCAAGCGTTGTTCTTTTGTCAACCTGTTCATGATGAAATGGCAAACCAAACTAAATATTAATCACTTGACAGCTGACAAAATGGCCGCCAGTTAAAAAAGTGATGCCAACTTAAAGTGCTATACCTCAATAAAAAACATCCAATATATAAAAATATGTCTGCACACTCAAATCCGAGTTGTTTATGCCGGGAAAGGAGTTCAGCTAATAACAGCCATCAAAACCATTTAAAATTTCTTGCAAAATTGTTCTTGCTATTAATGGCGAAAGTTAAGAAACTTTTGCTGCTTTATTATTTGCTTTATTTTTTCACATTTTATTTAGAAATTTTCTGATTATCAAAATATTATGATGTGTTTATTATCATCTCTTTATTAATTTATTAACGCTTTTTTTTTGTTTGTTTTCTTAATATTTATTTCGTAAATAAATAAAATAATTAGTTTAATGTTTGGCTATAAAAAGTTTAAGTAACATTAGCAACAGTTTTGTTTTAGAAAAATAAAGAGTTCAAGGTTTGAGCATTGGACCTTGAATGTTAAGAAAACAAAACAAATGCTTTATTTTCATGTTGCGAGTTTTAGTAATTATTACATACAATTTTCGAAATGGCATTGTTTTTATTTTATAATTTGTTTATTTTGTAAAAATTGTGCGGAAAATTGTAATTAACTTTTTATCTACATTCTGTTTTAGATTGCAATTAATAAATTGCAGTGTAAATATATACGAGTAATACAATAATGTGTATAGCAATTAAAATTTTATGTATAATTTTAATGGCCCATGCCAACTCATATTATATTTCCGGTTTCCTTTCAAAGGAATTTCAATTTTCAAATATTTAAACCGAAATATATAAGCTGAAAAATTATTTTCATTCAATATATGAGCATCAAAGTAATTGTTATATTGATTAGCACAGTTTTATTTTATCGTGCAAAAAAAAATTTTTAAAATAAAAATTCATGCCATATATTTAAATTACTTTCAAAAAAATAAGCTTTTAGAAAAATTCTTTTTCCAAAAATAAAATAGTAAAGTTACCATGTGTATTGTATTATTTTTTCAATATTTCTATATCCAGTATTTATTTTCCTCATGATATCAATTAAATTCCTATTAAATAAAAATATATATCTATTATAACGTTATTATTTTATTGAAAAAAAGAACTCAACTTCAACATTTTTGCAAAAAGAAACAGTTCGGAATAACATAAACAATAAAAGTATTTCTTGAAAAAACTACGGCTTTCAAAAAGTACCTATTGTGTTTTTGTAAAAAATTTGTATTTATAAAAAGTTAGTTTTGAATAACTATTTTTTGAAAAAAGTTAATTTTGTTACAAGATAATTTTGCGAAATTAATTTTAGCAGATTGGAACATCTTATGGCGGTATTGTTTTAGAAACTTTCATTTGCAAAAAAATTATAAAGGTAAACATAATCTGTGCAAAAAGGACCATCTTTTGATATAAAGAACATTTTGAAATAAAGCACCTTTTGCAAAAAGTACCTTCGCAAAAAGTTCCTGCGCGATAAGTACCTTCGCAAAAAGTACCTTTGTTAAAAGTACTTTAGCCAAAAGTACCTTTGTAAAATGATGTTTTGTAAAAAGAAACTTTGTAAACAAATACTTTTGTAAAAATTACGTCTTTAAAAAGTGCGTTTGTAAAAAAATATGTTTGTAAAAAGTAACTTTGTAGAAAGTACTTTCGGAACAGATAACCCTGTAACAAATACCTATGTAAAATGCACCCTTATAAAATCTACCTTTGTCAAAAGTACCTTTGTAAAAACTAGGTTAGTAAAAAGTACCTTTAAAAGAGGTACCTCTGTAAATGGTGCTTTTGTAAAAAGTTGCTTTCAAAAAAGTGCAATTGTAAAAAGTACCTTTGCAAAAAGTACTTTTCTAAAAAGTACTATTGTAAAAAGTACCTTTGTAAAAAGCACCTTTGTAAAAAGTGCCTTTGTCAAAAAGTACCTTTGTAAAAAGTACTTTCGAAAAATGTGAACGTGCAAAAAATACCTTTGTAAAAAGTACCTTTGTATAAAGTACCTTTGCAAAAGTACCTTTGTAAAAAGTACCTTTGTAAAAAATTCCTTTGTAAAAAGTACCTTAGTAAAAAGTACCTTTGTAAAAAATACTTTTGTATAAAAAATATGTACCTATGTAAAAAGTACTTTCGAAAAATGTGAAACTGCAAAAAATACCTTCGTAAAAAGTACCTTTGTATAAAGTACCTTTCTAAAGAGTACCTTTGTTAAAAATCATCTTCGTAAAAACTAAGTTAGTAAAAAGTACCTTTGTAAAAAGTACCTTTATAAGAGGTGTCTCTATAAAAAGTACTTGCATATGTAAAAAGTACTTATGTAAAAAGTACTTATGTAAAAAGTACTTGTGTAAAAAGTACCTTTGTAAAAAGCACTTTTATAAAAAGTATATACCTTTGTAAGAAGTACCTTTGTAAAAAGTACCTTTGTAAAAAGTACCTTTGTAAAAAGTACCTTTGTAAAAAGTATCTTTGTAAAAAATACCTTTGTAAAAAGTACCTCTGTAAAAAGTACCTTTGTAAAAAGTACCTTTGTAACAAGTACCTTTGTAAAAAGTACCTTTGTAAAAAATACTTTTGTATCAAAAATATGTACCTTTGTAAGAAGTACCTTTGTAAAAAGTACCTTTGGAAAAAGTACCTTTGCAAAAAGTACTTTTATAAAGAGTACCTTTGCAAAAAGTACCTTTGTAAAAAGTACCTTTATTAAAAGTACCTTTGCAAAAAGTACCTTTATAAAAAAAGTGCCTTTGTTAAAAAGCATCTTCGTAAAAAGTAAGTTAGTAAAAAGTACCTCTGTAAAAAATACCTTCGTAAAAAGTACCTTTAAAATATATACTTCTATAAAAAGTAACTCTGTAACAGATTCCTATGTAAAAAGTTCTTTTGTAAAAAGTGTTTTTGGAAAAAGTACCTTTGCCTTTGTAAAAAGTACCTTTGCTGAAAGTACTTTTGTAAAAACTAGGTTAGAAAAAGTTACGCCTGTGAAAATTCTCTTTCTTAAGAGCATAGTAATAGTACCTTTTGTAATTAGAATATTTTTTTTTAAAATCCAACTAGCAAAATATCATTTGTAAAAATGGCTTCAGAATTGACCAATATTTTAATATGTAAATTATTTATTAAGCACAAAAAATATTTTGTTTAATTTAGCACATTATTATTTTTTTTTTAATTTATAAGTATTGAATTTTCAACCAATTTAATTTGTATGTTTTTTTAGTTCTGCACCAAGATTTCCATATTATTATAATTTACTAAATAATTTCCATGAGTATGGCACAATATATATTTGGGCGATTCACACTGTAGTCATAAAGTCATGTCATAAAATAATAGCACGAAAAACTTAGTATGCTATTTCAAACATCGATCAGATGCTGCCTTAATATAAGCTGAATACATTTTTTTGCGGGGGCATACGGAAAAACGTTCAGT
Organism: Linnaemya tessellans; assembly: GCA_951800035.1. NCBI lineage: Eukaryota > Metazoa > Arthropoda > Insecta > Diptera > Tachinidae > Linnaemya > Linnaemya tessellans. Next base: position 17,416,744 of record OX637533.1, on the reverse strand, counting down.
GGCTGCCAGCTACGTTAAGTTAAACGACAAAAATTGTTCAATTGTATATATTTAGTTTTCGCGATTTAGTTCTCTTTTAACTTTTTTATGTTATAAAAATGTGATTTAATGTACAGTCACATAGGTATGAATAATTTTTTAGCCTTTTTTTAGTCGTGAATCATATATAAGTAACGGCGGCAAACATATACTATCGCCGTCTAGCCTAAAAATGTTCAGCCGTTCGACTCAGATCTCTAGAGCTATTTTATGACAAAACAAAAACGTACCTCAAAGAGTACTATTATTTTATGACTTTTTTTGTATGCAGCACAACAACAACTTTTTTAAACTGCTCTAAAATATTTTCCCCCTTATTCATAAAAACTATAAGAGTCTAATAACAGCGTAATAAAACAAAATTTTATATGAAATTTGCTCTATTACACTCTTATAAGACTCTCATAATTTTTATGAATAAGGGGGTTTGACTTTATGACAATATGACGAAATAGCACAGAGTGTGAATACCCCAATTATATTGCATTTTTAAGAGATATCAAGTAAAAAGAAATGTGTGCATGTGTGAAGGTTTCGTGCTAGAATTTTATTGTTTGAAATTTTACATGGCATGCGGTAGACTTCTTGGAGAGGTCAGTGAGTGGTTCGGCATTGAGTAGAATGATTTTTTTGTTTTATTTCTTTAACCAAACCTTGAAAGATTTATTTGAATTAATCCTATTTGAAATTCATGGCTGTTTTGGTAATTGCGATTCTCACTTCTGACGATATTATGCCTCCCTTTTTTTGTTCTTAAACATCAAGTGTTGTTACTATTGTGGTTATTTGTAAAATATTTACACTCATTCATATGTAAAATTTAATTTATTAATGATTTTTAATTTTTTATTTATTTACAAGTTTTTTTTCTTTTTTTTTGTGCTTTATTGCAGAATTTTCCTAATAGACTTTATTTCCCTAGCAGATTGCATTTTATAAGTGTTATACATTTTTTATAATGCATTTTTAGTTTTGTTTATGTAGATACATTTTTATATACTAGTATATTATAGATGCATATATATATATATATATATATATATATATATATATATATAAATTCATTTTTGTAATTCTAATTAAACTTTAGTTTTTTAAGAGGGAAATTGTATAATAAAATCCAAAATAAATTTACATTGATTTAAACAAATTTGTTATGCAAGAAGAGTTTTATTTTTATTACTTTTTACTTTATTATTACAAGTAAATTAAAATCTAAAATGTTTAATATAATGTATGTATGTGTATGTATGTGTATTTGTCAGATGTTATGCAATTTTAAAACTAAATGAAGTGAAAAGAAATTTAAACTTCTAGCAAGAAAATGACATATTCTTTTCCACTTTTAAATGGTAAATAAAATTGCAATGAAGGAGACCCAGAATAATCCTTTCTGGCGCAAAAAAAAAAATATTGATTGCTTGCATTTGTCATTTTGCAGAAAAGAATGTCATATAAGACGATGTTTCTTCCAGAAAATTTAAAGCTGTTAACCCAAACAAAACCCAAATATTTTTTTTTCCATTTTTTTGTCAGTTAAGAGCCTTAAAATAATAAATATTATATAGGAAATATTTTAGATATTTATATTAATCTCGAAAGTGAGTTTGTAGACTTTTAATTAAAAAAGTGTTTTAGTGCTAGTAATTTAGTGCTATTTTAATACCGGACAAGTAAGAGCGACTTTTTGAGATATGGATTAAGTTTAAACTTAGTTTAACGTAGTTTGAAATTTTCCGACGAAACGGTATTTTTTATATATTATTCCATAAAAGACCAACATTTTATCCAAAACTAATCTGTTCCGTCAAAAGTATGTAGGCAAACTTGGTAATGACGGCACAAATTTTTTTTCAGATTAGCTAGACCTAGTTTAACTAAGAACTCAAAAATCCAGCCTAACAGTGCTACATTCGGCTGTTGGAAATCTTATGTACCCTGCACCGGCGTAACTCTGATACATACACCTACATTCATTCCAACCCTGGAACCACATATTCAATCTTTCTGATTTGCAATAATAATTTATTCCTTCCTAGAATTAAAAAATACTTGATTGCCAAAGAAAAAAAAAACAATTTTATTAATTACTTTAATATTCCAAAAAAAAAAATTGTTTTCCATCTCTGGAGCTGTCTTTTGACTTTTCTGATTTCTAATACCAATAAAGATCTTTCAAAAACATCAAAAAAATTTACTATATGAAGAAACAGAAAAAATTAGTTTTGACTAGTTAATTTTATGTGGCACAAAAAGTTTTAATTTCCAAGCCTGGAATCGTATTTTTAATTGTATTTGGCTTTTATACTTCCAGATGTATAAAATAGATTTAATTAACGAAAAAAAATTATTTTAGTTTTTATATACAAAAATTAAATAAAAAATGTTCAGTCCTGGCATCAAACTTTGGATTTTATTGATTTTCATACATCAATGAATACATCAATTCATGACCTCCAGCTTTTCTGGGAGCTTCGAATAACTGATATCATGTACATGGCTTATTCGACTTCCCTATTCATACGAACCCAGAATATATATCGTGATAGAATATACAAAAGGCCCTAACTAACATGATAAAAGTTGTATAGGAAAAGCATAAAATGTTGTTGAAATAAAAAAAATATTGTCAACAAGTGCCATATCTTGCAATAGCTTTTTCACACTGACATCGTTTTAATAAATTCTGGTTTTAACTGTTAAAATCTGGTTTTACCATACAAAATGATTTTGTTAAAACCAATTTAAAGCCATAAGTAGGTTTTATGAAATGCAACCTTGTTTTTAACTGTTGTTGGCAGTGCTAAATTAAGTGCTGCCAAGTTATATATTGGAAACAGCTGATATTGTTTATGTTAAGAAGAATATATACTAACACCTGAAATATTATGAAAACATTATCAAAATGGATGCAGCCACAAGAAGAACTAAAAAAATTTCAGAAAAAAAGAAATTATAGACGGAGATTAATGAAAATCGCCCCTATTATGAATGACGACATCAACGCCGTATCAAGACGACAGCAAAAATTTGTCGTTTGTCCAGTCTTTTTCGACAGCAACTGACTACTATTGACATGTTCTGTCGATATTATATGCCCTAGAGAATGCTAAGAAATTATCAAGAGTCATTAATTGTTATCGACAACTTGCAGACAAGTGACAATTTTTTACTGTCGAGTTGATGTGACGTCGACGTCGCCATTCAAAATAGGGGCATATATTTTTAATATGTGGGAGGAGAAAATAGACGAATTGAGAATTGTAAAACTTTTTCTTTTTCCCTGTATTTTAAATCCACAATTTGCAACGTGAACGAAAAACCAGTTGATTAAGGTTTTATCTTTCAGTGTGAAAATACTATAAGACAAGAAAACAAGTAAAAACGTTATATTCGACCGGGTCGAATCTTAAATACCCTTCAAATATTTAAAGTAAATTTAAAATGTTTAACTTGGTGGGACAGAGTTGCTTTATATAACGCCCACTTAAGGGGCGGGGTTCAAAAATAGACAATATCATGTTTTCCACAGGCGAACGTATGGCCATTGCTAGAAAGTCTTAGAATTCATCACTGAATATGTATACTTTATGGGATCCAATTCTTTTTGGCGGGGTCGCTCCGGCAAGGGCTGTGGGGGAGACATTTCACCTCTGTCATAAAACTCTAAAAATAAATGTTTGGAATAATGATATACAAAATTTAAAAAAAAAAAATTTTTTTGTTAGGGTCATTTAGGGGGCAAAGGTGGAGGAAGGGGTAGGGCAGAGTAGTACCAGGTTACGTCTCAGCTTCGCCATTAAAGGTTAAAAATTTTATTTTTAAGGCATGTAGGCTTAAATAAAACAATTTGTTAAATGTTTACAAAATTTTTGCGTATAATAACGCCCACTAAAGGGGGCGGTGTCCAAAAATAATTTATTTTTATTTTTTTACTCCAAGTTTAACGCGTTGGATCTGCTTTAATATAAAAATATATCATTTGCTTAACAAAATTACAAAAAAAGTTTAAAAATTATGTTCTTTTTTAGAGGTTGGTTTAGTTCTTCTTAGGGGAATTTTTTTCCCTCTTGCCCGATTTAGCCCATCTCCAAACTTAACCTGTGCTATACTTTAAGATATATTTATACCAAATTTCAAGAGTCTAGCTCTTTTCGTTTGGACTGAGTCGTGATTTCTACAGACGGACGGACGGACGGACATGCTCAAATCGTCTTAGATTTCATCAGTGATCAAGAATATATATATACTTTATGGGGCCTCATATGGATATTTCGTTACAAACGGAATGACAAAATGAATATACCATCCAAATTCTTTTTTGGAGGATATAAAAACGAGCCACAAATTTATTTATTTATTGCATAATTTTGCACAAATTGTTAATAGTTGTTTCACAGGTTTTATGCTCCACTAGTTAAACTTTTAAAATGTTAGAGAGGTCCTTTATGCATTTTCTGCGACAATGTACGTTTTGAGATCGCATATTAATATTCTGTAAATTGCACATGGAATGTCCCTTTTACCGTGCTTGGTGAAGGACACAAAAAAAGAAGGAATAAATGAGAATTGTCAGTAACAAAAAACGAGCCTACACATATGACCCAACAAAAAAAATTGGTTTTTCACGCAATTTTAATTTAATTAGGCTGTTTTTCCCCAACTTAATCATTTTGAAAATTAATCAAATTTTCAGTGACTCTTTTACCCAACTTCGCTTAGAAAACCTAGAGATATTATACAGATATTAAATTGCAAGTCAAGTGATTAAAACAAGAGTGGGTGCTGTTGGCTGAAGTAGTAGAACACGAGACTATGAAGCGGAGGGTCGTGAGTTCGAGCCCGGGCTGAGTCATGAAATATTGTGTTGAATTTCTTCTGGTCAGCATTAGTGCGTGGTTGTGTTAGTTGTTGCCAGCCTGTTTTTCAATGATGAAGGCATAGCACCACTGGTCACTGAACATAATTGGCAGCGACTGACACTATCATGTACTAAAAGCGTAACAGCACCCACCTTCGTCTGTCCTGTAGCAAAAATTAGCCGACGAAGTAAAAAAGGTTGAAATAGCTACAAAATAAACTGTCTATCTTCTCATCTTTCCTAGTCTGTCCCCTCAATACTATCCCCTCGTTTTCAGTTCCAGCGCAATGCATTGCATATATAGGGGTCATCCCCTAAGTGCTGGTCCAAGATAAAAAAAAAAGAAAAAGAGCTAAAATAATCACTTGCATTTTAGTTTTCTTGCTTTATCATTCATCAAAAATTGCGAAAATAAAATATAAAGGAAATAATCAATCAGCAACACAGGGATTTAATGTGTATTAGTGTTGATACAGTTCTCATGTACTATTTCATAATAAAATTTCTAAAAATAAAACTAAGCCGCCTAATAAATGGCGATAAGCAAAAATACACATGAGTATTGATAACGAAAGTGTAGTGACGTTTGAAAACAGCTGTTCTACTGTTTAAATCGGATTATTAAATTGATGTTAACTTTCCCTTTTAGTACTTATCATGTCTTTCTAAATTTTCCACGTTACGAACACTAGCCTCCAAATTTTAATCGAATTTAATATAACAATGATAACACAGCCTGACAAAATTAAAAAAAATTTTTGCTTCTTTGAATTCATCAACTGAAATGAAAAAAAACTGATGAAAAAAAATTTTGGAAAAAACTGACAGACGGGCAGACGGTCATAATTGGAGGTCATGAGTGGAGGGTATAAAAAAGCTATATCATGAAAACTAGAGCTGATAGAGGCAAACTGATTACAGATTTGAATTCAGCGCAACCAAATTAACTAGAATCAGTTGATACATTCAAAGAAGCAAATTGAGTATTGGCCTGTGTAATAGGTGTTTTTCCGCAAAAACAATAATTTGCAGTGCTGACAACTTGTGCTATTTTTATCCGCGGACACTCGCTTATTTATAAATAAAATTTATTTTTGGAAAATCTTGTTTAACACTAAATTTAAATTTAGTTGTGGTATTTTTCCAATTTTTTTTTTTTTTAACTTTTTCATAATCTCAGCATGTATGAACATGCCTCAGCATGTATTGGCATGCCTCAACATGTATTGACATACCTCGGGGTTTTAATTAATCTTTGCTGTTTTAATTGAAAGAATTATTTTTAATAGAAACTTAAATAGACAGTTCCTATGCCATTAAAAATAAGCAGCTTTTCTTAAAATCCCTTCATTAAACTTCTGACTGTACTTTTGACTGTTGCACAAATTTATTCCAAGTGTATGTCCAATATACACATATCTACTATATATATATTTTACAAAATATTGCAGTAGCTGCAACAACACATACTTTAACATATTTTGATGACAGATTTATGGTTTTACACACTCACACACATACACACACACACACACACACACACACATAGTCCAACATTCGCATAGTTACTCTAAATAACATTTCAAAAACGCCTGTCATACAACAAACATTCTGGTAGTTTGAATTTGTAGATTTTTATTTTTAAGTTATTTCTCTTTTTTTTCATTTATACGTCAGCTTGCTTTTAAAGCTGCTGTTGCATTTGAAACTGAAAATACGACAGATATGTATGTATATGTAGTGGTTTGCTGTTCATGTACGAGTATTTTATGTTGGTGGCGGCGTTAATAATGGCTGCCATTCAGAGTTGTATTTCTTTAATTTTTTTTTTTTTGCCTTCCAATAATTTCACAACTGTAGTAGAGTAAAACAAATCTAAAATATTTTATACGTTTTATATGGGCACCTGTATATTGAAAATGAGAAGTAGAAAGGATTTTATTACGAATTTTAAATGTAAGAATTTTAAAGCAAATTATTTTTGGCTTTGGAATAATTCAATCGCTAGAATTATGGTGTTTTCTTTTCTGGAAAACATGTAACATTGTTTCAATTTATTTCTTGAAATTTGCAGTTAGGCGGAGTTTTAAGACACAAATTAATATTCCTAAGGGATGAAAGACAGTTAATTTTCTAATAAATTCACTATTTTGAAATTGTATAATAGTGCCATTTTTCCATAAAAAGTGCACAAAATGTTGCACTCTTTTACAGAAAAGAAAACAGCATTAGCCTTCTTTTAGGAGTTTTTAGGTTGTTCTAGTGATGATAAAACACACGAATGATGGCGCTATATTGCAATTTTATTGCCTATATTATATATTATTTAAATGCCCCAAGATGACGATTCTTGTTACTGTCTTGCAACTACGATGTGAATTCATAAAAAACGCCTCCATATTCCGATACACCCACGTATCCTAAACGATAGACATACAAGCTCCAGCTGGTCCATATTCACCACCATATTCACCACTAATTTCATATGCACTAACCACATTTACAACGACGCCAGAAAACGCATTTTCAACCCATTGACTGACATCTGCAAATAGAGGGAACACATATATGTATATCCTAAAACAATTCATTGAAATATTTCCAAGTCTTGTGTTCAGAATTGGCTCCCCAGATTGTGTGATTTAACACCAGCAGACTTCTTTTTAAATAAAATTACAGGTCAACAAGCCCACAACACATCCATTCGCAAAAGAAGGAGATTCAATGCTGCATCGACAAAATTCAGCCAAAATTATGCAAAGTGGTCGTGGATAATTTCGACAAACGAGTGCGCATGTGGATGCAATGTCGTGGAGGGCAAAATAGCTCGATTCGTTATTCCAAAAATAGCCCCATTATGATTTAAATAAAAACAAGTAAAAGTGCTATATTAATCGGCACTCTATTTAATTTCATTTCCAATCCAACGGTCCAAGAACGAAGTCTCTAGCTCTTCTGGGGGCTTGGGAAAACCAATTTCAAGTACAGACGGACGGAGAGACGGACATCGCTCAATCGTCATCGCTATTCATAAGGATCCAGAATATATATACTTTAAAAACCTATATATACCCTTTCACTTTTTTGTGAAGGATATAAAAATAATAATCAAAAGACTCAAAACTGCGTTTTATAAAACGTGGGCAAGTTTGAGGTTAGGAAGTAAATTAGCTGTCAAATGACGAAAACACAATAATTGAGCTGTCAAACTTTGACATTTATTTAGCAAAAAATTTGGGAAATTTTAACCATGGAACGCTCTTGAACAAAGAATTTTGGTTGTGAAGATTTATGTTGATTTCTTTTCTAAAAAAAGAATGCTACATATTTTGCACTTTTCAATAAAAAATGGCAATATTATGGCATTTGGAAGTAGTGAATTTATTAGACATTAATCTAACATCTCTTAAGAATAATTACTTGTATTTTAAAAATGCGCCAAATTGTAGTTTTTAGGAAAACAGTTATAAAATGTTAAATTTTTTTCCAGAAAAGAAATCACCATTACTGTTTGATAAACTGAACGAAAACATAGAATTTTTCAATAATATCATATTTAGTGATGATGCCCATTTTCAATTAGGCGATTATGTAACAAAAAAAATTGTCACATATGGGGCTCACAAAATCCACACACAATTCTCGAAAAAACATTACATTCAAAGAAAGTGACCGTATAGCGCGAAATGTGGTCATGTGGCATCATAGGCTCGTATTTTTTCGAAAATGAGCAAGAAAACGCCGTTAGAATTCTCTGTGCTAGCAGAGCATGACAACCTATTTTTTGTGGCCACAATTGGCTAATGTTGACATCAGTGACTTTGGTTTCAGCAAGACGGCGCCACAAGTCACCCAGCCGGTCAAACACTTCAGTTATTGCATGACAAAAGCATAATTAGTGAACAGCTAATCTTTAGCTATTTCAAAATGAAAAATTATATAATGCACTACGTTTAGTGAACAAATGGAAAAGTTATATAATAAAACATAAAAGATTGATAATGAAATTCAAACAAAAATTAACAAGGATTTTAAATGTTTATAAATTACAGATAACAAGTAATTCGAATCAGAATAAAGTTTATTTAATTTGTTTGTCTGGTTATACAGTGTGGGCAAATTTGAGGTTAGGAAGTAAATTGGCTGACAAATGATGAAATGTCAACTAAAGAGCTGTCACCCTTTGACATTTATTTAGTAAAAAGTTGGGAATTTTTAACCATGGAACGGGTTTGAGCATAGAATTTTAACTGTGAAAATTTACAAAAAAAAATGAACGAAAACAAGGCATTTTTCAACTAAATCATCTTTAGTGATGAGGCACATTTTCAATTAGGCGTTTAAGTAAACAAAAAAAATTGTCTCATATAAAGTTCAAAAAATGCACAAACAGTCCTCGAAAAATCGTTACCTCCAAAAAAAAAAGTGACCTATGGTGGAGTTTGTGGTCAGGTGATAAGTAATTCGAATCAGAATAAAAAAACGCCGTCACCGTAAATTCACTGTGATACCAAACCATGATAACTGATTTTTTGTGGCCACAATTGGTGGCTAGAGTTGACATCACTGACCTTTAGTTTCAGCAAGATGGCCAAAATTTCATTTTATGCATGAGAAATTTCCAGTCTCGTAATTTCTCAATTTGGCGATGTCAATTGGTCGCCTCATTTTTGTGATTATTCTCTCTGGGGTCATATGAAAGACCGGGCTTACATTAACAAACCACAAACAACTGACGCCCTGAAATATGAAATTTAGCGCTGCTTTGACGAAATAAGCGAAACTTTGTTGCAAAATGTGGTTAACAATTTTGTGAAAATGGTCGTCTGGCGACGTATAATCCGATATCATATCGGATTATTAATTCCCAAATTTCTACTTTACTTTGCTATCAATAAAACTGAATTTGTCAAAAAAATTGTGTGTTTTTAAACTAATTTAGTTCCTAACCTCACATTTGCAGGTTAGTGATGGCAACTTAGTGGTTTCTCAACTAGATGTAGCTGTTTTTAATCATTTCTGACTGTTAATAGTGTCTGTCATTCAGGTCTTAAAAGGAATAAGAGGAAATGGCCTGTATTATTGTTACTTTTGATATATTGTTTTCATTTTTTGGTCTTGAATATTTAAATTTAAGTTATAATATTGAGATTGAGACCTTTTTCATGTTATAAATAGTTGATATTCCTACTAACTAGCACCACTTGCAAAAGTGAAAAAATTGAACAAAGAACGCTGATGAGATGGCGTAGCGGCCTCGAAATCAGTACTGATCCGTTCTGCTGGTTTGATGATTATTGAAAATATTCTTAATATTCCAATCTTAATATAAAAAATAATAAATAGAATTTGAACAAATTCATTTATTAATAAAATAATAAAAAATCATTTGCAGTCATGCAGATTCGAACTTAAGCCAAAAAAAAAAATTAACAAAATAATAACTTCAACAGCTTTTATGTATTTTCTTTTTAAGTTTTTAAAGTTATTATTTTATAAAAAAAAAAATGTTTAAAGCTCAATATGATTACTTGAATTGTTATTTTTGTTTTTAAAGTTATTATTTTATAAAAAAAAGCCTCAAGCTCAATATGATTATTTAAATTGTTATTATTATTTTGAAAAATGTATCAATCGTGTACCCCGATTATATACTTATTTATAATACACTTTTCAGTTTTACAACAAAAAATATATAATAATAATTAATAAAAAAAAAGCGGAAAATGCGAGGTTTACATAAGGACACTACTTATTGGTCAAATGCTTGACATCAACCTTATATAGGTGTGCTTGACGTTAGAACATACATTTGCTTGATAACCCGTCAAACATTAAAACTTAATTTTATTTTGAACTGTTAAAAAAGTGTTTAAATTTAGGACATAATAAATATTCCGAGGCACAAAGCAAGAACAATATCTATACGTGGTGACAAACAAAAATACACATGAGTACTGATGATGATGATAGTGTGGCGGCTTTCGAAAACAGCTGTTCTGCTCTGCTGTGCAAGTTAGATAATTAAAACTGTTTTTAATTTTTATTTGTGCTTTAGACTGTTTATTACGGCTTACTGAATTTAAAACAAATTTTCATGTTAAATTGAAAAAGTATTTCATATGTCGTGCTAATTTTCATATGGCCCAAATTTTATGAAAACAAAATTTTTGAAAAAAATTTAAAAAAAAATTTTTTTTTTCACAATTTTAACTGGAAAATAATTTAAACAATTTTATTATAAGCCCTATTTTCTTTTGACCTTTTTATTTATATTTTTGTATAGTAAATTATTAAGTTTTTAAAAATTTTTTTGTGAAAAACTGTCATTATTGCTTAACAATTTACGTAATAAATTTAAATATTTTTATTGTTTTTTCTCCTGACACCTTTAAAGTGTGTGTTGTTTGAAATTTCATTTAAAGTGTGTACGTGCTTGGAGAGTAAAAGCAATTTATTCATCAGAATCTATCCTCAAACATGGCATATAACGAAATTTTTTGATTATATGTATATCAAGCAACGTAAGTGTCACGCATACAAACAGATTTCATTAATGCAACCATAATGATTGATTTTGATCAATGGATAGAGTGAGTGCCCTTTAGATAAGAAAGGAACTGCTGTATTTCCATTACGCAAAAAAATAACAAATTAATGATCAAAGTGTTCAAAATATTTACAAACTCTACGATCTAGTAAAAATAATTTCTACAATAGAAATAATTAAGCCAAAAAAAAAATTTTTTTTTTGTGTGCCTGCACATATTTCTAGCTTGCGTTGTTGTAAGCAAAAATTTTCGGTTCAAAAAATTTTTAGCTAAAAACCTTGAAACAAAGAAGTTGCGTGAAAAAAAAAACGTTGGTGAATAATTTTAATTAAAGTCGTCGTCACTGCTTTTATTTGAGATTTTTTCTAGCAACAAAAAAAAATTATCTAGATTTAAATGTATACAAAAAATGTTATACAATAGTATAATTAAACTTAGCTTTATATTTGTGTTTATCTTCTTCAATAGCAAAAACAGCATCGTTCTATATTTTTAAAGAAATTCCCACATTAATTTCAATTTAAAGTTTATAGAATTTGTGTATAGAAATCTTGAAAATAACTAGATTTTCAAATCAAATATAAAACAGCATAATAAATTTTCATTTAAATAAGTTTTTGGTTTAAACATATTTACATACGAGGGCAGTTTGATAATTTTGTTATTTTTTTAAATAAAATATATGTGTATACTTTTTTATTTATATCAGCCAATCTCCTTTATGATCGTTATATTTAATGAATTTTTATTTTCTCAAAATATAAGATGAATAAATTAATAAATCTAAATGCATTTGCTTCAGTAACCACCTCTTCGTTTGACCAAAATCTCTTAGCAATTGCTTATTTTTTTTAAATTTTTATACAGCATATAAATATTTGAGCACAAATAAAAAATGTTCCAAAATCACCGAAAGATTTGAAATAAATAACCACTCTTTAACCAAATTTGAGGTTAGGAAGTAAATTGGCTTAAAATCCCAATTTTTTTTTATATAAATTCAGTTTTATTTGATAACAATGAAAAGTAGAAATATGGGAATTAATAATGAAATGTGATGTCGGGCAAATGTTCACCTTTAGCTCGTTGCAGATGTCCGCTCTTCTCACAAAATTATGAAACACATTTTTGCAACAAAGTTTCGCTTCTCTCGTCAATGCAGCGCCGAATTTCATATTTCAGAGAGTCACTTGTCTGCGGTTTGTTCACGTAAACCCGGTCTTTCGAATGGTCCCAGAGAAAATAGTTCAGCGACTTGAGATCACAAGAACGAGGCGGCTAATTGACATCGCCAAATCGAGAAATTATGTGACCGGGAAATTTCTCATGCAATAACTGAATTTTTGTCCATCTTGCTGAAACTAAGGGTCAGTGATGTCAACTCTAGCCACGAATTGTGGCCACAAAAAATCAGCTGTCATGGTTTGGTGTCACAGTGAATTTACGGTGACGGCGTTTTTTTGCTCATTTTCGAAAAAATACGTGCCAATGATGCCAACTGACCACAAACTGCACTATAGATCACTTTTTTTTTGGAGGTAATGATTTTTCGAGGACTGTTTGTGCATTTTTTGAGCCTTATATGTGACAAATTTTTTTATTTACTTAAACGCCTAATTGAAAATGTGCCTCATCACTTAAGATGATTTTGATGAAATATGCGATATTTTCCTTAATTTTTTTATAATAAATTTTCACAATCAAAATTCTTTGTTCAAGAGCGTTCCATGATTAAAATTTCCCAACTTTTTACTAAATACATGTCAAAGGATGACAGCTCTATACTTGATATTTCATCATTTGTCAGCCAATTTACTTCCTAACCTCCAATTTGCCCACACTGAATAACCAGGACCTTCGTCGGCCCTGTAGCAAAAATTAGCCGGCGAAGTAAAAGGTTGAAATAGCTACAAAAACAACTGTCTATCTTCTCATCTTTCCTAATCTGTCACCTCAATACTATCCCCTCGTTTTCAGTTTCGGCGCAGTGCATTTGCATATATAGGGGTCATCCCCTGAGTGCTGGTCCAAGACAAAAAAAAAATTAAATAAACTTTATTCTGATTCGAATTACTTATTATCTGTAATTTATAAACATTTGAAATCCTTGTTAATTTTTGTTTGAATTTCATTATGTTATTTTATGTTTTCCTATATAATTTTTTTCTATTTGTTCACTAAACCTAGTGCAATATATAATTTTTCATTTTAAAATAGCTAAAGATGAGATGTTCACTAAATGAAATCTTATTTGAACCGGAAAAGTACACAAAAATTCTCCAAGGCCGTAATCGTTAATCTTGCAATATTTCAAAGAAAAGATATGAGGCAATATTGCATGATACACTATCACGTACATAAATAAATGTGTAAACTGATCCCAATTTTTAGTTTTAAGAGCACATGAAACTTTGACACAACGTATAATTAAATCAGTTATTAGTGAATCATGGTTTGTACTTTTAAACAGAAGAGCAAGAAAAATTACCCTTTTATTTCTAGCCAAGTTTTAGTTTTTATTTGATTATATTATTTCTTGTTTTTTTTTTTTTGTTAATTTTACAAAATGTGAAAATCATTATTTTTAAGCTTCGATAACATTTTAGGTCATGTACGAGAGTTTAATACAGAAATTCCACAAAAGCGCCAACTACAAGACAACAACAAACAAAGCAAACATGTGCACACAAACCAAACCATTCGAGCCACAACAAATATTCAATTGTACACAACACACGATGTATTTTTTTTTTTTTTTTTTTTTTTTTTTTTTTGTAGAGAAAATCTAATGATTATAATATACAAGTATGAAAAAAAAAGTGAAACAATTCAAACGGATTGGGAAAATGTTTAAACAAAAATTATGTTTGCAAACGTGGACAGGTGTAACTGTCAGACCATGATGCACGAGTGTATGAAAATAAAAAGTGCGTAAACACCGGGTTTTTTTTCATTTTTAGTTTTCAACTAATATGTGGAAAGAAAAACAGAGCGTAGTTTTAATTTGATTTTAATGAACTCTACGGTGAGTAAAAACATGTACTACCTACAAAGATTTTTTTTTTTTGAAGTTACATTATGAATTGTTGTTACACATTAAGTGTTATTAACGTACAACATTCAAAGTCCATAATGATGTTTTAAATTTAAAGCAAAATGTATTTAAACTTGAGTTACGGCAGTATATCTTCCTTCAAAGACTGATTTTTGCGGTATCATTACTATGGAAAAGATTTGATGGAAAAGCTGAATTTTATTTATATATTTAAGTTTTAAAAAATAATGAATTCACAATATATTTTTTTTTTGTTAACTGGGTTAAAATTGATTAGCTAATTGTTCGAAAATGTATTTAAATTCAGAAAAACATGATACATATTTCAAGGCACAAAAGAGAGTCAACATCTGTTTTTAATTATTCAACTTACACGGAAAAGCAGAACAGCTGTTTTCGAAGGCCGCTACACATAGTGTAGAGAGAACACATGGAGAAATGTGGGTAGGGGAAAAATATTTTGAAGCCATTTGATTTATTATACCCTCCAAAAAAAAAAAGAATTAGAGGGTATATTCACTTTGCCATTTCATGTGTCACAAAGCGAAATATCCCTCTAAGACTCCATAAAATATATATATTCGTGATCAGTGATCAAATCTAAGACGAACTGAGCATGTCTGAGCATGTCCGTCCGTCTGTGGAAATCACTATACAGTCCAAACGAAAAAAGCCACACCCTTGAAATTTGGTATAAATATATATTTAAGGATAGTACAGGTCAAGTTGGGAAATGGGCTAAATCGGGCAAGAGGGAACCAAGTTCCCCTAAGAACAACTAAACCAACCTTTAAAAAACACCATAATTTTTAAGAAGATCCAACGCGTTAAACTTGGAGCCATTAAATAAATAAAAAAATTGGACCCCGCCCCCTTTAGTGGGCGTTATTATATGCAAAAACAGTGTAAAAAATTAAAAAATTGTTTTACTTAAGCCTACATTCCTTAAAAATAACATTTTTAAGCTTTATGACGAAGCTGAGACGTAAAGTGGTACTACTCTGTCCTACCCCCTCGTCCCTCTTTGCACCCTAAATGACCCTATAAAAAAATAAATTTTTTTTTTTGAAATTTTGTATATAATTATACCAAACATTTATTTTTAGAAATTTATAGCACAGGTGATATGTTTCCCCCACAGCCCTTGCCAGAGCGACCCGCCAAAATACAGGTTTAATACCCTCCAAAGAGAATTGGACCCCATAAAGTATATATATATATTCTTGATCAGTGATGAAGTCTAAGACGGTTTAGGAATGCCCATACGTTCGTCTGTGGAAAACATGATACTGTCTATTTTTGAACACCGCCCCCTTTAGTGGGCGTTGACGTACGCCGTACGGAATTCTCTCCCATCAAGTTAAACATTTTAAATTCACTTACTAAAGGAGGAGGGTATTTAAGATTCGACGAATATATCGTTTTTACTTCTTTTTGTTTTTTTCTTTTGTTTTATAAAACAAAGATCTTGTTGAAAAACAATGAAATATGCTCAAGTGATATTAGGGAACTTTCGAAAGACTTTGTATGAAAATTGATCTCTTTTTAGATATACACTCTCTTTACTCTTATTAATACTGCTGCAATGCACCACCTGAGAGCTGGTCCCAGATACAAATAAAAACAAAAACCGTAAATGGAACAAAAATTCAGAAAATGGGTCATAAAGAAAATAAGCAAAATGGCAACACATAAATTTAATTTGTGTTATCATCAAATTATTATTCTTGCAATTCTCATTTGTTTTACAATAAAATGTGTATAAATAAAAGCTGCCCACATTCAATTAAGCCGTCTAATAAATGTTGATAAGCAAAAATACACATGACTAATGATGATAAAAGTGTAGCGGCTTTCGAAAACAGTTGTTCTGATGTGATGTGTAAATTTTTTTGAGGAGTAGGACCAGCACTCAAGGGATGACCCCTATATATGCAATGCATTGCGCCGGAACTGAAAACGAGGGGATAGTATTGAGGGTACAGATTAGGAAAGATGAGAAGATAGACATTGTTTTTTTTTTTTTTTTTTTTTTTTTTTTTTTTTAGCTATTTCAACCTTTTACTTCGCCGGCTAATTTTTGCTAATTTTGCATTATTAATTAACATTGATTTTAGCTTTTCCTTATAACTTGAAATATTTATCATGCCTTTAACACGTTACGAAGTCTAGGCTATAAATTTTTAATGAATTTTAATATTTAAAAAAATTCATTTACCCCGAGTGGGATAGTTTTCATAACATAATTTTATTCCGCATGTTTTCCTTTATATGAAGTATATTTTGTTCCTGTTATACAACGATTTGTAGTTATTAAAGAACTAAAAGCTATTTTCAACTTTTTCTGACACGTAAAACTCTCATTCAGTTTTATTAACAAAAAAAAAAATATTGACATTTTTATAATTTATTGCGCAAAGAGAGCTTTAAAGAAGCCTTGTGACTTCCAATTGAAAGTTGAAAATTTTTTCTTGAAGAAATAAAAGTATTTTCATTGTGAATGTTGTTAAGTAACTTGGCAGATACTGCCATGCCACCCAAAATTCCATGATAAATTGGAAAATAATTATTTAATCGAGCAATAAATTTATGGCTAAAGGCTCCATTAAACAATCAGTCGATTAACTGTTCATTGTAGCATTAAACCAGTAGAACCTGACATCGTTACATATTTTGTGTGCAAATTTTAAGATATTTTAATCACCTAAACTGATCTGGTTTCAACTTTTTCTCTTCCACTTGCTTAGCCAGGCGTGGCGCTTGATTTAAAAAAAGTGCGACACCTATAAAATGTTAAACATACAGCGAATAATCTAGAGGTTTATGGAGTTTTGCTTTTAAATTGAAAATTGTTTCGGTTTTAATATATTTTTTTTTTTGCTATTCATAACCGAAAATATTTATTTGCTTTTTAGAAAAAAAGTTTCCATTAGCCATTTCCCGTGGTGTGATTTGCATTTTATCAAATTTTATTATGTGTCGGCATGTTTGTGTGTGTGTGGGGTCATGTGCAAAAATTCTAGTTAAATTTTAATTATTCATAAATTTTTAAAATGTATAAATATTTTAGTTTTCCCAAAAAAAAAATTTTGTTGCATGATGTTCACATTTGAAATGCTTAACGTATTCGCACGTATGGCCGTAAGTTAAGCGGAAACATTGGTAATTTTTCTTTTCTGGTTTTTTTTTTAAATTAATATTTTTAATGAATTGAAAAAGTTTGAAGTTAACTTTATTACTTTGTTTAAGCAGAGAAAAACTTTATGATTTTTTTTCGTGTGTTATTTTTCCACAAAATTGCATGCTAATAAACAAAAAAAACGTATGTGTGAGTGTAGGTGCATATGTATGTGTGTGCGTGTGTGTGTACATTATTAAATAAAATAGAAAATATGAAGAGAAGTTTGTTGAAAAATTCAAAAATTCAAAATCATTAGCAAAGTGATTTAGCACAGTGTTTTAGTTTATGCTAAAGTTTTTATTAATTTAAAATAATAATTTGCATTCATAATGAGTTTTTTGTTTTCCATGAAACTTTATTTCCTACTCTAGAAAAATTTAATTATATTTAGATTAAATATAAAATACATTTTAGTGTCAATATTCGTAGAAAGCAGCATATAAGTTGACTTTTGTAACTCCCTTTTTGTTTAGCAGGGACAACAACCTTTTTTTAGTAGAGACAGCACCCTAAATATGCACTTATAGGTTTTTACCCCCAAATTAAAAATTTTTTAGATCAAATTAAAATATTTTAAATTCAAACTCAATTTTTTTCAAAACAAATTAACATTTACTTCAAACAAATTAAATTATTTTTAAAATAAATTAAAATTTTTGCATATCAAATTCAAAATTTTTCATATTAAATTCACTTTTTTTAATTTAAAATTAAGTATTTTCGTTTTCATATTCAATTGTTTTTAAAGTTTGTTTAATTGTTGTTTAAAACTAAGTTGTTTTATGTATGTTTCTTAGTGTTCATATAACGCGGGAGAC
This sequence comes from Linnaemya tessellans, assembly GCA_951800035.1. Lineage (NCBI taxonomy): Eukaryota > Metazoa > Arthropoda > Insecta > Diptera > Tachinidae > Linnaemya > Linnaemya tessellans. Next base: position 17,398,239 of record OX637533.1, on the reverse strand, counting down.
CAGTGGAATATATATCTTCCAATTCTGTACCGTTATACACAGTAAAAAGTTTTGAACTACATTTACTATCAAATCTAAAAAATAAGTTCATTTGAATGTAATGAAATTTAAAAAAAAAGGAAGAAAGCTTTGAAATTAAGTTAATTCATATTTTTATATTTATTCTATTAAATTTTAAAATTTCATTCAAAGCTAGTTCATAGTAGTACTAATCGAAAAGTTTAAAAATTAAACTACGACCCACAGAAATACGTTAAATAAGAACTTAATACACATAAATTATTTTTTATAAATTAGGCTTTAATTTTTTAAGCTTTTAATATTGAATTAAAAAACATATGAATTTGGACTTTAATAATTTGAATTTGAAAAGAAAAACATTGAATTATAAATGAAAAAATTTAATTTAAAAAGGAAAATGTTTAATTCGTGTTGAAAATAATTCAAATTACTTTGAAAAAAAAGTTAATTTGTTTTGAAAATAATTTAATTTAATTTAATTTGAAAAAAGTTGAATTTGTTCCGAAAATGGGTTAATTTGAGAGTAAAAACCTATACATTGTCATGGAAGTGGGAAGGAGGCAATGGAACAGATAAAGAGATGAGATGATATAGAATTTGTTCTAGCAATTTTTTGTTACTTCCCCGGCGAATTTTTGGTAAAATACTGATGAAGTAGGGTGCTGTAGTGCCCCTTTTAGTACGCACGACAGAGTCAATCGCTCTCGAAATTTGTGTTTCGCCATTGAAAGAGGCTGCTAACAACTGCACAACCACGCAATAATGCAGTTCACAAAAATTCACGACTTAGTGCGGTATCGAACCCCGGATTTTCTCCTTCATAACCAACAGTACCGCCTTTAAAACATATTAAATATATTGAACATGCAAAATAGATTTCTTTTTTTATACATATTTGGGAATTTGTTGTTTAAGACAAAATTTTTAATTTTCTTAATTTTACAAAAAAAAAGTTCAAAATTTATTATTGAGGGCTGCAGTCAGTTCCTATGCGCATTTCACTAGGACTAATGCAAATCATCAGGGACGCTTTACCCAACATTTTTTTTAAAATAACTAAAGATATTCTGCCTTATTCCGTAACTATTTGTCAATGCCAGGTCAAGACAATATTAGAAATGGCACGCTATCTGGTCCTGGTTGTGAAGAACAATTAACTATTCTGACAGCCTATGATTACGCCTTAATTGAGTTTATCGCAATTAACAGCATTATTGAGCTCAATTACCCATAAAAAAATGTAATTAGCTAATTGATTAATTAACGCTTAATTGTCTATAAAATTGAGCAGCACTGTAAAAGTTTGTTTAGTGAGCACCATAATGCCTACTGAACAAACTTTATGAAACTTGACAACTCATATGTAAACAAATTCACAGAAAAAATGGCGAGTCAAGTTGAGGGTGAGTTTTTAAAAAAAAAAATTTTTTATTAACAATTAAAACAAATGAAAAATAAAAAATGTATTACGTACAATAACAGCAAACTCTTTTTAAAAGTCAAACTTTGTTCCATTTTCGCAAAATTTTAACCACAAATTTTCACAAGCAAAATGTAAACAACACCTTTTGTCAGCTGCTGTCAAACGCTAATTGTGTTAGCTATATTGTGTATGTGTGAACACTTTTCAATTAACTTATTATTGAGTCAATTAAAAACCCATGTCTAACACCATATCAGCCTTGCATATATTGCAAAAGAAAAGGAAGTGTTTTATTTTTGCTGTTGTCTCGACGTGACGTTGACAAATATTTACGGAATAAGGATGATTATGTTAAACGTCGACTCAATTGAATCAGCAGCTTGAGCAAATATCTAAGAAATTTTAATTGTTTAAAGGTTACTTGATGATCTGCCTTAGCCCCAGAAGAATACGCATATGAACTGGTTACAGTCCTCAATAATCAATTTTGAACTTTTTTCGTAAATTTGGGAAAAGTCTCAGCACGTATAAAATTAATAAAATATAAAATCGTTATTTTAAATATTAAGATTCACATTTTTCCTCAGATTTTTTTCCCCCACTGAGAAAATTGAGATTTAAAAAAAAAGTATTCTCAAGATCTCGATGTTCTGAGCTCCTAGGAAGCTTCCCTGACTACTGAGAGGATGTTACTATGGCTGTATATACCATGAAGGAAACGTGGGGTTAACTGTATCCATGTAAATATTTTTGTCAACAATTATGGTGTCTTTTTGGTGACACTGTCATCAAATTGTTTTTTTTTTGCTTTTGTTTTTGATAGGTAGAGAAAAATTGTTGACGGTTTAAACAAATCATCAAGGTGATGGACTCAAAATCGGTGGGTAGACGACGGCAGCAGCTGACCTCGGTGATACCGTCAATAGTAAGTCAGTACAATCTTACTATTGACATTTTCCCCATATGGTCCCATAAGAACTACCTAGTCAGTATTGACGCAGTCCACTGGTAGATTTCGTAGGACAAGCCTGTGTTAAATGTCAAAAGTAGATAGCATTAGTTGGGGTATAATTTGTCAGTAGTACTGGTGACATCGTCAGTAGAGAATCAGTATAATTTTACTATTGACATTTCCTGCAGGGTACGTACATATGTATGTATGTGTGTGTGTTTGTAGCTGTGTGTGAGTGTTTGTGGCTGTATGTGTAAGAATGTGAACCACTTAAAAAGTTTGAACGGTTTGGCCGAGCGGAACCGATTTGGGGACACTTCAAAGAGTTCTATTAGATTTCCTGTGAATTGTCTCCGATTCGGAATGGAAAAATTACATGAATTAAAAAAAACCAAGAAAAAAGATTCTATTGAAAATCTTTTTATAACAGATCGATTCCACAGAGTATACAGTTCTTGACGTTGAAAAACCATGTCAACCGCCACTAACCGGGCCAAATTTTTTTTTAACCACCGAAATTAATAAGATAAGAATTTTTTATTCAGACTCAAGTTCAAATCTGCAATCTGCAAATTATTTTTTTACGAATTTTTATTAAATTCAAGACATTCCTAATAAATACTACCACCATGAAAAGTGGAAAAAGTTGGACAAGGAACACTGAAGAGATGCCGTAGTAGCCTCTAAATCAGTACTGATCCATTCTGCTAAATATTCTACTCTTAATAAAAAATAAGTTTGTAAAAAATAATTTGCAGATTTGATCTTGAGCCTGAATAACAAAATTCTTATCTTAATAAAGTGACTTTATTAATGACTTTTAAGGTGGTTGGAGAACGTAATTGATACTGAAAAATTACGTCGACTGGCCATTAACTGGGTGAAAATCAGTTGATGCGTTCGTAAGATATTACGAATTAAAAAATCCCTCCTGAAATTAAATATTTTTCATCAAATTTTTTTTTTTTTTTTTTATATTAAATTCAATTTAGATTGATCATTCGAAATTTGTTTTAAATTCATATTCCAAGGCGCAAAGGAAAGTCAATTACTAAATTTAAACAGCAGAGCAGAGCAGCTGTTTTCGAATGCCGCTACACTTTCATCATCAGTATTTTTTCACTCATGAGCATTTTTGTTTGCCACCACTTATTAAGCGACTTAGTTGAATATGATAACATTTTTTATTTTTATACAAATTTTATTCGGAAATTGCTTACGAGAATTGTATCAAAACGATCGTAACACACTTTTACTTAATACCCGTGTCACCGTTTGATTATCTGATTAACTAGTGTTTTCTGTTCTCTTATAGAAGTCGAAAAACTACATCAATCACCGTTAATCAGGTCAAAATTGTTTGATTCATTCAAAACTTAAAATTAAAATTATACTCCCATATTTATAAAAATAAAAATAAAACGTATTTTAAATCTGTTTTAAGAAAATTTTGTATGAAAAAATTTGATTAAAATACATTTCAAATTCATTTTAAATTTTATAAATACCGGGGATAATGTTTTATCAAACTATTATTAGACTTTTAAGCTCGATGAGCTTAAAAGCATAGACAACAAACCTCGTTAAGAAAGCTTTGAGGTTAAAATTAGCTTCGGAAACCCTTTAGGGTTAATTGTTTTACACATTTTTTTTTTTTCTAACTATTGTAGAGTGCAATTAATTTTTAAAAATTTTTGTCAAAAATTTTTCCCCCTATTTCTCGCTTTCCTGTTTAAGATTTCCACAATTTCATATAGAATGTGTAATATAATTTGGCTTTGACACACCAAAAACAATTTGTAAAAAAAAACTGTCTTGTTCCATTTAATTGCAACACCTTTCCCGCAATTACAGCAATTAATATGAAGAGATTAAAAATGACGCAACATCTTCGAATGACATTCATAAAAAAAGCAAAAAAAAAACAAAAACATGATATTAAAACCATTTTTAGATGGAAACAAGTTTATTCTGGAAAAAGATTATTTAAGTTATAAAATAGCCAACAATAATAATTTCATTTTATGTGCTTTCCTCATACGAGTACAAACAACTTCGAATGACTATAAAAGTGAATAAGAAATAAAATGCACAAAAAGTGTGATTGTGTTATGACCCTATTTATCAAGTATCTGACGCACGAAGAAACAAATTAAAAAGCAAAAAATAAAAATAAAAATTAAGAAGTAAATATAAATAATAAGACCCGAACAAAACAAATATTTCAAGAGAATTAAGAAAATATACGATAAAAAACAACACTAATTTTCTACAAATCTAGACTTTGAAAACGAACCGAATCCAGCACAACACAAACGTTAACATCATGTCTTGCATGTATTTGTAGTAGACACAGAAAAAATAAATTACACAAAAAAACAAACGAAACGAAAAAACACGCAAGAAGTAAATTTCTGTTTTATTACGAATTAAACATTTGCGTTTTTACACCATTTCTTACAATTCTTCACGATGTTGTTTGTTTGTGTGTGACGGCAGTGGTTCTTAACCTGACTAGAAGTGGAATACAAGGTCTAACATTTTTACAATGTTTTTGTTAAAAAGCTTCTGTTTCGCTTTTTTACTTATAGTTATTTTTCTAGGGTCCTTCACTTACGGGTCAGGTTTTACTTCTTTTTAATTAGGACCGGTAATCAGGGAATGGCCGACCAATGGTCATGCGATTTATTGTGCTGGTATTGGTTGTGGGAAGGGGCAGTTAAAGAAACAAAATTTTTTCATTCAAAATATAGTTATTACTCTCTGGGATAGAAGTAGTAGAACACAAGACTATGGAGGGTCGTGAGTTCGAGCCCGCGCTGAGTCATGAAATATTGTGTTGAATTCTTCTGATCAGCATTAGTTCATGGTCACTGAACATAATTGGCAGCGACTGACACCATCATGTACTAAAAAAGCAGAGTAACAGCACCCACCTTCGTCGGCCCTGTAGCAAAAATTAGCCGGCGAAGTAAAAGGTTGAAATAACTACAAAAAAAAAAGACTGTCTATCTTCTCATCTTTCCTAATCTGTACCCTCAATACTATCCCCTCGTTTTCAGTTCTGGCGCAATGCATTGCATATATAGGGGTCATCCCCTGAGTGCTGGTCCTACTCCTAAAAAAACAAAAAAACAAAAAAAAAATTATTTACGCCACTTGAAAATATTTTCGGAATATTTATTAAATAAACTTTTTGCTTCTAGCAAAGATTTGAAAATACTTTTGTTTGAAATATCTAATATTATTTTTAACCTTTTTGTTTAATAAAATTTACAGTTTTGCCTAAATTTTGAAGTTTAATTTATATTTTATCAGCCATGCCACAGAGTTTAATTCCTTTCGGAAACATTCGGAGTATTATCATACTCTTTTATTGGACTTCACGTGCAGCTATGAATGTATTTTTTTTTTCAAATTACTAAGTATTAATATATTTTTCAATTATTATCTGTAAGTATTTTGTATCAAACATTTTTTTATTGCTATATTAAATTCAATTAATTTTGATAGGCTAATTTTTAGAAAATTTGTTTTAAATTCTGAAAAATCACGAAAATTTTTCCAAACCACAAGAGAAAGTCAACATCAGTTTTAATTATCCAATTTTCACGGCAGAGCAGAACAGCTGTTTTCGAAGGCCGCTACACTTTCTTATTACCAGTACTTATGCAAGGTAGGCCAAAAGAAGTCATCTGATGACTCCTCCAACGTGACCAGCGCACCATGGAGTCACTTTGAACGGGTGTAATGGCTCCTCATGTATCACTAGTGGGTTTTCGGTGCTTCAGAAGCGATAGTTTTTCTTGTCCACGTACCCGCTGAGGTGGAAATGAGCTTCATCGCTCATTAAGATTTTGGTGGAAAAATCGTCCACTTCGTACTCGAGATTGAAGATGGGGAGTGTATCGTTCCATGTCTTGTTCACTTGTATTCTACATCTGTCTAGTTCACAAATGTCCAAACAGATTTGACATTTCCCGCCATTTGCAAAAATAAGAGCATCTTCCAATAGGCTGATTTCTTTTGGCCCACCTTGTTTGTATTTTTGCTTATCATGAGTTATTAGGTGGGTTAGTTGAATATGATAACAGTTTTTATTTAATTTTAGCGGAAACTAACATACGAGAACTGTATCAACCCGAAGGCAACATATTTTTAATTCGAGTGTTGCCGTTTGATTATTTTCTTCATATCCCATTTTTTTTAATGTATTTATCGTTTCGGAGATCTTTTTCATACCCTCCAAAAAAAATTGGAGGGTATATTCACGTTGTCATTCCGTTTGTAACGCAACGAAATATCTATCTGAGACCCCATGAAGTATATATATTCTTGATCAGTGATGAAATCTAAGACGATCTGGGCATGTCCGTCCATCCGTCTGTGGAAATTACGAGTCAGTCCAAGCGCAAAGAGCCACACTCCTGAAATTTGGTGTAAATATATCTTGAAGGATAGCACAGGTCAAGTTCGTAAATGGACTGAATCGGGCCAGAGGCAAATAAAGTTCCCCTAAGAAGAACTAAACCAACCTCTAACAAACAACATAATTTTTAAAGATTTTTTGGAATTTTGTTAAGCAAATTATATATTTTTATATTAAAGAAGGTCCAACGCGTTAAACTCGGAGCCATAAAATTAAAAATATAAATTTTTGGACCCCGCCCCTTTAGTGGGCGTTATTATATGCAAATATAGTGTAAAAATTTAACAAATTAAGCCTACATTCCTTAAAAATAACATATTTAATCTTTAATGACGAAGCTGCGACGTAACCTGATACTCCTCGTCCCCCTTTGCCCCTTAAATGACCCTATCAAAAACAAAAAATTTAAATAAATTTTACATTTAATTATTCCGAACATTTATTTTTGATGTTTTATGGCAAAGGTGAAATGTCTTCCCCACGGCCCTTGCCAGAGTGACCCTGCCAAAATACGGTTTTATTGCCCTCCAAAAAGAATTGAACCCCATAAAGTATATATATTCTTGATCAGTGATGAAGTCTGAGACGATCTAGCAATACCCATACGCCTGTGGAAAACGTGATATAGTTTATTTTTGGACCCCGCCCCCTTTAGTGGGCGTTGACGTACGATATTACGTAAATATTTAACAATTTGTATTCCTTAGGCCTATAAGAAGCTGAGTTGATCTCTGATCTTGCAGAGGTGAAACGTCTCCCCTACGGCCCTTCCCGGAATGACTCTTTCAAAATAGAGATTTGAAATTCGGTACAGAGATGTCTTAAAGGAACTCTGTTCCTCGAAGTTAAACATTTTAAATTTACTTACTAAATATTTGGTGGGTATTTAAGATTCGACCCAGTCGAATATAACGTTTTTACTTGTTTTTTACTTATTTCGATGTCTTCGAATTACTCGATTATTTCAATCGATTAATTAGACTTAACTAAAATTCGAGAGTGAGTAGCCAGCATTTGGCACAAAACGACTATAAAATCGCAGTTCAAGAGAGCGTCAATGAATTCAATTATCACATATATCTTAATCATCAAACAAAGAAACATTTAAGAGCCCCAGTGCCTCAATTGCCCCCAAGCTATTCCTATTCTGTGTGTGTGTGTGTGTGTGTTTACAAGCTATTATTCATCTATTTCTTCTCTATCGTACTTTTTTCAATTTACTATTGGCTTTAGATGAGGTCAATGTCTTGAGATTATAATTTACATGTCGCTCGAAACAACAAAATAACTAAAAATTTTATACGAATGATTGCAAAAGCAACTACTACAATATTTAACTCTAAAAAAATATGTAAATATTTTGGAAATTAAAAATTTATTTTTATTTCACATGCCACAATTTATGTACATTTCTTTTTTTCAAGCATGATTCAGACTCTGTTTTTTGCCCACACGTGTGTTTAACTATTTACTAACAAAAATGTGTTAAAACTTAGAAACAAGAAAATACAATTAAAGTTAAACAACTAATTTTCATGTTCATAACATATTTGTTATACATTTACTGTGGTTTGCAAACAGCGGCATGTCCCGAAATCACCCCCTTTTTAATTAATTGTTCATGTGCGGTGGTAGTCGTACATGTTTTAGGAGAAATTTCTGGTAACTTAATGAAATTTCAAACCTTGACCATGAACTTATGGAAATAAAATTTGGAAACGCTTTGAAACAAAACAAAAAAAACAGAAATATTAATAATTATATAAATTACAATAACACCTGAGACTACCTACTTACACTCATACACAACAATAATTAACTTAATGAGGGAGGGCGTGTTTTCAAAGAGCTTAAGAAGAAATAGTGTGGGAAATATACGAATGTAATAAAAAGTCCATGGCGATTCTGGGGTAAAAAGCGGAAATTGTAAAAATACTGGCAATTATAAAAAATACAATACGAGTATTATTATTCTTAACAGAAAATAAGATACAAATGTTGCTGCAACATGATGCTATACATTTTATTTTATCAAATTTCAACCACCGGCTATTTCGAATCTGGCAATACTTATGCTCTTCTCGTCTATCATAAAATTCGGCACTTTATCTCCCTTGAACGAAATGAATCGATTTACGCTTGAGCAACGTTGGAATTTATTGAAAATGTATTTGCAAAACATAGACAATTGGTCGGAAATCAATTTTTCGATTTTGCCAAAATATCATATTTTCGGATGAAGCTCATTTTAATATTGGTGAGTACGTCAATAAGCGAAAATTGCCAGATTTGGGTCTCAGAAAACACCTGTGTGAAGTTAAATTTCGAAATACACAACCCTAGACACTAACCAAGTACGGTAACAGAGCTCTGTTAGCATGTTAGCATAGCGCTGTTGAATTTAATAATAATAAAAAAAATAATTTTAATAATATACAGATTTGAATCTGGGGCCAAATTACCGCATTCAATATCGTACGAAATTACACAAATTTATATACAAATTTCGATCGATCCCTAATGCCGTAATTTGCCCCCTGAGTCTGAATAAAAAATTCTTATCATGCTAACAACATTAATAAGTTGAAAAAATAAAAATTGACATTCATAACATATAAATTTTCATTTCGGATTTTATTTCGAAAGCCATAATAAATTTGGAGTTGTTGCTTCAATATGAACTGCCAAACGAGAATTATATTTTATTTACAAAAACATATACCGCCTTATCATGAATTCCGCATGTGAAAATTTTTAAATAAAATTTATAAAATTTTACATGTTATCAACTGTTCACACTTTCGGAAATTATCATGTGATATTTTATTTATGATAAGACTGAAAGTTAATTTTTATTAATAATTTTCATCACTCAAAATCAAAACTTTTTTTCTATTTTAAAATTTATCACAAAAACATTATTAATTAATAGCCCGGCCCATGTTATCACTCGTTATCGTCTGTAGAATATATACATTTAAAACTCAGACAATATTTTGGATTTTATTTTTGTTTTAAACGAAATTGTGCTACAGAACGATATCTAGTGACATCCTGGCCCAGGCAGTATAACTTTACTGATTCGTTTCCGTAAATAAAGTTCAAAAATGCCTGGCGCAACTTCGTAAGCAGTAATTGATTTATTCTTGTATATAATGATGAGATTCTAAAATTGTGTTATTTATAAATCTGTTTCTTAATTTTTTTTCTTTTCTTTTCTTATCATTTCTATACGAATGCATTACATATTTTATTAAAGTCTGTCAGGGCAATCTAAAGTTAAAAACTGAATGCAAGATTAAAACAAAAAAATAGTCATAAAATATTCTGTAACAACTTAATTGATGCTTAACAAAAAAAATCTTAAAGTACATATAAATACATTTTTATATGTGCATGTTGTGTACTCGTACATTAATGAATTTGAATTGAATTAATAGACAGACGACTTTTCAGCAACAGCCAGCAGAGTTTACAAAGATCAATAACTTCAAGGAAATAAGAAAAATAAATTGTTTGATAATTAAAATTTACATAATAAATGCATAGATCGGATAGATAATAGCAGACTTGGTCAATTGCAATTACAAATATATGCAACTGATATTTTTTCAATTACAAATATGTAATTGTAGTTGAAAAAAATTTTAATCACAATTACATATTACAAATTGAAATTGAAAATCCTCATTACAAAATATAATTGTAATTGAAATTTCTCAATTACAAAATCCTCAGTTATAAAATGTCATTGTAATTGAAAATCCTCAATTATAAAATGTAATTGTAATCGAAAATCCTCAATTACAAAATGTAATTGTAATTGAAAATCCTCAATTACAAAATGTAATTGAATTTAAAAATCCTCAATTGTAATTGTAATTGAAAATCCTCAATTACAAAATGTAATTGTAATTGAAAATCCTCAATTACAAAATGTAATTGAATTTAAAAATCCTCAATTTCAAAATGTAATTGTAATTGAAAATTCTCAATTTCAAAATGTAATTGTAATTGAAAATCCTCAATTACAAAATGTAATTGTAATTTAACATCCTCAAATATAAAATGGAATTGTAATTGAAAGTCCTCAATTACGAAATGTAATTGTAATTGAAAATCCTCAATTATAAAATGTAATTGTTATTAAAAATCCTCAATTTCAAAATGGAATTGCAATTGAAAATCCTCAGTTTAAATATGTAATTGAAACTGAAAATCGTCAATTACAATATGTAATTGTAATTGAAAATCCTCAATTATAAAATGTAATTGTAAATGAAAAACCTCAATTACAAAATTAATATGTAATTGAAAAACCTCAATTACAAAATATATATGTAATTGAAAATCCTCATTTACAAAATGTAATTGTAATTGAAAATCCTCAATTACAATATGTAATTGAAAATCCTCGATTACAAAATGTAGTTGTAATTGAAAATCCTCAATTCCAAAATGTAATTGTAATTGAAAATCCTCAGTTTAAAAATATAATTGAAATTGAAAATTTTCAATTACAAAATTTAATTGTAATTGAAAATCCTCAATTATAATATATAATTGTAATTGAAAAACCTCAATTACAAAATATATATGTAATTGAAATTACAAAATGTAATTGTAATTCAAAATTCTCAATTATAACATGTAATTGTAATTGAAAATCTTCAATTACAAAACTTAATTGTAATTGAAAATCCTCAATTACAAAATGTAATTGTAATTGAAAATCCTCAATTACAATATGTAATTGTAATTGAAAATCCTCAATTACAAAATGTAATTGTAATTGACAATCCCCAATTACAGAATGTAATTGTAATTAATAATCCTCAATTACAAAATGTAATTGTAATTGAAAATCCTCAATTATAAAATGTAATTTTAATTGAAAATCCTTAATTATAAAATGGCATTGTAATTGAAAATCCTCAATTACAATATGTAATTGTAATTGAAAATCCTCAATTTCAAAATGTAATTGTAACTGAAAATCTTCAATTATAAAATGTAATTGTAACTGAAAATCCTAAATTACAAAATGTAATTGTAATTTAAAATGCTCAATTATAAATTTAATTGCAATTGAAGATCCTAAATTTAAAAATGTAGTGGTAATTGAAAATCCTAAATTATAAAATGGAATTGTAATTGAAAATCTTCAATTATAAAATGTAATAGTAATTGAAAATCTTCAATTATAAAATGTAATTGAAAACCTGAATTACAAAATGTAATTGTAATTGAAAGTCCTCAATTACAAACAATTTTATGTAATTGCAATAGCGTGCGTAATTAATTACAAAATGTAGTCATTACTGCCCAAACGTACTCAAATCGACTCGATAGTTTGTAATAGAAAAATCTTGCTATTTGCTTTAATCTATTACAAACTTCCGAGTCGATTCGGGAACCGTAATAAAGCTAATTGCATTGGCCGATATAAGATCCTTAAGTTAGAGTTTCTAAATTTACTTTTAGTGTCGAAGCAAAAAAAAAAAAGATCTGGCAAGGTTGTAAGTAAAAACAAAGATTGACATTCTATTTTAATTAATTTAGAACTAATGAAATGTGTAAGATATATGTGTATCTGTGTTTGTGTAGGTGTATGTGGGTTTCATGTGCATCCTCCTTTATATCCATTTAAATGGCACTTTTCGTTTCCTTTGCAACCACATCTCCTGGCATCAGTTTTATTTTTTTATCTTTCTTCTATACTATTGTTTCTTCGTTTTTTATTGCCATTAAGAAATCATAAAAGAAACAGGAAAAGAATCCATAAATCAGATCAGAGCAATCAATATTATTGGGCAGATGAATGCATAAATAAATGATGGAATGAATGAATGAATGGCTGCATAAACGAAGGTTATGATGGAAAGTTAATCATAAAAAATGTAACAGAAAAGGTGAAAGGCAATTTTTTAAATAAAATACATACAATTTGTTAAATAAAACGAAATAACTGAAGCTATCAGCGTTATTATAAAATATGTATAGTACAGATACAGCTATACGAGTTCAAATGTATGATACATTACTTACGATTAACAGTGGGAGACGCTAAGAACAAATTTTTATTGAAAATTTGAAGATATGAAAAATGAACAAGCAATCGATTTTTATAGCATAAAAAATAATTTTCTTGCTGAAGTTTAAATTGCGGAACGAAAGTTCTTTAATTTTTCTGTTTTTAATGTTCATAAATATTTCCGTTCGATGATTAGTTGAATCAGTTTCATAAATGAATGAATTTGTTACTCTAGAGAAATGAAAATACTAGATGAAAAGTAAGTTTCCACTATGAGCAAACTAAGTTGATTAGAGGAAATTATGTCGAAGTGTTTCCATTATGTTATAGGAAATTTTGGGTTCGAAATCAATTTGACATTTGTATTGTTTACTTATTTTTAGCATAAGCAAAAAGCAGAAATTTTCAACTTGAAATGGAAAAATAAAAAGAAAAGCTATAAAAATGCAAAAACAAAATTTAATTTTTTGTAAATTATATTCAATAAATAAAATCAGCGTCATTTTATTCGTATTTAAATGTCACTTTTTCGGATTTGCAATTCACCAGTAATGGATGCCTCAAGGTTGCATTTGTAAGAAGAGCTGTCGACAAGGCAAATTTGGATCAAATTAAGATAATTTGGATCAAATTGAGATAATTTGGATCAAATTGAGATAATTTGGATCAAATTGAGATAATTTGGATCAAATTGAGATAATTTGCTCATATGAAAAATATATGGGAAATTATGACACAAATTACTTAATTTGGGCAAATGAAATGATTTGGCGGAAATCACGTAGATTGAAACGTACTATAAGAATCTGCTGGTAAACTTAGCTTTACAGATTTTGTTGCATTTAAAAGACTTTAAATTTTATTAATTCGAATTAATTATGGTTAAAATTAATTCATTATTTGGATTATTGCATCGCACTATATGCGATTAATGGACGTACTAAAAAAGATGGTGATCGGTATATTTACGTTTGAATTACGAAAATTGTCGTATTTAACTTTCATTTAATGGATCCGCAATCTAACGTTTTTTTTTCAACTAGTGCTTATTTCGTGAATGGTAACACTTAGCTCATGTCTGATTTGACAGATAATTAGTTTTCGCTTCGCTAAGTGGGTCTGCGATCGACTTACAGAAGATGCCGATTTTGCAAAAAAAAATCATCTTTTCAGATGAAGCTCATTTTGATCTTGGCGGGTATGTAAACAAGCAAAATTCCCGCATTTGGGGCGCAGAAAACCCGCACGCATACATTGAAAAGCCGACGCACCCAAAACGAGTCACTGTTTGGTGCGGATTTTGGTCCAGAGGCATAATTGGGCCATTTTTCTTCGAAAATGAGCAAGGAGTGGCCGTTACAGTCAATGGCGATCGTTATCGGGCCATGTTGAACGAATTTTTGTTCACAAAAATTGAAGAGGAGGATATTGGCAACATTTGGTTTCAACAGGACGACGCTACGTGCCACACAGCCGAAGCTGCACTCGGTGTTTTGCGCCCTGTTTTTGAAGATCGCATTATCAGCCGCAGAGCTGATGTCGTTTGGCCAACTCGGAGCTGCGATTTGACACCGTTGGACTATTATTTGTGGGGTGCCGTCAAAGATAAGTGTTACGCCGACAAGCCAGAGACAATTGACGCTTTAAAGGGCAATATTCGTGAAACCATTGGAGAAATACAGCTGTACACAATCGATAAGGTGCTTAAAAATTGGACCGATCGTGTAGGCTACTGCATGGCCAGCCGAGGCAGCCATTTGAATGAAATTATTTTCCATTATTAACCGGAAGGATAGCACTTTCAAATAAAAAAAAAATTTGAGAAAATATTTAGTAGTTTTTTTTATAGCATTTAAAAAAAAAAAAAAGTTATTTGGCGGGCCCTATATAATTACAATAAATAACATTTAAATCTGTACAAGAAGTATGTTCGAAAAATAAGGAGAATTTTTTTTTTATCTTGGACCAGCACTCAGGGGATGACCCCTATATATGCAATGCATTGCGCCGGAACTGAAAACGAGGGGATAGTATTGAGGGGACAGATTAGGAAAGATGAGAAGATAGACAGTTGTTTTTGTAGCTATTTCAACCTTTTACTTCGCCGGCTAATTTTTGCTACAGGGCCGGCGAATAAAGGTTGTCACAATAAATTGTATAAAAGACTTTGTGTAAAAAATTAAGTGCTGAGAAGTGCTTGAAAAGTTGACAGTGGCTTACGGTGATTGTATTCTAGATTCAGAAAAAGATTTACGAGCTTTTCAAAGAACTTCAAAAATATGTGAATGACACTGACATAAGTGTGTGTATGTCATTCACATCTTCGTATTAGAGCACATCAACAAAAAATTGTTATTGAATTGTTGTTGAAAATTGTTACGGAGAATCGTCGAATTACAGGACGATGGCACATCGGTTGGCTGATGTTATGAAATTGTTTCAGAAATTTAGAGCATAAAGCGCGTTGCATATGATTCTCGACCAAAAACCCGATTTTTTTTCCAACAGCACAGAAAATAGGTCTCGGCCAGCACATTCACCAGATTTGAGCCCCTGGTTTTGAATTTCGACAAAAAAAAACGGGTTTCTTTTTGTTTTGTGGCCAACATCATCGAAAATAGTCCTCGGCCACCGTATTCACCAGATTAGATTTGATTACCTGAGAATTTTTGAGACAAACCCATGAAAGCACATCGTTTTCGGAAGATTGAGGAAATAAAAACGGAATTGCTGAGAGAACTGAGACTGCATGTCAAGGACTAGAGGTGGACTACTTTAAAGGGGACAAAATAGAAATTGAAATAAATATTTTTTGTTCTTAAAATCGTTTATTCGACATATTGTCTCAATTGAATTAGTGCTTTTTGTTTATGTGGTCAAGTATGTCTATATGCCTGCATTTCATTGGTTCTTGCACCAAATCATCAGTAGACTTTAACCTAATTCCAAAATAACAAAACCTCTTAGCTTATACATAAACTCCCAAAAATGAATTGAGAATTACACAAGCAAAACCATAGAATTTGAAATTCAAGAAAACACAACAAACAAATTTTATTCCATATAAATGTATTTTTGGAAAAACATCAGCAATACTTTAAACCTTAATTTTGTTTAAAATTTTTTTTCACAGTTAAAAACATTTGTATAAATCTTATAAATTTTACAAAAACATTTTGTTATGGGTGTAAAAAAATTTTTGATATATTCTTTTTTTTTAAATATACGAAGATCCCTTGAAAAGGTAAATAATAATCACGAAACGAAACAAAAAAAATGTGTGTGAAGATAAATTAAAATAGACTTGTGTTGAACTCTTTCATCCACTCGTTTTTGGCAAGAACCTTTGATCAAACCCATTTAAGTTACATTGTTTTGATAATGGGTTCTTGGCAAAAACGAACGGATGAAAGAGTTCGTCACAAGTCTAAATTAAAATATCTATTAGCGAAGACGCAAACCAAAAGTTGTACCACACCTATTCTGCAGTTAACTGAGCTCTGTTAACCCCTTAACATTTGAAGTAAAATTTAATTAAGTTCCTTTGGAAGACAAAATCTAGGAACTGCCCAAACTAGTGAATTGAAATTAGGGGCCACCGTAATTCGATTCGAAACAAAATAATGTGCGTGAAGATAAACTTAAATTTACATTAGCGAAGACGTAAACCAAAAGTTGAACCAAACCTATTCTGCAGTTGACAGAACTCTGTTAACTACTGGGAGTGACATTTCTTTTTTTTTTAGGAGTAGGACCAGCACTCAGGGGATGACCCCTATATATGCAATGCATTGCTCCGGAACTGAAAACGAGGGGATAGTATTGAGGGGACAGATTAGGAAAGATGAGAAGATAGACAGTTGTTTTTGTAGCTATTTCATCCTTTTACTTCGCGGCTAATTTTTGCTACAGGGCCGAGTGAAATTTGATTATATTCAGTTGAAAGCCAAAATCTTGGAGCAGGAGCCAGTTTTGATCAAACTAGTGAGTAGAAATTGCCAATTTGGAATTGGCCCAAGAAATACTTAGTGAATATATACTTAAGGGATGTATTGAAAATATAAAATATTGTAAAAACATTCATTTGACAAAAATATTTTCCTGGAGAGGTTTTCGGTCATTGTGGAAAAATGGATATGGATGCACATATGCCACTATCCACAAATGAAGGCCCAGGAAACCCTTTATATCGCAGAAAAAGTCGTATATCTGAAATAATTTTGAAATCCGAATATCAATTTTAAAAAAAAATTTAAAAAGTTGGCTTGAGAGGATTAATGATCATAATTTAGGCATTATAAAAAAATGGGGATGGGTACAGATATGCCACTACGCACAAATGAAGGCCCAGGAAGAGTTTTACAATTTTTGTGTACAAAAAATCAAAACCAATAGCCAATAGCTATACCAATGTATTAATATATTATGAAAGCTATGGACCTTGTTGCCTGTTCCGCTAATTTTTTCAAGGTGGGTCCAAAATTGTGGCCGGTATTCCTTTTGGAATACAAACACTGCGATTTTTCATGCTTAACAGACTTGGTTTGTTAACGTACTTGGTTTGTGTCTAGGGTTATAAATTTCGAAATTAAAGTTCACACACATTTAAAAATAATTTTTTTTTGTTAATAAAATGTATCATAAAATTCAAAAATTTTACTTACCATTTACGATGATGACAAAAATGATCGCTATAAAAATCATTTTTAGGCCACATTTTGTTGATGACATTCTTTGTGTCGTAATGGCCGAAAAATGTTGCTGGCAATTATGATGATTGTTTACAGGATGTTTAAAGGATTTAAAATTAGAAAACACACACACAGACACACTCTTATTTAGCAGAAAAAAATTCAAATTGTTTGCTGTATTTGAAAAATTTTTGTAACATCAGTGCCCAAACAAAAACGAATGACGTTTTTATAAATTGCTGCTGTATTTTTTTTTTTTCGTTTATCTTTTGTTGTGTTTGTTTAAAATTTTGACCGGGGGATATAAGGAAGTATTCGACCGACCACACAACAAATAAATTTGTTTAGATTTTAATGGCGAAATTGGTGGTGTGTGGGCGGGCTGATGGGCTGATGGTTGGTTAAAATAAAACTTAAACAAAATATTTGGTCGCACACGTTTTTTAAGTTTTTAGCCATCAATGTTAGTTGCTGTTATAGTCCTATTTTAGTGGCAGCAGCAGCAGCAGCAGTAGTGGTGGTGGGTATTATAATACAAACAATGATGCATAACGAACACGAATGGATTACAGATGATGTTGCGAGTTTTAATATTTTTTCTATTTGATTTTTTGTTTTAATTGAGCGTTTTTTCTCTCTGTGGGCTTTAAGGAAGCAGATCCTTTTAAATGCGTTTTTAGGGGGGAGATGGGGGAAAGTATAACAACAACAGCGGATATTTTTTTGCTATAAATCCGTTTCGTTGTTGGTAAATTATTGTATACACTTTCGACTGGCAGTTGCTTTAAATGAGATTTCACATCCACACAACAATAAAAAAAAACAAAGAAATATATTTTCTTTTTTTTTATATCTATGGAGTTGTTACTTTTTTGTATGGCAGAATGGCATCATCATCAGTTTACAAACGGAGGAAAGAAATATGTTGAAAAAATAAAAACAAATATTTTTGTAAACTGTTTAGGTTTATGCTGAATTTACCAGTGACAAAATAGATCCCAATCAATACGGCATAACAATTTTCGAAAAAGAAAAATCTCTGTTTGACATGCCAGTCAAACCAGCCGAGTATTATGGTGGATACAAAAAAGTATAGAATATTTTAAAGATATTTGCAATTTGTATCTTCTTTTTTTTGTATAAACAAATACTAATTGAACGCTATCGAATATTTAGTTTTAAATATTGTGATAGTTTTTAATTTTTTGTTGTGCGGTTTTATTTTTAGATTTTTGTTTTAGTTGTTATTTATTGCATTTTTAGGTTGCCCATTTTGGTTTCGTAAAACATTTTTTCCGTAATTGGTGGAAAAATCTGGAAAAGAAGAAAATAAAAAAGAATATAAATATTTGTTGAAGTTTTCACAGTTAATAAACAAAAACTATCGCAAAAATATATAATTAATACATATCGAGCCATAACGGCGAAAAAAAATGTTAAGCTGCATGATGTTCGAAAATCTATTATTTACTATAATTTGCACCATCTATCAAAATATTAAAGTCGTATCAAGTTCCATTACGGAAATACAGCAAGATATTTTAACTTCAATACATTCTTGGTTAAAATTTTAGGTTAGATTGAAATTCTCTTTATCAAATCTGGTGTCAAAAACTGAAAGAAACAATCCCTTATACCTATTCTGTAACTAATTGTCAAAGTCGTGGCAAGACAATTTCAAAAATAGGACAATTTCCTACTCCTTGTGGACTAGAACTAATCTGACAGCCTGTGGCTACTCCTTAAGACATTTTATATAGCAAAAGGTTGTTAGAAATTGTCAATTACTGAATAAAATGAGCACAGAAGAGCCGTATTTTTGAAGTTGTTTCAACGTGACGTTAACAAATAGTTACAAAATAAAAAAGAATAGCTTGTTAACGACAAATTATTATTACCAATTTCACTAAATTAACTGATTTTGAATGATATCAAGAATATTTTAAAATAAGTTTACCGGCACAAATATTATAGTCTTATAGCAAATTTTTTTAAACTATTAACATCACATATCAAGTCTCCCATACACGTTCCACTTGAATTGGCCACACATTGAAAGATTTTCATTCAACTGTCAAATTTATATTTTTATACCTATTACATTTATAAATAAAAACTTAACTTTTTGCTTGCAAAAGGAAACTCCAAACATAAAATTCGACAGCTGGTCAACACACGCAGTACAACCAACTTGAAAGACTTACCAGTCAACTTGAAAAAATAAACACTATTTTCCAAAAAAAAATTTTAAATCATTTTCAATAGTATTTATTTAAAGTTAATGTCCCAACTTAAATGCATTTTGAAAAACAATTCTGCTCTTTATCAGCAAATAAATTTACCATTTTCAATTCTTGGAAATGTTCCTATTCAGCACTTTATGCCCAATTTTATTTTTTCACTTGTAACGCACTAAAATTTCTATTTTCTTTACTTTAAATTGCACTAATTTAACATTATTTATCCATATATTTTTTAGAGTTGTATGAGGTGAAAAAAAATTTATTGGCGCAAAAATAATTTGCAATCAGCTGTTTTATAGTACAAAATTTCCATTGAGTGCAATTCCTTTATACTGCTCAGTATCCACTCAATTACTGGATTTTACCGGAAATCTACTCAAACCTAATCATTAAAATTAAGTAAAGACGGAAAGAAACAATTAGCATTACGATAGAATATTTTAAAGAAATATTAAGTTAAAGTGAAGTATTATAATTACATCTCCTGCATTTATTTTGATATCCTAAGACAAGAAACTTTTCGGTTCATCGTATTGAAATTTAGCCGCTAGAGCAAAAGCTAGACATGAAAGATGTTAAAGCAAATAAGGCACTGTTGACAGTATTTTGTAAGTGTTTTGCTTTAATAAACATTGAAATAATACCTACATTTTTAACCCACCAAAAAACAAAAGTTGAACGGTATATTCATTTTGTCATTCCGTGTGTAACGCAGTGAAATATCCCTCTAAGACCCCATAAAGTACCTATACATATTCTTGATCAGTGATGAAATCTAAGACGATCTGGCCATGCCCGTCCGTACGTCTGTGGAAATCACGATTCAGTCAAAACGAAAAGAGCCATACCCTTGAAATTTAGTATAAATATATTCTAAAATGTAGCACAGGTCAAGTTCTTAAATGGGCTAAATCGAGCCAGAAGGAAAAATGTTCCCCTAAGAAGAACTAAACCAACTTCAAAAAAACAGCATTATTTGTAATTTTGTTAAGCAAATGATTTTTATGTCAAAGAAGATCCAACGCGTTAAACTGGGAGCTATAATATTTAAAAAATTTATTTTACCGGCCGATATAAAATATTACATGTAAAAAGAGTGTAATTATTTAATAAATTGTATAATGTAAGTCTACATTCCTTAAAAATTAAATTTTAAAGTTTTTTTGACGAAGCTGAGATGTGCTCTGATCTTTCTCAAGCCCCCTCCACATTTGCAAACTAAAAGACCTTATTAAAAATTATATATTTTTTTTTTCATTTAATAACACCAAAAATTTCATGGCAAAGGCCTCTCCGGGAGCGACCCGAACAAAATACAAATTTTTATTTACTAAATATTTGAAGGGTATTTAAAATTAGACCCGGTCGAATATAACGTTCTTACTTGTTTTATATTAAATTAGGAGTGTTTAAAAATTGTCTTTCTCGAATATAACGTTCTTACTTGTTTTATATTAAATTGGGAGTGTTTAAAAATTTCCTGTCTTTAATAATTCAAATATTTATTGTAATAAATTTTATTTCAAAACTGCAATTAATGAAAATTTACTTTTTATTATTCTTTTTCATATTAAAGTCATATTATTGTAGTCATAAATTTATTATCTTGTTGCTCCAGATACAAGCAAAATAATTTCAATTAGAGAACAAGTATTCATTCACACCAGAGACGTCTTCTAGTATTGAAATAAAATTAACGACTTTTCGTTAAAATAGAAAAAAAAACTTTTAAACAATTATGCTGGTTTTGTGACTTGCAATTGCTGTTAATGTATTTGTTTTATAAATATGTAAAATAAATAGTACTTTTGAATTTATTATCTTTACAAGCACAGTTTTATGTGAAAAATATCACGAAATGTGCTTATGAGTACAACAAAGAAAAATAACTTAAAACTATAAAGACAATAAGGGGGAATTATTTAGGTTAAAAACAGATTTTTCCATTTTGACAATAAAATTGTTAATAAAAGAAAAATGTATTTTGATAATTCTGTTTGAAAGTGTTGTAACACAGAACATTAAAAATGTAATGGCATCAAATTGACTAGAAATTTCAGGCTTCAAAAACAAAAATTGTTTCAAACAGTTTTATTAACATGTGCCAGGCAGTGTAATACAATCGTTAAAAATACACGAAATTTTTATTTTTAAATAATTAATTGGTTTGATGTATAAGTTGAAATCGTACATTGAAGATACATAAATATATGGCCAGAAATTTATGGGGGATAATTAAATCAGCATCTAAACTGGTTCCGAAAATCGCACACACCATGTGTTAGTCTTTGGCTAAGTTTTTAAACAAATGTTTTATATTAACTAGTCATTTGACTTAATGAGAAGAAGTACATCTTGAACTTTAAATTTATTGAGAGCAAAATTGAATTTTAATAAATTACCAGTTACATATTTGTGCAAATCTTATATTCCCCAAACATTTTTCGAAGCTGTTGCACACTTACCTAAGTAAATGAAATTTGATCAATGAAAACACTTTGAAATTAATATATATTTTATATATTTATTTATTTTTTATTAGTCGTAATTGTATTTCGGAGTATAATAATACGTTGGCTATAATTATAAATAATGTTATTTTAAAAACAAACTAGAAAGCTTATTTTAATATACAAAGTATCAAAAAGTAATTCGATAGAAAGTTAATCAAAAAGAACTTTAATTGTAATTAAAGCGAATTTTTTATTTATTTTTATTTTATATGAAAAAGTAAACGGAGCAATTTGAATGTATGAAATGTTTAAACTATAAACACAAATAATTTTTAATGTTCGTTATATGGTGTTATAGAACGCTATAACCAATAATACTTAATATTTTTATTTGTGTAGGCATTTCGTTTCTTATTTAAAAATAAAAAAGAAATAGCAAATTTCTTAAAAGAAACTTAAAATACAAATATGATTCGTGTTTATATGCCTAAGCAACCGACTGGTCAAGCCAAATTGTATGTAAAAATGGTAATGATGTTGCTTGTATATGAGCAGAGAATAAGCTGGGGTTTTTTATTTAATTTTTCATACGTGTTTTGCATGTAAAAAGCAAATAATTGCATTTTATACAATAAAAAAATTATAAATTTCTTTTTTTCTTTATATGTTAGTTACATATTTTGTGCTTATATGTGTGTGTAGTTGTTGTCTACTTCTTTTTGCTTTTCCCCAACGTAAGGGTGTGGTGTGAGGCTGCCAATTGTGATTTGCGTCTAGAGAACTCCATAAATTCTTCTTCCAATTTCTTACGTGATTCTTCCAATTTACGTTTTTCTTCAGCATGGTCCCTTTTAAGTTTCTCAAACTTAGCATGTAATTCTTTTTCGGACTCTTTAAGTTCGGCCTCTTTTTCTTTGACTCTTTGCACAAACATTTGACGAACTTCTTCCTCTTTGGCCTGCAATTCAGCAAGATGATTTGAACGTTTTGCTTCAAATGTCTGTTGAAAGGAAATGGGTTTGTTATCGGAATCTACATCAGAGAATCCCATTTCTTCTAGTCTCTTTTGGCGATACAATTCATAGTGTTTGGTGTGTGTTTTCTCACGCATATCCTCCATATTAGTGCGTATTAGCATTTCACGTAATTTTACGAAATCACAATGGGTTTCGTTTTCTACCTGGACAGTGCCCCAGGGATATTGACGGGCGCGTATGAGTTTATTACCCACCTTAATGAATTCTGTGGATCCTACGACGGCAAAAGGTACATGATCATTCATGGCCGAGTTCGTCTCCGCAACAGTTTCATCCTCTGTGGGAAACTGATATATATGCACACCATTATTAGACAATTCTTGCATAATTTTAGATTTAAATCTTTGCAGCTCAGCCTTGGAAATGGTATCTGCCTTGGCAATGATGGGTATAATATTCACTTTACTATCCAATTTTTTCATACACACTAAATCTAAACTCTTCAAGCCATGCCCGGTAGGGCATATGAAATACAAACAGACATGTATACGTGAATCATGACAAGCCACTAGTGAACGTTTGATTTTCAGTTCCTCTTGGAGATAAGCTTCAAATTGAGCGTCAATATAATCCACTACCGCTTTGAATGAGTCATCTTTGTTTATTTGGTCGCCATAGCCCACTGTATCGCAGATAGTTAACTTCAGACGTACATTGCTTTCCTGCAATTCATATGTGTGTGCCTTCAATTTAACATTTGGCAATGTATGAGAACTGGGTGTGGACTCGAAGCTGGTGTTGAACAGTGTGTCCATTAAAGTGGATTTACCCAGACCCGTTTCACCAATACACATCACATTGAAAACAAAACCATTTTGTACACTCTTGTTCACCAATTGATCAGGAAGGCTGTCGAAACCCACATGTCCCGACTGCTTTAAGGAACGTAAATGTATTTCCTTCTTTTGATTATAAATCTCCACTTCAGCCGTCATATTGGTATAAAAGTTTTAAATTTCACTTTAACACCACTACAGTTTTAAAATTTATTTTTTTATTACTAATATTTCTTATCAGTCGATAATTTTTTTTAATTAAATTATATTTATATTTCGTTGCTTGGCGTACTTCTGCTCAAATCGAAAATTTTTATAAGAATGCATTAAAAAATTTAGCTTTTTACATATTCTTTGCTTTCTATATTTTTCAAGCGCACTAGATATCTCTTTCGCTCTGACATGCAATGGCAGCCAACCTATGCAAATTATACACACTTTAAAAAGAGAACATTATACTGTCGACCGACATGTTGTATTGATTAAAAAGCAGAGAAGTATAACAATTGAAAAGGGAATTTGAAAAATATTAAATATACTCACTCTCTTGTTTGTTTGTGTGTAATAAAACTTTTTGTTTTCCCATATATCGCTTGAATGCAGGGATATTAAACAATATTATGAATAAATATGTAGTTTTTCTAAAAATGCAAACTTAGTTTCTGTTAAAATGCACACATTTAATGTTATTTACTCTTAAAGAATTAAGTTATTGTATAAAAATTCAGAGATGTCTGCTTCAGAAAACACTCAAAACAAGGTTGCCGTTGTGTTTCACAATTATTCTAGTTGGGAAATTACGGTAGATTGTTTCATCTAGAGATCCTAATTGACATAAATGCCCAATATATCAGTGAATATTTAAACATAGTTTGAGCTAATTTTCATAAAAATGTAAACTGTATTTAAATAAGGTTTCAGTTTTTCAGTTTAATACTACATTTAGCATTTAATAGTGATTAAAGTGTGTTAGCACAATTGAATAGTAAGAAAAATGGTACAATGAACAGCTGCTTTACAAATTTGTTGGATGTAGACAAACTATGAAAAACACATGGTAGTATGAAAAACCTAATCTGAATTTATATATACAATGTGGGGCATTTAAATCCTATTTCATTTTGCAGTGAAAAACGAAATTTTGTGTTTTAATAGAATATAAATCTAGACAACACTTATATATTCATTGATTTATTGGCCATGTGTAATTTGTTTGATAATACTGTGGGTTTTTGTAAGTAAATACAAAATTTTCGTCCTGAAGTTTATATTGAAGCAACAATAACAAGTTTGATTTATCTCTTTCAATATTTACAAAAACGTGCAGTACTTTTCCTTATTTATTTTTGAAAATAGAAATTTCACCATTCTCATATTTTAAAACACACTGTTTAAAAATTGCTAGAAAACAAAATGCTAACCATTAACTAGATGCTGGAATTAATAGCAGGAATGTTATATTCTGTTGCACTGAAGTGGTCGCGACATTCTAAATGTCGGGAGTAGTTTCATTAACAAACATTTTCAAACATCATGATGATAATTCAAATTATTCATTTGTTTTCTATATCATGCAAAATGTCCTTTAAGAAAAGTTAATAGGACAAGGTTTTTTAGCCTGATTTAAGACAATATCGAAATTCGAATATATATCCCACAAGCTATTTCGAGAAGTATATTAATGGAAGAGTTTTACTTATTATGCCAAGTCCTGCTAATGTTATCATTTAAAATAAATTGAAACCTTCTTCATTTACAGTAGAATTTACTTAGAAAAAATATTTTACGAGACCTTTAAATTTATATATTTTGCTATATATATAACGACTACCAAAACAGATATAGCCTAGACAGCAAAGACAGACATTTACCTTTTACAATATTCGGTAAAGAGTATATATAGCAAAATTTATTGCCTGTTTTTGTATATAAAATAAACATTTTCTTTTGGATATTTATATTGAAATAACAGAAAAAAAATTTAATTTGTTTTTATTTCAATATAAAACCACAAACTTTTACTTTTACTTACAAAAAACAGGTCCTTAATGTAAATTTTACTTATATGTACATACAATTTTATAATTACGTATTGTTGTGTAAACACTTTCACGAAAAGTTGGCAGCCCTGACAAAACAAAAGCACTCAAATACATAAAAAATGTTCAGAAACAAAACAATAAGAGATACTAACAAAATAAACAGTAAAAATGTCCAAATAACGTAGCAATGGAAATTACAATTTATAAATTAAATCATAACTATTACTTTTATATCAAATATTTAAGTATTTATTGTTGAAAAACGAGTTCCTATACATATAAAATAAATGATTTTTGATTGGAACTAGGAGAGAACTTGAGAATGTTAATAAGGAGAGTGTAAAATATCATAATCAATCATATACACAAATTTTAATCAAAAATGCAATATAAACAACTTTATGGCAAAGACGCAAGAAATGTAAATACATACATACTTATGCTTGTATAAAGAAACGTAAATGGTAAACAGCAGTTAATATGCATACATAGAAATATTAAGGCTTTGTAAGATGGGCTCAAATAAAGATGCTAAAAGCGAAAAATAATGATAAAAAACACACAAATTAAGACTTACTTAAAATTTGGACCGGAAAGTCATTAAAATCCACCATTGAAACACCAGACTTTTTTAATTTAACTTTTTTAGAATTAACACAACTTATTAGTTTTTTTTTCAGATATATATGTATGTATATAAATTGATTAAATACTTGATTTTTTTGTATTATTTTGTTTGCTTTTCAAACATTTTAACTTCACTTTAATACTTTATTCTTGTTTCTTTATATTCCTCTTTTAATTAAATTTTTTCCAAAATTGCCACACACTGGGAATAACTTCCTTGCTGTTGCAGAACCACAATATTAATAGCACCAAACACAGAAAATTAGTGTGATTATTTTCCTTTTATTGTGAAATTAATTTTCCATTATCACAAAAATTTCTTTTTTTTTCTCCATAAACTTTTTCAATTCCCTCGTAAACTTAGTATCCTTTTAAAGATTTATATATATTAATTAGAGGGTGAAACAGAACACAATTCAAGTGTGATTTTAGTATTTCAGATTTTTATTACAATTAATTATTTCGACCGTCACACGTTTTTAAATTGTTATTAAAGTAATTTAAATAAATTAAAAAACACAAACACTTTAATCCAGCATTCATTGCCAGTTAGACCAAAATCGCCAAACGTACGCTTTAAAATTTCCGCAGCAACTGAGCGCTTTTTCTTCCATCCAATGTTGCTAAAACTTGTTTGAGATAAATACAGCAACAACAAAAATTTCATTTTCACTCGTCTTTGTTCTATACACTCATTCGTTATTAATTTGTATCTCTCTCGCTCTGTGCATTTGACACTCTTTCCATTGGTAACTCTCTTTGTTGGAGTACAATTTCATTATTATTGTCTTTATTTACATCTCTAAATTCTTATGCATACATTGAAAAGTTAGAGTGAAACAACGACAATATTGTTACCATAACATTATTGAAAGATTAAACGAGATGCTTCTATTACAACGCCAAGTAAGGAAAACACAAAGAAATTATTTGTAAACATTGTTTGTTTTCGATGCAATTTAGTGTTGGTAAAGGCTCAGAAAAATTTTATAACCTTAATATATGTGGATCATGTTTAAATTACTGTATATGACTGTTTCACTGTAATAAAATATTACTAACAAGTAAATAGCAGAGTCTGGAGCATAAAAACACATTCATTAAAATCTTTTCTGATATTTCTGATTTTCAATACTTGTTTATACCGATATTTGTAAAATATAATTTACATATGTATGTATATCTACTAAACTAGAGATCTTTTTACAAAAATATTAAAAATTCTATTTATTAAAACTAATTTTACCTATATAATTATTAAACATTTTGTTTATTAAAATTTGTAATTTTATAAAAACACCTCGATGTCAATAAATGAAATAAAGATTAATAGAATTTAAGAGATATACTCCCACATTCATAAAAAATATGAAATGTATTTGAAATCTTGTCGGATAAATTTTGAATGAAATACATTTCAAACCTATTTTAAATTTTATGAATACGGGAGATAATATATGTACCTACACACGCTTGATTACCAAAAATATATCTTAGTTATTCCAATATTAAAAAAAAATTTAAACTTTCCAGCTCTGGAACAGTGTTTTTTGATTTTGTGATTTTTAATACCTATGAATTTCTCTCAAAAACATCAAAAAATCGAGTATATAAAGAAAAATATATTTATTTTAGTTGGTTGCTTCAATTGTCCAACCCTGGAATCGTCATTCTTCCTGAAGCATAAAATAAATTTATTTAACAACAATTAGTTTTAGTTGTTTACTTTTATATAGCAAATTTAATTTTAAATTTTCCAACTCTGGAACCATATTTTGGAATATGGTGATTTTAAATAGGAACTTATTTATGATTATCTGCAATACTGAATCCAAGACTGAAGCTTGTAGCTTTTCTGGACGCTTCGGAAGCCCGCTTTCATATATAGACAGACAGGCGGGCGTCACATATTCGACTTCCCTATTCATAAGCACCCAGAATGTAAATATAGGGTGTTTTTTATAGAGTGACTCAAGTTTAAATAAAACAAGGAAATATATTTTTAATATCAATGAAATGGGCTTTATGGGAAAGAAAACTTTATGACATTAATGTTGATATATAATTTCTGCCATGTGGCCGCCACGACTGGCGCCTACAAGGCACGATCTGGAACACCAATTTTCAATAATTAAAAAATCTTCCATAAAGTGGAAGGACACAACCCCAGTTGCTGAAAACGGTGACGAATTGGTTGATTAGAATCTTAAATGCTTTCCTGTACAGCGGCTACAGCTTCCTCAGTGCCCACTGTTCGGCTTCTCAGGGGATGCAAATTATCATTAACAGTAAACGATTATGTACGCTATAAAATGCATGAAGTGCACGATGAGCTTGACGAATAGAACAATTATTTTGATTAAAAATTTTAACAATTTGCACACGCTGCTCCGGTGTTGTGACATCTAAAAAAACACGCTTACTTTATGAGATCGCATATTAATATTGTGAAAATTACATACGAAATGACAAACCTTTCACCATTTTTGGTGAAGGGTTTAAAAAAATTTAAATTTTACTAGAGTTTGTTAAACAAATAGCAACTTTTATAGAAAATTTAAAGAGTTATCATGTGTTTCTGAATTTAATATTTCGAAAATCTTAATTGAATTTAAAATATAGATAATTTAATGTTAGAGCAGAAATGAACTGAAACAAAAATAAGATAGATTTATTGTAAAAGCCAATGAAATGCCAGTATGCAGACATGCCAAAATTGCAACTTTTAAACACATACACACACATACAGGCATATACACACACATACATGTGCATGTATAAATTTATACCACTTGTGTTAATCAGAAAATTTACCCTTTAGGAAATAAAACAATCGGTTTATAAAAACACTAATTATAAATTAACTATTTTGGAACTGACTACAAATTGGTTTAAATCTAATGCAGATATCAGCCAAACAAAAAAACCTAAATATTTTGAATTTAACTTATATTTTAAGTCATGAAATGTGGTTGAATTTTTATTTAAAATCAGTATCAACGTTGTAAAAAGATATCTTTTTTATTATTATTTAATAAAATATATATTGAAACTTAACTATTTATAAATGAATTAATAAAAAAGTGTTTTAAATACTTTAAATTAAACTGACTACAAATTGGTTGAAAAATAAGTAATTAGTAATCAAGTCATGCAGAGATGGCCAATTGACTATCGCCTATGACATGACTATGTTAATATAATGAGTCGAGGACAAGGAAAAAAGTCACTTTATACACTAGTTGTGCTTATTTAAAAACCAGTTTTAAGTTACTTAAAAATGTGTTTGACTTCCTACAGGGTTATTATAACATTTTAACACTAACAAATTTAAATCTGTTATTCAAACAACTTTTGAAGTTTAAATTTTTAACACACACACACACTCACACACGAAACACATTTAAATTACTTATGCTCTTAATTCCTTATTGTCTTGTTTTCTTTTCTATGAAATCAACGATAATAATAAATGCCTAAAATATCGTTACTCTTATGAAAAATAACAGAAGAAACATGATTTTTTACACTTCACTGCCTCCTTCCCAGCCCTATTGCCCTTGTTTTTGCTAGAACATTTTGCGGCATGTAACGTATTCAACCTTGAAAGTAAAAGGGGAAATCGCACACAGACACACACATATAAAATTCGGAGAAACTTTTTTTAAGTGATTTAAATAAAAAATAAATAAAAATTTGTAATTTACTACATGCACACACATAAAAATTCCTTAAATTTGCCGAAAAGATCCGCCAATTTACTGCCTAAATGATTAGAAAAACGTTTTTATGAATTTCCATATTAAATCCAATTACATACTTATAAATTTATGGCTCTGTAGAACAATTAAATAGTATAAAATATATTATACGTTCTAGCTATATGGAAATTATTAATATATTTACCTAGATGAGTTTTTTCTTAAAGCTTTTTCGATAACATTTTTGCACGGCCATTAATTTTTTATTAAAAATTGTAATGGGCAAATTATGGCCTTCGATATTAATAGAAATTTATTTATAAATTGTGTTGAAATTTTGATCAAATGCGATTATAAATAGGGACGTAACGATACGCCTTTTTGCCAATACGATACCGATAACCGAAAAGAATTATCGGCGATACCGATTACGATAGCGTTACGCGTATTGAATTTGAGCTCAAGTTAAATTTAACGAATCTCAAGGAGAGTACATTTTTTATTGCACAACATTACAGATTAAAACTTCATTGATATTGATATATAAAAGAGTGGGCAAATTTGAGGTTAGGAAGTAAAGGGCTTAAAAAATTTTTTTTTTGACAAAATCAGTTTTATTGATGGCAATGTAAAGTAAAGATATGGGAATTAATAATGAAATATAATGTCGGGCAAATGTTCAGCTCTTGAACGTCGGCAGACGTCCGCTCTTTTAACACAATTTTGAACCACATTTTACAAAAAAGCGGTTCTCATCAATGTAGCTCCGAGTTTCATCTTTCAGGGCGTTCATCTTTCACGGGGTTCACTCCCGCAAATCCCGTCTTTTAAATGGCTATGGAGAAAATAGTCCAGCGGCGTTAAATCACAAGAACGTGGCGGCCAATTGACATCGTCAAATCATGAAATTAAGCGACGGAGAAATTTCTCATGCAATAACTGAATTGTTTGGCTGGTTTTGGCGCCAAATGGCTGCAACCAAAGGTTACTGATGTTAACATTAGCCAATTGTAGCCACAAAAAATCGGCTATGATTTGGTAGTGCAAAGAATTCACGTTGACGATGTTTTCTTGCTTATTTTCCAAAAATATACGTGCCGATGATGCCACCTGACCGCAAATCGCAGCATACGGTCAGTTTCTTTGGATGTAATGGATTTTGTAGGACTGTTGGTGTGGACTTTGTGAGCCCACATTTCCGACAATTTGGGTTAGTTACATAATGGCCTAATTGAAAAAGGGCCTCATCACTAAAGGTGATTTTTTTAACTTCCCTCCAAGAAAATTTAAAATTAAAAAAAAAAAAAAAAATTGGGAAGTTACTGGTTTTACCCCGTTTTGAAAAAATCCTGTTTTCTCCAAATCTCAACGTTTTGAGTTCCTAGGAAGCTTTTCTGACTACTCCTGAGAGGCCGTCACTATGTCTGTATCAGCCATACCTAAATACGGGCGGCAATCGTTTTTTAGCTGTCAAAAGTTCTCATGTCCATACATTTTGTATGGAGCATACCGAAATAACGCGGCGGCAACGCTTTGCTATTGGAAAATCCGATTTTGACAGAGCGTTTTCTAATGAAGTTAGTTGAAAAAGAAAACAATTGTAACCAGAGAAAAAAAGCAAAAATTTACATAAGTGAAATAAATAATAAAAGAAAAAATTTGTGAACTTCGTATTAGAAAATGGAGATAAGAAAATATTTACAATATACATATGTATGCACGTTTGTGATTTGAACAAAATTTCAATAACAAAATCACAAATGTCGTCCGTCCAGCTGTGAAAATAATCAGGGTTGTTTAATTTGTTTGTTTGATAACCCTGTTTTTATTGTTTTTATACCCTCCAAAAAAGAATTTGGAGGGTATATTCACTTTGTCATTCCGTTTGTAACGCATCGAAATATCCATCTCAGACCCCATAAAGTATATATATTCTTGATCAGTGATGAAATCTAAGACGAACTGAGCATGTCCGTCCGTCCGTCTGTGGAAATCACGATTCAGTCCAAACGAAAAGAGCTAGACTCTTGAAATTTGGCATAAATATATTTTAAAACTTAGAGCAGGTTAAGTTCGAAGATGGGCTAAATCGGGCAAGAGGCAAAAAAGTTCCCCTAAGAAGAACTAAACCAACCCAGAAAAAACAACATAATTTTTAAAGTTTTTTGGTTATTTTGTTAAGCAAATGATATATTTTTATGTCAAATACGATCCAACGCCTTAAACTTGGAGCCATTAAATAAAATAAAAATATTTTTTGACCCCGCCCACTTCAGTGGGCGTTATTATAGGCAAAAATAGCATAAAAATTTATCAAATTGTTTTACTTAAGCCTACATTCCTTAAAAATAACACTTTTAAGCTTTAATGACGAAGCTGAGACGAAACCTGGTACTACTCTGCCCTACCCCCTCCTTCCCCTTCGCCCCCTAAATGACCCTACCAAAAAAAAATTTTTTTTAAATTTTGTATATAATCATCCCAAGCATTTATCTTTAGAGTTTTATGACTGCCTGTTGCTGCCCTACCCCCTCCTCCCCCTTTGCCCGCTAAATGACGCTATCAAAAAAAAAGAAATTTTAATTTTGTATATAATTATCCCAAGCATTTATTTTTAGAGTTTTATGAAAAAGGTGAAATGTTTCCCCCACAGCTCTTGCCAGAGCGACCCCGCCAAAATACAGTTTTTATAGCCTCCAAAGAGAATTGTGATGAAGTCTAAGACGGTCTAGCAATGCCCATACGTTCGTCTGTGGAAAACATGATATTGTATATTTTTGAACCCCGCCCCCTTTAGTGGGCGTTGACGTACGATATTATATAAAGGAACTCTGTCCCACCTAGTTAAACATTTCAAATTCACTTACTAAATATTTGGAGGGTATTTAAGATTCGACCCGGTCGAATATAACGTTTTTACTTGTTTGACATAACGTTG
Source organism: Linnaemya tessellans (assembly GCA_951800035.1). Classification (NCBI taxonomy): domain Eukaryota; kingdom Metazoa; phylum Arthropoda; class Insecta; order Diptera; family Tachinidae; genus Linnaemya; species Linnaemya tessellans. The sequence goes on along the minus strand of OX637533.1, from coordinate 17,364,872 downwards.
CCGCTTTTGTTTAGGTATGGCATTTCAGCGCTAAGGCTCAGCGGAAAAAAACGTTCTGCTTTCCGCACGTATTTAGGTATGGCTGTATGTGTGCCTGTGTGTTTGAGTGTGTACGTAATTATGAGACCCGTTTATAACTTTTGAACGGTCGTGTTTCAAAAGACTCCTTCAAACTTAATTTTCTTGTGAATTGGAACCGGTATATTTTCGGAATTCTCAAAAGAGATGGAATTCTCTTTCTCAAAATTGGTTCTTTTAAAATTACTTTTAAACGGCTCTTCTGATCGATTTCAAAAACTAATCAAAACTAATCTTGGCAATCAAAAACCACGTCGAGCGCTACCAACCAGGTCAAAAAAAGTTAATGCGTTTGTGAGAAATCGTGAGTGAAAAATTCGAAAAAGGGACTTTTTTAAAACACTGCGAAATTATATATGTGATCAATTAGTATTCTCGTTTTTTTTATAGGTATCGAAAAACTACATCAATTACCGCTTGTCATTTGGGAATTGGCTGATCTACTCGAAAAATTATAGAAGTTTTAAAATTGAAATAAAAACCATTTTTAGCGGTTAAAATTAGCGGGAAGTATCAGGGATGGTCTTTAAGATCAACCGTTTTCTATATATTTGAGAAATGCGATGTTTTCGTTCAGCTTTTTTGATAGTAAATTAAATTTTTTTTTTCAGAGTGTAACGTTACATGATTAAAATTTCCCAACATTTTACTAAAAAAAATTTAAAAAAATAACATCTCAATTTTTGACATTTCATTGTTTTACTGCCAATTTACTTTCTAACCTTAAATTTGCCCACCCTGTATTAATAAGATTTTTGGTAAAAAAAACGATATTTTCAGCTTCGTGGCTGGGCACAAGGAATGCATGAGGCAGTTTCTTAACCGAGCATGAATTTTGATAATAAAATAAAATAATTTGCTCCCGTTTTTGTTTGTAAGTTGATTCATTGCTAAACTACAGACCAAACTGAACATGTTTAACAGTAATATGTGACACAAAAAGAGCTGAGCTGCCAAAAACAGGGATGCTTATTACTATTGTGGAAATTACAAATGGAACGACAAGCCTACAAATACTCGTTCACCATTTTTGTTAAAGGGTATAATAAGAAGCCAGGCAGTTTTTTTTACAAACCTACACATAAATATGTCGTGAGTCAAAAATATATTTGCCAGTAAATAAATTATACATTTCGTCAAAAGCGTAAAAAATCCCTGTAATTATATTTCTCAGAGCCAGAGAAATTTGTTTTTAATATTTTTTTTTTTTTTTTTGAATTCCTGAATTCTGTACACGTGTATTTCTACCTGGTGATGGATTTTTCCCAATATGTAATTTTCCTTAGCCTAAGCACTAGTTTTTTTTCTTTTGTTAATAAAAATACATTCAGCTTTTCCTCCTGCCAATGATGGTTGTTGCTTGACAGACATGAAAATGTTTGGCTGAGTGACTAAGTGAGATTAGTGAGTGAGTGAGTGTCTAAAGTGAATGGCTTAGAAAATGTTGAAATTTTATCTCTTCATGCGTCAGTGAACTAAAATATATGCTAGCTGCTTCAATGTTGCTGTTGTTGTTCTTCTTGTTGTTACACTACTTGCTAATGCCAGTGAATTTTTGCGTATCAGAGTGCTCATGTAGATATTATCACTGTGCGTGATTGTGTGTGCTTTGAACTTCTTTAAGAATTCTGCACGCATTTGGTTTATTGGTTTAACTTCTTTCCTTTTTTTTACTCTTTCACTTTGCAGTTTCTGGTTCCTTTTTGAAAATGTTTTTTTCGAAAACGTATTTGTAGTTTTATGCTGTTTTAAGAGGTATGAAATTTTCTTTTCTTTCTGCTTCTTACATATATTAAAGTCTTCTTTTAGGAGCTTTAACTGATTTTTGGTAAACGCTTTCTTCATTCCTACTCTTTGCATTTTAAGTTCTAATGCGTGTGTGTGTGTGTATGTGTGTGTGTGTGTATGTGTGTGCTGCATGCGTGTTTGTTACTTTACTTCTGATTTTTGTTTGTTGTTTTTGCTTTTTAGGATCTTTTTATTCATCTCCTGGTAGTTTCCCTTAACCGTATTTTATATGTTTGTGTTGTTCTTTAGTCATTCTATCGTTTGTAATGTCACGTCTTCCCATCTCGAATTTCCTTTCTTTGCTCTATTTTTTTTTTTCTATTTCTATTGTCTTGCATTACTATTCCTTTTATTTTGCGTTCTATTCTCGACTCCTTGTCTGCTTATCTTTTTGACTTTTTAGTTTTGTTAAGGATGTGATTGTGTTATTTTCATATTTGTAGAGATTACGTTTCCCTTTTAACTCGATACGTTTTAGAGAAGAATGTCAAAAAACTTCTTATAGAGAAAGGAATCAAAATATATTCGAATGTAAGTTATATTGCTGTAATCGCAGTAAGAATGATGGTAAAATTTGTCTAATATTGTAAAGGTCATTGTGTTTTAAGTTGAACTCTTTTAAAGTAAGTGAAAATCGATGTGAGTGTACGAGTAGACAACAGGGGGAAATAAAACGGATCGTTGAAGTATTTAAAAGAGGTATGCAGCAAATTGTTTGCTGAATTGGTTTTAAAATCTATAAAGAATTTGTACTCTTACACCATTTTGTTATACCCTTCACATAAAAGTAAAAGGGTATATATAGGTTTGTCATTCCGTGTGTAATTTCTTCGATATCAACATGGGACCCCATAAAGTATATATATATATATATATATATATATATATATTCTGAATCCTTATGAATAGCGATGACGATTGAGCGATGTCCGTCAGTCTGTACGTGAAATCGGGTTTCCTGAGCCCCCAGAAGAGCTAGAGACTTCGTTCTGGGACCGTTGGATTGGAAATGAACTTAAATAGAGTGGTATTGAAATTTAGAAAGATCCGAAGTATGGTTCCAGAGCTGGAAAGCTTTCACCTATTTCTCGACGCAAAATTTATAGCAAAAATCAAGTTTTTTTTTAATGTTTGTAAATTAAACCTATTTCGTGCTTTGGGAAGCCTCAATGGTCTATTAAAAACTAAAATAAAAAAAAATTTTACAGGGATGGGAAATTAAAAATTTTTTTTCGGCCCATTTCGTATTTTGTAGTACATGTAGTAACTAAAATTGTTGAAAATTTTAAGTTTTTCTTTAACAAAACCTCTTTATACGTCATGAAGATTTGCATTGGCCAAAAAAAAATTTTCTAATTCAAATTTTGCTTCCAGGGGTGGGAAATTGCATTTTTTTATACGTGAAAGTAATCAAACAGGCAACTGATGTTGGTTTGTTTTTTTGCAAACTAGAACTATTTTATAATTTAGGAAAAAAAAATCGTATCAAAAATTCAAAATAAAAATAAATTTTCGAATCCAGGGTTGGACAGACAAGTGCAATATTTTATAGTGACCAAAATGATTAAAAATTTAAAATTTTTCTTAAACAAAACTACTTTATACCTCATGAAGCGTTGTACCGATAAAAAACAAACAACAAAATCAAAATTTCGCTTCCAGGGTTGGGAAAATGAAAGTTTTTTTGGTACATGCAATATTTTGTAGTACATGTTATAACCAAAATGGTTGCAAAATTCGAGTTTTTCTTAAACAAAACTACTTTATACCTCATGAAGATTTGCATTGATAAAAAGAATTTTGATAAATTAAAAAAAAATAGTTTTACAGATTATTTATTATTTAAAAAATTATTATTTTATTTTAATTATTATTTTATTTTAAAAATATTTAAAAGTAATTTAACAAGTTACATATTTTATAAATATTTGAAAAATACATATAAGAATTTATTAATTTAATTTTAATTACAATTGACGCCTCGAAGAAAATATACCGAGGATATGGAAATATTGACAGTAAAAAAGTTTGAAACTATTTTATAAAAAATAAAAAATATAATTGAAAATTTTAAGAACGAAAAATCGGATCAAATGATAAGCAATATTTAAAAAAAAAAAAAATAAAAAAAAATATATATATATATATATATATATATATATATATATATATATATATATATATATTATTAATTGTTATTTCATTTATTTAATTATAATGTCCCGTGCAACATGACGTCATCTTATATTTATGGTATAGAAACACACTATTATGCAATAAAACTTTTTATGATCAACAAAGCAACTTAATGCAAAAAAAATAAACATTTTGTAAAAAGTTTAGCAAAACTATTTTCAAACTGCCATTATTGTTGTTAAGTTACTGAAGACATTCAAATTGTTTGATGAATTTTGCACAACAAATATTTGTTGCCGCTAAATATTCTATGCAAAACTTTTCTATAACAAATATTTGTTACACTCTGGCTTCAGAAGACAAACAAAGGGGGGAAATCGCTAAAGTATTTCAAAAGGACATGCAGCAAACTATTTGTTTAATTATTTTGTCAATTTATAAAGAATATTTCGGATCATTAGGAATATTAATTTTTTTTCACATGTTAGAGTACAATGATTTTTCTGGGACGTCCTTTTGCCAACGTTACCTCTCTTGTGTTAAAAAATAAATAAGTTCTCGTGTAGACGGTGAGTTTACAGACAATTTTAGTAGTCGTTAAATTTTCTACCGAAAAATCTCGTATCGTTAATTTTCTTTAAGCAATTTGTGTCTATTCGGAAATACATCGCTGTGTTGACATTGATCAGCTGATAAAAATCAGCTGATGCAGAGCCTAAATAACAATAAATCCACAAAATAAAATAAATAAATAGCCAATTAAATACTGTCTCATCCTTTACAAACGCCATTTTTCTGATTAGTGTTTGATGTTGTGTTCCTCATCATACACTTGAGTGATACATTTTAGATTCCAAAACATTTGCAGTGCTACCAACTGACAATCTTCAGATTCACTCATTTCTATAGAATATTATTATTGCACTCAATTATTCTTTACTATCATTAAAATTCTATTAAACGTGATTTTATCAAAAAGTTGATTGTAAATAGGGTCCGCCAAATAAGGTTTTTTTTAAATGCTATAAAAACCTACTAAATGTTTTCTCAAATTTTTTTTTATTTGAAAATACAATCCTTCCGGTTAATAATGAAAATTATTTCATTCAAATGGCTGCATGGCCCGATAACAATCGCCATTGACTGTAACGGCCAATCCTTGCTCATTTTCGAATTTTATGCCTCTGGACCAAAATCCGCACCAAACAGTGACACTTTGGGTGCGTCGGCTTTTCAATGTATGCGTGCGGGTTTTCTGTGCCCCAAATGCGACAATTTTGCTTGTTTACATACCCGCCAAGATCAAAATGAGCTTCATCTGAATAGATGATTTTTTTGGCAAAATCGCCATCTTCTGTAAGTCGATCGTAGGCCCACTTAGCGAAACGAAAACGCATGGGATGGTCAACCATATTCGTTCAGCGGAAGGATAAAACTAATTATCTGTCAAATCAGACATGAGCTAAGTGTTACCATTCACGAAATAAGCACTAGTTGAAAAAAAAAGTTAGATGGCGGACCCTATATATACTTTTTTTCAACAAAATGTTTATCGATATATATATATTTGCATAAGAACCTATTTTAATCGAAATATAATTTTTATTTTTAAAAATAAAAAATTATTAAGAAAATAATTTTTATTTGGACTTAAGCTCAAATCTGCAATATGCAAATTATTTTTTACGATTTTTTATTAAATTCAAGTTAATTTATTAAGAGTGTAATATTAAAAAAAAAATTAAAATAAAGTGCTGATTGCAGATTTGAACTTAAGCGCAAATAAAAAACTCTTACCTTAATAATAAAATTGTATTACAGGATGTTAATTTTCTCAACAGGCTATAAGTTTCAAATCTGCGAAACTGCAAAAAATTATTATTAATTTTTTTTTAATTTTTTTATTTTTATTTTAATAAATGAACGTGATTACATTCTATTTATTATTTTTGAGAGTGGAATATTAAGAATATTTTTCATAGTCATTCTGCTGGTTTAATTCCACTCTCAAAAATAATAAATAGAATGTAATCACGTTCATTTATTAAAATAAAAATAAAAAAATTAAAAAAAAATTAATAATAATTTTTTGCAGTTTCGCAGATTTGAACTTATAGCCTGTTGAGAAAATTAACATCCTGTAATACAATTTACATAAATAAAGGTTCACTATTAAAATAGAAATTCATACTTAATAATAAAATTAATAAGTTCGAAAATTTTTTTAAAATTACAATTAAATATATATATTTTTATAAATACATTTTGGGAATTCACATTGTAGTCATAAAGTCATAAGTTATAAAATAATAGCACGAAAAATATTTACTAGTGTGAACAACCCGTCATAACTTACAGTCCAACCTAAATTACGACGCAAAGCGCAACGTAATTTAGCGCTTAGCTTTTACGCTGAAATGAGTAACCTAAATTAGAGCGTTAACGTTGCCCCATAATCAGTAATGTTTACTCACTTTGATTGATAAAAACTCCAATTAGAAATAAGAAATAGAAATGAACACGCTAAATTGACCTAAAAGTAGCTAAAGCTACATCACTTAACACTTCAACAAAGTAAACAAGAATGCTTCTGCAACAAACTTCACTTCTTTACGCGCTGTCAAAATTGGATTTTCTAATTGCAAAGCGTTGGCGCCGCGTTATTTCGGTTGGTCTCATACATTTTGTATGGGCATGAGGAATTTTGACAGCCATACAACGCTTTGCGTCGTAATTTAGGTTGGTCTGTTAGTGTGCTATTTCAAACACTGATCAGCTGCTGCCTTGATATGAGCTGAATAAATTTTTTTGTGGCGGTATACGGAAAAACGTTCAGTGGCTGCCAGCTAGGTTAAGTTAAACGAGAAAAAATTTTCACTTGTATATATTTAGTTTTTGCGATTTAGTTCTCTTTTAATTTTTTTATGTTATAAAAATGTGATTTAATGTACAGTCACAAAGGTATGAATAATTTTTTAGCCTTGTTTTAGTCGTGAATCATATATAAGTAACGGCGGCAAACATATACTATCGCCGTCTAGCCTAAAAATGTGTAGCCTTTCGACTCAGATCTCTAGAGATATTTTATGACAAAACAAAAACATACCTGAAAGAGTGCTATTGTTTTATGAGTGTTTTTGTATGCAGCACAACAACAACTTTTTTAAACTGATCTAAAATATTATGACTTTATGAAAATATGATTAAATAGCACACAGTGTGAATACCCCAATTGTTTGAGATTTTACTTGAAAGTGTTGCAACAAATAATTAAAACTTTTTTTAGGATAAATATATATACATATAAGAAACAAAATTACATTTGTGTTTAAAAAATTCTTTTTAAAAAATTCTTTTTAAAATAAACGTTTCTCAGAAAATTTTTATTATTGAAAAGTTGTCCGTAAAAATATTTCTTATTGTTATATTTTCTGTAAAATATTTTTGTTATTGAAAACAATTTCTTTAATTCAATTATAAAATGTATGTACAGAATATTAAAAAAATGTATTGCGATAAAGTTCTCATTGATTTTCTTAAAATGCTGGATACAAACAAATTGCCCCATAACCATAGTAATGACATAAAGTCGGCTTAACTTAAAATCATCTTTAAAGTAAAACATTCATCTTAAAACTTAAATTTAATTTGAGTGTTTTTATATATTAGTCCAGAAAGTTTTCGCTTAAATGATGAAAATTAGTTTGTATTATATTTTTTTTTTTAAAAACTAAAATTCTTTTTTGAGATCTACTGGGCTTGAAATTTAACATTCAAGTTTATTTGTTTTAATAATTTTTGTGTTAATTTAAAAAGTAATTTTCGTACAGTTTTGTTTTTAGCACATCATTACCTCCATCTCGCTCGCTCACATTCACATTAAAACTTGTTCATACATGTTTATACATGTCACTAACCGAGTTACGAGTATGTGGTTGGATTTACACATAGACTAGAGAAGAGCTTGTCGTAACATGCAAAACAATTTTAAAACAAAAACAACAACAACAGCAATAACAACGAAATAGATAAAGCAAAAGTGCGAGACTTACAACAATGATTTCACTGTGTACAGTTTTAGAAATAAATGCTTGAAACATGTACGTACGCTTGTGCTCGTAGAAAGGAAACGGAAATTGATATTCCTCACATGAATTTCAATTCGAAATGAAAATAACAACTTGTGTTTTTTTTTGTTTGATTTTGTTTTTTCGTTTTTTTGTACATTATCGTAAAAACACATGAATTGACGTGTCTGGCTTAAAATACTTTCAGTTGGAATAGTTGAAGTTGATAGGAATTTAAATATTTTAGTATAGAAATCGTGAAAAGAACGAGTTAAAAAAATTGAATGAACGGCTTTTTCGATTTCAAATATTTAAAAACGTTTTATGGTTTTGGAAATTTTCAACTTGAGTATTTGCAAAATCCAAAATCCCATTAGAACTTCAATTCAGGAATGAACACATAAAATTCTATTTCTCAATGCGTGTGACTTCCATCGTTGACTTTTACAACATGAAATGGTTTTTCTAACTTAATCCTGAGGGTATTTTTGTGATAATTATGCTTGACTTAGACATCTTAGGGTTTGTGGCAACAGAAGTGGTACACAAATTTATTAGCCACAGTGGCAAGAGGTCACAGGGAGCAAATAAATGATATAATAAGTGTTTTTTTTTAAATGTTTATGATATTATTTAAAAAACAGAAATGTATGAAATCTTTCAATAAAACGATCTAAATAATTTAATATTTAAAGACGATTTCGTATAAATGTTGACCGCGGTTACACCTCAAATGGTTCATACGCTTGATCCTATTTTGGCATTCTCTCCCCCACATACCGGCCAGTATCATACGAATAAATTCTTAAATATTGGCTTCCACTTGCCCTCTTGTCCCTATAGACATGATCGCTTTAAAATAACTTCACATAAAATAGTCTAAAGGCCTTAAATCGCGTGATCTAGACGACCAAATATCCGGCCACAAACGTGAAATAACTGACTTGCCTCTCAACCATTGTTTCACTTGCTGTGTGGAATGTTGTATCGTTTGATTGAAAAGTCCAGCTCTTCCATTTCGGGCAAAAAAAAATTTTTTTGGTCCTTAAACAATCATGAATTTTATAATAAAATTCGAAAAATCTGCAGTTGTTCGTTTGTAAGTACTGTCAATTTTTGTTGCTGCAACTCTTAAGTATTTAGTGAGAAAGAGCGAGAAAAGAATACAAATGGTATATATTCCTATTTCAGCACTCTCACACAAAATAAGAATCGCTGCAACAAAAGTTTCATAGTGGAAACCGGAACTAAGTCGATTTATGGTGAAATCATAGACCAAACTGAACATGTTGCATGAAAACAGCTGAGCTGCCAAAAACAGTGTTGCCAACAAGAAAGTAACTAAATCACTTTTTATTACTGAATTATATTATTTAGCTAAAAAATAGAAGTTGTTTAGTTTAATTTTTTTTTAGAAAATAGAAATTTAAAGTGTGGCCATCCAACTAATCGTTTGCTCTCTTTCGAGAGTTTGCATCTCACATGCACTAGTTAATTTCTGTACCGCAGGTAACTGTATAGATTTACAGATCTTCTGAAGAATTTTCCGTAGTTAACTGCGTTGATACTTTTTATGTGAAGGAATAGGATAAAATACGTGCTAACAACATCGCCTGCATGTGGTCACAGTCATCCCATCGGCATCTGTGCGCCAATATTTTGCCAATTGACATTATAAAGTATTTTCAATATAAATAAAAAATAAAAATTTAAATAACTAAATTAAATAGAACTAATCTTTTCAGTTGAAATTATTCTTAGCGTATATAGAGGCTATACTTTCACTTCATTCATACAATGATTTTTCCCATGTCTTAAATCAAGATTTTTTGTTGTTCATAAAGGTTGTTTTTTATAGAGTGTTACAGCTTTGAGTTGGCATCACTGCTTTATTTGACCACCCATTTAACAGCTGATAGTTGCTTGTTGTTTAGTTTGCTTTGACATTTCATTATGGATCGACTTACACCAGGGCAATGCGTGCAAATTGTGGAAATTTTTAACCAAAATAATGGTTCTGTTCGTCAAACTTATCGTGCACTTCGTTCATTTTATGGCGTACATAATCGTAATTCAGGGAGTGTAATTGGAAGAAGACCAGCTCGTTTTTGGACCACATTTACTGTTACTGATAATGTGCATCCGGTGAGACGCCGAACAGTGCGCACTGAAGAATCTATAGCCGCTGTACAGGAAAGCATTTAAGATGATCCTAATCAATCAATTCGTCGCCGTTCTCAGCAACTGGGGTTGTGTCCTTCCACTTTATGGAATATTTTACGCATAGATCTTGGCTTAAAAGCTTCTCAAGATTCAACTTGTGCAGGAATTAAAGCCAAACACACCATCGTATGCGCCGTCAATTCGGCGAATGGGCTGAGGCACAAATTGATATTGATTTTGAATTTCTATTCAAAATTTTATTTTCCGATGAAGCTAATTTTTGGTTGAATTGGTACGTACATAAACAGAATTGTCGCATTTGGAGTGAGGAGAATCCACTAGCTTTTGTCGAAACACCATTATATCCACAGAAAATTACTGTTTGGTGCGCTTTATGGGCTGGCGGAGTCATTGGCCCATATGTCTTCAAAAACGATGATGGTCAGAATGTTACTGTCAATGGTGAACGGTATAGGAACATGATTCGATGTTTTTTCGTACCTCAATTAGCGGACATTAATCTTGCTGATATGTGGTTCCAACAGGACGGAGCCACATTCCACACATCAGGCGCTACAATTGAATTACTCAAGCAAACTTTTGACGAAAAAATAATTTCACGAAATGGCTCAATTAATTGGCCCCCAAGATCGTGTTTTTGACCCACATTGGATTATTTTCTTTGGGTTTATGTAAAGTCACTTGTGTACGTCGATAAATCACAAACAATTGAACACCTGGAAATCAACATTCGAAGAGTTGTCTACGAGATACGGCCGAAAATGCTGCGAAAAGTTCCAGATTGCGCCTAGTACGCTCCAGCAGCCGTGGCGACCACTTGTTTAAAATGCAACTCTGATTATCTTTCAAATACAACTCAACAGTGAAAAAAGTTTTCAAGGAAAAGTAAAAATGGCTTCAATTACAGCAATTTCTTTAATTATCTTTGAGAATACTCAAAATATTCAAAATGTAAGACGTAAGTGCTAGAGGGACAAATCAGATCCTCTAAATTTGCCAGAAGAAATGCAAGTATTTGAATACAAATAAATATACATACACATTTACAAATTTAATAATTTTTGCAGATTCGTGGAGCATTTTTGCTTAAACAAAGAAGGCTTTATTATAATTTTGAATAACATTGGAAGATATTAGAAGAGTGCATCAATTCCCCTAACAATTCAATTAGCTGCCCTCTTAAGATTTTTGGCAGAGGGCAGTTTCCAGAGGTCTGTAGGAAACGACGTAAATGTTGCTATGCATAGAACAACAGTTTCAGAATGCTTTTCAAAAATGTTGAGGCTTTTGGAGAAGAAAAATTTGTACAGACTTAATTAAACTACATGCATCAGAGGAAGAGGTACGGATATCTAAACAATTTTTTTTTTTGTGAAAGATTTGGAATTCCAGGAGTTGTTGGATGCATCGATTTTTATGTTTTCCCCTATAAAGTCAATAAATAAATATGAATTTAATTATTCGTCATTAAACGAAAAAAATACTTACATTTTAGCGTCTTCTTTGTAAATTTCGTTGATGTGAAAAAAATCGTTTTTAAAATGGTTTTAAACCGTCATTATCGATATGCGTCACATGTCAAAACCGTCAAAAACGAAATGCGACAAAGTGGAAAATGAAATCGGCACAACAAAACGACAAAAGATAACACATCACACCTGTTTTCGATTTTAGCGTTTTTTGTCGCCGAAATCGATTTTCATCACATACGTGAATATTTTATGAAAAATTTGGCAACTCTTCACTCAATTTACTCAGAGAGATTTCCAACAAGCAAATGAAATCGGATTTATGAAAGTGCAAGTGTTGTGTTATATTTTATAATAAACTGTGTTATATAGTATAAAATATATATATATATATATATATATATATATATATATATATATATATATATATATATATATATTAAAATAATTATTAAATAACTTAAAGTGTAAAAATCTTATTAAAACTTGATTTTAAGGCTCATAAACTTTAAACAAAAAACCTAAATTAAAGAGAAAAGAGAACAAAAAGAGCAATCATGAAATGTGCAGTGGACAATTGCGAACAAAGTAACAGCAAAAAAACAAGTGAGAAATAATTTTTCTTTTGTTTTCAAAAAGCTGTGTCATTTTATAGTTTTCCAAGAGATGAAGCTCAAAGCAAGTTATGGTTGATATTTTGCAAGCAAAAAAATTTGTTTTGAATGGGGAAAACAGAAAAATAATTAGCACTTGGGTTCAATATTTATATAAAATAACTATAAATGAACAATTTCAAATAAAAACAAGTGGAAAATAAAATAATTTTTTAAAATTATTTATTATCAAACAAATTTAATTTGAAAAATCGCAATTTGCCCCACTGTCCTGTTTTTACAATAACATAATAGTTCTCCACCTGAATTTTATTAGCCAATCAGATCACATGTTGAGTGACGTCAGACTTCCATCATGCGCAGAAAAGTATTTTTATTTCAGCTTGTTGGCGTAATCTTTATTTTATCATTCTTGACTTCTACCAATAAGTATTTAAATTAATTATTAGTTTCTTTACTTATATTGTCATGCTCGGTCTTGCTTTTTAACTTATGCATGTGTGTATGTGTGTGCATCAAGTATATTATAACACCAAATATTAGTTGCATGTTAGTAGGAATTAAAGTAACATTGTTCTCTTCATCGTCTTGATGAATGTAATCTAAGAAATAATATTTTGTGTGTTAATTTTGTTTCTTCTGATTTATATATAGTTTTTTTTGCTCGAATTTTAAGACTTTATCCTTGTCGCATATTAAGGACATTTAAAACAGATATGAAATTAGAATTTATTAGACACCTTATGGGATAACACAAGACATACTTATACAAAGAAGATGTTTGATTTGCATTATACATTTCATATACTACATACATATAACATTTGAATATATTCTCTAAGGTACTGGTATGATTACTAGTATAGCAAGCACTAGTTCAAAAGGTGATTGAACCTATACCGAAAAGTACTAGTACTTCAAGTAGCTCATTTGTAGATTGATTTGACTTGTAGAATTTCATATTACTTTTTGATAATGTTTTAAAGCGAATTGCTAATTCGCATTTTCATTTATTTTATTTTTAATTGTTACAATTTTTAAACAAATTCAAATTTGAAACAAAGAATAGTATTAGAAGACTTTGCCACTTGCATATCAGTTTATTTATTCGATAATTTATATAAGTAAGCCGCAGTTTTCTTGTGTGACATTTTAAAAAATAAGTTAAAAGCTAATTTTAAAATTTTTTTAAACGTGTTTTTTGTTAAAATCAGCGATCTTTTTTAAAATAATAAAAACTTACATACATATGTATTGTATGTTCATTAGTGTTTGGTATATGGTGGAGAGTACCAAACGTAACTCAAGTTGTACAAGGTGCTAGTGGATTGAGTATGCCCTGAAGGAACTTTCCATTTCCTCTTATAAACTAAAAATTGTTGAACCAAAAATTGCTTGTGAAGACAAAGACTTAACAAATTTCATTGGCTTTAGAAAACCAAAAAATTTAGAAATTTTTTTTATATATAAACCAGTTTCTAATGCAGAACTGATTGTACTAGTATATGACTAGAAGAAATTATTCTAGTACTCATCTAGTACTAATAGTACTAGTATCCCCCTAGTTTCTATCTAGTACCATTGGTACTAGTAATTTTTTAAACACACTCAATGTTAATTTGAGCATTAACATGGTATAGGAAAGTTCACAGTTGGAAACTAGTACTGGTGATTTTTGTACTAGTGCAATACTAATTACTAATACTAGTTCGATCTCCTGCAGGGCATTTACACTTGGCATAGTGGGTCTGGATGGGTAAAATAGCAGTAATATTAATATTATCACTATTTTACTCTACAAAGTTTCTCCTGAGATTGGTAGACATGGTTAAGTAGTATTAGTTTCAGAAATAATTTGTATTACCAAATAATTTCGTTTAACAGAACGCATATCGTATTGCTTTTTTAATGTTAATGTAATTTATAGTCCATAAAGTACTAAAGGGTACGCCATCTAACTTTTTTTTCAACTAGTGCTTGTTTCATGAATGGCAACACTTAGCTCATGTCTGATTTGACAGATAATTAGTTTTATCCTATCGATGGGAATAAAACTGGGAACCACCGATCGACTTACAGAAGATGCCGATTTTGGCAAAAAAAAAATCATCTTTTCAGATGAAGCTCATTTTGATCTTGGCGGGTATGTAAACAAGCAAAATTGTCGCATTTGGGGCACAGAAAACCCGCACGCATACATTGAAAAGCCGACGCACCCAAAACGAGTCACTGTTTGGTGCGGATTTTGGACCAGACGCATAATTGGGCCATTTTTCTTCAAAAATGAGCAAAGAGTGGCCGCTACAGTCAATGGCGATCGTTATCGGGCCATGTTGAACGAATTGTTGTTCACAAAAATTAAAGAGGATGATATTGGCAACATTTGATTTCAACAGGACGGCGCTACGTGCCACACAGCCAAAGCTACACTCGATGTTTTGCGCCCTGTTTTTGAAGATCGCATTATCAGACGCAGAGCTGATGTCGTTTGGCCAACTCGGAGCTGCGATTTGACACCGTTGGACTATTATTTGTGGGTTGCCGTCAGAGATAAGTGTTATGCCGACAAGCCAGAGACAATTGACGCTTTAAAGGACAATATTCGTGAAGCCATTGGTGAAATACAGCTGCACACAATCGATAAGGTGCTTAAAAATTGGACCGATCGTGTAGGCTACTGCATGGCCAGCCGAGGCAGCCATTTTAATGAAATTATTTTCCATTATTAACCGGAAGGATTGTATTTTCAAATAAAAAAAGAAATTTGAGAAAATATTCAATAGGTTTTTTATAGCATTTTCAAAAAAAAAACGTTATTTGGCGAACCCTGTACTTGAAGCAGCAGAATCTGACAAATACTATATATTGCTGTATAAATCACAATCAGTAAACGAAAATATAATCAGAATAAGAAATATATCATATTAAAAGTAATCACAATTGGTTTGACCGTGATGGCATTTCTAAACGACACGATCAACCAGGTCATCAATCAAGCAATCTGATAACAAATGCCAGCATGAATTTTTATCACAATTGTGGTATGAACTGGACATCAATGATTTAAATTAAAAAAATATGAAATGAAGTAATTTTAAAATCAATTTCTAAAGCTACATTCACATGCAAGAAATATTTGACGAAATAAACGTAACCACTATTTTATCCTGTAAATGCGCGCAAAATAAAACGAAAAAATTGCAATAAATTTAACATAAATTTTATACACAAATATTTTTTTTACATTTAAGTTTTAAAGTTAAATACAATCCACGATGTGAGATAATGCTGCCCACACACGAGGGAACATTAATAGAAACACATGTGCCAAAGCTTTCTGTACTCCTTTTATTAAAATTTGTATTTGCTGCACTTTTGACATCGCTTGATTTAAGTATGCTTGATTTTGTAACTCCAGGGACACACATTTCAAAACTACAAACTATAATTTACTTGGACATTTGTATGGTTTTAATCAGATGCGCGCCATGATTTACCATTTGGGAGGGGAAGTGGTATAACTTTATAGAATTTTATATAAAACAAGAAAATTTATAATAAAAAATAATTCTATTACAATTGTGAGGGGGACAATTCCACTTTCCCTCCCCCTGAGGCCGCGCTTGATTTCAATCGAACCTCTCCCATGTTCTGCCACCTCAGCGTGTGGCAGAGCGAGCACACAAATGCATTTTATTACATTTATGCATCATTCATACATTTACACTTGACATCATTGTATGCAATTAGAAAAATATGTTGTGGCTATTGTTGGTGACTGCAGTTTTGTGTTTTAGTGAGAGCGACAGGAAGAAGAGAGACAGAGTTAATATTAAAGTATCACTTGCAAAATATTGTGCATGGCCTAACAAACAGGTTGGTCCCTTTCAGATTAGGCAACTTTAATTTTTTAACTTTATATTCACTTATTAACAAATATAAAATTTTCTTAACACAAAATTAGACAACACACCGAAGAAGATATAAAAGACAATGTCAAAAACAAATAAATATCCGAAGACAAGAATGACAGCAGAAACAGAATTGCCAAGTACAAGCAAATCTGTACTCAAATCTCGGCAATTCTTTCTCCTTCAAACCCACCTTTCCTCTCACAACCCACAAACACAAGACTTGCGCAAGTAAAGTTGCCTAATCTGAAAGGGGTCGTTATCTTACTTCTTCGGATGATTTTCTGCAGGGTTGTATTTTGACAGTAAACAATTTTCATATTGTCAAAAGTTGTTTATATGTATATTCGACCGTCATTATGATATTTTGTTTACATTTTTATTCGTGTAAAAAGCATTGATGCGAAACCACAAACACGTGTTGTCTTTGACATGATGGAAAATTTTTACACAAACAAAATGTATTGTTGTAATAGTGCCATGGTATTGTATATAATACAGTGTTGCCAGGTGCATTTTTAAACATGGCTGGGAAGTAGCTGATATATTCTTAAAGCTGGCTGTTGATATATTTTAGCATCTTTTAAAACTTTTTAATTCAATTTACTTGATTCAGATTTGATTTTCCTACTATTTTAGTAACACTTTAAAAAGTTGAAAAAATTTAAAGTAAAACACTGATCCATTCTGTTAGAATAGCCATCAAATATTTTAATATTGCAATCTTAATATATAATATGATACACGCTCTTAAATAAAAAAGATAATTTCTAGATTGACGGATTTGAACTTGAATAAAAATTCTTAGCTTTATAATTAAAAAAAAATCATTTATCATATATTCTTATTTATTCTTGGCCCTTCAACATTATTTTACTAATAGTTTTGACGTCTTTTTATGTAAGAAATTTTTATTTATATTTCGCTACTCCTTAGGGTGGATGGATTCTACAGAAAAATATTGCTTATCTTAAAAAAATTTTATTAGTGTAGAGTTTATATTGAAATAAAAATTAAAAAAAAATTTTTATATCTCAAACGGAAGCTTTAATCTTATTTACAAAAACCGGCAGTTAATTTTAAATTTATGATGCAGCGAAGTGGAGTCTGAACAAAAAATTTCAAATAATTGAATATATTATAAAATAAAATACAATAAAAACTAAGGCCACTACCACAAAAGAAAAAATTAATAAAAAATCCTGTTACTCTCTTATAAAAGAAAATAATCATTCGAATGTTTGTAAGACACTAGTTTATTCTAAAAAATATCTTTACTTAAATACTAACAATAAAATCTTAAAACAGAAAATTAAAATGCTCATGCGTACGTTTCTTGAAATTTAAAGTGATAACATGTGTAAGATAAGATGTTTGTAGCCTAAACAAATATGAATCAATAAAATGTGTCTAGACTGATTAAAATAGAAAATATGTAGCCTAAACAAATATGGACCGCAACATGTATTTGATAAGATGTGTAAAAATAAAACTAAACGGCATATGTTTAAACCGTACTTAGACTGAGCACTTAAAACGAAAATCAATTTTATCTTATTACTAAAGTTGTTAACACATGTTCAACTTATTTGAACAAATCCTATTGTTTCATTATTATTCCATTAACTCCTAAATAATATTCCCAAACATTGCGACCAAATTCAGCGATGTGGCAACACCACCAAAAAATATGTGGTCGGTTATTTTGCATGCACATGCAAAACAATTATATTTAAACTCTTCCACTTATATTTATATATTGTTTCATTTAACTTTGCGAGCATGGCCTTAAATGCCTTTATATACAGTTTTTCTAGGAAATAATAGCAAAACTACAAAAAAAAATTTTTTTCAATTATTTTTTATTGCATTTCCTGAACGACCTTTTGGGAACAACTATTTTCATATTTCTTTTAATTCTTTTAAGAAGCATTGCATAAGAAAACGATGTGGTTGAAAGAATCACACTTATGTATGTTGTTCTCTTTTCTAAAAAAAAAAGTGTAATATTTGTAGTATTTTTCATAGCAAAATTCCCATATTATGTCTTTTGATATTTAAAGTTAAAAACCTCAATATCAAATCTTTTTAATTGCTTCAATAAGAAAATGATGTGGTCCAAAGAACGGCACTGCGACATTTATGTTGTTCTTTTTTCTAAAAAAAGGGCAATATTTGTTGCATTTTTTTTTTTTTCAGAAAAAAAAAAACTAAATACCATATTATGTCTTTCGAGAACAGTAATCTTATTAGGAATTTGTCTATCTTGCCTTAATAATATACATTTTTAGTTCAAATCTCAGTTTAACTAGAAGTTTTTAGAAAAAGAAGCAACAGAGTTTTGCATGTTTTCTAGAAATGAAAACACCCTTATTGAAATTTTCGTACCATTAATCCATTCCTACATTCAACTACAGTTCTGTATGTCTCTCTTGATGAAAATCTATATAAAGGATGGGCAAGCTCACCTGAAAAATGAAAATTGTACTATTTAAAATTATACATCATTGTGTATACAAATATTTTAAAATATAATGCAAACATATTATCGACAACCTGTACTTTTTTATATTTATATATTGTTACATTATTCATTCAACTCTCATGTTAAACGTTCATGGAAATAAATTTTCATCTCCTACGGTCAATGTAATAAATATGTGCATCAATCAATCAACGAAATATGTACGCATGTAAATATTCACATATACGAGTATAAGTAGAACAGTTCACTTGAGAATAGAGCTAAAGCACATGTACAGATTGGAGACAATAAAGTTAAATTGAAGTTGGCATTTTCGAGGCATATTAAACTGAAATTAACTTGAGTTCTCATTGTACACAACTTTCCAGTGTAGGGAAGAAGATGCCAACATTGAGATTGGACTGGTTAATAGCACACAATAAATCCATAGAAATCACTCATATAGTGTTTTAAGCAGTTTGATTTTATGTGGTGGAGCAGTGCGTATAAGTGATATTTTTATTTATTGTATTATTTGCAACAAGTATACGGTGGTCATTTTGTAAGTCCAGGGAACAAAGAACTTCATGTTAGAAAATATGAAGCCAAACATTTAGAAAAATTCAGAAAATTTGGACGTGAAGAAAATAATTAAACGGCAACACGAGGCTTAAAAGGCTGTATTCTTTTGTTCTCGTGTTAAATTTTTTAATAAAATTTTTATAAATAATATTTTAATAAAATTTTTATAATTAATTTTTTAATAAAATTTTAAAAAATAATTCTTTAATAAAATTATTATAAATAATTTTTTTAATAAATTTTTTATAATTAATTTTTTAATAAAATTTTTATAAATAATTTTTTGATACCATTTTTATAAATAATTTCTAAATCAAATTTTTATAAATAATTTTTTTAATAAATTCTTTATAATTAATTTTTTAATAAAATTTTTATAAATAATTTTTTAATACAATTTTTATAAATAATTTTTTAATTTTGTTAATAAATTCTTTATAATTAATTTTTTAATAAAATTTTTATATATAATTTTTTATTAAATTTTTTATAAATAATTTTTTAATACAATTTTTATAATTAATTTTTTAATAAAATTTTTATAAATAATTTTTTTAATAAATTTTTTATAAAGAATTTTTTTAATAAAATTCTTATAAATAATTTTTTAATAAAATTTGTATAAATAATTTTTTAATAAAATTTTTATAAATAATTTTTTTAATAAATTTTTTATAATTAATTTTTTAATAAAATTTTTATAAATAATTCTTTAATAAAATTTTTATAAATATCTAATTTTTCAATACAATTTTTATAAATAATTTTTTAATAAAATTTTAATAAATAATTTTTTAATAAAATTTATATAAATAATTTTTTAATCAAATTTTTATAAATAATTTTTTAATAACATGTTTATACTATAATGAAAACTTATCACGTTTTTCGGAATTTAAGAACTAACTTTTGCGGGTGCTATTGGCTGAAGTAGTTAACACGGGAGTATGAACCTGAGGGTCCTGAGTTCGACTCCGCGCTTGGTTATGAATATGGTGTCGAATTTTTCTGAGCACCTTTAGTGTAGCCTGTTCACTGAACAATTATTGGCAGCGACTGACTAAAGAGAGGAGGTACAGCACACTCCTTCGTCGGCCCTGTAGCATAAAATTAGAAGGCGAAGTAAAGGGTTGAAATTGCTACAAAAATTTCTCTATCTTTTTATCTTTCTTCGTCTGTCCTCTCAATACTATCCCCTGCTTCCTAGTTCCGGCTCAATGCACTGCATATGTAGGGGTTATCCCCTGCGTGCTGGCTCGAGTTAAAATAATCCGATTTATAACAGTTTAATACAACAAATTGTCATACAAAAATTTGTTTTATAAGACTCTTATGAATAATTTTTTTTATAAATAATACTGTAAAAATTTAAAGCGGAAATTATTGGTTAAGCTTATTTCGTCAAATATTTGATAGATGTGGAGAAAACTTAATATCTGATATTGTAAAGAACATTAAGCCATGTCACAAAGATAAATTCCATTCAGAAGTGGAATTGATTCCGCATTTTGTTGCTGTGGAAAAAGTATTCCGAAAATTTTTTTCGGAATGAAACCAATTTCAGTTTTCTATGTGGAATTGATATTTTAAGCATTTTCACGGCGTACAAAGTACTCATGATACTTTTTATACCCTTCAATAAAGAATTTGGAGGGTATATTCACTTTGTCATTCCGTTTGTAACGCAGCGAAATATCCATCTGAGACCCCATAAAGTATATATATTCTTGATCAGTGATGATATCTAAGACGATCTGAGCATGTCCATCCGTCTGTCTGTGGAAATCTCGATTCAGTCTAAACAAAAAGAGCCAGACTCTTGAAATTTGGTATAAATATATTTTGAAGCTTAGAGCAGGTTAAAGTTCGGAGATGGGCTAAATCGGGCAAGAGGGAAAAAAGTTCCCCTAAAAAGAACTAAACCAACCCAGAAAAAACAACATAATTTTTAAAGTTTTTTGGTTATTTTGTTAAGCAAATGATATATTTTTATGTCAAATACGGTCCAACGCCTTAAACTTGGAGCCATAAAATAAAAATAAATGTTTTTTGGACCCCGCCCACTTTAGTGGGCTTTATTATATGCAAAAATAGCATAAAAATTTAACAAAGTGTTTTACTTAAGCCTACATTCCTTAAAAATAATATTTTTAAGCTTTAATGACGGAGCTGAGACGAAACCTGGTACTACTCTGCCCTACCCCCTCACCCCACCAAAAAAAAATTTTTATTTTTTTATACAATTATCCCAAGCATTTATTTTTATAGTTTTATGACTGCAGATTTCTACCCTACCTTCTCCTACCCCCTTTACCCCCTAAATGATCCTACCAAAATAAAAATAAAAAAATTAAATTTTTTATACAATTATCACAAGCATTTATTTTTAGAGTTTTATGACAAAGGTGAAACGTTTCCTCCACAGCCCTTGCCAGAGCGACCCCGCCAAAATACAGTTTTTATACCCTCCAAAGAGAATTGGACCCTATAAGGTAGATATGTATATTCTTGATTAGTGATGAAGTCTAAGATGGTCTAGCAATGCCCATACGTTCGTCTGTGGAAAACATGATATTGTCTATTTTTGAACCCCGCCCCCTTTAGTGGGCGTTGACGTACGATATTATATAAAGAAACTCTGTCTCAACAAGTTAAACATTTCAAATTCACTTACTAAATATTTGGAGGGTATTTAAGATTCGACCCGGTCGAATATAACGTTTTTACTTGTTTATTTGTAAATTATGTTGTTTCTTTGTTTATTTTTCTAAAATAAATTTTCTTTGATTCAAATTTAACAAATAATTTACATTTTTCTAAATATTTTCTCAAAGATAAAAGAAAATACGGAATTTATTTATTTAGTGCTGCCGTACTCTTATTCTAGTAAGTTTTTCTAAAAAAAACTCTAGTGGCAGCACGTAAGACCACAAAAAGGCACAAAACAAGGCGAATTTAAATTCGTCTTGGCACAAAACAGAATAAAATAATAAAAAAAATTGCCGCAGAAACAACAACATCTACATAAAATTTAAATAATAATCATGTAAGTATTTTAACATTTATTTTTGTATTTAAAAACATTTTTAAACATATTGCCTATTTCGTAGGGGCAAGCATTTAAGTGCAAATCAAGAAGAGCATTTTTTTTTTTTGCTATATTCGTTGTTGCGTTGCCGTACTTAATACATAAAAAGTGGTTTCACATTTATCTGCGGTTTAATGAAACCGAACGGAATCTATAGGCTTAAAAAAATCCAATCGGAATCGTAACTACGGAATCATATCACTTTCGAACGGAATTCATGACATGCCTGAGGCCAAAATACCGCATTCGATATCAATCGAAATTTGAATACAATTTAAATGGTAATTTCGATTGATATCGAATGCCGTAATATGCCCCCTGATTATAATATTTTATTACGTTCCCTTTAATTCTATAAAAAATTATTTATTATTAATAAATTTTGTTGCATAAACTCAAAATATGGAAATAATAATTGAAATGGGATAAATAGTAAATAATTGCAAAGCAGCAAACTGATAGAAGAATGGGTCATTATTAAGGAAGACAGCAAACAGCTGCTACAACATACATAAATGACAAACAACTCTAATACGATTAGGGCACAAGAAGAAGAATTAAGAAAAAGAAAACTCTAACAACGTGCTAACAAATAAAATAACAATAACATTTAACTGCGTAAGAGAAGAAATAATTATAATAATTTTTATGAAATGAAAACAAGTAAAACCATATGTAGAGATGTGGCCATATGTTTTTATATAATTTTAATTGTATTTCTAGTTAAAGTTGTTGTTGTGCTCAGATAACCACAAAACACATGTCAGTTAATGTACCCTTATTGAGTACTTGTATAGAGGAAAACTTAATGCGAGATATTAAAAGGAAATAAGGAATATACAAATGTACTCGTATGCGTGGATGGGTGTATGTGCATGTGTGCTCGTTCATTTTGACTTGACAGACAAGTGTATTGGAGTGTAAGTTGATGTGTTTACTTTTTATTTCCGTAAACTTGCGAGCCATAATACAGCAAATGCAACTTAAGGTTAAAAACAGCTTAAAACGCATACAAAATAGCATTTCATACCATGGCATTCATGTTGTTTGTTATTGTTGTTGGCTGTTGTTGTTTAGGATTTTTATTTTTTTTTGCCTTGTATTATACACACACGCAGTTACAAATATTAGAAACACATCAGTACACTTGTACAGGCATTAGAAAACCATGTGCATGAGATTGTTTGTTACATGGGTTTGTTTTTGTTGAACAAAATCTTTAGCTGCCATGATGTGTTGATGAGTTTTCTGTTGTTGCGTAAATATCTGCATGAGTTTGCCTGTGTATGTGTGTGGGTTTGCACAACATCGCATTACACAATTGTAGCCATATTACTTACATAAATATATGTGTGTATACACATGTCTAAACGAGGGAAGGGTGTAAAGTTTTTTTTATACCCTCCAAAAAAGAATTTGAAGGGTATATTCAATTTGTCATTCCGTTTGTAACGCATCGAAATATCCATCTCAGACCCCATAAAGTAGATATATTCTTGATCAGTAATCAAATCTAAGACTATCTGAGCATGTCCGTCCGTCCGTCCGTCTGTGGAAATCTCGATTCAGTCCAAACGAAAAGAGCCAGACTCTTGAAATTTGGTATAAATACATTTTGAAGCTTAGAGCAGATTAAGTTCGGAGTTAGGCTAAATCGGGCAAGAGGGAAAAAAGTTCCCCTAAGAAGAACTAAACCAACCCAGAAAAAACAACATAATTTTTAAAGTTTTTGGTTATTATGTTAAGCAAATGATATATTTTTATGTCAAATACGCCTTAAATTGGAGCCATAAAATTTAAAAAATTATTTTTGGACCCCGCCCACTTTAGTGGGCGTTATTATATGCAAAAATAGCATAAAAATTTAACAAATTGTTTTACTTAAGCCTACATTCTTTAAAAATAACATTTTTAAGCCTTAATGACGAAGCTGAGACGAAATCTGGTGCTACTCTGCCCTACCCCCTTCACCACCTAAATGACCCTACCAAAAAAAAAAAAAAATTTTTTTAATTTTGTATATAATCATACCAAGCATTTATTTTTATAGCTTAATGACTGCCGATTTCTGCCCTACCCTTTCCTCCCCCTTCACCCTCTAAATTACCCGACCAAAAAAAAAAATTTAAATTTTGTATATAATCATCCCAAGCATTTATTTTTAGAGCTTAATGACTGCCGATTTCTGCCCTACCCCTTCCTCCCCCTTCACCCTCTAAATGACCCTACCAAAAAAAAAAAAATTTTTTTAAATTTTGTATATAATCATCCCAAGCATTTATGTTTAGAGCTTAATGACTGCCGATTTCTGCCCTGCCCCCTTCTCCCCCTTTGCCCACTAAACGACCTTTGATCAGTGATGAAGTCTAAGACGGTCTAGCAATGCCCATACGTTCGTCTGTGGAAAACATGATATTGTCTATTTTTGAACCCCGCCCACTTTAGTGGGCGTTGACGTACGATATGGTATAAAGGAACTCTGTCCTACCAAGTTAAACATTTTAAATTCACTTACTAAATATTTGGAGGGTATTTAAGATTCGACCCGGTCAAATATAACGTTTTTACTTGTTATTAATTTTATTAATAGGAAATCAAGGTCCAAATTACCGCACTCGATATCGATCGAAATTTCAATACATTTTAAATACGAATTTCGAACGATATCGAATGCCGTAATTTGCCCCCAGTGAGCAAATTACTTCATTTTATAGATTTCGAATGCGGTAATTTGGACCCAGATTTAAAAAATCGGGGTTCCTTAGGATTTTGGTAGCTCTTTTTGGGGCTAGCACCTAGATTATTTCTGCTATTCAAGCAAAATATTTTTCGCGGAAAACGATTAGGTCAGAAGGAGAAATGTTGACAGTGGAGATGACATTTTCTTGACTTTGCTGAGTGCGGTAACAAACCTTTAGTTTTGTAGTTACCGCATTAACAATTTTAGATTAACGACAAAGAATTAAACATTTAAAAGAAACTTTATATTGATGGTTAACAAAATAAATTGTAAAGAGAGTATTTATAGAATTGAATTTTTATAACCTTCAGCAAAAATGGTTTGCTATTCCGTGTGTAATTTCCGCCATTTTAATATGCGACCCCAAAAGAATTATGTATTTTGGGTCCTTATGAATACGAAACTCAAATAAGCGATGTTTGTATGTGCTATCAGTTTTTCGAAGCCTCCAAAAAACCTAGAAACTTCGATTATTATTGTATTAGAAAGAGTCCTGAATAAATTGCTATTGAAAATCAGCCAAATTTAAAATATGATTTCAGGGCCCAAATTACCGCATTCGATATCAATCGTAATTTCTATACAATTTATGTACAAATTTCGATAGATATCGAATGCCGCAATTTGCCCCCAGAGCTGGAAAGTGTGTACTTATTTCTGGTATACAAATAAATTTCTAAAACCCCCTTTTTTGTGTTAATCCATTATATTTTATAGCTCCTGAAAAATTAAATTGTTATTAAAAAATCAAAGGAAACCAGAAAGATAATTCCAGGGTTGGACAACCGAAACTTTTTTTGGATACACAAAATAAGCAACTAAAATTAGTTTTCGTTATTTTGTTAATTAAACCTATTTTATGCTTCAGGAAGAATTAAATGGGCTTTAAAAATAAAAAAAAAGTAATAAAAAGAAAATTCCAGGGTTGGACAATTGCAATTTTTGTTTGGCATATAATAAAAACCAAATGAAATTTTTTTTTTTATAAGTTAAATATATTTAATATTTTTGCAAGAAATTTGATTGTATTAAAAATCAGAAAATATCAAAATAGCAGCTGCAGAGCTGGAAAATTAAAATGCTTTTTTTTTCTTTATAATATTAAAGCAACTAAATAAACAACACGTTTTTTCTTGATAGTCAAATATATTTTGTATTTTAGAATGGCATAAATTGGAATAAAAATCAAAAGAAATCGAAAAGACGATTCCAGGGTTGGACAATTGAAACTTTTGTTGCTACACAAAAGTAACGAACTAAAACAAGTTTTTTTCTTTTTCTTTATAAATTACATATATGTCGTATTTTTTTTAACGAATTTCATTGATATTAAAAATCAGAAAAACCAAAAAGACACCCCAGACCTGGAAAGTTTCAATATATTTTTTTTGGAATATTTAAGTAACTAAATAAAATTAATATATTTTCCTTGGTAATCAAACCTATTTTATATTTTAGAAAGAAATAAATCAGCATTGCAAATCAAACAAAGTCAAAAAGTTAATTCCAGGGCTGGATAATTAATTTTTTTTTTGTTTTGGTACATAAAACAACCAACTAAAACAAATGTTTTCTTTTTTTCTTATAAATTCAATTTATTTGATATTTTGTAAGGAATTCATTGGTATTATCAGAAAAGCCAAAACGACAGCCCCAGAGCTGGAAAATTTTAACTTTTTTGTAATGTTATATTAACTAAATAAATCTAATTTCTTCGTTGGCAAGCAAAAATGTTTTATATTTTGGAAAGAAACAAATTGGCATTGAAAATAGAAAAGTTGATTTCAGGGCTGGGCAATTGAAACTTTTTTTGGTACATAAAAGTAACCAACTGAAATAAATTTATATAAATATATTTTATATTTTAGAAAAAAATAAATTAGTATTATAAATCAAAGACATACAAAAGATGGGTTCTGGGGCTGGAACGAGTGCATGGCTATACTCTAGACTTATGTAAGTCAGATGAAGGGTATATAAGGTTCAGCACATCCACATATACAGTCGAATCCGCTTTAGCGCAACACGCTTTACCGAAAAAAATCGCATTATTGAAAGCGATACAAATCCCTGCACTGATTTTAAATGTAGCTAGTCTTATTCACTTCGCTTTAGTGAAACATCGCTTTACTGATAATATCGTATTACTGAAAACCAAAAGCAAGGCCTCAACTACGTTTTGTATGAAACTTACTTTGCTTTAATGAAAAAATAAACAATGACAAATTTATTTATTAGAAATCGATTGCATAACTTAAGGCTGAAAAAATTGTGCATGTTTTGTCCGTTAAAAAATTAAATGGCAAAATGTATTTGTCTTTTTCGCTCTTACGTACTTTATTGTATTTTTCTATTATATTATCAATGCAAGTGGCTAGACATTTTCGAGGAATTCGTGAAAAATTTCAACAACAACAGGAATAATTCTATGAATAATTTTTTTAAATAAAATTTTTACGTTAAATTGACATAAAAAAATATACAGATTCCATATAAAATATATTGTCTTACTAATTTTAAGCAGTACGCTTAACTGTAACTAATTCCAGTAATCCGAACTACGTTTTAGAGAAAAAATCGGATAACTGAAAATATTGGGTTTTGGTTATTTCCAGTAAAGCGCAGTCGACTGTAACACTTTTACTTGTTTTAATTAGTCCACTTGGGTATCGAGTATCGGTATTTTATCTTGAACTAGCATTCAGAGGGTGACTGCTATACATGAAGCATTGCGTTAGATCTAGGTAAGTTGATTGTGGAAGGAAGAATTTAGGAAATATTCCCTATAGGCATTCGACTTGATCTTGTCTAGTTGGACGTTACAGAAAAGACATTTGTAAGAATTTTTTTTCAGTTACGAACGCGTTGTGCGGTACAGTGGTACTGGTACCGCAAATGGATGTTCCCTGAGAGAAGTGAGCGTAGCTCGCAGAACTAAATAGTTTTTGGGCACAGGCTCTTTAATATCACTAGACCATATTTCCTTGTAAATTATAGCGTTGAAACACACCCCAAGTTGCGTCTAGGCTTCAATGAATTAATAGAGTTGTATATCCTACTGTCACCGATTAGATTCTTTGCCTTCTTGTGTTCGCAGTTGAATAACTTCAAAATAGACTTTGAAGCACCGCCTCCCTAAAAGAAAGTTTCATTCCAATTTCGATCGGATGCTGGCAATATAAATAGTACAAAGATCAGATAAAGTGAAATGGGGCCAGTCGGTTTTTTTAATTGAAACTCAATATATCAATTAGTTAATCGAATATTTTAATTTATTATTATAACAAACACAGCCCGCAAAGCGATGTGCTTGTCAAATGTGCAGAGTTTCCAGCGGGAATCGAACCCATGACCAGTATATCAACAGACTAGCATTGCTACTCTTATTTCTAACGAGATTGAGTTATTGGTGAATAAGTATGAATTTCCCCGGAAAGAGTTGAAAGAATAACATACTTCTCAGATAACCTTCTTCAGTTACAGTCAGTAGAAAAAAGCTGATCGTTCTACAACCATCAACAGCGGCTGGTTGTTTGCTCTTGTATAATTTTTGTTGTATTTTTTGTTTTTTTTTTGTAGTTGCATGATTGTTGTAAATAGTAATGCGTCAATATGTGGCCTTAAATGTTGTTATACCACTAACATACAAATACACTCAGACAAAATGGATTTGGCTGTTGTTGTTTTTCGTTCGTTCACTCACTCATTCATGCATTCTTTCGTCGATTTGGTCTTCCATTAACCCAGTTTTTATTTTAAATTGTGTATTTTGATTGTTTCTTTTTCTTTATATACATATATATTTTTTATGAGCGAGTGTGTGCATATTATGTATGGATATTTTAAGATGTGATTATGTGTGTTTGTGTATGTGTATGTCTGCATCAAGCAATTAGAAAAGAAAATTTTATATCCACATCAAAATTTGATGTGTTTGTATATTTTTTAAATCAGCTTTAAAGCTTTCTTATAGAGTGTTAATGTTATTGGGCTCTTGCATCGAAATGGTAAGAAGAGAAATCGCCATTATTATTATTATTATTTAAAGTTATAAGGATAAAATCGAAAAGGAAAACTTTAAAATCATTTTTATTTCAAATAAAGTTGGTAGCATTTTATTAAGAGATAGAGAGAGAGAGATAGAGGGAGAGATCTAGAAGCATGAGTCAGGGCTGCCAGAAATTTTTCTTGAAAAATCAGCAAATTTCCCAAAAAAAATCGGTATTATCGGCACTTTCATTTCTTAAAATCCGCAAAAAATCGGCATTAATTAAAAAACTTATTTTGACATATAAACAAAAACAATTCAATATAATTTATTAAATATTATACATAAAACAGCATGTATAGATCAATAAATTTGCACCTCACAAGTTTTGAAATTATTTTGGGGTTTCGTTTAATCTCCCAATTGGCAATTTAAAAGAAACGATTTATTATTTTATTCATTTAGAATGACTTTTACTTAAAAAAAATACATAAGATCAACTTGCTTTTTATAAAACAGTATAAAATAATTAAAAAAGATGTGTGGTGTCGTGGGACACCGGATAGGAACGCAGTTCCTTATTATAAAAATGTTAATTTTAAGTTCTATTCGAGTTATAAAGAAAATAATTATTCGGGTATAAATTTTTTATTAGGATTTTTCTTTTCGCCGATCAACGAAAATACAGAATCAGTTTTGTTCCCAAACGAAATTGAATTCTGTCACGGCCCGGCTGCGTATGATTAATATTTGTTTGTATGGAATTGTATTACTCATACGTCTTAAACATTGAGTTAGAAACAAAATATCTTACGTTACGGACGTTTCTTCCCGGTTAGGGTACCCCTCCGCAACGTCTCATAAGGAACTTCGTTCCAATTAAAATATATACGTCTTTTCCAATAGTATTTCAAAATTTTGCTATTATATTTCAGAATTTCCTAAAAATTAACTCTACTCGTAGGTTCTAAAATAGGAGTTACAATATACAATTAAAAATTTAGAATATTATCCTAAAATTTTTGAACAAAATTCGTAAATATAATACAAAAATTGGAAATAATGTGGTTTTCATATATCAATCATATATACATATTAGATTTTGACATTTTTATTAAATCGTTATTTATTTCGCAATTAGAGTTTTTCATTTTCAAATAATCTTTAGAATAAAGAATTCCTTCTTTTAAAGTTTTATTTTCTAAGGAACATCGGAATTTCGTGCACACCTACAACAAGGCAAATGAATTGTTATTAAAAGAAGAATTATATAATAAAAGATGTTCCACATTATTATTAAAAAATCGGCATTTTTTATGGGTAAAATCGGCAAATCGGCATATTGAAATTTTTGGAGTAAAAAATCGTCAAAATGCCGATAAATCGACATTTCTGGCAGCCCTGTTGGTAGCATTTTATTAAGAGATATATAGAGAGAGATAGAGAGAGAGGGAGAGATCTAGAAGCATGAGTGCATATTCCAAAGAGCGGGAGAATAACTAACGACTATTAATTGCAACCTGCTTGGTAGAACATTACAACGCTGTTTTCGCTGGCCGCAACAGCCCCTCTGTAATGGTCATGTGTGTTTAAAACAAGTGCTAAGATATGTGATATGCCAACTGTGTTGCCGCTTTGGTCATTTTTAACCAAAAACTGTTTTATATTTCAGTGTGTACTTGTGCAACTTTTCTCTATTTTGGTTGGTTTTTTAAATCCAAAATATATGAAAATATATGTATTTTTTTAATTTTTAAAAATTTCTTTAAATATCCCAAAAACTAATTATCGTAGTGTTATACTCTTTGTGATGTAAATTAGTATTCACAAAAACATACAAAATTCTATGTGCTTTTTTTAATTTAAAAGGAATCTTTTTAAAAAAAATAAGTTCATTATATCTCTTGTCACTATTGTCCACTATTGATTCACATGTATTGAATCATTGCCTAATAAGATCTTTAAAAATAATTTAATCATTTTAAGCAAATATAATGAAATATTTTCCGTATTGTTTGTGCTCTTAAAGTGCATTGTGCTGTGTGTTGTATAGATTCTAAAATGCTCATGCAGCGTTTCCTGTGGTTATTTAACTCCTATGGCTGAATATAAATATTCGCACAAGCATTGGCATGTAGAAAGTCCGAATATGTGCGTGCAGGAGGGTTTAGATGAATATTTTATTATATTATATTACAGCTAAAATTCAAATATTAAATATTTGTACTTTAAAAAGGTGACTAACTTGCATGCAAATATTATACTTAACGACAAACACTTTCTTAACGCTATAAATGTACATACACAGAAAATGACGGTAATAAAGGTTAAACGTTTTTTACCCAGTAGGCCTTTTTGAAGACTTACCTGGACATTGTTAGGTGAGTTGGTCTTCCAGAAAATGCCATGTTGGGTTATATTTTAATGCATTTCAAATTCGATTAAAAAATTCAGCTCACTTGGGTCCTAGAAGATGCATTTTGGTCACTCGATAATGGCATTTATGATCCCTGTTGGGAATCGAACCCACGTACTAATTAGCCTATTAGACAACGGTGTTATTTTGACTATAGCAGTTGTTTTCATGACAACTCATACTGAATGTATTGGACTTAAATGAATTAACAAATTTTTATCTGTTTATGGATCTGGAAAAAAAATTTGAATAAAAAAAATTATTCCCACTAAAAACACATACAATCGACTCCGCATTATTGGAAATAACCAAAACCCAGTTTTTTTCGGTTATCCGATTTTTTCTCTAAAACGTAGTTCGGATTACTGGAATTAGTTACAATTAAGCGTACTGCTTAAAATCAGTAAAACAATATATTTTATATCGAATCTGTATATTTTTTTTTGTCAATATAATGTAAAAACTTTATTTACAAAAAATATATTCATAGAATTATTCATTTTGTTGTTGAAATTTTTCACGAGTTCCTCGAAAATGTCCAGCCACTTGCATTGACAATGTAATAGAAAAATACAATAAAGTACGTAAGAGCGAAAAGGACAAATACAGTTTGCCATTTAATTTTTTAACGGACAAAAAATTAAAAATTTTTTCAGCCTCAAGTTATGCAGACGATTTCCAATAAATAAATTTGTCATTGTTTATTTTTTTCACTAAAACGAGGTAAGATTCATACAAAACGTAGTTGTGGGCTTGGTTTTGGTTTTCAGTGATACGATATTTTCAGTAAAGCGATGTTTCGCTAAAGCGAAGTGAATAAGACTAGCTGCGTTTAAAGTCAGTGCGAGGATTTGTATCGCTTTCAGTAATCCGATGTTTTTTAATAAGCGTGTTGCGCTAAAGCCGATTCGACTGTATGCCGCTTTCAAAAATTAAATCAAATTTCTTAAAATTTTAAAATAAACGCGATTACAATTAAACACATAAAGCTTGTGCTTATATAGAGTTTTTAATACGAAAAATTCCTTTCTTTTTTACATAAATAAAAGGTCTTTAAAATTTTTAAACAAAAATATACCATAAAATTAATCTATCGCTTACATCACAAATTCTGCTCGGAAACGAAATTTATTCCATATTTTTATTCCTCAGAAAACCAAGATGCAAACCAGTACAAAATAAAAACAAACAAGTAAAAACGTTATATTCGACCGGGTCGAATCTTAAATACCCTCCAAATATTTAGTAAATAAGAACTGTATTTTATTGTTATTTGAATTTTTTAATAATTTCTCATTGTCGTGTATCTATGAAGTTCAATAATAATGTAATAGTAAAATCCATGACAATATCAAAAATGTTACCAGCTAGAAAAAATATGAGGATGTTTGGTGGTTTTGACTTGGGAAAACGTTCATAAGCTTCCATTGGATAATTCAGTACAAAAGTACATGAAAATTATATACATTAAACCATAATTTTGTATTATTAATAGTGTTTTGTTTTAGATATTCAAAGTTAAGAAGTGTGTATATACAAAATACATATACATACAAATATCTATTACCTCAAATTTTTCATAAAATTTATTTTAACTGAGATACTAATTTTTTAGAACACGATCGAAAAAGTTTCAATTGATTTGATTATATCTATACATACATATGTATATAGCAAATACAAACTACTTGATTTAGAGAATTTTTGCAAAATTTTTACTTTTTATTTCTATTTGTTTAAATACAATTTTAACTCGATATATTACACATACATACATATATGGGGACTACAAACTACTTATTTAAAAAAACGTTTCAAAATATATCATTTAGTTTTTTATAGCCACCACAATTCCGTCATGGTGGCTATGAATTGTTGCATAAACCTTAGCGAATATGATTTCATTCGAAATGTTTGAAAATGCCCAATCAATGTGAGTTCCATGATTTGTTGTTGACGAAGTTTTATCCAAAAGTGAAGAAAATCCGTTTTGGTTCAATATAATTTCCGTATGTTGATCCACAGTTTTGCGACATAAATTAAAATCACCTATTACAATTATTTTAGCATTGTTGCTGCGAGAACGAGTCTTTATTTCATTTATTGCTCTGATCAGCAATGTTTGGAAAATAGTTACTGGAAAATCTATGTTTTTGTACAAAATCAAGTAAAAATGTTCTATGCAGCGCATAACAATGTACTGAAAATTATGGTTTCCATGCCTGTGGTCTCGCTTGAATAGGAATTCTGTTTGCGAGAGTATGCCGTTGTTTACATAAATCACCATGCCTTTTCTACTTCTGGATGTATCTGCGCTTGTTTGAGTCTCCATTGAATCAAGTCTACTAAGAGTTGAAAAGTTTGGGATGACGTATTCCTCAGTTGGGCGAGTCCAAGTTTCCACAAAGCATACTATATCCACATTTGAAATTAATGGATCAGATGTAATGTCTTCGTAATGCGCACGCAAGCTTTGAATATTTTGATAAAAAAGTTTTGAATTATATTCTGGACTATTGATTAAATGGTGTTGTATAGGAATACTTTTCTGTGAACGCAAGCGGTCAAGCTCTAACTTAACTGGATCTAGTTCTTCAAATGGGTTAGGTGGGTTAAAGTTACCAATAATATATAGTCCGGAAGCACTGGTCGCTCTACTACATGCAACATATAGAGATGACCTTTGGATTCTTCCTCGTGCATGAACTGCTACTTTGGAATAAGTAGCTCCTTGGCTTTTATGGATAGTAATCCCTTCAGCAATTATCAATGGAAATTGTTTTCTTTCAATTGTTATTTGCATGTTCTTTTTAAATTGAAATGATCGAGTACATTTCTCTATTGGTGTCCAAAGAGATTCCGTTGGATGTGGCTTTTTACGTCGAGTCTCTACACCAACATTTTCATCTCCGAATAGAACCCAAAGCGTTTTCGGGCATCTTGAATTCCGTTGCAATTCAATTCCCATCAAAACCCCAGAAGCTCCATTGACTAGACCATCACTGGTGTTAATATTAACAGTCATCATATACTTTGCAGACATTTTTAATATCAGCGAACTGCAGAGACCCTGGGTTTCAGAAGTTTTCAAATTTCGGAAACCTGCAGAAGCTAGTATTTGTCTTCTTTGCTCAACGGATGATGAATCCGATTTAATCACGTCAGAAGAATTTGAAGTAAATTCTTCTGTTGAAATTTGTCTCAATCTTGATTTATTATAGTCCTCAGCTTCAGCATTAGATACAAATAGATGAATAGCATCTGCCGGCACATCACTATTTGAGTTAACTACTCTGGACTCAATAATTCGAATGTTTTCTTCTGTCATTTGTCCAACAGCCATATTATTAAGAGCGTGAGCAAAACTCAGATCCTCTCTTTGTCTCATAATGTCTGTTAATTCATAAAAATTAAACAAATCCCACAATCCTTCACCCGCTATAACTCCATAGGGATTTGCCGAATTTGGCTTAAAAATCCATTTATCACCAACTGGAGGAAGTTGTTTTAAGTCTCCAAATACCAAGACAGATATCCCTCCGAAAGGTTCTGTACTCTTAAATATTTGCTTAAGTCTAGAGTCTAAATATCCTAACATTCTTGATCCAACCATTGATATTTCGTCTATTATAATCAGCTTTAACTCAATAAAATTTGCAACTAAGGAGTTAATAACATCATTGCTCAGGGGACGAATCTCTCCAGAATATTGGTTAATTGGTAAAGAGAATAACGCATGCAAAGTTGATCCTCCTATACTGAATGCAGCTTTCCCTGTTGGTGCACTAAGTAAAACTTTTTGAAGTTCATGATTGGAGCCCGGAACAGAATTAAATCTTTGCGTAATTGAGTGGTAAACAGTTTTTATTAACCTACTTTTTCCTACTCCAGCACCACCGCCAACAAATTCGTAGAACTTTTTATTTTCTACCACATTTTGCAACAGATGTTGCAGGTAAACACGCTGCTTAGCGTTCAAACCTCTTATTGAACTCAGCAAATCCCATTCAGTGATTAATACAGGAAGTCGTATTAATCGAATACCATCATTGGTTTCATCTGTTGTGCTATCATGAGCGGGAATATTTAAAACGTTGGTATTCGGATCAACATCTGGTATAGCCAAAGCTCTAAACTCATCATCAAGGACTTGAGTAGCAGCTATGTTATCTTCCTCATTATCATCAATTTCATTTTCTTCCCTAACTTGCTGCAGTATTTCCTCAAGTTCTCCTTCCTTGAACATTTCAAATTCCAGTCGGTTTGCTTCTATTATGTCTTTAAATCTGCTACATATCTGTTCATTGTCGTCTTCTAAAAGCTCCTCTTGTTCATCCCTCCATGGCAAGTAAAGCATAGCTATTGATCGAAAGTAATCTCCTCTTGAGACTTCTGCACCAAATGATGGAAAACGAATTATTGCCGGAGTTCTCCTTTCGTAAACAAATCCCACATTGTTTCTTAAAGAATAAGCAGTATCGTTATCACCAGTATCGAAGTCGATATCTTCCACGTAATCGTCTTCTTGTTCTTCATGTTGGTTTCTACGCTGGGACCTTTTCTTCTTCGAAAAACAGTAGTATGCAGCAAATTTGGCTAGACATACGTGGCTTAGAGTATCAGGACGATTCACGTAATGATCAAGTAAATTTGATCTAAAAACATCAGTTGAAGTTGAGGGCATATTTTCAAGTTCCTGTCTAGATTTCAACATTCTCACCCGTTTTTCTGGACGGAAAGTATTAATGAACACCTCAGCATTACTACACTGAGATAGATGCATGCCAAGTATATTGTAAGAAGCTTCTTGCGCCGAAACTTCTGATGCTGAAATAAATTTATTTCCAATATGCTTTAACCTTTCTTTAACATTAAAATTTCCTGTTCTTATTTCATCCATAGCTTCTTGAAGTAAGCGCGAAACACCCCGATTGGATTTATTAATATAGTTTATTATATATGAGACGCATGCGTAAGCATCCATTATAAACTGAATGTCCATATTTGATCGTTGCAAGGCTAAAATATTTGGATTGAAAGCGTTTATCGATCTATTTTTAAAGCTTCTTTTCAAAAAAATTTGCGGTTTTTTTAGAGATGATCTCAATGCTAAAATATACTCCTCGTGTGACAGGTTTATTCTCTCGTTACTTAGAAACTGTTCAAAACTGCCAACTTGATCTACTTCCTCATTAGATAGTTTGGCATTTAAAAAAGTGTGAATATTTTCAAAATTTTCCTGGTACTTTTTTAAATCATCACCATTGGTATCTTCTGGGAGAGGTAAAAGAATCTCTGTACTTGGCATCGGAGGATATGGTATCCGGAATCTACAAAATTGTCTTCCACGAATTTCGCGCTGGCACGACCGACTGTGATTATGTTCCTGGTATGATATATAATTTTGAACCATTTCGATTTCAGAATCGGTAGATACAAATCTGTCGATAAATCTAATAACTTCCGGAAAGGAAGAGTGGTTATTTATATTAAATAAAGGTGCATTTTTCAACCAATATATTCCGTGAACATGTGGTGAGCCCCTTTGTTGAAATTCTATCCTCCAGTAGTGCTTTACAACATTGTGTTCGCCGAAAATACCAGCATTAGCCTTAAAATGTTTAAAAAGATGCCGAATCCGTTGGTCAAAATAACGGGAGCATGTAATAGGATCTTGCCTAATCAAGTTATATTTTTCCTGTGTGGTGTAGCTCCTTGCCTCATCTTCAGTTATATCTTTATTTTCCAACACTTTTGCCAAAATGATTAATAATTCTGGCCATTGAGATTCTGCTGCGGATAACGTTATAAAAAAGGTTGGTAATCCGAATTGTCTTATCATTGCCAAAACTTGTTTCTTTTCTCCCTCCCAATGAGCAGGTGAAGATCGTATGCCTTTTAATATATGGTATCCTTCATCATGTTGTATTAAATTCCGAACAAAGTTGTCATCTAATACCTGTCCCACTAAGTATGTATTTCCTCCAATCTTTTTTCGCAAGCACGTTGAGATACTGCTTTTTATTCGTGATAGCTCAAGTTTTCTGTATGAATAAAGAACTACATCCACACGGGCACATCTTCTATCAAATCGTCTAGCTTTTGATTTAATAGCTTTTCCTATTGTAGTTGATATTGTTTTTTTGACTCCGCAATATATTGATGGAAACGAAAGTTCTTCAGAGTCCTCATCAAAGAGTAAATCCAATGGCCTTTGTCCTTCACCTGGTGCTATTGAAATCTTTTCTAAAGGAATATTTTCAACAGGATTATTTTCTACCAGTGTTTCTTGGGGATTAGTCTCATTAACTATGTCTTCTTCCGAGTTTTCACTTAGCATTCTACGAACCAATTCCTGATCGTTTTGATTGGAAACAAAAGGAACTTCCTCAATTGATTCAACGCTATTTAACCAATCTTCCGATATAACAATATTATGCGATCTATATAAATCAGTATTTACTAAATATCGGGCAGCTTCATAAATTTTTCTCGGTCTTATAGTTTCTGTCATAAAACTATGGTTGTATTCCAATTTTCGTTTGAGATGAACCTGAATCACTTCAGTTTCGTCAAACCTTCTTGGGAGGACATCCACAGTTCTGCTTAGTGAGATTGGTACATTTACTACCGCTCCCCTTATTGCACATTGACGATTATATCCTAGTGAAACAATTCTCATGAAAGGAATTCTCGGAGCTACAAATCTTTCTTCCAAAGCTGTCAGGCCTTTTAGTTCATCAGGAATTGTGGGAAAATGCAAACCTTTCGATAGGCTAATAGTTGGTACTCTACCTCCTTTAACTATTTTATGACATGTGTTACAAAATTTATAAATATTATTTTCCGATGTAAATATTTCGGAGAGAAAAAAGACTTCAGTCAAATGAGGGAATTGGTTTAAGATCGCGATCTTATTTAAATTTTTTATTTGATTGGGAAACCAAAGACCTCCACAGCATACACAAATCTCTGTAGGGCCATTTTTGACGCACTGATTAAATTCCGACAACATGTGGTCAGTATGTCTTTGGGAGTCTGTTAATAAAAACTGCTGACGGGAATCAGGAGAAAGATTTCGTCTATTTTGCCTGTTTCTCTCAGTTTGTCTTGAGTTTTCCCTCTCTCTATTATGAGGATTTAATCGATGAATTCGTATACGAATATCCATCATACGATTAACATCATGCACGCGATTTCTAGCTTGCTGCCGAGCTTCTCTTCGTTGACTTGTATTCCTTGTTTGTTCCAAATCACGATAAATTGGGTTTGATCTTCGCACAGAGTGTGATGCCGTATTTCTTTCCCTTTCAACTTGTTGATAATCAGGGTTCTGTCGATACATAGAATGGTCTCGAGTATTGCGTTCCTGTTCAATATTGCGTTGTGTTGGGTTTTGACGCCGCCGGGAATGTTCTTGCGTATTTCTAGATTGCTCGATAGCACGTTCGATGGGATTCTCACGACGCTGAGAATGCTCCATAGTATTGCGTTCCTGCTCAATAGCGCGTTGAACTGGATTTTGACGTCGCTGAGAATGTTCTTGTGTATTTCTGGATTGCTCAATAGAACGTAAATTTGGATCCTGTCTACGTCGGGAATGTTGCTGTGTATTGCGTATTTGTTCCATACCACGTTCAATTAGATTTTCACGTCGCTGAGAATGTTCCAACGTATTTCGAATTTGTTCAACGGAACGTTGAATTGGGTCTGTCCTACGTCTAATATGTTGTTGGGTGTTCCGCATTTGCTCAATAGCACGTTCAATGGGATTTTCACGACGCTGAGAATGTTCCAACGTATTTCGAATTTGTTCAACAGAACGTTGAATTGGGTCCGTCCTACGTCTAACATGTTGTTGGCTATTACGCATTTGCTCACTTGTTGTTGCACTTGAATATAGTCTTCTTGTTGCATGAGACAAACGATCGCTTTCGCGTTCATTTTCTCGATACTCTTCATTTTGTCGTAACGTAGCTAAAGTCTGTGAATTTCTAGTTCTGTCCGATTGGCTGTTGCGTTCGCGATAATTTCTGAGAGTCTGTCTTTGAGTCTGACTACGTTGTTCAAGTGATTGCTTACGTAATCTAGGCATTTTAATTGATAATAAATGATAATAAATAAATGTAAGTGACTTACAGATATATATAAGGAAATTAAAGTTGGGTTGATGTGGTTTTAAATTTTTTCCAATGGGGATAGGTTAATAAGTATCCAAAAAAATTTGCCACAGATTCTTCTTTAAAGTTGAGACGATTTTAAATATGCCTTTGGAATTAAAAACAGCAAAGTTGATGCAACAGCTGAGTTGTGATGTTTTATTTATTAAGCTCAGCTATTTTTAACTTTTGTATATTTTTAACTTTTGTATATTTAAAATAACTTTAGTATATTTAAAATAAAACAACTTGATAAAAATTAAATATTTTAATGAAATATTAATTTATTTGACTGTATATTTTTAAAGTTTATTGATTTTCAAATATATATTTATAGATATATGTTTGAAAAGTATATATTTTTGATATTTTGTATTATTTTGTAGTACAATTTTTTTATTCGTGGTTGTATATTTTTTGCTGCGTGTTACTCAAATCAGTACAGATTTGTGAATAAACGTTTGAGATGAGTGTAAAAATGTAATAAGTAAAAAAGTTTCCGGTTATTTTCACAAAATTTTAATTTAGTTGTGTATGAGAAGGACATGAAACACCAGTTGCAAAGCGGTTTGTAATAAAATGTGCAAACAATTCATGGGTAATTTGATAAATTTTATACCTGCTCTAGTGGACTTTACGCAACAATCCAAAAATAACATTAAAACCAGCCGTTTTGTTTACCAAGAGTTACGTGTGTGTGAGAGGGACAGCAAATC
This sequence comes from Linnaemya tessellans, assembly GCA_951800035.1. Lineage (NCBI taxonomy): Eukaryota > Metazoa > Arthropoda > Insecta > Diptera > Tachinidae > Linnaemya > Linnaemya tessellans. Next base: position 17,324,472 of record OX637533.1, on the reverse strand, counting down.
GATTTTAAAACTGGTTCGTAATAAAATGCGCAAAGGATACATACGTTGTAAAATCCCAGAGTTGAGAGATCTTCATTTATTTATTTCCGATTTATATTAGGTATGTATCTATTGAAACGATGGTCGTGTGTATGAGGAGGATAGCAAATACCACCTGCAAACCGGTTCGTAATAAACTGTGCAAAAAAAACCATACGTAATTTGATACACAATTTTAAGAAATTCTTATTCTTTGGAGTACGTTTTGGAAAACCACAATAAATTAATTGCAGGATCTTCATTTATTTATTTAGTAATTATATTATTTATGTATATATTGAAATGATTCAATAAATTATAGGGTCACTTAAACGGCAAAAGTGGGTGGAGGGCTAGGGAAGTGGAAAATCAGAGAACATCTCAGCTTCGTCATAAGGTTTAAAAATTCTATTTGTAAAGAATATACGTTTGAGGAAAACAATTTGTTAAATATTTACTCCATGTTTCCTTGTAATATGTTACTTCAATGATCATTAAAGAGGCGGGGTCCAAAAATAGACTATATCATGTTTTCCACAGACGAATGTATGGGAATTAAGACCGTCTTAGACTTTGTTACTAATCAAGAATATATATACTTTATAGTGTTCAGTTCTTTTTGAAGGGCTTTAAAGCTGCATTTCGACGTAGTCTTTCTGGCAAGGGCCGTTGCACCTTTGCCATAAAACTCTAAAAATAAATGCTTGGGATGATTATATACAAAATTTAAAAAAAAATTTTTTTTGGTAGGGTCATTTAGGGGGCAAAGGAAGAGGGGGGGGGGGGAGGTAGGGCAGAAATCGGCAGTCATAAAACTCTAAAGATAAATGCTTGGGATGATTATATACAAAATTTTAAAAAAAAATTTTTTTGGTTGGGTCATTTAGGGGGCAAAGGAATAGGTGGGGAAGGTAGGGCAGAAATCGGTAGTCATAAAACTCTAAAGATAAATGCTTGGGATGATTATATACAAAATTTAAAAAAAAAAATTTTTTTTGGTAGGGTCATTTAGGGGGCCAAGGGGAAGGAGGGGGTAGGGCAGAGTAGTACCAGGTTTCGTCTCAGCTTCGTCATTAAAGCTTAAAAGTGTTATTTTTAAGGAATGTAGGCTTAAGTAAAACAATTTGTTAAATTTTTATGCTATTTTTGCCTATAATAACGCCTACTGAAGTGGGCGGGGTCAAAAAATATTTTTATTTTTTTTAATGGCTCCAAGTTTAAGGCGTTGGACCGTATTTGACATAAAAATATATCATTTGCTTAACAAAATAACCAAAAAACTTTAAAAATTATATTGTTTTTTCTGGGTTGGTTTAGTTCTTCTTAGGGGAACTTTTTTCCCTCTTGCCCGATTTAGCCCATCTTCGAACTTAACCTGCTCTAAGTTTTAAAATATATTTATGCCGAATTTCAAGAGTCTAGCTCTTTTCGTTTGGACTGAATCGTGATTTCCACAGACGGACGGACGGACGGACGGACGGACGGACATGCTCAGTTCGTCTTAGATTTCATCACTGATCAAGAATATATATACTTTATGGGGTCTGAGATGGATATTTCGATGCGTTACAAACGGAATGACAAAGTGAATATACCCTCCAAATTCTTTTTTGGAGGGTATAAAAAGTTAAATTTTGTTATGACTTCTTTCAAGCAAATTTTAGCCATTCATTTTAAGAACTATTCATACTGTGAAAAATAATTATATATATACATATATATATGAACAATTTTTTATGTTGTGCATATCTATATGAAATTACCTTTTAAATTATATATTTTCCACTAATATTAGTGGACGGTACGATAACTAAATATGCACCACAAAACTATGTGTGACTTATTTATCACACGTATTTTTGTAGTACGCTTTTAGGTAACTTATCACTCTCTAATATTGATAAGCTTCACATGCCTGAAAAGGTATTTTTGTGTAGATGTGCACAATTTTATATATAAATACGTCAAACATATTTTACATAAGATTATTTATTAAAAAATTTCAAACTTAATACACAAAAAAAAAAACTATAAAAAATATACAGCATTTTTAATTTATCTTTTTTTTCATACGATATCGAACAAAATTTAAATACAAATTTTGATCGATATCGAAAGCCGTAACTTAATTCCTGTTATTTATTTAACTGTAATACTCGCTCCCTTACTGAAATTAAGGTTATGTGAACATATTATTGGAAATGGTATTTTTTCTAATATGGTTTTGTTGCAGTTGTAAACCAGAAAATCTTTGAAAATGGAATTTATAAAACACCTCAATGCGCAATAAAATGGCTATAACCTTAGAAAACTGCTAGCAGACATAGTGCTTGCTTAAGGCCTTGCAGAAGGCCCCTGTTATTTCCTTTTTACTGCTGGGCACATGCTGGTACACATGTATGCTATGTGTTTTAGCCTTGGGCTCAAAAAGCTTACAGGATACTTGTACCTGATGATTTATTCAACATTTTGCTGTTCACATCTACCACCACACTTTACACAAATGCACACAGTTGCTTCATTTCTCTACAACATGCTGTCAAACGTTCACTCAAATCTACACATTCATATACATACGGTTATGCTTATGTATGCGATTTTTCTTTTTGTATATGTAAATGTAAATGTTAGCAAACTGACTTAAAGGGTTTCGTTCGTGAAAAACGGTGAGTAGTGAAAATCACAATCATATTTTAAGTGTTCAAAGTTTAACATCAAGTCCATTATAATGCAAAAGTCAATATTATCTCTTAGTACGAGCAGTAGCAATGCGAACAGTTCAGTTGCTAACATCCCGGTGTCATCAACACAGTTGCAGGCTAAGAAAAAAATTTAGGTCATAGTTGATGTCAACAGAAAAAAATATAAATAAAAATCCATGTATTTTTAATATGTTTCGCCTTAGTTCTGTTGACAATGACACATATGCCTAAGAGGAATAGTTTCTTTTAAGTGCTCAGATGGAAAATGCAAGAAATTTAGAGGAACTCTACGCTGATGAGAATTTTTATTTTTAATATTAAGAAATCGATAATAGTCTTCGTTAAGGTCAGGGTTGTGTTAAAGGAGATGGTTTAAGCTTTAGAATAGCATTTTGCCATTCAAAGGATGTATTTTATTATTGTTGTTTTAAAGAGGTCACACGCATGGCTAGAGCAATAACGTCAGTATTGCGGCAATTTAAATAAATTAATTTGAAACACTTTTTTGTACCAAATAACCCAACGAATGCAGTTGTGATTTTGCATATCAATAAATTAAATTAATATTTTTTTGTTTCTAAACTCATATACAGTCGTATCCGCTCTATCGCAACAGGCTTTACTGAAAAAATCGGATTACTGAAAGCGATACAAATCCCCGCACTGATTTTGAACGCTGCTAGTCTTATTAACTTCGCTTTAGCGAAACATCGCTTTACTGAAAATATCGTATTACTGAAAACCAAAGGCAAGCCCACAGCTACGTTTTGCATGAAACTTACTTCGCTTTAGTGAAAAAATAAACAATGACATCGAATCGATTGCATAACTTAAGGCTGAAAAAAATTGTGCATGTTTTGTCCGTTAAAAAATTAAATGGCAAAATGTATTTGTCCTTTTCGCTCTTACGTACTTTGTTGTATTTTTCTATTATATTGTCAATGCAGGTGACTAGACATTTGATATAAAAAAATATTGTTTTATTGATTTTAAGCAGTACGCCTAACTGTAACAAATTTCAGTAATCGGAACTACGTTTTACAGAAAAAATCGGATAATTGAAAAAAATTGGGTTTTGGTTATTTCCAGTAAATCGGAGTCGACTGTATGTTTAAGACGTATGAGTAATACGAATGCATACAAACAAATATTAATCATACGCATCCGTACCGTGACAGAATTCAGAAACAGAAACAGAATTGATTCTGCATTGAAAAACCAAACTATTTTTAAGCACGCACTCATTTGTTATATTAGGCACGGAATTCGCCAGTGAAATCAAAAATGATTTCAAATAAACACTTTTGTAATAAATTTGTTAATCGTCTAATACTATAGGCAGTTGTTCAGAGTTAATTAAAATATTTGTTATCTTTTTATTTACATATATACAATTTTTTATGTTAATTTGTTTGAAGGTTAGGAAATTCCATATTTACAAAACACATGTTGTGACATTTTAATTTATTTAAGAATTTAATACAATATTTTTCATAAAATATAAAATAAAAAAAAAAATTTTGTATTAAATTGAATTAATAATATATAGGCTAATTGTTCGAAATTTTTTATTTTAAATTCAGAAATACTTGATAAATATTCCAAGGCACAACATCAGTTTTTAATTATTTCAACTTTCACAGCAGAGCAGAACAGCTGTTTTCAAAAGCCGCAACGCTTTCATCATCCGTGCTCATGTGTATTGTGTTTGTCACCACTTATAAAGTGACTTGTTCAAACATGATAACAGTTTTTATTTCTAAAAATTTTTTTAAGGAAATTGCATACGAAAAGTGTATCAACCTGATGGTAACACATTTTCATTTTAATACCCGTGTTGCCGTTTGATTAGTTTCTTTATGTATCATTTTTTGGTCCATTATACCTAAGCCAAAAATATTTCATAAATTCTCGTTTCTAAATTTGAATAAAAATATCTTCCTTTTTCCCTCCCTCAAAGTCTCGCAAATTTGTAGCTTTAGATCAGCATAAATATAAATTTAATTTAAAAATTAGTTTGCCAAAGAAGTTTCGCTTCTGACATGTGTGCTTTATGTACACAATTTTTTTTTAAAAGGACACCAATATATACGAGGTCTGCTCAAAAATAATGTGAATGTTTCTGCCTTCGCACTTCAATAACGATACTAGCCGCTGAACATCACTGGCAGCAATTGTCACTGTCATTTACTAAAGAACAGAGCACTCTCCTTCATCGACCCTGTAGCAAAAAATTAGCCGGTGAAGTAAAAAAATTTTGAAATATCTACAAAAAAAATCTGTATCTTCTCATCTTTCTTCATCTGTGCTCTCTATAGTATAATAGCATAGTAGCCCTCCTTTCTAGTTCCGCCTTAATGCACTGCATTCGTAAGGTTCATCCCCTGAGTGCTGGTCCTATTAAAATATATAAATAATATGTGTGAAGATATCTTTAACTTTATATTAGCACAGGCACAAACCTAAAGTTGTGTCAAAACTATACTGCAGTTAACAGAGCTCTGTTAACCACTTAACAGTAGCAGTAAAATTTTATTGAATTCATTTGGAGCCCCAAATCTAGGAACAGGGGCCAAATTACCGCATTCGATATCGAGCGAAATTTCCATACAATTTAAATACAAATTTCGTTCGATATCGAGTGCCGTAATTTGCCCCTGGAGTTAGTTCCATCCAAACTGGTGTATAGAAATTATGGCCCAAGATCTCGTACTTAAAAATTTAACATATTTAAAAAAAATTCATTTGAAAGAATATATTTTCCTGTAGAAATGGTTGATCATTATGGAAAAATTGGAATGGGTAACCACATGCCACTACAAGAAAATGGTGCTGCAGAGAGCTCTTCTTACAGCTCGAAAAGTCTCAAGTCCAAAATAATTTTGTATGCGGAATAATATCCTTAAAGCACTTTGGATATATACTTTTTGGTATGTTCTCAGCCATTCGTTTTTATCTTCTCAATCGCCGCAAAATATCATCTCTTCATGAGTCTCCTCAATCTTGAAAAATGTGAAAAGACTGGAAAATATGACAAGGCGGCAAAATCTGGTGAATAGGATGGCTGAGGCATGATCACGATATCGGTTTTGGCAAAAAAGAATTTTCCTTTATATTAAATTTAATTAAGATTTATAGGCTAATTTTTCGAAATTTTTTTTAAATATTCCAAGGCACAAAGGAAACATAAGTTTTTAATTATGCAACTTACACAGCAGAGCGGAACAGCTGTTTTCAAAAGCTGCTACACTTACATCATCAGTACTCATGTGTATTTTTAAAAACTGTTATCATATCGTCATATGTTTTCAAAAAAGCCGTAAATGACATTGAAAATTTTACATGAGAAGCAAAAAAAATCTTTAATGTGAAAAATTCAAAATTTTTTAGTTTAAACCTCTTGATAAGAATGTTATTTATATTTAATTGTAGGAGTACAAAATTTTGCAGTAACGTGTATTTTGATACATGATATCTTAGTGAATGAATAAGACGATTTTAAATTGTGTTGTAACTTAGGGCTTTTGTGAAAACATATGACGATATGATAACAGTTTTTATTATGTATGAATTTTTATTAGTCGAACTTTGTAATGTAAATTGTTAATTTTTTTGGGCTTAAGTTCGAATCTGCATGACTGCAAATGATTTTTTATTATTTTATTAATAAATGAATTTGTTCAAATTCTATTTATTATATTTTTTTTTTTTTATATTAAGATTGGAATATTAAGAATATTTTCAATAATCATCAAACCAGCAGAACGGATCAGTACTGATTTCGAGGCCGCTACGCCATCTCATCAGCGTTCTTTGTTCAATTTTTCCACTTTTGCAAGTGGTGCTAGTTTGTAGGAATATCAACTATTTAACCAATATTTTAACGAAAATTGAATATGAGAAGTTATCACATTCATATTTTTAAGTTATTACCTTTTTGGTTAGTACGAAATTCCCCAACCCTGACGATTAATATTCCCAATATTCCATGTATCTCTTTCGCTTTTTCCAGAGCCATCGGCTGCTGATTGCTAAAGCTTCTTTGTTACTTATGTTCAAGTAATTGAATTTAGTTGTCAATTTACAATGAACAAGTGCGCGTGCCCCCGCAATGTTTTTAAATTATGTATGAATTTTTATTAGTCGAACTTTGTAATGTAAATTGTTAATTTTTTTGGGCTTAAGAAGCTTTAGCAATCAGCAGCCGATGGCTCTGGAAAAAGCGAAAGAGATACATGGAATATTGGGAATATTAGTCGTCAGGGTTGGGGAATTTCGTACTAACCAAAAAGGTAATAACTTAAAAATATGAATGTGATAACTTCTCATATTCAATTTTCGTTAAAATATTGGTTAAATAGTTGATATTCCTACTAACTAGCACCACTTGCAAAAGTGGAAAAATTGAACAAAGAACGCTGATGAGATGGCGTAGCGGCCTCGAAATCAGTACTGATCCGTTCTGCTGGTTTGATGATTATTGAAAATATTCTTAATATTCCAATCTTAATATAAAAAAAAAAAAAAAAAAAAAAATATAATAAATAGAATTTGAACAAATTCATTTATTAATAAAATAATAAAAAATCATTTGCAGTCATGCAGATTCGAACTTAAGCCCAAAAAAATTAACAACAGTTTTTATTTATAAAAATTTTATTAAGAAATTTCTTGTTTGTCAACATTCAGCAATTTCGGAAAGAACTTTACCGCCACTCGCTTCAGGACGAAAATGTCAGGAAAATGAATGGCATGAGCCAACCACTTTGCCACTTCTCTAATAGTGATTCAATGATTTTCCATTGACATTTTTCTACAATTTCTCTAAATTTTCATCGGCTGTTGATGTACAGGTGCGTCGATATTTACATCTTCTCCACCCATCTTGAAACATTTAGACCTTTTTTTGTAGACATTTTTCATTTTTTCGTTCAATATGACGAATTCGTAGGTAAAAATTCGTTATATAAATTCGTCGTATGAAACACAATAACGAGGAATAAATTAACATAATGAACAAAAAAAATTGTTTAATAATCTTTGTAGTCTTCTGATGCCAGATTGTTCAGACATTCAATCATTACCTCGGTGGTGTCCATTTTTTTGTTTTCAGAACAAATTTCTTTTTGTAATTATTTTCTGAAAAATTTTTCTTCTGTAAATAAAATATTCTCTTCATTTAACGGGTGATGGGGTGACCATATCGCTCATTTGCTGCAAGAACGGCATAACTCAAAATTCGCGATTTTTCAGTTAATAATACAGAAATATTGGAAATATCATGTTCTATCTTGTGTAAAATACTCATTTTGATATCTTGTATACAAAACGTGTGAGACGAGTATATGCCGTTATTTCTATTCCTATATTTTGCTCTTCTTTTCCTCACAACAACGACACATCGTTGGTTACGCCACAGTCGTTAAGGTGTGAACATCGTTTTGTTTTCAGAAAGAGCGACATAATTTGCGTTGTGCCTTTATAAGTGGAAAGGTAAAATGTGTTTTATGTGGTAAAAATTCTTATATACTGCCATATTGTGTGTTGCGGCTGTTTTGTTGAAAAAAATCATCTGATTATAAAAATTTTTTTTCGCGCTAAGAACGACACATTGTAGTTTACTACACTACTATCAATGAGCTTCAGCAGCAATAACGTCATAACTCAAAGTACACACAGTTTTTCATCTAAAAACAATTATTAAAAATTTTTTACTTTACTTTTTTTTTATACGGATATATTAAATATAAGTTGATTTATAAGATGATATCAAAATATTTACATATATTCATTTTTCTTCAGAGCTATAGTCAATTGAACACTTTAAACGCATTTATCTATAAATCGAAAATTTTGAGATATGCCGTTCTTTCAGCAAATGAGCGGTATGAAAAAGTAGGAAGTAGGCAGAAATATTATATTAAAGAAAGTGTTCGAAATAAGTAAAACCTTTTCCTATATATAGATTTTTGTGAATTGGTGGATGTATTTTGAGTATTCACTGAAAACTTTTGTGCTACATGCTATAATATAGTACTCAACTATGTTTTTCCACAAAAAAACCTGTTCGAGTATATGACACCTGGTCACCTGATACTGTTTTGTTCGTCGTTCGCTGACGAAACAATTAAAAAGAAATCTATTTCAACTTTCGCTGAGTATGACGAATTTCGACCAACACCACGATTGTGTGCATTTACATATACGCCCATGTGTTTTATTTTTGGCGACAAATATTCGCGACCAACAATTCGTGGTTCGTCGCAGTTGTGTTCCCAGCATTAATCGAATTTATGTAGCCCGCGAAATTGGAAAATTATTTTTTTTTATACCCTCCAAAAAAGAATTTGGAGGGTATATTCACTTTGTCATTCCGTTTGTAACGCATCGAAATATCCATCTCAGACCCCATAAAGTATATATATTCTTGATCAGTGATGAAATCTAAGACGAACTGAGCATGTCCGTCCGTCCGTCCGTCTGTGGAAATCACGATTCAGTCCAAACGAAAAGAGCTAGACTCTTGAAATTTGGCATAAATATATTTTAAAACTTAGAGCAGGTTAAGTTCGAAGATGGGCTAAATCGGGCAAGAGGGAAAAAAGTTCCCCTAAGAAGAACTAAACCAACCCAGAAAAAACAACATAATTTTTAAAGTTTTTTGGTTATTTTGTTAAGCAAATGATATATTTTTAAGTCAAATACGGTCCAACGCCTTAAACTTGGAGCCATTAAATAAAATAAAAATATTGTTGACCCCGCCCACTTCAGTGGGCGTTGTTATAGGCAAAAATAGCATAAACATTTAACAAATTGTTTTACTTAAGCCTACATTCCTTAAAAATAACACTTTTATGCTTTAATGACGAAGCTGAGACGAAACCTGGTACTACTCTGCCCTACCCCCTCCTTCCCCTTCGCCCCCTAAATGACCCTACCAAAAAACAATTTTTTTTTTAAATTTTGTATAAAAGCATCCCAAGCATTTATCTTTAGAATTTTATGACTGCCGATTTCTACCCTACCCCCCCCCCCCTTCTTCCTTTGCCCCCTAAATGACCCTACCAAAAAAATTTTTTTTTTAAAATTTTGTATATAATCATCCCAAGCATTTATCTTTAGAGTTTTATGACTGCCGATTTCTGCCATACCCCCCCCCCCCCTTTTCCTTTGCCCCCAACATGACCCTACCAAAAAAAATTTTTTTTTTAAATTTTGTATATAATCATCCCAAGCATTTATCTTTAGAATTTTATGACTGCCTGTTGCTGCCCTACCCCTCCTCCCCCTTGGCCCGCTAAATGACCCTATTAAAAATAAATAAAAATTTTTTTTATTTTGTGTATAATCACCCCAAGCATTTATTTTTACAGTTTTATGTGTATCTGTTTCTGCCCTACCCCCTCTCCCCCTTTGCCCTCTAAATGACCCTATCATATGTTTTGAGCACACCTCGTATAACGCGATAGCACAGCGTTTGAATAAATATTCCTTATATGATAACATATTTTTATTTAATATTCTCTTACTTGCAAATAAACCATATTTGCTCAAAGGGAGCAACACACCACAAGTTAAGCATTTTCTTTAAAACTATGCAACAGTCTTAACTGGGATAAGTTGAAAATTTTATTAACAAACTTTAAATCTATCTTAAATGCAATTTTAATGAATGTAATCCAAAAGTATTTCAAGCGAAAGTCTTAATTTCCTTCTTAAGAAAACTTTTTCAACTTTTGTCTTGCAAGGATGTTACAATGGAATGATGACAATTAAAAAGAAAGCAACAAAAGAAACCGAGATGAGCCAAATGACAATGACTAGTTTTTGCCATACAAAAAGGATCTTACTCGTATATTCCATTTTGCTAGAATAATTCTGGTTTATTATTCCTTTTTTATTTATTCAAAATTGTTTTGTTATTTTTTTATTTTCATTTTGGTCAAATTGAAAAGGATCTTTGTTATTATGCTGCCGTTGTTGTCGGTTGCACAGGGGAAGCCAGCGCAAACAATACAAAACAATACTGCAATAGTGCATAAAGGAGTGAGTGAGTGACTATTTATTTATTTACTACATGCAGCGTGTAAAGTATGAAACAGTAACCTAATTAACAGAAAGTGTAGCAATAAAACAGGAAGAGGATTGTAACGACCACGAACAAAAAGCTTCTATTGTTGTTCATAATGTTAATGATGACGCCGTTGGTTGGTGAATAAGTCTGGCTGAATTAAAAACTTTTTGCAAAACTTGAGTGGCTGATCATATAGAAATTAGTTTGTATATATTTGCTGTTATCTGTACATCAATGGGTAATTAGAAATGGTTAAGGAGCAGAAGTTGTTTGTTTGTGAAACACCTGTATAGTGATTACACAGGGGAACAGTGATTTAAGTGTTTATAGGAAAATCAAAATCTTTAAAGTCAAATTATTTTTCAATAGTATCATTATTATTGTTTACACTATTTACTAAAGGGTCTGGCAACAGGGATTTTTGAACTTTGAAAGTTGATAACGGCCATTTTTTTTAAGCTGAACAGCTGAAACTCTGACCACATGTTTGTTATTCGTATCAGAAAATAAGATTTATTTTCATTTATTCCTCAAAAAAAAAAATTTATTTTTTTTGATTTTATTTATTCCTCAAAAAATAAAAATTATTTCTTGTTTGATTGATTTGATAGCGTGTATTTGTATGTCTCTTAAACATTTTTGTTCGTCAAATCGTTCATCATCAAGTTCTTCATTTTCAGGAATATATAAATAAAAATCAAAAAATAACTTATATTTTGTAAAAAATAAATAAAAATCAGTAAATAATTTTTATTTTCTTGGAATAAATCAAAAATAAGTCTTATTTTCTCAGGAATAAACAAATTCAATTTTGTTAAAAATAAATTCAAATCAATGAATAACTTTTATTTTGGCGAGTAAAAATTAAAAGTCAAGAAATAATTTTTATTTTCTGAGGAATAAATAAAAATAAAAATTAAAAATTATTCTTATTTTCTGAGGAATATATAAAAATCAAGAAAATTTTTTTATTTTCTGTGAAATCAATAAATAATTTTTATTTTCTGAGTAACAAATAAATATCAAGAATTAACTTTTATTTTGGGAAGAGTAATAAAAATCAGTAAATTAACTTTTATATTTTGGGGAATAAATAAAAATCAAAAAAATAACTCTTATTTTCTGAGAAATAAATGAAAATCACGAAATAACTTTTATTTTCAGAGGAATAAATAAAAATGACGAAATAAGTTTTATATTCTGAGGAATAAATAAAAGTCAATAAATAACTGTTATTTTCTGAGAAATAAATAAAAATTACGAAATAACTTTTACTTTCTGAGGAATGAATAAAAATCAAAAACTAACTTTTATTTTCTGAGAATTAAATAAAAATCACGATATAACTTTTATTTTCTGAGGAATAAATAAAAATGACGCAATAACTTTTATATTCTGAGGAATAAATAAAAGTCAATAAATAACTGATATTTTCCGAGAAATAAATAAAGATTACGAAATAACTTTTATTTTCTGAGGGGTAACTAAAAATCCATAATTCTGTCTTACCTTCTGAGGAAGAAGTAAAAGTCAATAAATAATTGTTGTTTTCTGAGGCATAAATAAATATCATGAAATAACTTTTATTTTCTGAGGAATAAATAAAAATGACGCAATAACTTTTATATTCTGGGGAATAAATAAAAGTCAATAAATAACTGTTATTTTCTGAGAAATAAATAAAAATGACGAAATAAGTTTACTGCCTATTTCTCATAGTCGAATGAATTCTTTCTTTCGCATATATACATTTGAAACAAAAACAATTTATAAAATTTTGTTTTTGTTTTAAGTATATTTGTACGAAAGAAAGAATTCGTTCGACAATGAGAAATAGGCCCTTAATTTTTTGAGGAGTAAATAAAAATCCAAAATTTTGTCTTACCTTCTGAGGAAGAATAAAAGTCAATAAACAATTGTTATTTTCTGAGGCATAAATAAAAATCACGAAATAACTTTTAGTTTCTGAGGAATAAATAAAAATCACGAAATAACTTTTATTTTCTGAGGGATAAATAAAAATCAATAAATAACTTTTATTTTCTGAGGAGTAAACAAATATCCAAAATTTTGTTTTACCTTCTGAGGAAGAAATAAAAGTCAATAAATAATTGTTATTTTCTGAGGCATAAATAAAAGTTACGAAATAACTTTTATTTTCTGAGAAATAAATAAAAATCTAAAACTAAGTCTTATTTTCTGAGAAATAAATAAAAATCAAAAAAAATAACTTTTATTTTTATGCAATAAATAAAAATCAGGAAATAACTTATATATTGAGAAGAATAAATAAATATCAAGAAATAACTTTTATTTTCTGAGGAATAAATAAAATTCTAGAGATAACTTTTTTTTCTGAAGTATAAATAAAAATTAAAAAATTAAATTTGTTTGAATTAATAATTAAAAAATAACTCTATTTTCTGAGGTATAAGTAAAAAAATACTACTTTTAGTTTCTGAGAAACCAATGAAAAGAGCCAAAACTACTCTTTTGTGAAGAATAAATGAGAATCAAGAAATAACTTTTATTTTCTGGGGAATAAATATAAATCAAGAAACAACTTTTATTTTCTAAAGAATAAATAAAACTCAGAAAATAATTGACAATTTGGAGTCTTTTAATAAAACTAAAAAAAAAATAAAAATTTATGCATATGAAAGCAGTCCATGTAAAAAAATTACTTTGGGGTATTGCGTGTACACGTGGGTCAGCTCTTTCAGTTTGATTTGTTCAGATTAAATTTAATCGTTATTTGCAGTTCCTGATGCCATCATACTTGATTATGACATTTTTGATAGTGAAACTAAGCATAAAAACCAAAACAAAATCCTTTAAGGACAATCAAACTATTTCTTAAAAATCTCCAAACTGATAAAATCCTTTATCCAACTCATTGTCGTTAACTTTCAATACTTAAATAGTCGTCTTCGCAACACTTTTCTTATCATTTACCATCAACAAACTATAATAATTACTGGTAGCTTAACTACATTATTTGTATTCAATATTTTCTTTAAAATTACCTTAAATTGATACAATGCCGACAGCAATTTTAATCCATCAACGTCACGTTGTTAAAACAACAACTCTTTCCCAGCAAAGATAAAAACGATATGCTGGTATATTAAGTACATATTTTTACAACACATACAAAATAGTTGAAGGCATAACAACAATGATGTCCTTAGACCGAGCGAAAAAAAAAGAAATCCTTTCTTTTCATATTTTCTTTTTGTTTGCAGCTGCTTGTAAGCAGGCACATGCATGCATTCTATGGTAAGACTGTATTAAATGAAGAGCTTATATTTTGCTTGTCTTTAACTTTAATATTGACTTACACACGCTATTTTCTTTATTTTCTTCAATACCATGAAAATGTCCTGTAATAAATTTTATCTCCTATAGCAACCTCTTCTCTTAACCTATTTTACTACAGATGGGAAAGTTATTTATAAATTTATTATTGCGTTTGTAATTTATGCCAGGGCAAAATAACAATGTAGATATAAATAATAGGTATGTGCTTTAGCTAGACCTAGAGATCTTAGGAGAAGCACTTTTCAATAACAACCCTCGTTCTGGAAGCCCCAAGACATCAAAAATTGGTAAAAGCGTTTTGACAAAAATTGTTATCGAAAAATCGTCGATTGCTATTAGATAAGTTGCTGAGAATGTCAAGTTATTAGTTGCCCGCGGGGCCATGTTTTTTTAACTTCCCGCTAAGAAAACTCAAAATTTTCCAAAAAAAAAAAAAAAAAAAATCGGGAAATTATTGGCTGTACTACGTCGATCAGTAAGAGGGCTCAGGATTGGGAAAAGCTCAGACACAAACCTATTACATCTGAAGGCGACACAATAAAAATTTAAATAACTATTTTTTCACAAAAACTAAAAATATTTGGAATTAATTAACAATAAGGCAATTAACAATAAGGCAATTAACAATAAGGCAATTAACAATAATTAACAATTCCGGAAACGGAATTCATTTCGTAATTTGATTTATTTAGAAAGCAAAGAAGGCAACACTTTTTTTAGAATGAAATCATTTTTAATATAATGAACGATAACGATATTAAAAAATGTGTAATAAAAATCTATTTAATAAATAAAATATTTAATAAAAATTTTTTTATTTAGTTTTCTGTGGAATAAAAACACGGAAGCAATTCCATTTCCAAACGGATCCAAAATCTGTGATATGGCCGAATAAATACAAATTTTTTTTGCGAAAATTTAAAATTGCATAAGTACAAAATGGCTCTAAAAAATAAAAAAAAATGGGACATGACGAAAATAACCAAACGGCAACACGGCGGTTAAAAGTGTGTTAACATCGGTATGATACACTTCTCGTATGCAATTTCCAAATAAAATTTGTATAAAAATAAAAACTGTTATCACAGTCAACTAAGCCAACTAATAAGTGGTGACAAATAAAAATACTCATGAGTAGTGATGATAAAAGTGTAGCGGCTTTCGAAAACAGCTGTTCTGCTCTGCTGTGTAAATTGATTAATTAAAAAGACTTTGACTTTCCTTTGTGCCCTGGAATATTTACCATGGCTTTCGCAATTTAAAACATTTTTTCGTACAACTAGGCTATACATATTAATAGGACTTAACATTGAAAGTCCCCTTATATTTTGAAAGGACATCATCTCAGTACACTTCAAGAAATATCTTTTAAAAGAAATACATTTATTTTCAAAAAAAAAAGCTTTAATTAAGGGTAACTTTGGCAGAAAGATAATACTAAAATATTTTTAACAATATTTAATTTTTCCAAAAAATTTATTCAGAAAAAAAAAAATTTATAAAAATGTATTTTTATAAAAAAACTTTCTATACATTTTTTTTTAAATATATTAATTCAGAAAAAAACTATTTTTGATAAAATTTTTTTTCTAAACATATTTTTTAAAAAATTTTTATAAAAAAATTTTTTATACATTTTTTTATAAATAAATTAATTCAGGAAAACAATTTTTATAAAATTTTTTTTATAAATTTGTTTTTTCCAAATTTTTTTATAAACATTTTTTCCATTCCAATTTTTTTATAAATATATTAATTCAGAAAAAAACTGTTTTTTATAACATTTTTTTTCTAAACATATTTTTTATAAAATTTTTATAAACAATTTTTTTATAAATTTTTTTTATAAATAAATTAATTCAGAAAAATTTTTATAAATTTTTTTTTATAAATTTTTTTTTCAAAATATTTTTTATTAACATTTTTTCCATGCCTTAATATGCAGGGTATACAAAACTGGTTGCAGCCCCATCACATATTTTCTGCACTGTTGTTGTAGTGAAAGTGACTCTTCAATATAAATTTCGTTACTTTGTACGTTCATTGTTTCTTACATTTTTATAAATCTATTTAATATCAGTCAGTCAGTCAGTTCCTTTTATTTTAGACTCCTTTTAACAGATACTTTTCTTAAGCATGAGAATAACCCGTAGAAAACATTGTATTATGAAGATCTGAAAATTTAATTCGCAGCTTATGAAACGTTTTTTTTTCTTTGTGTTTCTAGTGTTAAAAGGATGAAAAGAAAGAGTAAATATTGATTGGGAATTTTACAGTCAAAGAGGATGAATAAAACATGATATGTGTGCAAAGGATAAGATTTTTGTTTTGTTTTAAAGGTGCTGGGGAATAAACATGTACGAGCCATACAACAACAATCTTGCAACTGGCTACAATTGTTGCCAAAAAGAGGTGCTAAAGTATATACACTCAGTATGCTGTCAATGTTTGCGTAAGACAAGGATAAAAGTTTATTAAAGAAATATATCAAATTTTTTTGCTGAACAAATTTAAAAATAAGTGAATTTCGAATACAAGTGTGTGGGTCAGTTGGCCAGACTGGTCAAAATTGAAGTAGAAATTGTTAAGTACTCGTATTAATAACCTGATGGATAATCATTTGAAAAATTTAAGGATAATGACTTTGGCCTGAAGCAGTCCATCCAGAATTAGCCGTAAATTGGATATTTCTTTTATCTGGTTGGGAACTTCAAAAAATTATTACAACACAGAAATATTGTGGGAATGAAATTTTTTATTACAATCTAATAGATAATTTTATGGCCATTATTTTTTAAAATATTATATATTAAAAGCTTAAAGCGTTTCCAACACAAACAAATTTCGACATGCATTAACATGCATTAAACATGTACATTAAAATAGTATTGCCGTCTTTTTCTCTTTTTAAAAAGTTTGTAATAATCGATACAAATTAACCTGCTACTACAAAAATATAACAGATTTTTATTAATTTTTCTTTACTAGTGGTTCCGTGAGCATGGTTATGTAAATGCGCTTTCGCGACAGGATATGCAATATTGTTTTTAATAACAACAATAATTTACATTTTTTTTATGGTTTAATATTCTGCCTTAAGTGCGTGTTGCAACATATTGTTGCTAACAAATCGCTGAATAAATTGAAAATTTTTCACATTTTTAATAAAATTTTATTTTTATTAGTCTTTATTTTTTCTCTTATTGTTGATTATGTGCAACATGTACCTATTTGTGAGTCCTTAAACGTTTGTGCTCAGAATATGAAATAACAATTTTCATAAATTATTGTACGTCTTATACAAACACTCACACTTTTTTCATTTACTTTCGATACATGCCCATCTAACATTTTCAATCGTAGATGATTCTATTAGCATTCTAATGAAGAGAGTTCACGAAGGCATTTTTTTAAATAGAGGTAGAATATTCCCCTGTATGAAGTTATTCTTATGTGACAAACATCCAAATCTGGTCGACCTATAGCACTCGATATTTTCAGTGATGACCTGGCCAACGTCGTTCTCAGAGAAGGGTGGAGAGATGACGTCGCCAGCTCTAAAATCCACACCAAACAGTGACTTCTTCATGATGTACTGGGTATTCTTAGATCTCATGTGGATTGGAGGCCACAAATTGGCCTGATCGTTGAAGACGATTTTTCGACGAAAAACCATTTTATAAAATAATTTTATTATTTGCACGTATTGTTAAACGATACATCCATCCATGGTGATTTGGCAAAAGAGACTAAATAAATGACAACTAATTTAGCGGATGTAACTTCAACAAGATGGCCATTACCAACTCTCATAGTTCGGTACTCCCTGTTGAAAGACCCTATAGCCATAGCAAATATATATATTTCTGCTGGAAAAACATTTCTATGGTGCTTATCTACATAAAAATACCTTTTATATTATATATGTTTCATCAATATTGGAGGATTATAATATACTTAAAAGTGTACCACAAAAAAATGTGTTCTTATAAAAATAAAAAGCAATTGAGATCCCTTTGTTAGATAATTTAATATCTTAAAGAAATCTCATAAAAAATAATATTTTAACTAAAATTTAAAACGAGTGTGAAATGTATTTTAATCAAATTTTTTCATACAAAATTTTCTTAAAACAGATTTCAAATACGTTTTAATTTTTTATGAATATAGGGGTAAGAATAGAACTAGCATTTACATATATAATTTTTTTATTAACTTTGCTTTGATAAAAATTTGATTTAGGAAACATCTTTTCTTCACTTATCCCAGAGGTCGAAAATCTAAAAATTTTTTAATAGGCTGATTAACCAAAATTAACTGATTTAACTGTAATTCGGAAGCAGTAAGTTTTAGATTGATGAAGCAGTTAATCGAATAGCAATTATTCGAATAGAACTTAGTCAAATATTAATTAATCGAATAACAATTAATCGAACAACAGGTAGTCGAATAACAATTAATCGAATAGTAAGTAATCGAATATTAATTAATCGAATAACAATTAATCAAACAACAATTATTCGAATAACAATTGATCGAATAACAATTAATCGAATAACAGTTAACCGCATAATTATTAAACGAATAACAGTTAAACGAATAACATATATGTAATAGCATAATTAATCGAATAACAATTAGTCGAAAAACAATTACTCGAATAACCCATAATCGAATTACAATTAATCGAATAACAAGTAATCGAATAAGACTTAATCCATTAACAATTAATCGAATAACAATTAATCGAACAACAGTTAACCGAATAACAATTAATCAAATAACAATTAATTGAATAACAATTAATCGAATAACAGTTAATCGAATAACAATTAATCGAATAGTAAGTAGTCGAATATTAAATAATCGAATAACTATTAATCAAACAACAATTATTCGAATAACAATTGATCGAATAACAATTAATCGAATAACAGTTAACCGCATAATTATTAAACGAATAACAGTTAAACGAATAACAGTTGAACGAATAACATGTAATAGCATAACAATTAATCGAATAACAATTAGTCGAAAAACAATTACTCGAATAACACATAATCGAATTACAATTAATCGAATAACAAGTAATCGAATAAGAATTAATTCATTAACAATTAATCGAATAACAATTAATCGAACAACAGTTAACCGAATAACAATTAATCAAATAACAATTAATCGAATAACAATTAATCGAACAACAGTTAATCGAATAACAATTAATCGATTAGTAAGTAGTCGAATATTACTTAATCGAACAACTATTAATCCAACAATTGATCGAATAACAATTAATCGAATAACAGTTAACCGCATAATTATTAAACGAATAATAGTTAAACGAATAACAGTTAAACGAATAACATATAATAGCATAACAATTAATCGGATAACAATTAGTCGAAAAACAATTACTCGAATAACACGTAATCGAATTACAATTAATCGAATAACAAGTAATTGAATAAGAATTAATCCATTAACAATTAATCGAATAACAATTAATCAAATAACAGTTTATCGACTAAAAATTAATCCAATAACAAATAATCGAATAAAAATTAATCGAATAAAAATTAATCGAATAACAAATAATTGAATAACAACTAATCAAACAACA
The DNA here is from genome assembly GCA_951800035.1 of Linnaemya tessellans. Lineage (NCBI taxonomy): Eukaryota > Metazoa > Arthropoda > Insecta > Diptera > Tachinidae > Linnaemya > Linnaemya tessellans. Next base: position 17,304,734 of record OX637533.1, on the reverse strand, counting down.
ATTAAACGAATAACAATTAATCGGTTAAGAAATAATCGAATAACAATTAATCGAATGACAATTAGTCGAATAACAGTTATTCGAATAACAAATAATCGAATGACAATTTATTGATTAATCTATTAAATACTCTGGGGCAATAATCCTGAAATTTTTGTGCGAATATATACAGTCCTCATGGTTGTAGTCTAAAAAAATACATCAATTATATAAATGGGCATGGCACTTCTCGGTTATATAAACGGCTCTTTATATAATAAATAAGAAAATACGCTAAGAACTATTCATTATTGTATTCTGATATTTTTAAGCTTAAGGTCTCTTTATTTTAATATAATTTTTAATTTCAATATTTCGTCACTCCTTTGTGTGACTTCTTCAGGAAATTAGTTATTTTATTTACTTAAATTTAAATTAAAAATTAAATTAAATTAAATAAAGAGACCTTAAGCTTAAAAATATCAGAATACAATAATAATTAAAAAGAGGTCAACAAACCAGAAGAATTTAAGAACTATTCAAAAAAATCGGTTAACAAAATAGACCAATCGCGGATCTCAATGACTTATTGATGGCCAAAAATTTGTATAATATTTTTGACAAGGAATTCCTTTTGAAATTTGTCTTTTGTTTGCTTACTTTTGCATCACTTGAGTTATTTTCACTTATATAAAATTCTCAACACTTGACAATAAAATATATGTACATATATAACAAAATTTATTTATAAATTCTTTTTTTTTTATCTCGTCTGTACATATTTTCTTATCTTCTGGAAGAAGTGGAAAAGTTCTTTGACTCCTGTGGCGTGGTTCTATATATTACATTCTATTACTTTTGTATTGTATTGTATTCTATTATTATTATTGTTATTATAACTTTGTATGCATGCGTGTGTGTGTACGTGTGAACATGTGTGCAACATATTTCACATACTGTTACGTGTGAGTAGCATACAAGTATGCGATATGATATTTGTTTGTTGCTCAACTGTTACGCCCACCTAAACAGAGGAGTGAAAATAATATAAAAACTTTTATTTAGTATAATTTTCTTATAAAAACTATTCATATTTACTTTTTCTTGTTGCTTCACAATCGTTGTGTTTTCAAGTGGGTGTGTGTATATGTGTTTGTGTTATTTCCTGTAATGAAACTTTATAGTTGTCATTGTCTCATTTTGTTATAATATTCAAGTCATATTAAAATAGTTTACTAAAATGTCTGAATAAAATGTTGATGAAATTACATTGAGATGACAATTTCTTGTGTAATACTTTATTTCCTTTATTACTTTTATAACACTAGTAGTATTTTTTTTTTAATTCTTGTTTGCTATTATCCTTAGATTTGATTAAACATTTATTAAGTTAACACCATGTAACAAAATAAGTTTTTTTTAAAGCAAAACCTAATTAATTCTGTGTGTGAATGGGCTGCTGTTCTAAATACATTATTTTATTTAAATTAAATTATTTTTAATTGAAATGAATTTCGTATTTTTATTAGTTATAGAAACTTCATAAATTTAACCTTCTCTATCATATGAAATCTTCTGAATGTTTTGTCTTGTAAAATATCATCATCATCAATAGGGATCAGATTTCGATGAAACCCCCTCTCCTATTTGCAGTTGTTTTTAAAAATAATTCACATACAGTTCCGTCTTTGGCATTTCGAATCTTATACGGTTGGGCAAATTTGAGGTTAGGAAGTAAATTAACTGTCAAATGATGAAATATCAAGAATTGAGCTGCCATTCTTTGACATATATTTTGTAAAAAGTTGGGAAATTTTAAAAATGGTAGACAACACTCTGGAACAAAGAACTTTAATTGTGAAAATTTACTATCAAAATTGCAAAACTTTTACTCTATGACTTCGTAAAATTCGAGCAGCTTTTCCTCGTAATCAGGCTCCTTCTGAGACCACTGTGTGTAATTTAATCTCTAAATTCAAGGCTCACGGTACTGTTGTTGACAATAGAGCAAAACAATACGCTCGTACAGCAAAGTGTTGAAAATGAGCCAGGAACATCAACCCGTTGACGTTTGCAACAATGTGGCATCACCAGAAGCACTTTGGGCAACATTTTGCATAAAGATCTTAATCTTCGCTCTTATGAAGTTCAACTCAATCAAGAATTGAATCTGGGCGATCGGCTGGGTATTTGAAAAACTGAACGAAAATAACGCATTTTTCACTAAAATCATGTTTAGTGAAGATTTTCAATTAGGCGATTATCACAAAATCCACAAATAGTCCTTGAAAAACAATTACATTCAAAGAAAGTGACCGTATGGTGCGGTGTGTGGTTAGGCGGCATAATCGGTCCGTATTTTTTTTCGAAAACGCATTCGCCGGGAATTATATCCGCTACCAAACCCTCATAGACGATTTTTTGTCGCCAAAATTGACTAATGTGGACATCAGTGATCTTTGGTTTTAGAAAGATGGCGTTACAAGCCACACAGCCGGTCAAACAATTCAGTTATTGCCTGAGAAATGTTCCCTTCGCTTAATTTCTCGATTTGACGATGTCAATTGACCGCCTCGTTCTTATGCTTTAAAGCCGCATTGAAATATCGAGTTTATGTAAACAAACAATAAACAGCTGACAAGCTGAAATTCAGCATTGCATTGACAAGATAAGCGAATCGTGTTGCAAAATGTGGCTAAAAATTTTGTGAAGAGAGGGGGACGCCTGCCGACATTCTGTTATTAATTCCCATATTTTTATTTTACGCTGGTATCAATAAAACTAAATTTGTAGTAAAAAAGTGCGGTTTTAAGCCAATTTACTTTCTAACCTCAAATTTTCCCACCCTTTATAGGCGTACATACATTTATTCCGACGCTGGCAGCATATTTTTGATCTTTCTAATTTTCAATACTAATTTATTGATTTCAAAAATATAAAAATTTGTTTTATTTAGCTACTTTAATATTTTCATAAAAAGTTTAAATTTCCCAGCTCTGTTTTTTTGGTTTTTATGATTTCTATTTTTTATTTTTATTTTATAAATAGGACCGACTCTCAGAGGATGATCCCTACTCATACGTGCATTATGCTAGAACTCAGAAATATTCGGTCCTGAATCGAACCTAGAGCTTCGGCTTGTTTGGTATATTACTAAGATTATCACAAGTACTAAGATCTTTAGTATAAGTTTTGTTACGATTCCCGTATTTTTACGCATAGAAATAATTCAAACAGTTGCTTCTAATTTTTTCTTATAAAGAATTTCCTTTCGTATACGAGCAGCATGTAACAACAACACGTCTTATATACAAACTTAATAGTAAATTTATGCACAAACAAACTTTATACGAGCTCCCCCAAATGTGTATCAATACCAACTGTCTCTCCATAAATATATTCTGACTTCATATGGGCATCAACTCCCATAAATATAAATTTTGTAAATACCCTAAACAAATCGCCTCATAAAATTCCCCATGAAATATCTACTGTAAGAGTGAGACTCTTCTGAAGTCTTTTTCACATTAAAAGATTTCTTCTTCTTCGGTGCTGGTGGCAAGTTAAGACTGCAATTAAATTGCATTTGTGCTTGTTAATGGATGGCCATTCATACAACATTTGGTTGCATTCAGTTAAGTTTATTTCATGTGTATGTAAGAGTACGTGCTTTTCAATTTAAGTTTCCGTTGCTCAATTTTGAATGTCACATTTCCGCCATTAGGGTTTAATTTTTTTTTCAACATCCATTTATTAACGTGTTAGAGTGCATGTTCCTATAAGTGCTTGAGTATGAGTGCATGGACTTGTGTGTATGAGTAGAACGTGTTCCTTACTTTTACTTATACGCTTGTTTTTGTCATTCTATAAATTCACTTTTGAAATTTTTTTCACTTTTTTCTATCTACAAGATTTTACGTGGCATCTCAAAAGGTCTTAACACCATCTTTGGATATGATTGTGCACTTGGGAGTGTGTGTATGTCTCTCTCTCTCTCTCCCTCTCTCTGTGATCCGTTAGAGTGTTTAAAGTAGTTTCCGTTTTTACAAAATAATATAAATGTAACACTTTGTATGTGGTTGCAAAATTTGTTATTTGTAATGATTTGAATTTAAACTGATTGCTTGCTTCTTATGTCGAAATTTATTGTTGTTGCAATGAAAGAAATTTTGCAGTGAATGGATTTTTAAGGGAAATCGAACATAAATTCATTGCAACAGGAGTGTTATTAGATAAAATCCTTGAAAAGTATTTTATATATATTAAAATATTTTATATGTTGGTATAATAAAAAAATTTATAAAGATCTACTAAATATATTATGGATTATGTGCACTAAGTTTTACAAGAATATTTTTTTTTATATTTAACTGCGTAATTTTTGTCGTGGGCAGAGGAAGGGACAGAGAAATCATGCATTAATAAAATAAAACTATAAAACTAATATTTAAAAAGTAAAGGTGCTAAACTTATTTTATATACCCTTCACCATAAAATTAATCGCATATTAATTAATCGAATAACAATTAATCGAATAAAAATTAACTGAAAAACAATTAATCGAATAATATTTAACCGAATAACAATTAATCAAATAACAGATAATCGAATAACAGTTAATCGAATAAAAATTAATCGATTAAATACTCATACAATAATACATTTTGTGTGAACGGATTCCTTGTGGTCTAAGAAAAATACATCTAAATTATGCAAATGGGCGTGGTATCTACTTCCCGGTTATATGTTGCAAAAAATCGCTTAACAAAATAGACCACATGTGGATCTCTATATATATTATAATATATTGATGGCCAAGAATTTGTATAATATTTCTGACAAGGAATTCCTTTTGAAATTTGTCTTTTGTTTGCTTACTTTTGCATCACTTGCGTTATTTTCACAGCCTTTCGTCTGTTCATATTTTCCTATCGTCTGGAAGAAGTGGAAAAGTTTTTTTTCTACTGTGGCGTGGCTCTATATATTACATTCTATCCCCGGTATTCATAAAATTTAAAATAAGTTTGAAATGTGTTTTAATCAAATTTTTTCATATAAAATTTTCTTAAAACAGATTTCAAATACTTTTAATTTTTTTATGAATATGGGGGTATTACTTTTGTATTGTATTGTATTCTATTATTATTATTGTTATTATAACTTTGTATGCGTGCGTGTCTGTGTACGTATTTCATATTCTGTACAACATATTTCACATACTGTTGTTACCCTTCATCCTACTTCTGGAGTATAATACTACCATTCCATCCCTGGAACTCTCTTTTCTGATCTTTTTGTTTTTCAATATTAATTTATTTCTTTCTAAAATAAAACATATTATTGATTTCTAAAGAAAAATATTAGTTCTATTTACTTACTTTAGAAGTTTAAATTTTCCAGCTCTGGAGCTGTCTCTTTTTTTTCACTGAGTTATACTACAAATAAATTTATTTTTACAAATATATCATATATATTTAATTTATATAGATATATAAAAAAAATTGTATTAGTTGGCTTCTTTTATGTACCAAAAAAAGATTTCAGTTGTCCAGCTCTGCAACCGCCATTTTGTTTCTTTTTTCATTTTTAATACCAATTTAATTTTTCCTGTACTATAAAACAAATTTAATTAACAAAAATTAGTTTTAGCTGATTACTTTTTATATCAAAAGTAGGATTAAATTTTCCAGCTCTGAAGCTGTTTTTTTTACTGATTTTTAATACTAATGAATTTATTTTTTCAAAAGTATCAAATGTATATCATTTTTAAAGAAAATTAAAATAATTGTTGCAGTTGGTTTCTTTTATGTACAAAAGAAATCAATTGTCCAGTCCTGGAATGGTATTTTTGATTTTATTTGATTGTTAACATCAATTTAGTTTTTCCTGTACTATAAAATTAATTTAATTGACAAAACTTATTTTTATCTGGTTCCTTTTTATACCAAAAGATTAAATTTTCGATCTCTGGCGCTGTCTTTTTCACTTTAAAAATTTGTTTTGTATCAATTAATTATTTTTCTTTAATGTAATTTTTTATTTAATTCATCAAAAAAAATAAGAAATTAGTTTTAGCTGTTTACTTTTACATAAGAAAAATAGATTTAAATTATCCAGCTCTGGCATCGTGTTATGATGATTTTGATGATTTAAAACAATTTCCAAATATATCAACTCCAGACCGAAGACTACCTTTTCTAGAAGCTTCGAAAATCGATTTCATATACAGACAGACGTACATCGCTTATTCGACTTCCCTATTCATAATGGATTAGAATATGGTGTCGCATATGAAGATTGTGAGAATTACACATGGAATGAAAAACCTATAATGCTCTGTGACTAGTTTTATTAGAGGAAAAAAAGTTAAAGTATAAATACTTAACTTAAGAAAAAAGTCTGAAATGAAATGGTACAAAAATTCTTAAAATGGGACATGAAGAACATAGGAAAATCTGTCACAAAAAAACTTTTTAACAAATCAAAACCATCACTTTAAATTTATATTTTACTAGAGTAACCCTGCCCGCGTTGCTGGACAATCCAATAACTTTTGTTTACGTATTTGTATTAACAATTAAATTTCCAAGAAGAATATACATTTTCCTGATTGTTGAATAATATTTTTATTTTGTTTTTATATGTAAAATTTTAGCTGAAAGACTACAAATCAATAATTAAAAAATGTCAAAGCTCGCATTGTAAACTTAAATGACAATCAATAAACACAAAAAAATTAAATAAGTCAAATGACGCGAGCAAGCAGAGCCTTATACCGACAAAATGTAGTTCCATAAGGAAAAAAAGTACATTTTATATAGGGAAAACACACCATCATAAAAGTGCGCGTATAACGCATATTCGTAGAAATTTTCCGATGTTTTTTTCTTTATAAACCATGAGTGAAAGTAGAACTTTCCAACGCATGTACTCATTTGAAAATCGGTCTAGTGGTTCTCGAGTTATAAAATCACGAAGATAGGACAACTTATTTTTATATATAGGTTTTTACTCTCAAATTAACCCATTTTCGGAACAAATTCAACTTTTTCCAAATTAAATTATATTATTTTCAAAACAAATTAACTTTTTTTCAAAGTAATTTGAATTATTTTCAACACGAATTAAACATTTTCCTTTTTAAATTAAATTTTTTTTCTTTTATAATTCAATGTTTTTCTTTTCAAATCCAAATTATTAAAATACAAATTAATTTGTTTTTTAATTCAATATTAAACGCTTAAAAAATAAAGGCCTTGTTTATAAAAAATAATTTATGTGTATTAAGCTCTTATTTAACGTATTTCTATGGTCGTAGTTTAATTTTTAAACTTTTCGATTAGTACTACTATGAACTAGATTTGAGTTAAGTTCTAAAATTTAATAGAATAAATATAAAAATATAAATTAACTCAATTTTTTCTTCCTTTTTTTAATATGTCATTACATTCGAATGAACTTATTTTTTAGATTTGGTAGTAAATGTAATTCAAAAGTTTTTACTGTACAGGATTGGAAGATATTCCAGTGGGACAGGCAGTTGTATTTTTTTAAACAATATTAAAGAAAAAAAATATATAAAAAATTAGGTTAATTTAAAGAACAAATCAGTTTGATGTCAAAAAAAGCGAGTTAATGTATAAAAATTTAGTTAATTTTAAAAACATTTAAATTTTAAATAAAACAACTAAGTTTTAAACAACAATTGAACAAACTTTAAAAACAATTGAATTTGAAAATGAAAATACTTCATTTTATATTAAAACAAGTAAAAGCGCTATATTCGGCTGTGCCGAATCTTATATACCCTTCACAGATGTAATTCTTCTTTCTTTCTTTCTTGCCAAAACAGAAAGTAGGTTTAATTAAAATATCAAAATAATGTTATCGGTTACTTTTATATTTAAGAAAACGTTTAAATTTTTCGGCTAGGAAGCTAAATTTTTGACTTCTCTTATATCTAATACCTATGAACGTCTTTCGAAAATATTATATATATTTAATTTACAAACAAAACAAAAAATCCGTTTCATGTACCCCAAAAAGTTCTAATTGTCCAACCGTAGAATCGTCTTTGGTTGGATTTAATGTTGTTGGTTTTTAATACCAGATTACTTCTTTCTGATAAATAAAGTATGTATAATTCATCATAAAAATCAAAAATAACAAATAAAATGGCTGATTTTATGAATCAGAAAATGTCAACTTCCTAACCCTGGAACCGAATTCTTAATTTTTTAATACTAATCTAATTTTTTCTGATATATAAAATAGCTTTAATTCACTAAAAACACAAAATTTTTAATTTATGTATGTACTATTATGTACGAAAAGTATTTCGATTTTCCAACTCTGGAAGCGAATTTTTATTTTTTTACCAATGCAATTCTTAGTGAGGCGTAACATGGCTTTAGTTGACAAAAAAAATACTATTTTTAAACTTTTTGGTCACTTTCACGTACCATAAAATATATCATATGTCCAAACCTGGAGTCGAAATTTTGATTTTTAAGATTTTAATACCAAATTTGTTCTTCCTGAATTATAAAACAGCTCTAATTAGCAAAAAAAACAACGTCAATTGCCTTTTTGGTTACATTTATGTTTAAAAAAATTTCAATTTCCTAACCCTGGAAGCGAAATTTAAATTTTTTAAAATTTTCTTTATCAATGCAAATCTTCATGAGGTATAAAGTAGTTTTGTTTAAGAAAAAGTCGAATTTTGCAACCATTTTGGTTATTACATGTACTACAAAATATTGCATGTACCAAAAAAAATTTAATTTTTCTAACCCTGGAAACGAAATTTAAATTTTGTTTGTTTGTTTTTTTTATCAGTGCAATGCTTCTTGAAGTATAAAGTAGTTTTATTTACAAAAAATTGCAAATTTTTTACCATTTTGGTAACTTTCATGTACCATAAAATATTGCACTTGTCCATCCCTGGATTCGAAATTTTATTTTTTATTTTTGAATTTTTGATACCAATTTTGTTCTTCCTAAATTATACGACTGTTTTAGTTGGCAAAAAACAAAAAACAACAACATCGATTGCCTGTTTGATTACTTGCATGTATAAAAAAAATTCAATTTCCCACCCCTGGAAGCAAAATTTGAATCTAAAATTTTCTTTTCTTTTTGCCAATGCAAATCTTCATGACGTATAAAGAGGTTTTGTTAAAGAAAAACTTAACATTTTTAACAATTTTAGTTACTACATGTACTACAAAATACGGAATGGGCCGAAAAAAAAATTTTTATTTTCCATCCCTGAACATTTTTTTTTTTATATTTTTAGTTTTTAATACACCATTGAGACTTCCCAAAGCACGAAATAGGTTTAGTTTGCAAACATTAAAAAAAATAAATTATTTTTGGTATAAATTTAGCGTCGAGAAATAGGTGCAAGCTTCCCAGCTCTGGAACCATAGTTCGGATCTATCTGAATTTTAACACCACTCTATTTAAGTTCATTTCCAATCCAACGGTCCAAGAATGAAGTCTCTATCTCTTCTGGGGGCTTGGCTAGACCTGTTTCATTACTTTCACTTATAAAAACAATGCAATTTCCCAACCCTGGAAGTAAAATTTGAATTTAAAAACAAAAATTTTTTTTTGCTAATGCAAATCTTCATGACGTATAAAGTGGTTTTGTTAAAGAAAAACTTAAAATTTTTAACAATTTTAGATACTACATGTACTACAAAATACGGAATAAGCCGAAAAAAAATTTTTTTATTTCCCATCCCTGGAAAAAATTTTTTATTTTTTTAGTTTTTAATAGACCATTGAGGCTCCCTAAAGCACGAAATAGGTTTAATTTACAAACATTAAAAAAATAATTGATTTTTGGTAAAAATTTTGCGTCGAGAAATAGGTGTAAGCTTCCCAGCTCTGGAACCATACTTCGGATCTTTCTGAATTTCAATAGCAGCCTGTTTAAGTTCATTTCCAATCCAACGGTCCAAGAACGAAGTCTCTAGCTCTTCTGGGAGCTTGGGAAAACCGATTTCACGTACAGACGGACGGACAGACGGACAGACGGACAGACGGACATCGCTCAATCGTCATCGCTATTCATAAGGATCCAGAATATATATACTTTATGGGGTCCCATGTGCATATCGAAGAAATTACACACGGAATGACAAACCTATATATACCCTTTCACTTTTTTGTGAAGGGTATAAAAAAGTGAATTTAATATGAAAAATTTTGAATTTGATATGCAAACATTTTAATTTATTTTAAAAATAATTTAATTTGCTTGAAATAAATGTTAATTTGTTTTGAAAAAAAATTTAGTTTGAATTTAAAAAATTTTTTAGATCAAATTAAAATATTTTAAATTGAAACTCAATTTTTTCAAAACAAATTAACATTTATTTCAAGCAAATTAAATTATTTTTAAAATAAATTAAAATGTTTGCATATCAAATTCAAAATTTTTCATATTAAATTCACTTTTTTTTAATTTAAAATTAAGTATTTTCGTTTTCCAATTCAATTGTTTTTAAAGTTTGTTTAATTGTTGTTTAAAACTAAGTTGTTTTATGTATGTTTCTTAGTGTTCATATAACGCGGGAGACCAGTGGAATATATATCTTCCAATTCTGTACCGTTATACACAGTAAAAAGTTTTGAACTACATTTACTATCAAATCTAAAAAATAAGTTCATTTGAATGTAATGAAATTTAAAAAAAAAGGAAGAAAGCTTTGAAATTAAGTTAATTTATTCTATTGAATTTTAAAATTTAACTCAAAGCCAGTTCGTAGTAACCAAAAAGTTTAAAAATTAAACTACGACCCATAGAAATACGTCAAATAAGAGCTTAACACATATAAATTATTTTTCATAAATAAGGCCTTTATTTTTTTAAGCTTTTAATATTGAATTAAAATACAAATGAATTTGAATTTTAATAATTTGAATTTGAAAACATTGAATTAGAAATGAAAAATATTTAATTTAAAAAGGCTAATGTTTAATTTGTGCTGAAAATAATTCAAATTACTTTGAAAAAAAGTTAATTTGCTTTGAAAATAATTTAATTTAATTTGAAAAAAGTTGAATTTGTTCCGAAAATGTGTTAATTTGAGAGTAAAAACCTATATATAGATTACAATAGGACTAGCCGTTTACAACATGCAGAATTATTTCCATATCTTTTTTAATTATCCCACTATGAATTTATTTGAAAATTTGCTACAGCGACTTGTCGAATAGGTAATTAATATGTATGAAATATATGAAGGCTTCTTAAAATACATACTTTAATAGGTATATATTAAATTTTCACCATTTACTTTGAGTTCAAACAATTGCCTACTGGATTACATACTCGTATTTAACAATATTGACCCTAGTTGTGTTACATAAAATTCTTATTTAATAACATTCATTAACTATTTACTTAAGCTTATTTAAGCACACAAAAAAGAAAAAACAAAAACAAGAAGTTTGCAGTAAAAGAAAGACCAAATAATAAAATATTAAATAAACCACAGAAGTAAAAGAATTGCAGGCTAAAAAAAAAGAAGAAAATTGTTGCTCTGCCAGTATTGATTTTCTTATATAAGGTCAATTACCCAAAACACCCATCAACGTCACCAACAGAGGGCACACAGACAAACGGCTGACTAACAGATAGACAGACGCGCATACAGTCAGGCGAACAGTTTTGCACACAACTACTACACACACACACACATACACTCGTATAAAAGTTAAAACACTATGCACTCGAATGTACGAGTATGTATGCATTTGTGTATGTGTGCATTTAACAATACATATACAGATGTTAAAATACATGCTACATGTTGGTGTACTAGCAAATAAAAATATCCATTTTTATATCAACAGCCAGTCAAACTGATTAGAAAAATAACAACAAAAATGATACACAACACATATACACTCATACATACACGTACAGACATGCAGCCGAAACGGTTCCGTTAGCAAACATTTATGCAATAATTTTTTTATTTTTTTTTTCCGAAAAATAGTGTACAGATAGAAAAACTGGCAATTGGTTTGAAAACAGTTACAGTCAGACAGTGAAACAGACACATTCATAAAATCGCAAGCGAAGCGCAGATCTATAGACATCCATGCAAATATTGTAGTACTACTCGTATTTCTGTATCTCCAGTAGTTTTTTTTTGTTGTAGTTGTAAAACTTATCATAATAAACCGATTACTTAGGAATACTTGCCCACCATATTTACATTAAAGCAATTCATAAGGTACGAGTATGATTTAAGAATTTTTATTGAAATTCTAAATAAAAATTAAAAATATATATGAAAACAAGTAAAAACGTTATATTCGACCGGGTCGAATCTTAAATACCCTCCAAATACTTAGTAAGTGAATTTGAAATGTTTAACTTGGTGGGACAGAGTTCCTTTATATAATATCGTACGTCAACGCCCACTAAAGTGGGCGGGGTTCAAAATAGACAATATAATGTTTTTCACAGACGAACGTATGGGCATTGCTAGACCGTCTTAGACTTCATCACTGATCAAGAATATATTTACTTTATGGGGTCCAATTCTCTTTGGAGGGTATAAAAACTGTATTTTGGCGGGGTCGCTCTGGCAAGGGCTGTAAGGGAAATATTTCACCTTTGTCATAAAACTCTAAAAATAAATACTTGGGATAATTATATACAAAATTAAAATTTCCTTTTTTTTATAGGTTCATTTAGAGGGCAACGGGGGAGAGGGGGTAGGGCAGAAACAGGTAGACATAAGACTCTAAAGATAAATACTTGGGATGATTATATACAAAATTTAAAAAAAAAAAATTTTTTTTGGTAGGGTCATTTAGGCGGCGAAGAAAGGGGGGGGAGGGGTAGGGCAGAAATCGGCAGTCATAAAACTCTAAAGATAAATGCTTGGGATGATTATACACAAAATTAAAAAAAAATTTTATTTATTTTTAATAGGGTCATTTAGCGGGCAAAGGGGGAGGAGGGGGTAGGGCAGCAACAGGCAGTCATAAAACTCTAAAGATAAATGCTTGGGATGATTATATACAAAATTTAAAAAAAAATTATTTTTTTAGGGTCATTTAGGGGGCAATGGAAGAGGGGGGGAGGGGGGGGGCAGAGTAGTACCAGGTATCGTCTCAGCTTCGTCATTAAAGCTTAAAAATTTTATTTTTAAGGAATGTAGGCTTAACTAAAACAATTTGTTAAATTTTTATGCAATTTTTGCCTATAATAACGCCCACTGAAGTGGGCGGGGTCAAAAAATATTTTTATTTTATTTAATGGCTCCAAGATTAAGGCGTTGGACCGTATTTGACATAAAAATATATCATTTGCTTAACAAAATAATCAAAAAACTTTAAAAATTATGTTGTTTTTTCTAGGTTGGTTTAGTTCTTCTTAGGGGAACTTTTTTCCCTCTTGCCCGATTTAGCCCATCTTCGAACTTAACCTGCTCTAAGCTTTAAAATATATTTGTGCCAAATTTCAAGAGTCTAGCTCTTTTCGTTTGGACTGAACCGTGATTTCTACAGACGGACGGACGGACGGACGGACATGCTCAGTTCGTCTTAGATTTCATCACTGATCAAGAATATATATACTTATTGGGGTCTGAGATGGATATTTCGATGCGTTACAAACGGAATGATAAAGTGAATATACCCTCTAAATTCTTTTTTGGAGGGTATAAATAGTCGTGCTTGCAAGATATGCCGCTGTCACTGTCCAGTAATTTTGTGACCAAAAATGGCCGAACGCCATTTAATCGCCCAATTTTCAAAGCTCTAAAAGGTTGCTGAATGCACAAAAAAAAATCAATTTGACACAGAGTTGAAAAAGTTGGCATATTTGTACTTTTTTTGGTACAATCCTAGACTGAAAAGTACTATATAATAATTAATTATTTGGCACATTTTCGCGAACTTTCTCAGGTTATACCTATTTATGATTTTTCCCCAGTTTATTATTGTGACTGTTTTAGGTTGGCAACTCATGTTTGCTATCATTTCTTTGTGATTTACTTTTGCAGTCATCTGTTTATTTTCAATTAAATGCCTAATTACAAAATAAAACACGTAAAAACGTTATATTCGACTGAGTCAAATCTTAAATACCCTCCAAATATTTAGTAAGTAAATTTAAAATGTTTAACTTGGTGGGACAGAGTTTCTTTAAGGCATATCTGTAAACTATTTTAAATCTTGACAGAGTTATTCCGGGAAGAGCCGTGTGGGAGTAATTTCACCTCTGCAAGATCAGAGAAAATTTCAGCTTCTTATAGGCTTAAGGAATACAAATTGTTCAATATTTAAACTATTTTTTTTTATTGCATATAATATCTTACGGCAACACCCACTAAAGGGCACGGGGTCCAAAAATAGACTATATCATGTTTTCCACACACGCACGTATGGGCATTGCTAGATCGTCTCAGATTTCATTACTGGTCCAGAATATATATACTTTATGGGGTCCAATGGAGTCAGGCAGCTTCAGGCATTACGGTACGGGACATGGCATTATCCTACAAAAGGTAGGAGGTCTGGTCCTGGGGATACGTACTGATTATATGAATCCGGCTATATGCTTCGACAAATCCTTCTCAGTCGCATTCCCGGAGAGAAAGGACTGGATGGAAAACTCCGCGACTCGTAGTAATGCAACTTTGGTTTTTACGGACGGCTCGAAGATGGACACTGGCACTGGTTCGGGGGTATTTTCCGAGGATGTCGGCCTTTCGGTATCATTCAGGCTACCCGATACCTCGACAGTTTTCCAAGCAGAGATTTATGCCATTACCGAAGCAGCATTCAGGATTGATGGTCTCAATTTGGAGGCAGGAACTATTGACATTTGTGTGGATAGTCTGGCAGCAATTAGAGTCCTGGACTCGGAAATAATAAAGTCGAGATGTGTACTGGCATGCATTCAATCTCTGGCCAGACTTAAAGGACATGACGTCAAAATAGTTTGGGTTCCAGGGCATGAAGGCATTCAGGGAAATGAGATGGCGGACGAATGCGCAAGAGCGGGTTCCGCATTGGATGAAGCAGTATCGTGTAGGGATATTAACATTCCCTCAGTTGAACTGCTGAACAAGATTCAGGAGTGGACAAGGAGCGAGGTGACAGGCAGATGGTCAAGTATTACCAGCTGTAGGGTCTCCAAAACTCTATGGCCCTCGCTTAGCAGAGCTAGGACTAGACAACTTCTGATTTTTGGGAAGAAGACCGTTGGCACTCCTGGTAGGGGTCTTGACGGGGAACTGTGCCATTTTGCACATGTCAGAGCGTTTTGGCTTTCCCCATGATGGCCGCTGCAGGAGCTGTTTCCATGAAGAAGACGAGGAGTCAGTACAGCATTTCCTTTGTGACTGTCTGGCCCTGCAGGAGCGTAGGCTTACCCATCTGCGAGATCTACATCTTCTGGGAGGTTCTCAGGAACCACCACTTCGTCTTGAAAGGAGTGTGTAGGGTGGAGTCCTCTGGGTATCACAATGGGCCTTTTTATGGCCTCCGAGTGTTTTTCTCGCTTACTGCGGGCGGCCTTTTTAACCTAACCTATGGGGTCCAATTCTTTTTGGTGGGTATTAAAACTTTAGTTTATCGGGGTCTTTCTGGCAAAGACCGTGGGGCTGACATTTCACCTTAGCCATAAAACTCTAAAAATAAATGTTTGGGATAATTATATGTAAAATTTATTTTTCATTTTTTTTTTGGATAGGGTCATTTGGCGGACGAAGGGGGAGGAGGAGGTAGGGCAGAGCACTACTAGGTTAGGTCACAGCTTCGTCATTAAAGCTTAAGAATTTAATTTTTACGGTTAGACTTTTACACTATTTTTGCATATAATAACGCCCACTAAGGGGGGTGGGCGGACGAGACACTGGAGCACTACTTGTGCTACTGTCCAGCTTTTAGCCAAGTCAGAAGACGAACATTTAATCAGGAGATTATACAGGAGATGGAATTTCTTAGGGGCTCTGATTGGAAAGACTTAAGGAAGTACATTGAAGAAACTAGGTTCTTGACGTATTCAAACTCAGAGGTTTCCATGGTATCGGTGGAGGCTCCCTACAGTGGAATGGGAACTCCTTATTATAGAGCGCACAACAGGCCTATGAGGCCTAAGTGTAATCCAGGACGGATTGGGATGCTTCTGTCCCTCTTTTCAACCTAACCTAACCTAAGGGGGGTGGGGTTCAAAAATTTATTTTTTTTTATTTTTAGGCTTCAAGTTTAACGTGTTGGACCTTCTTTGACATAAAAATATATCATTTGCTTAACAAAATTACAAAAAACTTTAATAATTACATATGTGGTTTTTTAGAGGTTGGTTTAGTTCTTCTTAGGGGAACTTTTTTGCCTCTGGCCGGATTCAGCTTATTTACGAACTTGAGTTGTGTTACCACTCAAGATATATTTATACCAAATTTCAAGAGTCTAGCTCTTTTCGTTTGGACTGAATCGTGGTTGCCACAGACGGAGGGACCGACGGACATTCTCAGATTGTCTTAGATTTTATCACTGATCAAGAATATATATACTTTATGGGGTCATACAGGGATATTTCGCTGCGTTACACGGGGAATGACAAATACCCTTTTACTATTTTGTGAAGGGTATAAAAATAAAGCAAAAACATTTTTTAGTTGAAGTAACCAGAGAAAACTAAAAATTATTTCAACATTTTTTTTCTTGTTACAATTCCGATCAAAAAAGTACAATTTTATGAACTTGTTGGTACAATTTTGATGTTCCCATTGTGCGACTCGTGAGTTGGCATGAATTTTTGAAGAAATTACCAGAACTATTTTTGGGACAACGGCGTATTGCGGCAAATGATATTTCGAAATTTGTATTGAAAGATAAATGCTGCTCTCAAAGGCAGTCAGAGAAAAGGACACTAGTGTAATAGTGGCTAGTTAGTTAGGAAATTATCAAACAACTCTCGTATATTCATATGCAAAGCACATAGGACTACGATTGATAGTATTTATGTTGGTTTGCTGCAGTTTTTATACGACTGGGTGGGTACTCGTATGTAAGCCTGGAAAATTGTTTCCTATTTTCCAAATGCATACACACACACACACATGCATAAGTATGCTTTAATGTATTTAGTTATTAGTAGTATAAGTCAGTAGTTTTGTTGTAATTGTATGTAGTAGTTGTATGCTCTTCTCTCGTACAAAAAGGCAAATGAACTCATTTAAATTAAGCGGAAATAGAAATGGAAAAAACCAATTAAAAACAAAAGTTCAAAAAAGAATAAATACTCGTATACGAGAGTACAGAAAACTTCTTTTCAATGAACAAGAAAAGAGTATAAAACAAAACAACAAAGAGCAAAAAGGAAAAACAAATAAAAAGAACCTGAAACAAAATTTTTTTTTTTCATTTATTTTTGCTTCCTTTTAAAGGCTGATAAAAGGAATGCATGTACATATTTATGTTAACTATTAACTAGGAGTATATACACGTAGTACATGCAACCGTGTGTTTGTATAGGAGGATATTTGCATAAATGTTTTTTACTCCAATGGTAATAATAATACTAAAAAAACGTTCTTTTGAAAATGGAATAATTTTTTGGACAAATTTAACAGCTTAAAATAGATATTTATTTAATAAAAATCTGTCATACACTAGAAGGAGATTTTTTTAGAGCCATAGAGTTTTAAGTAATTTAAATCATAAAATCTAGCGCAAAAAATGCAATTTTAATAAACAAATTTTTTTTTTACGAAGAATACGTCTTTAAAACATATTCCAAAAAAATATTTCGATCATATGGAATATATATGTTTGGAGATGCGCACGCTGTCTAATATAAAAGATATTGTTATATTAATGTTACATGTATATTTTTATTCATTAGGTTGGACCAGTTTCAAAGCACTTTTATTAAAAGACAATCCGCTTTACTGAAAAAAAAACGTTTAATTAAAACATATTTTATACATGGATCCAGCATAGCAGGGAAGAATATTAAATTTATCGGCTTATATTTGTATGGTCGACGTCATAAAATTCATCGTGTGAATTGGGTGTAATACTTTTCAAGTTATCAAACAGACTATTACTTCACAAAGAGAAAGTTTGCAATTTATTATTTAATTTAGTAATATTTTTATACCCTTCACAAAAAAGTGAAAGGGTATATATAGGTTTGTCATTCCGTGTGTAATTTCTTCGATATGCACATGGGACCCCATAGAGTATATATATTCTGGATCCTTATGAATAGCGATGACGAATGAGCGATGCCCGTCTGTCCGTCCGTCTGTACGTCTGTACGGTTTTCCCAAGCCCCCAGAAGAGCTACAGACTTCGTTCTTGGACCGTTGGATTGGAAATGAACTTAAACAGGCTGCTATTGAAATTCAGACAGATCCGAAGAACGGTTCCAGAGCTGGGAAGCTTACACCTATTTCTCGACGCAAAATTTATACCAAAAATCAATTATTTTTTTTAATGTTTGTAAAATAAACCTATTTCCTGCTTTGGGGAGCCTCAATGGTCTATTAAAAACTAAAAAAATAAAAAAAATTTTCCAGGGATGGGAAATTAAAAATTTTTTTTTCGGCCCATTCCGTATTTTGTAGTACATGTAGTAACTAAAATTGTTAAAAATGTTAAGTTTTTCTTTAACAAAGCCTCTTTATACATCATGAAGAAATGCATTGCCCAAAAAAAAAAAAAATTTTAAATTCAAATTTTGCTTCCAGGGTTGGGTAATTGAATTTTTTTATACATGCAAGTAATCGAACAGGCAATTGATGTTTATTTATTTTTTTTTTTGTTTTTTGCCAACTAAAACTGTCTTATAATTTAGAAAGAACAAAATTGGTATCAAAAATCCAAAAATAAAAAATAAAATTTCGAATCCAGGGATGGACAAGTGCAATATTTTATGGTACATGAAAGTTACCAAAATGGTAAAAAATTTGCAATTTTTCGTAAATAAAACTACTTTATACCTCAAGAAGCATTGCACTGATAAAAAAAAAACAAACAAACAAAATTAAAATTTCGTTTCCAGGGTTGGAAAAATTAAATTTTTTTTGGTATATGCAATATTTTGTAGTACATGTAATAACCAAAATGGTTGCAAAATTCGAGTTTTTCTTAAACAAAACTACTTTATACCTCGTGAAGATTTGCATTGATAAAGAAAACTTTAAAAAATTTAAATTTCGCTTCCAGGGGTGGGGAAATTGAAATTTTTTTTAAACATAAAAGTAACCAAAAAGGCAATTGACGTTGTTTTTTACTAATTAAAACTTTATTTATAACCTATATGGTTATAAATATTAAGTTTTTCTTAAATAAAACTATTTCATGCCTCATTAAGAGTTGCATTGGTAAAAAAACTTAAATTTCGTTTCCAGGGTTGGGAAATTGATATATTTATTCTGGATAAAAGTAACCAAAAAGGCAATTGACGTTGTTTCTTTTTGCTAATTAAAGCTGTTTTATAATTCAGGAAAAACAAAATTGGTATTAAAATCTTAAAAAATCAAAACTTCGACTCCAGGGTTGGACAAATGATATACTTTATGGTACATGAAAGTGACCAAAAAGTTTAAAAATTTTAATTTTTTTGTCAAGTAAAACTATGTTACACCTCACTAAGAATTGAATTGGTAAAAAATTATAAATTCGGTTCCGGGGTTGGAAAATTGAAACATTTTTGGTATATAAAAGTACATACATAAATTCCAAATTTTGTGTTTTTAGTGAAATAAAGCTATTTTATATATCAGAAAAAATTAAATTAGTATTGTATTCTGATATTTTTAAGCTTAAGGTGTCTTTATTTTGGTTTAATTTTTAATTTCAATATTTCGTCACTCCTTTGTGTGACTTCTTCAGGAAATTAATTATTTTATTTTTATTAAATTAGTATTAAAAAATTAAAAATTCGGTTTCAGGGTTGGGAAATCGACACTTTCTGATTCATAAAAGCAGCAGATTTTTATGATGAATTATACCTATTTTATATATCAGAAAGAAGTAAACTGGTATTAAAAACCAACAACATTAAAAACCAAAGACGATTCTACGGTTGGACAATTAGAACTTTTTGGGGTACATGAAACCGATTTTTTGTTTAGTTTGTAAATTAAATATATATAATATTTTCGAAAGACGTTCATAGGTATTAGATATAAGAGAAGCCAAAAATTTAGCTTCCTAGCCGAAAAATTTAAACGTTTTCTTAAATATAAAAGTAACCGATAACATCATTTTGATTTTTTAATTAAACCTACTTTCTGTTTTGGCAAGAAAGAAAGAAAGAAGAATTACATCTGTGAAGGGTATTTAAGATTCGGCACAGCCGAATATAGCACTTTTACTTGTTCTTATTCGATTTTATTAAACAAACACATAATAATAAAGCCCTAAAATTTAATAATTAAAAACCAAATACAAAAACTACTACACTAGACTCAGTGGAAAATTATATAAACAAATATTTCTTAACTCGATTTTGAAAATTAAAATATATTATATAGTACATGTTAACTTAGTTTCGGACAACCTTAATACATATTTCAATACTTCATGTATTTGTGCCGACAAATTTAATTTTAAAACAATTTTCCTGTACAAAAGCCACAACCACAAGACCTGCGTAGTACATTTTCGCCTAAACTATAATGTTCATTAAAAACTAAAACAAAACAAAACACTGCACTTGACCAACATACAAATGAAAATCGAACAAAAAATATAATCATAACACAACAATACTGGCTACATAACAACAGCAACGGCAACATCAACAACAGCAACAACAAATAAATATTCATTCATCTTTATCAATCATTCAAGTAGAACATGTGTTCAATCCACCACAAATCCGTTTGTTCTTTCAAAAAATACTCGTACTTAAACAACCACTACGTTTTTGTATAAAACAAAAATAAAGACTTGAGTGTGTGTGTGTGTGTGTGCGTAGTTATAATATAATAACACTAAGTACGTTTTTAACATGAGTTCAATTTACCCATTCATTCAGCCATTCATACGAGAACACTCTCCGTTGTTCCAGCACATTCACACTCACACCCGTCCACTTGCATTTCGTTGCAATTTATAGTCTAAAAAATCAAACAATAGAAATAAATATAAAATTGCACTCAATAAAATCAAAAGTAAAATTTAATACAAATAAAATGAAAGCACGTTTTTGCCTGTTGTTGTATTTGTTATTCTTTGTATTGTTTGAAATAATTGTGCACTTGGATAATACGGTGCGAATAGTGGCCATTTGGCACTCAGTCGAAAGTGCATATTGTACATCACTGTAGGTAGGCGCTGTGGACTAAGGGCATACATTTATACATATATATATATATATATATATATATATATATATATATATATATACAAAAATATATATATATATATATATATATATATATACTATATATATATATATATATATATATATATATATATATATATATATATTTCAAAACCAATTTATACAGAAAATTTTAATTTTCGATTGTTATTCCTGATGATGTCAACAAATTGTTGACGAAATATCGAATAAAATAGAAAAATTATAACGATTTTTTAAAAAAACGACCTCGAGCTCAATCATTCTAAAATACATATATAAGAAAAGGTCAATAAAAGCAAACAACTATATATATATATATATATATATATATATATATATATATATATATATATACGCAGCGAAATATCCATCTGAGACCCTATAAAGTATATATATTATTGATCAGTGATAAAATGTAAGACGATCTGAGCATGTCCTTCGGTACGTCCGTCCGTCTGTGGAAATCACGATTCAGTCCAAACGAAAAGGGCCAGACTCTTGGAATTGGGCCAGAAATTTGTTCTATCTTAAAGCATAGAACAGGTCAAGTTCATAAATGGGCTGAATCGGACCAGAGGGAAAAAAGTTCTCCTAAAAGAACTAAACTAAGCTCTAAAACACAACATAATTTTTAACGTTTTTTTTGTAATTTTGTTTAACAAATAATATATTTTTATGTCAAAAAAGTTCCATCGCATTAAACTTAATAAAATAAATAAAAAAATAAATTTTTGCACCTCCCCTTTTTAGTGGGCGTTATTATATGCAAAAATTGTGTAACAATTTAACAAATTGTTTTACTTAAGCCTGCATTCCATAAAAATAACATTTTTAAGCTTTACTGACAAAGCTGAGACGTAACCTGGTGGCTCTCTGTCCTACCTCCTCCTCCCCCTTTGCCCCCTCAATCACCCTAACAACAACAAAAAAATTTAATTAATTTGACATTTAATTATCCCAAACATTTATTTTTAGAGTTTTATGCCAAAGGTGAAATGTGTACCCCCCCCCCCCCCCCTGGCACTTGCCAGAGTGACAAAAGACACTTTTAATACCCACCAAAAAGAATTTGACCCCATAAAGTATATATATATTCTTGATCAGTGAAGGAGTCTAAGACAATCTGGCAATGCCCATACGTTCGTGTGTGGAAAACATGATATAGTCTATTTTTGGACCCCGCCTCCTTTAGTGGGCGTTGTCGTACGATATTATATGCAAAAATAGCGTAAATATTGAACAATTTGTATTCCTTAAGCTTATAAGAAGCTGAGATGTTCTCTGATCTTGCAGAAACGTCTCCCTCACGGCCCTTCCCGGAATGACTCTGTCAAAATAGAGATTTAAAATTGTTTACAGAGATATCTTAAAGGAACTCTGTCCCATCAAGTTAAGCATTTTAAATTTACTTACTTAAGCCCCCCGTAGACGACATGTTTTTTACATCTGACTTGTCAATATTCCCACTATAAAACATGTACAAGTCGTGTGGTACCTTTAAAACTTTGATTCTGTAAAAGTCAGATGCAAAGTCTTCTGGCAAAATTTCAATTAGATTGTGTTCTATTTTCTTCTGACTAACCTTCTGACATCAGCTGTTTTTATTACGAAAAATACATTCTAAGAATTCTATGCCGTGACGAAACAAGCAGTGGCGGGCAACGGCTAATGCAAGCATTAGACGGCCAAACTTTATATTTTACAATACCGTTGTCTGCCTGTTCTTTTAGCTTTTTAATAGAAATTATGCACTTAAACACATAAATAAATATAGTGTTATATCCTGACTTAATATTTTCAAATTAAAAGAAAAAATCTTCAAAATTGTTGAACTCTTTTACGGCGCAAAAAAATATGTTCGTGACGGCAGGATGCCATTTTGAAACCTACGACCTACTTTGGTGTCTGCAAAGACTACACAAAATGCGTAGACCAGCTGTTAAAAAAAACAATAATCTATGTCAGAAGCAATTAACATGTACGTTTGTGACCGAATATTATTATCCTTCTGAAAAATTTTTGTTTTTGACAGACATGCACAATTACATATGAGTTGAAAAGTTGACAAGTCATATGTAAAAAACATGTCGTGTATGGTAGGCTTCAATATTTGGAAGGTATTTAAGATTCGAGCCGGTAATCTTTAAAATTGATATTATTCGAATTCCAAAATAATTTCAGATGTAAGTTTTTTTGTGCAATATAAAGGGCTCCCTGGTCCACCATTTGTGCATAGAGGCATATGTGTACCCATTTCCATTTTCGCACATTGATTGAAAACATCTCCAGGAATATTTTTTTTTTTTCAAAAAAATGTTTTTACAATAATTTATATTTTTAGTACATCCCTTAAATAAAGGGTGTTTTTATAAGAGCTTGCTGATTTGAAATTTAAATAAAACACATGCCAAATTATGAAACGGCCAAAAAAAATTTTTTATTTGGTAGATAATTTCTTGTCATTTAACATTTAAATATAATTTCGGGCATATGGCCACTACGACTATTTTGCACAAAGGTCATTCTGGAGGTCCAATTTTCGACCACCTTTTCAAGCATTTGGGGGCGTATTTCAGCAATGACACGTTGAATACTGGTTTCCAAAACGTCAATCGTTGCTGGTTTATCCACGGAAACCAATGATTTCAGGTATCCCCACAAAAAAGAATCGAGTTGCGTCAAATCACACAAACGCGGAGGCCAATTCACCGGTCCATTTCTCGAAATAATGTTGTCGTTGAAATGTTCTTTCAATAAGTCCATTGTTTCGCCCGCAGTATGACCACCGCCATCCTGTTGAAACCACATTTCGTTTACATCCGTATCTTGAAGTTTTGGCACCAAAAATTTTGTATCGATTTCCATTCACGGTAACGCGTCGTCCTTCCTCATTTTCAAAGAAATAAGGACCGATGAATCCACCAGCCCATAGACCGCACCAAACAGTACATTTATCGGGATGCATTGGTAATTCTGGAACGGCGTGTGGATTATCTTTGCTCCAAATACGGCAATTTTGCTTGTTGACATATCCATTCAACCAAAAATGCGCCTCATCGCTGAAGAGAATTTTGCGGTAAAAAAGCGGATAAACATTTTTAATTGTTTACACTGTTTTTGAAAATAAATTTCCACGATTTGGAAGCGTTGTTCTGGAGTTAACCTGTTCATGATGATTTGCCAAACAATACTGAGTAGAGACGTCACTTTAAACTGTCAAAACAGCTGTCATACAACAGAGTGATTCGTATAAAAAAAAACTTCATAAAAAAACACCTTTTATATATATATTAAGTATTTCTTAGGCCATAATTTCTTTCACTAGTTTGGGTAGATTTTGGCTTCCAAATGAACTTAATAAAATTTTACTCCAAGTGTTACGTGTTTAATAGAGCTCTGTTAACTGCAGAATAGCTTTGATATAACTTTCGGTTTGTGTCTTCGCTGTTATAAATTTAAATTTATATTCACACCCACAAAATATTGCTATATTTTTCAATTCGTACTCTGCGGCCTCATTCCAAAGAGCCTTGTATTTTATATTATTCCTGCCCATATGGTTTTTGGGTTTTATTCAATTTTCGCACATTCATTTTTATTAAAATTAATAGGGAGAATGTACTTTAAGTGAAATAAAAATAAATAAGATTTATACAGGAACCGTGCTTATCTTGTGCAGTCAACAACACCAATACATGCAAATAATTATCAAGGAAAAATATGTTCTTAACAAAATATGTTTTTATTAAAATGCACAGACAGTATTTCAAATCAAAAAGGAACATTTTGGAAAGCAAGATAATAATGAAACAAAGTGAAAAGCTTTGAAAGCAAAGATGCTTTGAGATTTATTAATGTAATTTAATCTTATAAAATTTAAAATATTTTTGGAACATTTCAAAAATAAATTTAAAGCCAATGAAATGCATTCATATGCCTGTAAAAATTTGCCAATTTGTTTTTTTTTTAACTTTCCTAAAACATTTAATTAAAATTAAGAAATTTTGTTTTTGCACCTTAAATTTGTCAGCATTTATTGCTTCCGTTGACTAGCAACCTACATTTTATTATGGCCAAACTTTAGCAATTTAAACCGATATTAGCCATTAAAAGATTAAAGCCTTAAATGTTGTGTTGATAAAATAAGAAAAAAAATAGTAAATTGTTTATATTCCACCATAACAAGACGTTATTGTATGCGTAGTCTGCAGTTGTTTACATAAATTCCTACACAAAATGTATGTTACATAGACTTTGTCGCACAGACAGATAGACAGACACATCCATGCACACAACAAAAAGAAATTTGGCAGATCCGCCAAAAGGCAACGGATATGAATGAAGCCATTATTTTTTATTTTTACTCTAAGCCAACACAGACGATATACATTTTCATATACATAAATGCGTATAGACATGCATACGAGGGCTGTGTGATAGATCTGTGAAATTTTGAATTGCCCTCACAGTAGAAGTTGCAACTGCAACACTTCTAACATCAACCACCAACGCCAAATATTAAGTGAAATGCGTCATTTAGTTCTTGTTTGATAGCCAGTAAAAGCACACAACCTCGTGAATTTTAATAAAAGTGAAAGTCGTTACCTGATTAGTTGTACTGAAATTAGACTTGGGTCCAACTAGCTTATTCGCTCAGTTTTGACAAGAACCTCTCATCAAACCTATGTAATTTAAATGGGTTTGATCAGAGGTTCTTGTCAAAACTGAGCGAATGAGCTAGTTGGACCCAAGTCTAACTGAAATGTAAACCATAAAATTTTTAACGAAGCCAACTAAGAAGTAGTGGTAAAAAACCTAACACGAGTACTGAGGATGAAACTATAGCGGCTTTCGAAAATCAGCTATTCTGATCACTTGTGAAAGTCAGATAATTAAATTAATGGTGTCTTTTCCTGGTATCTTGTAATTTTTATCATGTTTTTCTGAATAAGAATATTTTTTTTTTCAAATATTCAGTTATCAAACAACCCTCGTATATAGGTTCATGATAGTATAAAAATTGTTAGAGGATAATAACAAGAAATTATCTATGCATTACAAATCTTCATTAATAACAAATTTAAATATTTAAAAGAACACACACAAAATTAATAAAAAGAAATTAGAAGAACGTATAAATCGTGTAAAATTATATTTACATATTAAAAATTATTGATAAATAAGAAATCGTTTTTAAAATAACTACGCTATTCTGAACCTTATGTGATATTTAATCAGACCATTAGAATACGCACAAGTTATTAAAGAGAGCTTGTGAATCGAATAGTTAATCTTCAACAGCAAAAGCTTAGAGCCTATCGCTGAAGCAGGACAGGACATGTCCGGAATTGTTATATTCAGTAATGGGACTTGTGACGCAATTGATACGATTTTACGCTTTCACTAATAATATTCAATACCCTTAACTCTAGATTTACACAATAATCTTGCTTTCGCTCCTAAACGAATGAAGCCAATTTGGTTTTCTTCCTTTAATGCAACAGAGTCATATCTCAAAATATTAAAATTTTAGTTATTTAAACAAAAGTGATATTTTATCTCCATATATAAAAAAAATTTCGGCATTATACCTCAAGCTGAACCGAAGTTATAGCCATATGCTGTCGTATCTGAAAGCGTTAAAAACTTTAATCGTATTTTTTTCAGTTTGATCTTTTTTGAAATATGACTACGAGCGATATGGGTCCTTATGAACGGTACCCAGCGGGGAATCCCGCTGCTTGTCCCTTTTTATATATGTGAAATAAATTGTTTTGAATCACTCTTCTTTCGGGCTTGTATATCAGCCAGACTTTAAATGTGGTGGCAGAGCTGGAAAATGTAAACTTACTATTGATATATATCTACTATATATAACAGTACCTGGATAAAACACATTTTAGTTTTTTTTATTAAAAACTATTTCATACTTCAGCAAGAACAAAATTAGCCGTAAAAATCAAAAACAAAGTCAAAAAGATGATTCCAGGGGTTTTTAGTATATAAAAGTAAGCAATTAAAACAAATTTTAATTTTTTCCAACTATTTTATACTTCAGCAAGAATAAAATTGGCATTAAAAATCAAACAAAATTATAAATACGATTCCAGGGTTGGACAATAGAAATTTTTTTTGGTACATAAAAGTAATAAATTAAAACACATTTTAGTATTTTTTAATTAAAAACTGTTTCATACTTCAGCAAAAACAAATTGGTATTAAAAATGAAAAAAAAATTAAAAAGAAGATTCCAGGGTTGGACAATTGAAAAATTTTTTAGTACATAAAAGTAACCAATTAAAACAAATTTTAGTTTTTTTACTATTTTATACTTCAGTTAGAACAAAATTGGCAGTAAAAAAAATCAAAAAGGCGTTTCCAGGGTTGGACAATTGAAAAAATTTTTAGTACATAAAAGTAACCAATGAAAACACATTTTAGTATTTTTTAATTAAAAACTCTTTCATACTTCAGAAATAACAAAATTGGCATTAAATATAAAAAAATCAAAAAGACGATTCCAGGGTTGGACAATTGAAAATTTTTTTGGAACATAAAAGTAACAAAAATTAACTAAATTTTAATTTTTTCCAACTATTTTATACTTTAGCAAGAACAAAATTGGCATTAAAAAGCAAACAAAATCATAAATACGATTCCAGGGTTGGACAATTGAAAATTTTTTTGGTACATAAAATTAAGCAACTAAAACAAATTTTAGTTTCTTTCATTAAAAACTATTTCACACTTCAGCAAGAACAAAATTGGCATTAACAAGTAAAAGTGCTATATTCGGCTTTGTCGAATCTTAAATACCCTTCACAGATGTACTTCTTCTTTCTTTCTTGCTAAAACAGGAAGTAGGTTTAATTAAAAGATGTAACATAGTTTTACTTGACAAAAAAATTTAAATTTTCGAACTTTTTGGTCACTTTCATGTACCATAAAATATATTATTTGCTCAACCCTGGAGTCGAAATTTTAATTTTTTAAATTTTTTTATCAATGCAAATCTTCATGAGGTATAAAGTAGTGTTGTTCAAGAAAAACTCAAATTTTGTAACCAGTTTGGTTATTACATGTACTACAAAATATTGCATGTACCAAAAAAAACTTTAATTTTTCCAACCCTGGAAGCGAAATTTTAATTTTTTGTTTTTTTTTTATCAGTGCAACGCTTCATGGGGTATAATTTTTTAGAAAAATTTCAAATTTTTAACCATTTTGGTCACTTTCATGTATTGCACTTGTCCATCCCTGGATTCGAAATTTTATTTTTTATTTTTGAATTTTTGATACCAATTTTGTTCTTCCTAAATTATAAGCCAGGCTTAGTTAGCAAAAAAAAAAAAACAACATCAGTTGATTACTTTCACGTATAAAATAATTGCAATTTCCCACCCCTGGAAGCAAAATTTAAATAAAAAAAAATTTTTTTTGTCCAATGCAAATCTTCATGGCGTAAAAAGAGGGTTAGTTACTACATGTACTACAAAATAAGGAATGGGCCGAAAAAAAATTTTAATTTTTCATCCCTGAAGTCTCTAGCTCTTCCTATTCTGTCTATTTTCTTTTTCCAGTCTGCATGGTAATTTAATTGCAAACATAAAAATAATAATAATAATGACACAATATTGTGTCCTCTGCTTAGTTTTACTGGCAGACATCAAGATCTTCTTTAAGGTTGTCCTGTTGATTATTTCTAATCTCTTTCCTGTTTTAATTACTATTCTCACAAAAGGTTATTTGTTTCTTATTAAAACTAATCATACGGCAGCAAGAAAATCTCTATAACTGGCCAAAACTAACAAGCAACATTTATTTCCTCTGGCCACTGCTGTCTCAGCAGACACTTCCTTCAATCCATAAATAAAAGAAGATTTTCTTTAATGGTACTTTTGTGCAAATCTCTACTAGTTTCTTCAAGTTGTTTATTTTACTCTCTCCCTATCTCTCTCTCCCAGTTACTTTTTTTTCATCTTCTTCTTCTTATTGTAGTTGTTCTGAAATCGAAGAAAATTACAATTTATTTATATTAAAGGTAGAGGAAAATAAACTCATAAAATAACTTAAGATTAGTTTTATTGTTCAAGTAGCATTTTCTTCTGGGCAACTTTGTTTGTTTGCATGTATGTGCTCGTATTCTGTTTCTTTGTATGAGACATAAAATTAAGAAGAAAATATCAAAATAAAAGAAAAACTTTGCAAGCAATTTATTTCATACTAAAAAAATATAAAATGGGAAAAATGAAAACTTGTTAACTGTAACATCACATTCATCAATATGTATTAAAGGAAAATATTTATTGTATGAGTAACAAATTTGCTACGAGTATTAAGTGAATAAATATTGTTGACCTCCTCCTACTGATAAAGATGAGGAAATTAATTTGTTTGAAATTAAACTTAAGGTTATCTGAAAGTGTCAGAAGTGGCAAGAAGTTTTTCTTCTTTGCTAACTTATAAGACAAATTGTTTG
The DNA here is from genome assembly GCA_951800035.1 of Linnaemya tessellans. Taxonomy (NCBI): domain Eukaryota; kingdom Metazoa; phylum Arthropoda; class Insecta; order Diptera; family Tachinidae; genus Linnaemya; species Linnaemya tessellans. The sequence continues at coordinate 17,274,912 of OX637533.1, read as the reverse complement.
CTTTTGATATAAATTAGATACTTTGAAGTAAAGTTTCTATTAAAGAAATGTTTTGCTTGATTTATTTATGCACGAGTATGCCGCAGATTGTCAAAAGTTAAGAGCTTTCAAATTTATTAAATATTACCCTCCAGTATAATTAAAAAAAAATTAATCTTGCCAATAAAGATATTTCTTTTATGTCTCTACTGCTGGAAGGCATTTTCTAATTGACTTCCATTTTAAAAGCTTTTTACTCTAAAGTCAAGTAAAATTCAATTAAGATGGGCAGGCTAATTGTTTGAAAATTTGTTTTAAATTCAGAAGGACATGATAAATATTCCAAGGCACAAAAGGAAAGTCAACTTAATTTTTAAATTATTCAACTTACACAGCAGAGCAGAACAGATGTTTTCGAAAGCCGCTACAATTTCATCATGTGTATTTTTCTTTGGCACCACTTATAAAGTGACTTGTTCGAATATGGGAGCAATTTTTATTTATAAAAATTTTATTAGGAAAATGTATACGAGAACTGTAATACACTTTTAATTTCCGTGTTGCCGTTTTGATTATTAATATTTTTATACATTATATTATATTTTAATATATATTTTAATTAAATGCTAAAATAATATTTTCTTTATTACGCCGAATAGTTAAAATATTTATCAATTGGATTTTTAATAAAAATTTGGATTTTTAATAAAATTTAATAAATGGTATTTATCAAAAATATATACATTTCACGAAAATGCGGAGACCTGGGGGAATAAAAATTATTGAAATTTGTAGATTTTGTGCTCTTATATGCCGCCAAATAGTTAAAATATTTATCAAGCGAATTTTCGATAAAAAATTCGAATTTTAATGAATTGTAATATATGGAATTTATAAAAAAATCATGAAAATTTGAATAAATGGGCGAATATAAATTTTTGAAGTTTGTATATCTTGTACTTTTATATAATGCAGTGTGGTCATAATATTTATCAATTGAATTTTTAATAAAAAATTCGAATTTTTAGTAAATCTTAATAAATAAAATTATTAAAAAAATCATGAAAATTTGAATAAATGGGCGAATATAAATTATTGAAGTTTGTAGGTCTTGTGGTCCTATACGACTCCGAATAGTCAAAATATTTATCCATTGAATTTCTAATAAAAAAATTTGAATTTTTAATGAAGTTTGATACATAGAACTTTAAACAAAAAATTCATATCATGAAAATAGGGATACCAGTGGCCAAATTACCGCATTCGATATCGATCGAAATTTCCATACAATTTAAATACAAATTTCGTTCGATATCGAGTGCCGTAATTTACCCCCAGGGCGAATAAAAATGGTTGAAGCTTGTGCTGCTTTATGACGCCGAATAGTCAAAATATTTATCCATTGAATTTTTAATAAAAAATTTTAATTTTTAGTAAAGTTTCGTATATGAAAATTATAAAAAAATAAATTCCTTGAAAATTGGCATACATGGGCGAATAGAATGATTCGAAGTTTGTAGATCTTGCGCTTCTTTACGACGCCAAACAGTTAAAATATTTATAAATTGGAATTTTAATAAAAAAAATTTTTTTTATTGAAGATTTGTGTATAGAATTTATAAAAAAATACATTTCAAGAAAATCAGGATACATGGGCCAATAAAAATGATTCAAGTTTGTAGGTCTTGTAGTCTATATGACGCCTAATAGTTAAAATATTTATAAATTGGATTTTTAATAAAAAAATTTGAATTTTTAGTAAAGTTTCATTCTTAGAATTTTTAAAATATATTTATTGCATGAAAATGGCATGAAAGATAATTGAACTTTGTAGGTCTTGTATGTCTATATGGTTCAGAATAGTCAAAACATTTATCAATTGGATTTTTAATAAAAAATTCTAGTTTTTACTAAATTTTCATATATGGAATTTATCAAAAATAATAATAATTCCTTGAAAATTGAGATACCTGGGCGAATAAAAATGATTCAAATCTGTATATTTTGTGCTCCTATATGACGCCGAATAATCAAAACATTTATCAAATGGGTTTTTAATAAAAACATTTAATTTTTAGTGAAACAGATTTTTAAGCAGAGTTCGTTAAAAAAATTCTAAAATAGATTAGAAAACCTCGTTAAGACATTCATGCCAGAGTGCGGAATCGAGTCCGGAATATTCAGCTTCTTCATCTACGTGTTTACTTATTCTACTTAAATAATCATCCCATCAAAAGTACTTTTCCCTCGAAGATTTTCCCTTTTCCTTAAAATTGCAATCGTGAATAAATTCCCTGTGAATGATTTCATGCTAAAATGAAATTCTTGTTATTGTGAATGATTTTTTTCCAGAGAGTTTATTTACTTTTCTCTTACATTTAATCACTTTTTTTGGTGGGGAATGTAGTAGAAAATCTAAGTAGTTGTTTTTGTAATTCGAATGTGCTCATGCTGTGTTACTATTTTATAATAATGCATTAAACACATTCACGACAGCAGGCTACCCACTACAACCCGTCAGAAATAGAATACATGCGTTCATATGGGAATAATTATTTTCACGGCTACACGACAGGTTGTTGTCCCTGCTACTTTTATAGTTGTAGTCAAAATAAAGTAGTTTCTATTTTCATAGGCGACAATAAATAAATTAGTGTTGCCAACACAGTGAAACATCTTAAATAAATAAGCATTTACAAATATTTTCAAACTGCTCAAGAATATGAAAATTGTTAAAAATAAAAAATTTAAAAGCCCTTTCAAGAAAAAAATTATTTTGTAATTTTTGTTTTTTTTTTGTGGTGATCTTTCTCGGTTTTTATTTTTATTTATTCTTTTATTTTATTATTTTATTTAATTATTTAATTATTTATATATATATATATATATATATATATATATATATATATATAAGTATATATTTTTTTTTTTTTTTTTTTGTTATAACTCCTAGAATATATTACGCATATAAACTTTATGGTTATCATTTCAAAGTACTCCAAAATGTATTTCTATTGTTAGACATATTTTTCAAATTTAATCACCTATTGCAATTATTATTAAATTTTGAAATTTTGTATCTGACTTTTCAAGTAAAAATTCAACTATTTTGAAAAAATCTCGATGCCACAATATTTGAACTCTAATTTTTTCATATGCTTGATAGTCGTTATCGATAAAAGACGTGAGTTAAGTCACAAATGAATTAACTCATAAACTCATTTTCATAGTGCCATAACAAAAAAGGACATTAAAATGTATTTATTACAAATGCAAAACCAATAAAGAGCTAGAAACAAATAAAGTGATTTTATTATTAATTTTGTTTCGATCTGAAAATAGATTTAGAATAAGCGCTTTCATTTTTATATATGCAAGTGTCATCACTAAAATAAATGTTAACGTTGTAGCTGCCGCGTTCAAAATAATTAAGTAGCTGACTCAGGGTGTACTAAACCAGGTGGCATCGCTAGGATTGTAAACAATTTTTTGCTCCTATTGAATTTTTGTTTGTTATGAGTTTAAACTGTCAAAGTACGGCGTAATTATATTTATGTTCAGAGCTGGTATATGAATAAAAACTGTTTATTGAAAAAGGAATATTTTAAATTATTGTTGTGAAAAAAGTGAACTAAAAGAAAATGCTAATAACAATCTAGATAAAAAACTAGTTAACCACGATAAAAGGTGTTTTATGTTTGCTACAGTCGTTTTTTCTGTTATTTTCAAATTTATTTTTAAAAGTGTTTTCAATATATTTGGAACAAATTCGTTTAATATTGCAATTATATTGCATTTCATAGTGGAATTATATATAAAATTTTATAAAAATATGCCTTTTTGTGAGCTGTGGAACTAAAATATGTTCCCGGTAATGGCGACTCATTTCTTCGTGTGCCAAAGTGCACCATAACAATGGAAAAGTGAAGTAGCTTGTGCCAAAAGCAATTCACAAAGCGTTCGCTTATATGCAGTAATCACTTTTTGAAGAATCAGATCACATCAGATATAGACCCATTTCCAATTTCAGGTCACAAGAAAATATTGTGTTTTGATTAAATTTTTGTTTTTTACTTTTTCTTCACTTTTGTATGTTGCCATGATGCAAGATATTTTATTTCTTAAATTTTAAATGCATCTTTTTCTTACGCTTTTGACATTTATATCTTAACTCATTGTTTTGACAATCTCAACTTTATTACACAAACAAAAACACCTATGTTGTTGTACTTGTAGCCCTTACGCTGCCACCTGGTTTTATTACGCCATGAGCTGACTATACGGCGACAAGTGTTGGTAGCGCCACATGTAGCCATGTAGTCGGTAGCCTGCTGTCGTGAATGTGTTTAAATCATTATACTTCACAAATAGAATACAGTTGTTTATATGGGAAAAGTAGCACGGGCAAGAACCTTGAAAATAATCATTCCCATTTAAGCACATGTATTCTATTTCTGTAGTCGCGCAGTCGGTAGCCTGCTGTCTTAAATGTGTCTAATGCCTAAGACGTGAATTATATTAAATTTTCATTGACTATCGGAGAATGGGATATATATAATGACAGTGGCTAATTAGTTGTTGGAGTACTGATTTATTATGTTGTAACCTGAGCTTTTTCTTAAATATTTTTTTTACTGCCAATTTTTAAAATAAAGTCATAATACTGCTATTTTCATTGCGAGTTGGTATGTCTTCCTTTTACCTTTTATCAATGACTTATAATTTCCATATTCTTTTCATAATATTTATTATAATGACCTGTTTCTATTTAATTTTATTAAATTTATTTCACTCTTATGAAAATCAAATACTTTTACGTAATAAAAAATATATATATAACAAAATCTCAGACAAAATTACACAAAATTTCTGCCTTTTTTAGTTGTAAATAAAATGAATCCTATCATTACTTTGTTTTGTGACAACAACTGTTGAAGCTGTACAAGACCATAGTTCAGCATCAACAGCAGCAGCAGCAGCAGCAGCAGCAGCAACAGTAATATGGTATCAGCAACAGCAGCCAAGAGCAATAGCAACAACAACAACAACCTTACAAAACTTACAAACTTTTCCAATTTACATAAAAGTCTCTGCTGGATTGCGTTAACATGTTGCACAACTGTTGCGAATATCTACACATACATTTGCATAAACACACACACACATGCATATACGTGTATACAAGAATATTAAAAAGTTTAACCTAGTAAGAAATCTGGTACACTGCAATTAATGGCATGACATGAATAATTGCTAAATTTTATACGGAAAAAGTATTTAAAAAAAATAAAAATAAATGGCAAAGAGATCATGTTATGACAGGTTCATTACTTTTGACTAACTTGTCCTTAATGGCTTCGAAATAAAACTCTTAATGGTTGTGAGAAAAAATTAGATAAATATATTTTTTATATCTTTTTGATAACTTGAAATTTCTGCTGAAAATATAAGAAACAAATATAAGTGTTATATTCGGCTGTGCTGACTCTTATATACCCTACACACATTCATTCCAGCCATCTTTTTGAGCTTTCTGATATTCAATACTAATTTATTTCTTTGTACATATAAAAAGATGCGTTTTATTTAGTTACTTTAATATTAAAAAAAAATCAATGAGTGTTCGAACTCATGGGCGATGTGTTAACACCTTTTTGTTTATTTATTTTATATTAAACCCACAAAAAACAAAGAGAATGCAAAGCAACAGACAAATGTACATACATACAATACATTGTAATGTTTGTACATAAGCTACATACGTTGCTGTCTTGCTATCTCATTTTTAAATATGTACGTATAACCACGTCACTATTCTCTTTGCTATGCATAAGACAAAACCGAAGATCAACATAAAACACTTTTTTAATATTACTCCAAATTAATACTCCGAATTAAAACACTTAAATCTCCGTTCGCCGATATCGGATCGCCATAATTTTTGGCCTAAACTCTTCGTCGAAACCCGCACTAGCGTTTTAATCCAAAAATTAATAAAATCGGCTATGAATTTCCGGAGAAAATCGCGTGGGAAAATTATATGAAAATCGCCCAATAATCACTTTCAATACCGACTGCCAAGCAACGAACAAACACTGAAACTGATAGTTTACTGCCTTAGAGGCGCACGTATAGATGTTAACACATCAAAAAAAAAATTTAATTTTCCAGCTCTGCCGCTGTCTTTTTGGTATTCTGTAACCATGGATTTAAGTTGATGTCGAAATCCAAATCTCTCAATTGTCCTCCAAGGTTGTACGATTTAATAACTCTCGATTATCAGATAGTTATATAACGCACGATATTATAACGCACGGCCAGTAATGCTGGAAAAATTGGCAACATCGAGACTGCCCTTCGTGAAGAACAGTCCGGGTGAGCAAATACATGAAATATTTTTCAATTGTTAACAAGTAAAAACGTTATATTCGACCGGGTCGAATCTTAAATACCCTCCAAATATTTAGTAAGTAAATTTAATATGTTGATTTGTTTTTATTGACCTTATCAGTTTATTGTAATATTAATCAACCTTTTTTATAAAATTTAAGTTAAGAAATATTTTTATTCAATATTTCGGTAACAGCTTGTTAACATCTTCAGGAAATAAAAATAATTAACATTTTATAGAAAAAATGGTTGTGAAACATGACATGAAAAATTATTCAAACTATTTGTTTTTCAAACACAAAAACGTATTAAACAATTTTTCAATATTAACAATTTATAGTAAAATACAATATTTTTAACATATTATAATAAAAAATTTTTATAACAAAATTATTGCTATTTTTTTTTTATATGTATATAAAATGAAGAACTTATAGTAGTAATTTAGGCGCATATGAAAATGTTGTTAACGAAATATTGTATAAAAATTATAAGCAGCGTTGTCAACTTTGAAATTTTGAAAAAGCACTAAAGTCGGACAAAAAAACGCGTAATTTTTGAAAAAAAAGCACTAAATATATATATTTTTTTATTTCAATTGCCTTTTATTTAAAATATGATTTTATTTAACTTCTTTTCTATTTTACACATTTATTAACAAAAAATTTATAAAATAAGAGATCATTTATTACTATAGTATTCTATTATTTTCAAGCTTAAGGTCTCTTTTTTTTAATATTTTATTTTTCAATATTTCGTCACTCCTTTGTGTGACTTGTTCAGGAAATTAATTATTTTTAAATAATTAATTTCCAATAAAAATAAAGAGACCTTAAGCTTAAAACTAATAGAGTACAATAATACACATATTAATTCACATATTACACTAAAAAATAACTCAACATATTGTATATATCGCCATAGAAAATGCAATAAATTTTACATTGTTTTTTATTCTCCTGTAAACTTTTAAAGTGATGCACTTTCTCTGCCATATTTTATTTCTTTTAAGGTAACAAAAGTAAAATAACGTTTAAAATAACAAAATATATTCATATAACAACGAATGAATTTCAATTTGTATTTGTTAAAGGTCAATATCAAAGTCCGTGAATTCATCTGCCCATAATACCGTTTTTATTTCATATTTCAACTTTTTATAAACCATTTTTGTATTAATATGAATATTGAACTCATCTGGAATTTCGTACGTTTCGCAACAAGAATTTTCCCTTTTAAGTCCGTTTTTGATTTGCAAAAGCGCATTAACCTAATGCAGCGACATTCGGTTCTAAATGTTCTTTTTAAAAGATTCATTGAGCTAAAAACTCGTTCTACTTCAGCATTGGAATATGGTAAAGATAAAAGTTTAATAGCAAAATTGTTTATTGTCTGGTGCCACCGAATGAAAAAAACAGCACCAAAAAAAGCACTAAAAACCAAAAAGCACTGAAGCCAAAATTTTTCGCGTAATAAATTTTAAAAAGCATTAAAAACAGTGCTAAAAGCACTGAGTTGACAACACTGATTATAAGAACTTAAATTTTGTAAAAAAACGACCACTAGCTTGCTTAATATTACAATAAATTTAAAATGTTTAACTTGGTGGGACGGAGTTCCTTTATATAATATCGTACGTCAACGCCCACTTAAGGCGGCGGGGTCCAAAAAAATAGACTATATCATGTTTTCCACAGACGATCATTACTGATAAAGAATATTCATAATTTATGGGGTCCAATTCTTATTGGAGGGCACTAAAATTGTGTTTTGGTGGGTCGCCCTGGCAAGGGCCTGTGGGGGAGACATTTCACCTTTGTCATAAAACTAAAAATTAATGTTTGGTCGCAAAGGGGGGGAGGAGGGGGTAGGGCAGATTAGTGTCAGATTACGTCTCAGCTTCGTCATTAAAGCTTAAAAATGTTATTTTTAAGGAATTTAATTTTGTTAAATTTTCACATTATTTATGCATATAATAACGCCCACTAAAAAGGGCGGGGTCCAAAAATTAATTTTTTTTTCTTTTATGGCTGCAAGTTTAACGCGTTGGACATAAAAATATATCATTTGCTTAACAAAATTACAAAAAAAACTGTAAAAATTATGTTGTTTTTTAGAGGTTGGTTTAGTTCTTCTTAGGGGAAGTTTTTCCCTCTTGCCCGATTTAGCCCATTTCCGAGCTTAACCTGTCATAAGTCTGGCTCTTTTCGTTTGGACTGAATCGTGATTTCTACAGACGGACGGACGGATGGACAGATGGACGGACGGATGGTCGGACGGACATGCTCAGATCGTCTTAGATTTCATCGCTGATCAAGAATATATATACTTTATGAGGTCTTTTATGAATATATCGCTGCGTTACAAACGGAATGACAAAGTGAATATACCCTCTATATTCTTTTTTGGAGGATATTTCGAATAAAAAAATTTTTTTAATTGAAATTAAATTGTTTATTATTTTCTACAACTCAAAATTCTGCCGTCCTCTGTTATACCAACTTTATTTATTAGGCATTATCAGCTTTATAGCAAATACACACCCTTATATCTAGTATATTCCATAATCTGACATTGTCTTCCAGTCTTTATTTCCAACTGGCAGACTTGAAATAAAATTTAATAAAATTAAATAAAAAAAATTATATGTGTTAGACTAGGAACTTTAGACAGGACTAGTACATTACATCACATGTTTTGTAAAACACTTACACACTCACACAGACACGCACATTATCATATACTCTTTACAATACCTAGATATATACTTATGCTTATTGTCATAAAAACGTGTGTGTGTGTGTAAATATGTTTGAACATATTTGTATTAAAATACTTTTATAAATACGAATATGTAATATAATCTGGAGAATAATAGTATGCAAAACAGATGTTAAGAACTGTTTAAACTTTTAATGGAAGTTCTCCGCCTGCGAACTCTAAATAAAAGAGTGCTCGAAAAGAAAGAAAAAAAAATTTTTTTAAGTCTAGAATTTAACTAAAAAGTTTAAATAAAAAAATTATATATAAACATATAAGGATAATCATAGCGTGAAGCAGATATACACTAAAAGAAATTTCTTTATAAGCCCAAAAAGTTTCTGACAATGTCGACATAGCGGTTGGCTTACTCCGCGTAATTTTTTCGGAAATTTTGTCCAGCGAGGTCCGTCTCAATATTGCTGAACTTTTAGCAAAAAAAAAAGTAAGGCTGAGGGAAGTAATCCCTCAGCCATCGTTTTCACAAGACTTGACGCCCTGAATCTTTTCTCTTTTCATCAGATTTAAATAAAACAAGTAAAAACGTTATATTCGACCGGGTCGAATCTTAAATACCCTCCAAATATTTAGTAAGTGAATTTAAAATGTTTAACTTGGTGGGACAGAGTTCCTTTATATAATATCGTACGTCAACGCCCACTAAAGGGAGCGGGGTTCAAAAATAGACAATTTCATGTTTTCCACAGACGAACGTATGGGCATTGCTAGACCGTCTTAAACTTCATCACTAATCAAGAATATACATATTTACTTCATAGGGTCCAATTCTCTTTGGAGGGTATAAAAACTGTATTTTGGCAGGGTCGCTCTGGCAAGGGCTGTGGGGGAAACATTTCACCTTTGCCATAAAACTCTAAAAATAAATGCTTGGGATGATTATGTACAAAATTAAAAATATATTTTTTTATAGGGTCATATAGGGGGCAAAGGGGGAGGAGAGGGTAGGGCAGAAATCGGCAGTCATAAAATTCTAAAAATAAATTCTTGGGATAATTGTATACAAAATTAAAATTTTTTTTGTAGGGTCATTAAGGGGCCAAGGGGGAGGAGAGGGTAGGTCAGAAATCGGCAGTCATAAAACTCTAAAAATAAATGCTTGGGATAATTGTATACAAAATTAAATTTTTTTGTAGGGTCATTTAGGGGGTGAAGGGGGAGGAGGAGCTAGGGCAGAGCAGTACCAGGTTACGTCTCAGCTTCGTCATTAAGGCTTAAAAATGTTATTTTTAAAGAATGTAGGCTTAAGTAAAACAATTTGTTAAATTTTTATGCTATTTTTGCATATAATAACGGCCACTAAAGTGGGCGGGGTCCAAAAATTATTTTTATTTATTTTATGGGTCCAAGTTTAAGGCGTTGGACCTTCTTTAATATAAAAATATAGCATTTAACAAAATTACAAAAAAAAAATTTTAAAATTATGTTGTTTTTTCTGAGTTGGTTTAGTTCTTCTTAGGGGAACTTTTTTCCCTCTTGCCCGGTTTAGCCCATCTTCGAACTTAACCTGCTCTAAGCTTCAAAATATATTTATACCAAATTTCAAGAGTCTACCTCTTTTCGTTTGGACTTAATCGTGATTTCCACAGACGGACGGACGGACATGCTCAGATCGTCTTAGATTTCATCACTGATCAGGAATATATATACTTTATGGGGTCTGAGATGGATATTTCGATGCGTTACAAACAGAATGGCAAAGTGAATATACCCACCAAATTCTTTTTTGGAGGGTATAAAAATTATATATAAAAATTTAATGATAATCGTAATATGAAGCAGCTATACACTGAAAGAATTTTCTTTATAAACACAAAAAGTTGCTGAGAATGTCGCCATATCGGTTAATAACAAAAAAAGGGGAGAACTTCTTATTTCCTCTGTAATTTATTGTTTGCTTTTGTTTAAAACGTTCCTGTTGAAAATAAATTGATAAAATATGGGGAGTTTTATATTAAAATAATAACTGCGTTGTGCTAACAAAAACTCTTTTCTGAACATATTTTTATTTTCAATAAATTCAAAAAATGTTGTGAATTATTTTTGCAAATAAAACATACAGGCGGACAGTGCAACTGGTGAAACTAAACAAATTTAAGCAACAGGACCCAGTATACGAATTTGTTTTCGTACAAATTATATCATTTTTCAAATATCACAGTTTTGACTCAATCTTTAAAAAAATTTAATATAATTATTTTTTAAAGCCTATTAAAAATAAAATACTTCTCATGTTGAACTTGAAAAAAAAATTCCTTAAATTATCTTGTAAAAAGAAAGAAGCAATTTTGACAAACAAATATTTTCAAAATCACTAATTTTAAGAAACTTCTTTTCTCATGGCTTTGAGAAAATTAAATTTGTAATAAAAAATTTTTTAAAAGTTTAAATCTCAATATAAATGTCTTTATGTAAAAGTACCATTAACCACAAGAACATTTAACGTTCATAAAAAAGTACCTTTAACAAAACTGTAGCTTTTATTAAAAATTACCTTTTATAATAAATTACCTTTTATAATAAATTCCTCTTATATAAAAGTAGCTTTTATAAAAAAGTACCATTTATAAAAAAGTACCTTTTATAAAAAGTACTTTTTATAAAAATATACCTTTTATAAAAAAGTATCTTTTATCAAATAGTACCTTTTACAAAAAAAGTACCTTTTATAAAAAAGTACCTTTTGTAAGAAAATGCCTTTTATAAAAGAGTACCTTTTATAAAAAAGTACCTTATATAAAAAAATACCTTTTATAAAGAAGTAACTTTTATATAAAAAGTACCTCTTATAAAAAAGTACCCTTTGAAAAAAACTAATCTTTTCTAAATATATATTTTATAAAAGAGTACTTTTTTTAAATAGTTTTTATAAAAAGGTATATTTTCTAAAGGAGTATATTTTCTAAAAATGCACCTTTTCTAAAAAAAAGTAGCTTATATTAAACGCACCTTTTATAAAAATTACCCTTTGCAAAAAAGTACCTTTTATAAAAAACTACCTTATATAAAAAAGTACATTTTGTAATACAGTACCTTTTGTAAAAAAATAAAATTATTTAAAAAGTACCTCCTATAAAAATGTAGCTCTGGAAATTTACCCGTGAAGCATATTGTCAACGAAGATCATTCCAATATTGCCGAATTTTTAACAAAAAACAAATATCTCTCGTAGCTTGAATAATGCCTGAGGCATCGTAGTCACAAGACTTGACAACCTGAATCTTTTTCCTTTCCCCAAGATTAAAGAGATCCATGAAAAGACGACGATATTAAAGTCAAATTGCTGAAAAGACTCAAGGACGTGCACGTCACAACTGTTTCGAGTATTGAAAAAAAGCTTTATTATATCTGGGCAAGACTGCTTTGAAGGGACCAAATAGAAATTAATGACTAAATAATTATTTTGTGTATAAAAATGAATATTTACATTAATTTTTGCACAGACCTCGTAATTTGTCATTTTATCTATAACATACAATAAACAAATAAAATAATTGAACCAATTAATAACTTAATTGATTCAATTAATAAATTCATTGCCACCATTAATATATTAATGACACCAATTAATGAACTTATTGATAATAAATTTTATATTAAACAATTTAAACCTGATCCTGTCTACTATGCTTGTACTCGCTTCTAATACAAACTGTGAATACTGCTAATTCCCTTCTCCGCTCCTTTTAATATTTTCTTTTATTTATTTGAAAAAGAATAAAAGAAAAAAAACATTTTCTAGCACACGAAAAAATCCCTTAATTTACTGACCATGCAAATACAACTAAAAACTTTTGTTTAAAAGAATTTTTAAAATAAATAAAGTTGAATAGATGCTCTAAAACTATTGTCGAGTTAGAATGCTCTTGCATCCAGTAGTTGAGCAATAGGAAAAGTAAAGAAGAACTTCAACAACTTGTGTGAAAATGTTGAGAACCAAGTACGCGACCATTTCTTTTTAATAAAACATTCTACAAGTTTTAAAGTTTTAAATGCACGAACACAGCTAAAGAGTTGAATCTTTATTATTGTCATTTGCAATAAAATGGAAATAAATTTAATGAAAATGTATTGAAGAAATTATTCAAAATTGGATCATTGAAATCAAGAAGAGTAGGGATTTTTAGTGCGCGATTTGAAAGTATAGGGTGTGCAAAATTAAAATGTATATCATTTTAATTTTTTTAATGCTTTTATACTTTCCGAAAAAGCATTGGACGGTGTATTCATTTTGTCTTTCCGTGTGTAACGCAGCGAAATATCCCTCTATGACCCCATAAAGTATAACGATCTAGCCACATCCGTCCGTCTGTGAAAATCACGATACAGTCCAAAGGAAAAGGGCCAGAGCCTTGAAATTTGGTATAGATAAATCTTAAAGAATAGCACAGGTCAGGTTCATAAATGGGCTGAATCGGGCCAGATAGAAAGAAGTTCCCCTAAGAAGAACTAAACAACATAATTTTTAAAGTTTTTTTTTTAAGATTCGACCCAGTCTCATAACCTGTAAATTGACCTTTCATGGCCTGTAAATAATTCAGATATTCCAATTGTTATGTGTGATAGAAGACACTCCCATAATCGTTTTTTATTTACTGGCAATGCATGCCAACTCTATTATTTCACCACTTGGGCCAAAACCCCTCCAAGATCACTCACACTCTCATGGCCTGTAAATTGACCTTTCATGGCCTGTAAATATTTTCACAAACTCAATTCAGCTATTCCAATTGTTGTATGTGATAGAAGACACTCCCATAATCATTATGGATTTTAATACAAAAAACCTCACTGATTGCCATTTCGTTACGTCACACAGTGGGTTGAATGGTAGAGAAAGTGGCGATTAATTCATAGAACTCGTAATTTTAAAATGTTGTTATTTTTTATTGATGAATATTGATAAATTCATAAAAAACCAGCATTTAAAAAAAATTTTTGAAAAAAAAATTTAAGAATTTTTTATGGGTTTTTTTATTTTGGAAAAAATGGTTTTATTTGACTATTTTTGCTGTAACTTTGGAATGAAAAACGATAAATTAGTAAATGAAATTGTAAATTAGAGCATACTTCATGTGCATTTAGAAAAAATAATAAAAAAGGTAATAAAAACATTTTTTTTTTGTTGTTTGGTTTTTTTTCACATTGATTTTTAGCAACCGGAATTCTCTCACGAAAACCTTCATCACTCAAAAATCGCACAAATGCGTAAATAGGTATTCTGGGATTTATTAGCTAAAATCTTATATATATAATTTTTTTTCTGCACTCATCCGCAAAGTTGTTGAAACTCTATGTATATATCAAAAATACCACATTTTTGGAGACTTTTAGTTTTGTTTTTTTTTTAATATTTCTGAAACATTTATCTAAACAAAAAATAATTTTTTAAATGCTCATATACCTAAAGTTGACGGTTCCATTATAAAACTTTTACTTATAGAACAAAAACTATAATCACTTGAAATATCAAAATTTTCTCATTTAATCAATGCGCGCAAAAATAACAAAAATTATTGAACCTTAAACACACACTGCAACTAAAGTAAACTACCAAGAACTTTTATTTTTGCAGTTAGTGATGTAGAATTTTATCTACTTTCATATGGTACCAAATACGATTGTGAAAGTTAAAGTTAATCTTTTGAATTAATCGCCACTTGTGAGGGCTTTCACCCCACAGTGCGTCATAACGTATATAACTTCACAGCTAAATATGTTTTTTCGTAACTGCTTACGTCAAAACATGTTTAACTCGGCATATTTATCCTCACACACACATCTGCACTAAGTAATATTGGGATGGCTGAGGAAAGTATTAAAAACCTTCCAGAAATTTGTTTTCCATATATAAGGAAGCTTTTGAAAGAGGTAATTCCTGGCAACATGTAGCAGCACATATCGCACCCTAAATACGAAAGGGGCACAACTCAAAATACTAAAATTTTCAGGAGAGACAAAAAACTGTTCATTGTGCAGAAGCAACACACTGAACAAAAATAGACAACTGTATTTTTCCAGTTAAAGAAGATAGTGATGTGAAAGAAATTTTTGCAGTAGTTAGAGATGTGTAGTCTGAATTAATTTATGGAAAAAAGTCAGTTTTGGAAAATTTTGAGTTGTGCCCCTTTTGTATTTAGGGTACGATATACTCTTGCCCGGCTAAAGAGATGATATCAAGAAGCCTTAAGGCACAACAAATACTTTTTTCATAAATTTAATTAAAATATTACTGAGCATGAATATCATTTATGCACAAAAACCACCTTGAATTTAATATTTTACTACTACAGAATTCTTGTTAAATTTTTTGTTTTAGCAAAATGTCAGTTAAAATCTCTTTATATTTTATAGATACAATTTGGGTTATTTGTTGGCAGTATTGTACTGCTTTTAATTGTATTGAAATGGTATCAATTATTTTCTTCCCTTTTTTTATACGCTACAAAAATGAATTCAAGGAAAGGTATATTCACTTTGTCATTCCGTTTGTAACGCAGTGATATATTCAGCTGAGACCCCATAAAGTATATATATTCTTGATCAGTGATGAAATCTAAGAAAATCTGAGCATGTTCGTCTATCTTTCCGTCCGTCTGTGGAAATCACGATTCAGTCCAAACGAAAAGAGCTAGACTCTTGAAATTTGATATAAGTATATCTTGAAGGATAGCATAGGCTAAGTTCGGAAATGGGATGAATCGGGCAAGAGGGAAAACACTTCCCCTAAGAAGAACTAAACGAACCTCTAAAAAACAATATAATTTTATGTGTGTGAAGATAAATATGCCGATTTAAATATGTTTGACGTAAGAGCTTACGTCATGACATATTTAACTCAAAGTTAAATATGTTTTTAAGTGCCATCACTGACATATTTAACTATACGTCATATATTTTTTACATCATATTAGATTTTCGGACCTACGCTACCCGAAAAACCATCCCCTATTTCTCAATTGTACTTGTGAAATTTTTTATTAAAATATCAAAATCGACTTAGTGGTTTTTTCACTCATCTTGGATAGATTTTGGCCATTTCTGGCCAAATCCTTATTTGTCACTCATATTCAACTGATAAAATCACTAAGTCGATTTTGATATTTTAATAAAAAATTTCACAAATACAATTGAGAAATAGGGTATGGTTTTTCGGGTAGCGTAGGTCCATAGCTAAAATCGAAATCAGTTGAATATGAGTGACAAATACGGATTTGGTCAGAAATGGCCAAAATCTATCCAAGATGAGTGAAAAAATCACTAAGTCGATTTTGATATTTTAATAAAAAATTTCACAAATACAATTGAGAAATAGGGGATGGTTTTTCGGGTAGCGTAGGTCCGAAAATCTAATATGATGTAAAAAATATATGACGTATAGTTAAATATGTCAGTGATGGCACTTAAAAACATATTTAACTTTGAGTTAAATATGTCATGACGTAAGCTCTTACGTGAAACATATTTAAATCGGCATATTTATCTTCACACACATTATAATTTTTAAAGGTTTTTTTTGTAATTCTGTTAAGCAAATGATATATTTTTATGTCAAAGAAGGTCCAACGCGTTAAACTAGGAGCCATAAAATAAAAAATAATAATTTTTGAACCCCGCCCCCTTTAGTGGGCGTTAATGCAAAAATAGTGTAAAAATTTAACAAATTCTTTTACTTAAGCCTGCATTCCTTAAAAATAAAATGTTTAAGCTTTAATGACGAAGCTTGAGACGTAACCTGGTACTACTCTGCCCTACCCCTTCCTCCCTCTTTGTCCCCTAAATGACCCTATAAAAAAAAATACAAGTAAAAATGTTATATTCGACCGGGAAGAATCTTAAGTACCCTCCAAATACTTAGTAAGTAACCTGATACTCCTCTGCTCTACCCCTTCCTCCCCCTTTGCCCCCTAAATGACCCTATCCAAAAAAAAATATAAATATAAATAAAAATTAAAAAATTTTATTTTCCATTTAATTATTTCAAAAATTTATGTTTAGTGTTTTATGGCAAAGCTGAAATGTCTAACCCACGGCCCATGCCAGAGAGACCCCAACAAAATACAGTTTTAATACCCTTCAAAAAGAATTGGACCCCATAAAGTATATATATTCTTGATCAGTGATGAAGTCGAAGACGGTCTAGCAATGCCCATACGTTCGTATGTGGAAGACATGATATAGTCTAATTTTGTACCCCGCCCCCTTTAGTGGGCGTTGACATACGCTATTATATGCAAAAATTGCGTAAATATTGAACCATTTTGTATTCCTTAAACCTATAAGAAACTGAGATGTTCTCTGATCTTGCAGACGTGAAACGCCTCCCCCACCGGCCCTTCCCGGAATGACTCTGTCAAAATAGAGATTTAAAATTGGGTACAGAGATGTCTTAAAGGAACTCTGTCCCACCAAGTGAAACATTTTAAATATACTTACTAAATATTTATAGGGTATTTAAGATTCGATCCGGTCGAATATAACGTTTTTACTTGCTTTAACTACGTGAGGCATGAGTTTGTGCTTTTGCTCTAATTTAAACTCTAAGTTAAACTAAAAACGAAACCAATGTCACATGTGTATTTTATTGCTTTTACGTGATTTAATAGAGTTTTGTGGTTTCTGCAAACATTATTTAGTGTATTCCATTGAAACTGGGCGCACACTTAAATGGTCCCTGGAAAATATAGAAGAGTAGAACGTACAGATGGCGAGACAATTTTAACAAATACATACGAGTATAACAACACCGAGAGATATATAAAATATATAAAAATCATACACATTCACAAACTATTGCGGTTGTTTGAAGAGGAATTATTTCAATAGAAACCGACAATATTACGCATTTAAATGGACAATATAGAAGTTTTTATTCAAATAATTGACTGTATTATATTTCAAATAATTCTACTTGCTCTTACTTTGACATTTTTATCACATATTCGATTCCCATGACAATTTATTTAAGGCCTAAATTATAAAAAAAAGTGGAAAAAATTGAACAAAGAACGCTGATGAGATGGCTTAGCGGCCTCGAAATCAGTACTGATCCGTTCTGCTGGTTTGATGATTATTGAAAATATTCTTAATATTCCAATCTTAATATAAAAAATAATAAATAGAATTTGAACAAATTCATTAATTAATAAAATAATAAAAAATCATTTGCAGTCATGCAGATTCGAACGTAAGCCCGTTGAAAAAATTAACAAAAAAATGTTTAATATTTATAAACTGCTTATTTTACAAATTTTGTATAGAAATTTACCAAAAAATTCAGAACGTGTTTTGTAGGGATCAGACCTTTAATGATTAAATGCAATTTGTTTTTAAACTTTTCAAAATAATAATATATGGAAAAGGGCACCCTTCAACTTCCCACTAATTTGAACCGCTAAAAATGGTATTATTTTAATTTTAAAACTGCTATAATTTTCGAAAAGTTCAGTCGATTCCCACATGGTAAGCGGTGATTGATATCGTACTTCCATATCTGCAAAATAATCGATAACACTAATTGAGTGTTTTGAAAAATGCACTTTTTTCGATTTTTTCATACACAATATCTCACTAAGGCTTAAACCGATTTTGACCCATCTCAGACCCCATAAAGTATATATATTCTTGATCAGTGATGAAATCTAAGACGAACTGAGCATGTCCGTCCGTCCGTCCGTCTGTGGAAATCACGATTCAGTCCAAACGAAAAGAGCTAGACTCTTGAAATTTGGCACAAATATATTTTAAAACTTAGAGCAGGTTAAGTTCGAAGATGGGCTAAATCGGGCAAGAGGGAAAAAAGTTCCCCTAAGAAGAACTAAACCAACCCAGAAAAAACAACATAATTTTTAAAGTTTTTTGATTATTATGTTGAGCAAATGATATATTTTTATGTCAAATACGGTCCAACGCCTTAAATTTGGAGCCATAAAATAAAAAAAAGAATTTTTGGACCCCGCCCACTTTAGTGGGCGTTATTATATGCAAAAATAGCATAGAAATTTAACAAATTGTTTTACTTAGGCCTACATTCTTTAAAAATAACATTTTTAAGGCTTAATGACGAAGCTGAGACGTAACCTAGTACTACTCTGCCCTACCCCTTCCTCTCCCTTCACCCTCTAAATGACCCTACCAAAAAAAAAAAAAATTTAAATTTTGTATATAATCATCTCAAGCATTTATTTTTAGAGCTTTATGACTGCCGATTTCTGCCCTTCCCCCTCCTCCCCCTTTGCCCGCTAAATGACCCTACCAAAAAAAAAATAATTTTTTTTAAATTTTGTATATAATCATCCCAAGCATTTATTTTTAGAGCTTTATGAGTGCCGATTTCTGCCCTACCCCCTCCTCCCCCTTTGCCCGCTAAATGACCCTACCAAAAAATAAACAAAAATTTTTTTAAATTTTGTATATAATCATCCCAAGCATTTATTTTTAGAACTTTATGACTGCCGATTTCTGCCCTACCCCCTCCTCCCGCTTTGCCTGCTAAATGACCCTATCAACAAAAATAAATTTTTATTATGTATATAATCATCCCAAGCATTTATTTTAAGAACTTTATGACTGCCGATTTCTGCCCTACCCCCTCCTCCCCCTTTGCCCGCTAAATGACCCTACCAAAAAAAAAAAAATTTTTAAATTTTGTGTATAATACTCCCAAGCATTTATTTTTAGAGTTTTTTGACTACCTGTTTCTGCCCTACCTCCTCCTCTCCTTTTGTTTATGACTGCCTATTTCTGTCCTACCCCCTTTTCCCCGTAAATGACCCTATAAAATAAAATAAAATAAAATAAAAAATTTTATTTTGTGTATAATTATCCCAAGCATTTATTTTTAGAGTTTTATGACAAAGGTGAAATGTTTCCCGCACAGCCCTTGCCAGAACGACCCCGCCAAAATACAGTTATTATACCCTCCAAAGAGAATTGGACCCTATAAAGTAAATATGTATATTCTTGATTTGTAATGAAGTCTAGGACAGTCTGGCAATGCCCATACGTACGTCTGTGGAAAACATGATATTGTCAATATTTGAACCCCGGCCCCTTTAGTGGGCGTTGACGTACGATATTATATAAAGGAACTCTGTTCCACCAAGTTAAACATGTTAAATTCACTTACTAAATATTTGGAGGGTATTTAAGATTCGACCCGGTCGAATATAACGTTTTTAGTTCTTTTTTTTTTAAGTTTCTAATAAATTTAATGTTAACAATTTAACTTCAATATGGCTCGACTTGTTTTGTTTATGGTTTTTTTTCACTTTTCTCACAATTTAGGTGCAAAGTCTTTACTAACTTTGTTCAGTGAGTTGTGTATTGCTCACTGAACACACTTTTTAACAGGGGTGCATTTGTTATTTTACTCCATATTACAGCAATTAATTGTTAATTGAGCAACTACTTAATTAAACTTTTATATGGTTAATTGAGCTCAATAATGCGATAAGATCAATTAAGGTGTATGTCTGAAAAAGGTATTACATTTTGTCATTACTTCAAATTACATGTAGTTATAAACCAATTTGCTAACTATAGCTTAATTCAAATATATAGTATAACGAGGTGACTACAAATTAATTAAAATTATTTTACAAATGAAACATTAACAACTTTCTTGTAAATAAATATTACATTTATCATCCACCAATTAAGAGAATAATAGGAAAAGTTCTACGCAGTGATACTCGTATATTTATTTGTAAACAGTATAATTTGTATTCCAAGTAAATAGAATACCCTACTTATCTTTGCAATGATAAAACTTACAGTAATATTCTTGTGAAAAGATTGTAAAACAAAAGGAAATCCAAGTTGCTTGCTTTACATTTTCTTTCTTTAATTACTTAAGGACAAAACTCTTTCGATTTGAAAAATATGCAAAATTAGTTTCTTAGTTTCTGTTATCCTCATTATTATGATTAATTTTATTTCTGGCTTTGTTTTATTACAATAACGAAGGTCATCTTTACATTTCGTACTTGAAACTAAATCAGATTTTTTTTCTTCAAAACAGTTTCACATTTCTCTGTAACTATATAATCATAATTTATTATAAACCTTCTTAGAAACATTTACTGTGATGTTGAATGAAATAAGTAAGATTTATCTTTTATAAAAATGTCCTCTTTTATGCCACAAATAGTAGATACTTAATTAACAGCACAGTATTTAATTAATAACAGCAGAACAAACAGCTATTCATATTTGCTTGCATAGTGATGGATGGATGGCAGCAACAACAAGACTTTCTTATTACCTTTCATTTTCCTTGTGAAGATATGAAGTAGCAGAATTAGCTGTTTATAATTTGAAATAAATATGTTTGTAAAGATACGAGTACAAAATAAATCGTAGATCCAGGTATAAATTTCTAGGAAATGTTATTGCCAAAAATACTTCTGTTAATTTAATGAAAATAAACTTTAGCCAAGAATCTATTATATAGATGTTGAATTCAAGATAAATAATTTTAAAAAATATAATTTAAAAGTATGAAATAATTCGTGGGCTGAAGGATATTCTCTCTTTGGTTAAGATATAATTGGTACCCTTCACAAAAAAGTGAAAGGGTATATATAGGTTTGTCGTTCCGTGTGCAATTTCTTCGATATTCGCATGGGACACCATAAAGTATATATATATATATATATATATATATATATATATATATATATATATATATATATATATATATATATATATATATATATTCTGGATCCTTATGAATAGCGATGACGATAGAGCGATGTCCGTCTGTCCGTCTGTCTGTACGTGAAATGGGGTTTCCCAAGCCCCCAAAAGAGCTAAAGACTTCGTTGGATTGGAAGTGAACTTAAATAGAGTGCTATTGAAATTCAGAAAGATCCGAAGTACGGTTCCAGAGCTGGGAAGCTTACACCTATTTCTCGACTCAAAATTTACACCAAAAATCAATTTTTTTAATGTTTGTAAATTAAACCTATTTCGCGCTATTATTTCGTAAATTAAAACTATTAAAAACTAAAAAAATAAAAAATTTTTTTCCTGGGATGGGAAATTAAAAATTTTTTTCCGGCCCATTCCGTATTTTGTAGTACATGTAGTAACTAAAATTGTTAAAAAATTTAAGTTTTTCTTTAACAAAACCTCTTTATACGTCATGAAGACTTGTATTGGCCAAAAAAAAATTTTTTTAATTCAAATTTTGCTTCCAGGGTTGGGAAATTGCATATTTTTTATACCTGAAAGTAATCAAACAGGCAACTGATGTTGTTTGTTTTGCTAACTAAAACGGTAATATTTTGGGAAGAACAAAATTGGTATCAAAAATTCAAAAAAAACATCAAAATTTCGAGTCCAGGGTTGGACAAGTGCAATATTTTGTAGTACATGAAAGTGTCCAAAATGGTTAAAAAATTTAAATTTTGCTTAAATAAAACTACTTTATACATCCAGAAGACTTGCACTGTAAAAAAATAAAATTTCGCTTCCAGGGTTGGGAAAAAGAAAACTTTTTTGGTACATGCAATATTATGTAGTACATGTCGATGCCTCCATTCTATAACATTCAAGTCGAAAATGTGAGTTTTGAGTTACGAGCTCTCAAAGTTTTGTGTGTAGTCTATGTTAAGTGTGTAGTCTAAGTATATTTATGCCTATAACTTTGGAACGGATCGGCCCATCTTAACCAAATTTTGACAGTATTTAAATTAGAGAACGTAGGATTCAAAAATTCAAGAACATTAAAAACGTTCTAAGTACACTTAGAACGTTATAGAATGGAAGCGTCGATGTTATAACCAAAATTGTTATAAATTTTTAGTTTTTCTTAAATAAAATCACTTTATACTTCATGAAGATTTGCATTGATAAAAAAATTTTAAAAATTAAAATTTCGCTTCCAGGGGTGGGAAATTGAAATTCTTATACATAAAAGTAAACAAAATGGTTAAAAATTTAAAATGTTTCTTCAATAAAACTACTTTATACCTCATGAAGAGTCGCATTTATAAAAAAGCAAAAAAAAAAATTATATATCAATTCCAGGGCAGGGAAATTGAAAGTTTTTATGGTTGCAAATTTTAAGATTTTTGTAAATAAAACTACTTTATAAGTAATGAAAACTAGCATTGGTAAAATAAGAAGACAAAAATTAAAATTTCGCTCCCAGGGATGGGAAATTGAATTTTTGTTTACACATAAAAGTAACCAAAAATCCAAATAACGTCGGTTTTTTATTAATGAAAACTATTTCTTAATTCAGAAAAACAAAATTGGTATCAAATATTAAAATAAATCAAAATTTCGATTCCAGGGTTGGATAACTGCAATATTTTGTAGTACATTTCAAGGGTCTGGCTTTTTTCGTTTGGCCTGTATAGCGGTTTTCCACAGACGAACGGGAGAACATGGTTAGTTCGTCTTAAATTTCATTAGTGATCAAGAATATATATAATTTATGGGGTCTTATAGGTCTTTGCTGCGTTACATACACAATGACAAGGGGAGTTTACCCTCCAATTCTTTTCTGGAGGGCATAAAAACAAATTTTGGTGAACCCGACTCATTTAAATTTTTCCAATTTACTGTTATTAATTAATACAGCACGATACTTGTTCATTGCGAAAAATTTGATAGTTTTGACTGACTTTTTGATGGCGATTTTACAAGTTCAACACACACATTTAAAAACGGCAACGCTGTTTACAATTACAACTTTATGTGATTTAAGGGAATTGCTTTAATATTAAACAGTAGTTTATTTAAAGTAAAAATATATACAAACAGTTATTTATTTAACGTTTTAAAGTGTAAATGAATTTTTATATTTGTAGGTTGTCACGTTCATAACAATGTAACAAAAACAACAAATGAGGATGGCAAAAAGAGAGTGACAAAAAAAGTATCAACAAGTGAGAGCAACAGCCAACAAAAATACATTAAGAAGATGAAAGTCTGTGAAGATCCCATAGTTTTCTTTTGCTACAAAAAATTAAGCATTTCCGGAGCTCCAATAAAGCAAATTGTTTTTACTTTTTAAATAAATTTTCTTTTGGTCATATGCTTAAGACATATTTCAACAAGAGTATAATAACCTTCACAAAAAAGTGAAAGGATATATATAAGTTTGTCATTCCGTGTGTAATTTCTTCGATATTCACATGGCACCCCATAAAGTATATATATTCTGGATCCTTATGAATAGCGATGACGATTGAGCGATATCCGTCTGTCCATCCGTCTGTACGTGAAATCGGTTTTCCCAAGCCCCCAGAAGAGCTAGAGACTTCGTTCTTGGACCGTTGGATTGGAAATGAACTTAATAGAGTAATGAAATTCAGAAAGATCCGATGGTTCCAGAGCTGGGAAGCTTACACCTATTTCTCGACGCAAAATTTATACCAAAAATCAGTTATATTTTTAATGTTTGTAAATTAAACCTATTTCTTGCTTTGGGAAGCCTCATGGGTCTATTAAAAACTAAAAAAATAAAAAGTTTTTTTCAGGGATGGAAAATAAACAATTTTTTTTCGGCCCATTCCATATTTTGTAGTACATGTAGTAACCAAAATTGTAAAAGATTTTAAGTTTTTCTTTAACAAAACCTCATGAAGATTTGCATTGGCCAAAAAAATTTTTTTTAATTCAAATTTTGCTTCCAGGGGTGGGAAATTGCATTTTTTTTATACGTGAAAGTAATCAAACAGGCAACCGATGTTGTTGTTGTTTTTTTTGCTAACTAAAACTGTCTTATAATTTAGGAAGAACAAAATTGGTATCAAAAATTCAAAAATAAAATTTCGAATAAAGGGATGGACAAGTGGAATATTTAATAGAACATGAAAGTGACCAAAATGGTTAAAAATCTTAAATTTTTCTTAAAAAAATTACTTTATACCTCATGAAGCGTTGCACTGATAGAAAAACAAAAAATTTAAATTTCCCTTCCAGGGTTGGGAAAATGAAAGCTTTTTTGGTACATGCAATATTTTGTAGTACATGTAAAAACCAAAATGGTTGCAAAATTCGAGTTTTTCTTAAACAAAACTACTTTACACCTCATGAAGATTTGCATTGATAAAAAAATGTAAAAAATTAAAATTTCGCTTCCAGGGCTGGGAAATTTAAATTTTTTTATACATGAAAGTAACCAAAAAGGCAATTGACGTTGATTTCGTTTTTTTTTTTTTTTTTTTTTTTTTTTGCTAAAACTATTTTATATTTTAGGAAGATCAAAAATGGCCAAAAAAATCAAAATTTCGAATCAAGTGTTGGACAAGTGCAATATTTTATAGTTCATGAAGGTGACCAAAATGGTTCACAATTTTAAATTTTTCTTAAATAATACTACTTTATACCTCATGAAGAGTTGCATTGGTAAAAAAAAAATCAAAAAAAAAACTAAAGTTTCACTTCCAGGGTTGGGAAGTTTAAAGTTTTTATGGTACATGCAATATGTTCTAGTACATGAAAGTGACCAAAATGGTTGCAAATTTTAAGTTTTTCTTAAATAAAACGACTTTATACCTAATGAAGACTAAGATTGGTAAAAAAAATTAAAATTTCGCTTCCAGGGCTGGGAAATTTTAATATTTTTTTATACATAAATGTAACCAAAAAGGCAACTAACGTCGGTTTTTTACTAATTAAAACTATTTTTTGGTTCAGGAAAAACAAAATTGGTATCAAAAATTAAAAAAAAATCAAAATTTAGATTCCAGAGTTGGATAACTGCAATATTTCGTGGTACATGAAAGTGACCAAAATGGTTACAAATATTAAGTTTTTCTTAAATAAAACAATTTCATGCCTCATTAAGAGTTTCATTGGTAAAAAAAATTAAAACTGCGTTTCCAGGGTTGGGAAATTGAAATATTTATTCTGCATAAAAGTAACCAAAAAGGCAATTGACGTTGTTTTTTTTTTTTTTGCTAATTAAAACTGTTTTATATTTCAGGAAGAAGAAAATTGCTATTAAAATCTTAAAAAATCAAAATTTCGTCTCCAGGGTTGGACAAATGAAATATTTTATGGTACATGAAAGTGACCAAAAAGTTTAAAAATTTTAATTTTTTGGTCAAGTAAAACTATATTACACCTCACTAACAATTGCATTGGTAAAAAAATAAAAATTCGCTTCCAGAGTTGGAAAATCGATATATATATATATATATATATATATATATATATATATATATATATATATTTGGTACATAAAAGTACCCACATAAATTCCAAATTTTGTGTTTTTAGTGAATTAAACCTATTTTATATTTCAGAAAAAATTAAATTAGTATCAAAAAATTAAAAATTCGGTTCCAGGGTTGGAAAATCGAAATTTTTTGGTACATGCATTTGGTACCCACATAAATTCCCAATTTTGGTTCTTTTTCAGTGAATTAAACATATTTTATACTTCGCTAAGAACTAAATGGGTATTAAAAATTTTTAAATTAAGAATTCGGTTCCAGGGTGGGAAAATCGAAATTTTTTGGTACATAAAAGAAACCATATAAGTTCCCAATTTTGGTTTTTTTCAGTGAATTAAACGTATTTTATGTTTCGCAAAGAATTAAATTGGTATTAAACATTTTAAAAACTAAAAATTCGGTTCCAGGGTTCGAAATTTTCTGATTCATTAAAGTAACCATATAACTTGCTATTTTTGATTTTTATGATGAATTATACCTACTTTATATATCAGGAAGAAAAAAAAATTGGTTTTAAAAACCAAAGGAATCTAAAAGCCGATTCTACGGTTGGACAATTAGAACCTTTTGGGGTACATGAAACGGATTTTCTATTTCTGTTTGTAAATTAAACATATTTAATATTTTTAAAAGACGTTCAGAGGTATTAGAAAAAGCTTCCTAGCCAAAAAATTTAAACGAAAAGCATTACATCTGTGAAGGGTATTTAAGATTCGGCACAGCCGAATATAGCACTTTTACTTGTTTTTCATTATGGTGATAGGAAAGAATTTCTTAAATGTTTTGATTTAAACATTTTTAAGCAATAATTGCTGTATTTAAAGAGTATTTCTGAAATTCTGTTTTATTTTTCATTATTATTTTTTTCATACTTTTGTGTCAATAAAAAGAGCAAAATATAAAAATATTATTTGACCATAAATCACGTTTCAGCCTTAAATTCGTGTGAATTACATGCAAT
This sequence comes from Linnaemya tessellans, assembly GCA_951800035.1. Classification (NCBI taxonomy): domain Eukaryota; kingdom Metazoa; phylum Arthropoda; class Insecta; order Diptera; family Tachinidae; genus Linnaemya; species Linnaemya tessellans. The sequence goes on along the minus strand of OX637533.1, from coordinate 17,247,606 downwards.
AAATGTTTGTCCTTGATTAAATATGAATGTATGAATTTAAAGGCGCGAGTGTATGTATTAAATTGTTTACAATTCAAAAAGAATAAACACAAACAAAAATATTTTTTTCCATGAATTTTGGGGTTAAACAGAACAGCAGATAAACAATCATATTGAATTCAATATGATGGCAATAACTAAGAGAAGGACAAAATTAAAGTTAAAAATAGCACACATTGAAAAAATAATAAACAAATTATCAAATTAAACGGGGATAAAATTTACTCAAACTAACTTGTCATTTATATGTTTGTGAATAAAAAATACTTTCTTCCAATTATTCTAACATAATAAAAAAATCTATGCAAGCAGTCAGGTTAAAATACCAGGCGTAAACAAGAGTAACTAACACAAATTGCTGTTGTAGCCACGTTGCTGGGAGGAAGTATTTATGCAAATAGAAAATACCAGAGTATTCTTTCGATTGTTATTCTATTTTATATGAATTTTTATTTTGTTGTGTAGCTTTAGCAACATGGTCCGCTTTGTTGGGATGTCTTTTGTTTAAACTCACCAGTCAAAAGCTATAAAATACCCACACAAAAATCATATAATAACAAATAGGTTTGAAAAAATATCTACAACGCCCTTGAGCTTAATATGAAAGTATAACGATTTACAGTGGGCTGCAACTGAAAGCAATTTATTGGAAATTGTAAAGAATTTATGAAAAGCATATTTATGTTATTCGTAGATCACACAATTGTATGTATTAAAACATATTTAATATGCTGCAGTTATGGTCTGGGCCTTCTTTGAATTATCAAAAGTTTTTATATAATCAATTGGGATCTCGAGGCTCTGTCCCCTTTGAAGATATAAAATACCAGCTCTACTGTATGGAATATTATTACAGACGGTGTATCCGCTTAAAAACTGCAGTATTATATCCATTTTTAACCTCCCACTGTGCAAAGTACACACTACTTTGAGTGCATGATGGCGTATGCGTAATATTCTAATTAAATATTAATCATACGTTATTAATCACATTAAATGCTTAAATGGTCACCTGCAGTTTAGAGATTTAATTCATTTAGATACAAGTTTAATTCAATACTTTTTATAGCCTCCACAACAGAATTGTAGGGTATATTCAGTTTCTCATTCCGTGTGTAACGCAGCGAAATATCCCTCTAAAAGCCCATAAAGCTTAAATATTCTTCATCAGTGATGAAATCTAACACGATCTAGCCACGTCTATCCGTCAGTCCGTCTATGGAAAACACGATACAGTCCAAACGAACAGCGCCAGATCCTTAAAATTTGGTATGCATAAATTTTGAAGGATATCACAAGTCTAGTTTGTAAATGGACTACATCGGGCCAGGGGTAAAAAAGTTCCCCTAAGAAAAACTAAGGTAACCTTAAAAAAACAACATAATTTTTAAAGTTTTTTTGTAATTTTGCTAAGCAAATTATATTTTTTATGTCAAAGAAGGTCCAACGCGATAAACTTGGAGCCATAAAATCAAAAAAATTAATTAATTAAATGACCCTATCAAAAAATAAATAAAATTAAAAATAAATTTTACATTTATTTACCCCAAGCATTTATTTTTAGAGTTTTATGGCAAAGGTAATATGTCTCCCCCACGGCCCTTGCCAGAGATGCCCCAACAAAATACAGTTTAATGCCCTCCAAAAAGAATTGGACCCCATAAAGTATATATATATATTCTTGATCAGTGATGAAGTCTAAGACGGTCTAGCATTGTCCATACGTTCGTGTGTGGAAAGCATGATATTGTCTATTTTTGAACCTCGCCCCCTTTAGTGGGCGTTGACGTACGATATTATATAAAGGAACTCTGTCCCACCAAGTTAAACATTTTAAATTCACTTACTATATATTTGGAGGGTATTTAAGATTCAATCCGGTCGAATATAACGTTTTAACTTATTAAAACTGTATTTTGGCGGGGTCGATCTGGCAAGGGCTGTGGGGGACTCATTTCACCTTTGTCATAAAACTCTAAAAATAAATGTTTGGGATAATTATATACAAAATAAAATTTTTTATTTTATTTTTGATAGGGTCATTTACGGGGCAAAGGGGGAGGAGGGGGTAGGGCTGAAACAGGCAGTCATAAAACTCTAAAAATAAATGCTTTGGATAATTGTATACAAAATTAAAATTTTTTTTTTTTTGGTAGGGTCATTTAGGTGGTGAAGGGGGAGGAGGGGGTAGGACAGAGTAGTACCAGGTTTCGTCTCAGCTTCGTCATTAAAGCTTCAAAATGTTATTTTTAAAGAATGTAGGTTTAAGTAAAACAATTTGAAAAATTTTTATGCTATTTTTGCTTATAATATAGGCCACTAAAGTGGGCGGGGTCCAAAAATAATTTTTTTTATTATTTTATGGCTCCAAGTTAAACGCGTTGGAGCGTATTTGACATAAAAATATATCATTTGCTTAATAACCAAATAACCAAAAAACTTTAAAAATTATGTTGTTTTTTCTGGGTTGGTTTAGTTCTTCTTAGGGGAACTTTTTCCCCTCATGCCCGATTGAGCCCATCTCCGAACTTAACCTGCTCTATCCTTCAAAATATATTTATACCAAATTTCAAGAGTCTAGCTCTTTTCGTTTGGACTGAACCGTGATTTCCGCAGACGGACGGACGGACATGCTCAGATCGTCTTAGATTTCATCACTGATCAAGAATACATATACTTTATGGGATCTGAGATGGATATTTCGATGCGTTACAAACGGAATAACAAAGTCAATATATACCCTCCAAATTCTTTTTTGGAGGGTATAAAAATACTAATTAACAATACGTAAGATGATTCGTCAGCAAAAATAGATTAAAAACATATTTCTTTTGTTTTTTAATAAACAACGATGCAAACAAGAAATATTGTATTGTTCAAACTCTTTTTATTTTTTATAAAAAATAGTCTGATATCATATTTAAAAATTCGAATTTACAACAGAATTGTATTTTAATGGCATTTTACACGTTTAGCTGCTGCTCTGCATTTAATACCTGTCTGCCTGTCTGTCTACATGAGCCGAAAAAATCCAATAAGGCGAATTATTGAAACAGTGATACGCATGATAAAAGTCTTTATATTTTTACGGAGTATAAAATAAAATAATTTTTATTTTTTGAAGAACTTCAACTAATAAGAAAACAGCATAAATTAAAATTCCCTTAAAAAAAATTTTTTTCTATAATATTTTTTTAGTCTTCATTTTCATCACTTTTTAGACTCGTCACTGTCGTTTAAAAATTGTTTAGCCCAAAGATCTTTTCACTGGCCAGTCGTACGAAAATATTATTCCGTTTATAGGTATTTTAAGCACATGGAACAAAAAAATAACTTGCACTCAGACAGATATGCTTGGCAATTTCAAATTGTACATTATTATTCAACAAAAGCCTGAAACAAAACAACCTCTCAACTCTCTATAGTTCTCTCGCTCTCTACTCATTCTTGCAATTTGCAATAACTTGCATGCACTTAAATGGACCAACTACAACAGCAGCAAACATTTTAAAGAAAGGCTTTTATTGCATTTGTGGTGCAGACAAAAAAAAAAAAAAAGATGCTTAAGAGGTATAAAAAAACCACCAGAAAAAAAATTAACGAAATGGGGATAAAATGAAATGGACAACCGGCCGATGAACAATTTAAAAATAGCATCTCAATGCTGTTGCAGTACAGCAGGTTACAAATGAATTTCGCAGTTAAATGCATTTCAGAAGTATGATTTTTGAGTGTGCCTGCATGTGCGTGTATGTGTGTGTGTTTGGTTGCGTTTGTTAAATCTGAAATTTTATTACATTTTGCTTTTATCAAAACGTAAACATATTTTTGCACATTTTGGGCAATAATGCCTGGATTTTAAATAAATGCAGATATATGGTTGTTTCTTTTATCTCCCTTTCCAGCAGCAAAGAATTGATGAGTCCCATAATGAAAAATTTTAATTAAAATTCCCTCATACGAAATACCGATTTAAAAGTTTCTAATAAAAGTTAAATCAATTTTGATTATATCTTTTTTCTCATAAAAGTAAAAATATTGTCACTTTCATAGAGAAAAGAAAATTAAAAAAAATGACTTCAAAATAAACTTTGTATGAAAATTATGCCTAAAAACACATTTACATATATTTTTTTATAAATACGGACAGTCATAAAGTTATTTTCGACGGGGTCGAGTATTAAATACCCTCCAAATATTTAGTACGTAAATTTTAAATTCTGCTGGTTTGATGATTATAGAAAATATTCTTAATATTCCACTCTTAATATAACTAAATAGAATTTGAACAAATTCATTTATTACAGAAAAATAAAAAATTATTTGCAGTTTCGCAGATTTAAACTTGAGCCCGTTGAAAAAAATTAACATCCTGAAATATAATTTAAATTTAAAATGTTTAACTTGGTGGAACAGAATTCCTTTACGACATCTCGGTACCCAATTTTATATCTCTATTTTGACAGAGTCATTTCGGGAAGGGCCGTTGAGGAGACGTTTCATCTCTGCAAGATCAGAGCACATCTCAGTTATTATGGCAGCACTGATTTAAAAAGCAGGACATTAAAAGCTGTTATAATTTTTTAACATTTTCTTGTTCTTTCAATTTAAATTTAATTTAATCAAAATTGTATCACCGCACGTTTTACGTATTTGCCTTGTACAGTCAAATCCGTTTTAGCGCAACACGCTTTACTGAAAAAAATCGGATTATTGAAAGCGATACAAATCCTCGCACTGATTTTAAACGCAGCTAGTCTTATTCACTTCGCTTTAGCGAAACATCGCTTTACTGAAAATATCGTATTACTGAAAACCAAAAGCAAGCCCACAACTACGTTTTCGAATGATTGCATAACTTAAGGCTGAAAAATTGTGCATGTTCTGTCCGTTAAAATATTAAATGACAAAATATATTTGTCCTTTTCGCTCTTACGTACTTTATTGTATTTTTCTATTATATTGTAAATACAAGTGGCTAGACATATTCGAGGAATTCGTGAAAAATTTCAACAACAAAATGTGCACATATGCATGTGTATGTTTGACTGATTTTAAGCAGTACGCTTAATTGTAACAAATTTCAGTAATCCGAAAAAGTCGGATAACTGAAAAAATTGGTTTTTAGTTATTTCCAGTAAAGCTGAGTCGACTGTACACACGTTTAATTTAATTTTGAATTTTCTATTAAATACTTTACTGTTATACTGTTTGTAACATTAAAAATTATTCACCACTTACATTTTGTTTTTCAAGTACAAAACCGTTAAAAAGTTCTTTTCATTTCAGCATTTTTATCTTATCGTTACATTTCATATTCAACAGCATTGCAAAAGCTCTTCTCATTTTAACATTTTTATGTTAACATTACACTACTTAACATAACACCTGCTCACGGTATTATTTAACATTTCACTAACACTTTCATGTTGCTTATTTACAGCTGACGCCATGTTATGCAGCACAATTACAACTTGACTTTAAAAACTTTACACACATTTTTCCGCAATTTCCTGCTGATTTCTGGAGAACATTTTTAGGCACACACCTTAAGCAACACTTTAATAATATTAATGAGCAAAAATATATAATTTTTTTGATTTATTTCTATGAAAATATGTTAATTTTCTTACAAACTTGCACTTAACATCCGAACCTTATGAAAATTTCGCTTAAACTAAATGTTAGTACTAAAAAGCTGTAGTTCTATATGCATGATTGTAGTTAATGTTATCAAAAGCTGTTAATGGAAGAGTGAAAAGGTAAGCATGCATATGCGTGAATAACTTAAAAGAAACTTTTGCGGATATACTTAATATGAAAGTAGGAGACACTTGCTGGAAACATCATATGTACTTGAGGATACAAGCAAATGCCATATGTGAAGCAAAAAGTTAACTAGAAGTTGAGAAAAATTACACAAAATCATCAAAAATGGTACAATATATATTTATACACACATATTTTAACCAAGCCATATGTATTTAATAGACTTCAAATTGTATTAAATTCTTTCAAGGATCTGTGTGGACATAATTTTATTAATCTGATGACAATTTATTCCTGTAATTTTTTTATAATCAGCTTGATTGTATAAGATGTGGGCTTTTTTTGTACAAGAGTAAAGAAAGACACAAGTTGGTTTCTTTAATCTACTACGAAAATCGCGTGAGGTGTAAACGACAAAGTCTTACACAATCTGGGGAATAAGTGGGTTATTTATTCTTTGGAAGAATTGTATTTTTTATTGGTTTTTTTAATGTATTGCTTATAGTTTATGAAGTTAGAAAACAAATTAGATTTAATGCGAATACAATTTTTCATTGCGGTTTCTAAAAAACTTCTAAGCTTTTTTACGGTTTTTCCTACGTAATTACCAATCGGTTTCTAAAGGTTTGTACTTAAGACAAGAGGTTTTGTTATTTTTGGTTGAAGTCTAGTGATGATTTGGTGTAAGAGGCAATGAAATACAGGCATACAGACGTATTTAACACACAACAATTAAATCGTATGTTTGATAAGCTGTTTCAATTAAGTGTTGGGCCAGTCGTTTACACCATTTCATTTAGAAACGGAATTGATTTCGTATTTTCATTTCTCAGAAAACAAATAAAGAAATAATTTTTTGAAATAATTTTTTTCATTTTATTTCACTAGCTGATTCTGTTCATGATATTAAAAATGATTTCATTCCAAAAAAAATTTTCATTTACTGTTTTCTGAGGAATTAAAATTTGAAATCAAGTCCGTTTTCGAACGGTATGAGACTCTGTGAAATGCCTAATAAATACATAAATTTTAATCGATTTAAATAATTACCCTGGTATTCATAAAATTTAAAATGAGTTTGAAATGTATTTTAATCAAATTTTTTTATACAAAATTTTCTTAAAACAGATTTCAAATACAGATTGTGTTTGGCGTTTTTCGCCTTCAGATTCGACATTTTGTAATAGATTAAAGACAATTTTTGATTTTTCTCTTTAAGCTATTACAATTTGTCGAATTTCAAGGCGTAAAACGCCAAACACAATAAGGCTGATTGTGTAATTCATTCGAAAAAAAATTAACTGTTTTACAGACAAATCGATATAAACAATATCCCTGCTGTTGACCAAATAAAATTGAAAAATTAGCTATCGCTACATTATGAACATGTTCATAATGAATTTTTAGACCAAGGTAATCCCAAAAGCATGTCAAAACATGTCTCAAATTGATTGTAACAGAGAACATCATATTACCGCTAGTTTCTCATAAAAAAATAAAATGCTTGCATTGTTTGTGTTTACAGTTCATTAATAAACAACTTTTTTTTTATTATTGATAAACAAGTTTTACGTTTTGTTAATTAGTTTTTCATTAGATTTTTATTTCTAGAAAATAATAAATGTTTAATATTTTAATGTTTGTGGAAGGAAAAGTAAAATAAAAATATTGTGGTTCATTAATCAATCCATTTGCCAAAACATATAAAGGTTAAAATTATGATAATATAAGAAGAAAATTGAATATGTTAGTTTTGAAGATATTTCAAAAAATAATAAGAGACAAAAGTAAAATAAAAATAATCGGAGGGTTTTACTCTGTACTTTACTGGCGAATTAGAAACAATTTCTTACTTTTTTGCTGTTCAAATTACAGAGTAAATGACACCTCCCCCACATATGTGATGGAAATCGATGTTTTTTCGTTATCGTTTTGAAGTAGTTGGCTGAATTTCGAATGATTTTGAGAATCATTTCTCCACTAATTTTGTATATATGCGTGTATTTGTATACTTATATACAAATATTATTATTAATTGTTTATTTATATACTTTTTTGAAGCATTTAACTTTTATTTATTTTTTTTGGGAGCCCACCTCATGATAAATTTAACAAGTCTTAATTAATAAATCGCCAACGATTTCCCTCACATACCTGATTAAACATGTTTTATAAAAAACATATGACAAAAATTGTATGTATGTATATATGTATGTATGTATATGTATGTATATAAAGAATTATTTGGAATTTCGTTTTTAATTCTAGTAAGCCCATTTACTTGGTTCACTAACTGCTATAGCAAAATATTTAGTTTTTTAAAGTTGTTCTTTTTTATTTTAGTTGATTAGTTTCATTGGTTTCAATCCGAAAGGTGGTTAGTTGGGTTGTATGTTGCTAAATAAATTGTTTGTTTCGGATATAAGATGTAATATCCTTTCTGGATGTTTATATATTTAAATGATATTTGGATCAAAATATTTAAATAATAGTTAAACGCATTTGTTACGAGTTTTATTATGTCAACAGCATTATCTCTTCAATCCCCAGGCATTATTACTTGGCACTGGCACACGCCTTTGGCCAGCCTCACGTGCTATTACTTCCATAATACTAGAAGCAGGTAGCCAAGACTAAAAAGTAAAAGGTAATATGATTTGTAGTCAAAAATAAATATTAAATTCAATCTTACTCTGTCCTTATAAGCGGTGGCTACAACATTACGATTGGGTTCTGCGTCATAGGCAACCGATTCGACTCCAAACATTTCACACATTTCGTGCACCAACTGCCTCTTTTCGCGGTTCATAGTGGGAAACGAATGCGAGCGTGATTTTTGTTTACTTTCTTTGGCCAACTTCACCAGAGTAGTTAAAGCTTCGTGTATAGATTTGACCAAAGCTGGATCACGTTTAGCAAAGTTGCGTATAAAATCAGAATATTTTGTTTGCAGTTTCGATGGCAAATCAGGATTACGTATTTGTAGGCCAATAGCCAAGCGGCGATTACGGGCGATTGTACGGCATTCTTCGTTGCAATCTAAAGTTTTATTAGATTTGCCCGATAGTTTAACGGGAGCTAAAATTTCAGATAGTTCCATATAGTTGCCACGCTGCATTTCAGCCATGGAGGAGGCCAGTTGGGCCGTAGCTATGCGACTAAATTCTCTAGCTAATTCAGCACAGGTGCGCATTTGTTTGCGATTGGCGCATTCGCACTGCACCTCAACCTAGTGGAAGAAAATAAAAAGAACAAATTAAACGAGACTTGAAAACACTTTTGATCACTTACCATTTCTTTGCAGGGAGTCTCTGGACAGTCTCCACTGTGACATGGTGCCATACACTTGTGTCCGCAAGTAGCACGTGCTGTAGTACAGTTTTGTTTACATATTTCTCCAGCCATTTGGCACGGCCCTTCATGACAAGTTTTAATGCAGTTGTGGCGGCCACAGGGCAATGGCTTGTTGCACGCCAAACCGCAAGAGAAGCTCTGCTGGGAACACGGTATAGTCTTACGTTGCTCATGCTGGCCGAAGCACCATTTTGTGGTGAACATCATACAGGGAGGACAAGTGGCAGCCGAATGGCAGTTATGTTGAGGTGGATGATCACAAGGATGTTTACGTGAACAGGGGAGTTTACATACGGGACGTTTGGTGCCACAGGGAACCGGAGGATAGATAACTTCGGCTCCACACTCACAAAAGAGCTCTTCGAAAGATGAACGATAACAGGGCGGACAATTGCCCCGATGACAGGGTTGATCACACTTGTGTTTGCCACAAGAGAGTGTATAATTACAGGGCAGTGGGCAAAAGTGATCGATGTCTATGCAGCATTCCTGATTACACTTGTGTTTGCCGCATGACCGTTTTTTGGTACAACGTTTCTTGCATCTAGCGTCATCGGCTCGTGTCGACAATTGACGACATTTTATCATTTGATCCATATGACCACAGCGGCACTTGACAGCTGTCTGTTTGCTGCAAGGGGGACAATTTCCCAAATGACATTTAGATGTACAGTGATGAGGGTTAGTGGGTTTGCCACACTTCAAAGTTTTGCCACACACACCTTCGCAAACAGGTATGGAATCCAAGCAAGTTTTACGCTGTTCGTTTAGAATAGGCATCTTACCACACGGACAGGAAGTGACATAATCGGGACTCAATTTACAAGGTTTACATTCGTTGGGGTGGCAGCAGTCTTTGCATTTATGATTGCCACAGCTTAAATCCTTGCCACAGATTTTGCCACATGAATAGTTGTGTTTGTCATGGGATTCGCGAGTGCAAGTCACTTGCCTTTCCTGTTTAGAACAGTGGCACTTTTGATCTACTTTTTCCTTGCAAGGAGGACATTTTCCTTTGTGGCAATTCTTCTGGCAAAAATGCAATTCGCAGTTTAATAGTTTTTCACAAGTCGAATCGCACTCAATGGTTTCCTTAACACAACATTGCAACAGTTTTGAAGTCTTGCCACAACCGCATTCACGCTTAACGTTAGCGTGACAGGGCGGACATGGCCCTGGATGACACTGTAGAGTACAGGCATGAGAGCAGCCTTCCACGCGACCACACACTCCGCCACACGAATGAGCAATATCGTGACGATTATTTAGTGGATTTTTCTGTTTGCCACAGAAACAATAGTAGTCACGAGGAACATCTTTCTCAACATTCTGACAAGCCGGACAGCGCCAACCATTATCTGCTTTTGAGGAAGAAGCCCATTTTATGATGCACTCCAAATGTAGTATGTGGTAGCAACTATGGCAAGACCAAACACCCTGATAAACCTTAATTTGCTCAACACATACCAAACATTCTAGACGTTTGGTCTCTATATCTCTTATAAGTTTCTCTCTTTGAGAAAGCTTTTCGTTTTCTTTATCATAAGACTTTCGTGGTGATCGCTTTTCGGGCGAAAGCAAAGGACTTTCTTTTCCATTGTCATTGGAGTACTTCTCTTCAACACGAAAACCATTTATGCGATCACGATTACGATTCCAATCGTCACGCCTTTTGTTGCTGCGATAATTATCGTAACGTTGATGATAATCGTTACGTTGTTGATTTCGTTGGTTGTGACCACGTTCGGAACGTTCACCACGCTCTACATAACGGTCAAAGCGATCCTCACGTTCGCAAAAATCTTGAGAACGTCTGCCATTTTGATAACGTTTTTGATAATTGTTTTTATCCCCAATCTTGTCTTGACTATCGGTATTTCTTTGTTTGTCACCATTAACGCCATTTATGGAGCCTCGCTGGCCTTTGCTATAAGCGCCAGTAGACTTAGAAGTTCCTTGATTCTGCTGATCTCGTTCCTTGCCGTTCGGCGTTATGGAAGATGTTGAAGAATTGGAATTTGATGCTGAATCATTATTTTGTGGCTTTTCTTGTAAATTTCTTGAAAATCTCTCCATATTCTTTTCCAAACGACTATTATTTTTCTTACTATTTTCCTTGTCATGTTTATTTTGATAACGATTATTGCCGCGAGTACGTTCAAGCCTTTGCTGCTGGCGTTTTTCTTCCTTTTCAAAACTGCTGTCAACATTTTCTTCTGTGGGTTTAAAATCACTTAAAGTGGCTGCATCTTGTGCTCTATATTGTTCCTTTGGCTGTGAAAATATATCATTTATAGCTTCAAAGCTAGAAGGAATAATCTCCGGCTGTTGTTGTTGCTGTTGTAATTCTTCAGCAGCTTCGTTCAACGAAAGTTTGTCAAATCTGGGCACAAATTCAGGAGCATTAATTTGCAATTTGGTATTGGAAAAATCAAAACCTGTAGCAAAAGGATTAGCATAGTATGTGGTGCCGTTAGCATGAAAATTACTGTATGAATTTGTATCATAAAAGTTTTGACTTCCCGATAAAGATGATATTGGATTGATAGCCGATGTTGGAGTTCCAGCTCCTCCTGTATTGGGATTGATATTGTAATTTTGTAAACCATCCGAAAATATGCTGTTGTTGTTGGAAATTTGGTTATTGGCAAATGGATATTGAGGCAGCGATGGATTAAAAAACTGAAAGAATAAAACGAGGTCAAAATTTATCATTTTAAAAATACGTATTGACGGATGGAAACGATTATCTTTAAGTATGTCTAAGAATGTTCTTGATTTCGCAACTATGTAATTGAAAATAGAGCAATCCCGCTGCTTTTACAAAGACACAAACTCTGTAGTTGACCTTAACAGTATTATTTAAAAATTGTTTTTTACCTTTTCTTATATTTACTATGTTGTTTTGTAAATAAAATAAAAATACAATACAAAATTTAAATTTGTTTTAAACACAAGTTTTATTTTATTTACAAAAACTGGCGGTTAGTATTATATATTTTCAGTAATATCCCATAACTTTAAGGTTTTCATTCTAAAGTAATAACAATGTGGCAGCTCTGAGGCTGCAAATTAAACGGTTTGGCAACATCAAGCAGTATTGTAGTCAGCGTTACCATTTTAGCATTTTTGGAGCTAAATTTAGCAGCAAAATGTTCGATTTGACACTTTCCAATTGTTTATTTATAAAAACAATTATAAGAAATAGAATGATTTTAAATACTTAAAATTCCCCTCTTTATATAAAATGTCATAACTTAAATGTAATAAGTCTGTGTTTACACCATGAAAGTCTTATTTTTAAGATTGCTAGTTTATAGGCAAGAGGCGAGGGGAACTGAAAGGAGTACACACTATGCTGTACTGTCGATACGTTTTGTTTTCTCATTCGTAACGCACACATTCCTACACACAACTATGCACAACATATATTTCGCCAACAATAAGACTTTCATCGTGTGAACGCCGAAGATAGTTCAAAGAAGAATAAATAAGAATCTTAAAAATAACTGCCTATTTCTCATTGCCGAATGAATTCTTTCTTTCGTATAAATACATTAGAAACAAAAACAATTTATAAACTTTTGTTCTTGTTTTAAATATATTTGTACGAAAGAAAGAATTCATTCGACAATGAGAAATAGGCAGTTAGACTTGCATGGTGTAAACACAGACTAAAAGCATATATTATAACGACAGCTTTGTTAATCATTCAGAATCTGGTGAAGAATATTCGTTTGATGTTTAGTTTGTGATAATTCACAAATTTATATATAAATTTATGTATATAAGAATTTGATATCTTTTTTATTTTTTCATTTTTCTAGTAAGTTTGCAACAATATACAAGTAAATAATTTAAAATAAATAGATGTGTCGAAATGTTAGTGTAAAGACTGTATTATTAATTTTGTTTTGTTTTTTAAAACTCTTTCTACCATATTCAAAAATTTTAAAATGGGTTTGAAATGTTTTTTTGAAATGTTTTTTTTTTGTTAATAATAATAATAATAATATTTTATTAAATTTTTACGATTTTGTTTTAGCACAAAATTTTGTTTTTTATCAATTTTAAGTTCTTTTTTAATGCCAGTTTGACTACAAACATTTTTGAGATCTGGTCACGCTGATTATAATAAACATGCAGATGCAAAATGGAATAGCTTTATTTATTTATTTTGGATCTTTCACAAAATCATTAACGTAAAATAGCCCTGTACTTCATGGTAACCTTCTCTCTTGACTTCGTTGCAAACGTGAATTAATATATTTCAAATTACCCACGCATTTGACATAAAATCAATAAAATTTTTAGTACGAAATTCATAAAATTCTATTTTTGTTAAAAATATTAGCACAATATACATTTCAAAAGTATTGAAAATAATAAAGATCAAATCAATTAATCAACCAACCAAAACAATGAGCAATTTGGGTTGTTTGGTAGCTGCGTTGCTGTCTCTTTATTTATATAGCTATTGATAGCCGAAGCGGTGGGTAACAATTTCAAATAAATTTGTACAACTGAATATAAATGCTTATAACTTTGACCATTAAAATATTATGAATCCAAATTATTAGTTGGCAGAAAACCGAAATTTCAAATTATAAACAATAAGATGATCCTCCACAACTGGAAATGAAATTCATAAGCAACATCATAAACTTAATTAAATTTAATTTAGAACCACAATAAATCAATACGATTTAACTTTTCAATATTGCCGGCTGCAATATGTAGTTCGTTCTAGCCGAGCTCTATGTTATAACAGTTTCTTATAATCATCAAATTCCATGTTAACTTACATTAAAATGTTGATATTTGAGCTGTTGATGATTGGAATTAATGGTGTCACTGTTATTACTGGCAATAGCACCGACATTGCTGCTGATGTTGTTATTGTCTTTTGCACTAATATTGTTGCTCATATCTCCTATGTTGTGAATAATATTAAATACATCATCATAATTGGAATTACGTCCATCTTGATTAGAATATGTATCTGCTAGAGATGAAGATATGGGCGGTGATTTAGCTTGATGCGTTGATGCAAAATTATGTTGCATTATAAACTGATTGAAATTTACATAGTTATTATTATTCGTCTGCTGTTGTTTTCCGAAGCCTGGATACAAAAGTGATGATGACTGATCGGATTGCTGATGTTCCAAAGGGTTATTGAGATCTGATGTTGACGAACCAAAACCCGGCCAAAGTTGTGAAAGTGAAGGTTGTGAAGAAGATGGGGATTTTGAATCTGTAGACATTTTGCTTTCGAATACTCTTCAGCATTCAAGCAGCTGCTAATTTGTAAACTATAAACCTTAGGACAAAGGTGAAAACACGTTGTTTCTGTATTTTATGCAAAGATGTATTTTCACTCTATTCTTTCCCTTTTATTTTCGGCCTTTATAGGCCTTCACCAATATGATTGCAGTCAGTACAGGCTACTTTCTGAAAACACCTGCCTTTGTAGGCGAAATTTAGGAAAATGAAAATTTTAATACCACAAATTGTTCGGCAAAAGACAAAGTCACACGTAGTACGTAGCGGCTGAAGGCACGCGTTGAAATTTTAACTTTTTTTCTTTCCTATGCAGACACACACCAACAAAGATACTAAAAAAACTGAAATTTTCTACAAAAGTCTTTAGTTTTATTAACGCTTGGAAATAATGAATACACTGCTCTTTTTACATGTTGATTTAAACTAAAAAAAAATAGTTATGAAATTAGTTTTATGATTTTTCAACGTTCGATTAGACAATGATAAGAAATATGCAATTCCTAATAAAATCAACTAACACATACGCAATTTTCTCGTTTCTTTTTCTTCTTGAATTTCATTTCATTTGACAATTTCACAAAATGCCATAACTTTTTCGCCACAAATAATGCTGCCATACCATATGAATGCAATAAGTGTGTATTATACTTATAGGGTATGTACTTAATAGAGATTTGTATTGGACAATTTGTGTGGGCGAGCAAATGTAGTGAGCCAAATATTTATTTATAAGACCATTATTACTTTTAATTATAAGAAATATGATAGCAGCTGAATTTTTTCCCCATTCAACCTCTGAACATAATTAAAAGTTTCTGTACACGATAACAGCTGTTGTACATATAAAGAGTACGCCATACCTAAAATTACCTACAGACGTAGGAACATTGGTAGAAACATGAGCATGTTTCACACCACAGTACAACAAAGGTCCCTTTAGAAATCCTGAAGTTTTTCTATCACGAAAAAACCAGGGGGTTACTCTGTAATGGGATGCGAAAGGAATTGCTTTCGCATTTCAATGTAAATATTGTGTTAAATATCATACACATGTGACCAGTGTTCCATTCTCATTGCATTACAGACTAACCCCCCAGATCAACACGTGCATATTCAGCATTAATTTAATACAATTTCGTTTCCAATAAAGATCGTTTAATTTATATCAAAAACATATTTCCTTCTTTTATTATAATTTAAACTTGTGACACACTACAAAAAACACCCATTACTAAGAACTATGGAAGAACATTTCTAAAGGTGGGCACACATTTCGTTCTTTTGAACCGAAAGGGTAAAACTGTACGGTTTAACACGTACAACGACCATGCCCACATACTATACTTTCTTTTTGTTTTTGCAATAATCAAAACTAAATAAAAAATGTATGGAAATTTATGTAAACCAGCGAATCAGCAATTTTTACATTTTCAGTATATTTCACTAGCAAAAGCCGTCCTTCTTTACTGTTTGGCCCACACACAAGCAGTTTTAAAAGAACACGTGTGAAAACGACGGTTAAAATCAAGACGCGACCGATTGTTTGCACGTTCCAAAAGAACGTCGATTTTTGCCTACGCACTAGTAGTTTTAACCGTACAGTTTGAATCGTACGGTTAAAACTGTGCAAAAAGAACGATGTCTGTGGGCCCCTTAATACAAGCCGCTAGATACTTGAGCACTTTACACAGGAACTTGCGTTTTTATGCTTATATAATAAGGGTACTTTTTGATACCTTTATTTAATTTAATTAATATATAATATTGTAGCAATGGTGGTGTTAATTGATTTTAATCACCATAGGAGAATACTATTACCAGTAATACAATTAAATTATATAAAAAAGAATATTACATGTGAAGTCAAACAAAGTATATATGAAAATTGAGATGACCTTGTAAATTTAACTTTGGCAGTGAAAGTGGGATCACAAGAAAAGTGTGGAGAAATGCCACCAATTGGTTTTATTCGTCAGCACTTAAGGGGCTTAGACACGGTCAATATGCTTGCTGTCGTTTTCGTGTATGTGTGCTTGCGGGCTTGAGGCACTCAGGCTTGGTAACAGGTCAATCATTCAATTCTGATTTGATTTTGTGGTGTTCGTATGATATATTAAAAATTAAAACAAACGAAAATTTGAAGAAAAATGTCTCTAAATAAAGAAATATTAATAGCTATAATGGCAGCGTGTTTGGCAAAAAAAAACAGAAAAAGTTTAACAAAAAAACGCATATGGATCACACATGCTTTTATTTTTATTCCGCTTTTTTTACACCTCACTATGAAAAATTACATGAAAATGAAAATTTGTTCGTGCTTGAGATAATACTACAAGCATGTGACAGCAAGCATGCTAAATATATAAATTTTTTGATGTTTCTTCAATCATCGTCGGTGTCACACATACTAACACATTTTAACTCATCCTATAAGAATGCTTGCCATGCATTTTGACCCTGTCTAGGCCTAAGGCAGATTTACCAGGTACTCTCTATACCGCAGCTGTGTATTGAATTTTCCTTGGTACTGTCTAAAGTTTATATACAAGCCACATAAAATTTTTTTGTCTTAAATCTTCCTTGTTAATGATGCTTCTTCTTCCTTCATTTTGACATTAGCTCTACATTTTCTACAAACAAAATACGAGTGGTTTTTGGTGTTGTTAATTGTTGTACTAGTGAGAGAACCTGGAAAATCTGCCTTGTCTAGGCCCCTTTAGTCTATGTCCACACGATGAAACATTTGATGCAGAAACATTCATTAATTTCCTTTTGAAGCTGCATTCGTGTCCACACGGTTTATTTGTTTTGCAGCATACATATATGTATTATATTATATGGAGAATCGGAGAATGGCGTGCTCAACAAATGTTTCATGTACATGAAACACCGTACCCTTTTCCACTCGTGTTTCCCCTTTCAACAACAGACACAATGTTTTGCAACAAATATTACACCGTGTGGACACAGTCTTAGAATGAAGATGGGGTGTTTTAAGTCAGGTGGCAGCACTGAGCCGCGAGGTAACTTCTTTTAACTAATCACAATTGTCAAAAGGCATACAGAAACTAAAATTTTGTATATAATATGTACCCTGACACTCAATGTTACCAAAACTGTTAATTTTTTTGTAAATTGGCATGTAATGGTGTACTGGTACCATCTAGTAAAAATCAAACGTCTTGAGAGTAGCATTGCAAAAACAAAAGCACGGAGTTTGTGTCAAGAAGTGCGCTTTTTTTATAATATTCTGTAAGCTGATTTTTTTTTTGCAATTGAATATTGTTTAGGACCTGTTTTACAATTAAAGGAAATCGGCAGCAGAATCGCTAAAATTTATACACATATTTAGTTACTGCCCAAAAAAAAGTATGGCTCTAAATCCGCCACCATCACAAGATGTGCAGGTATAAATAAAACTATACAACAATGTATTGATTTAATTAAGAACGCTATTTATCTTTGTTCTAGGACATACAATTTAAATTGCACACCAAATTCAATATATTTCCCGAAGGAAGAGATGTAAAAAGTTTGGTTAGTTTATTAGCAGTTTCGTCGACGAAAGGATTACTATTTGCCAGTAGTTCCAATAGTAATGAATTGAAGGGTATTTAAACATAGATTTTTCATATTTGTTATTTATTTGTGATTTATATATGCCTTTTATTTTCAGTTTTTAAACTAAGTGATATAGTGGGTGGCAAAACAGCAGACCAAAATGTGAGGGTACGCGTTATAAATTTGCCGGGAGAACCATACGTTTTGGCCTGCAACTGCGATGGTTCTATGCTAGCTGTTAATTATATATCTAACAACACCAGCTTTTTACAAATCTATCAGGTTGAAAGCTTTTTAGCACCGGTAGGTCTGACCTTGACTTTTGTGTTTTACCTTTTAATATTTAAAAATATATTTTATACAGTCTATTAACTGTTTGTACAACCTGCCTGTTGCTCCTGAAAACAATGTGTTTGCTCTGCAATTACTCTGGAATCCTGTCATCGCAAATAATATTGCTTTAATATTAACAGATGGCTCAGTTGCAATGTTTACTTTAAATAATGGCGGCCAATACAACAAAATGACTTTGGGTAAAGAATATCAAGTGAAGTCTGGATGTTGGTCTCCCAAAGGGAAACAAATAGTTTTTGGTTTCGCCGAAGGAAAGTTGCAACAATTTAAACCAAATCTACAACCAGCTAGAGCCATTGTATGTCCCTCTGGCATACATCCCGGCCCATTTGACTGTATCGCAGTTCATTGGTTATCTACCTTTCAGTTTGCTGCTATATTTTTACAAAGAGGACAAGATATGTGTCCTTCGCTATTTATCGTAAATGCACCCAAAGCTGGTCCGCCTTCCTATATCAACTACTATGACGTCTGCTATAGTGCTCCTGGTCCCCGTGTACATCAGTTATCATTTACTCATATAGCCCAGTGGAGTCTGCTATTGGTTACATCGGCTAATGGCGTGGAGGTGGGTTTACTGGGCACTAAGGATGCAGGTGAAACACCCAATTGGACGCAATATACTTTGCTGGATGAAGCCCGTATAGAAATGCCATTAACCGTATCGAAAGATGAAACATATCCTTTAGGATTTGCCTTCGATACAGCCTCATCACACCAAGTTGTCATGGGAGAAAATAAATTACCGGTTATGCCAATGATTCACGTTTTGTCTACGCATGGTCATTTAGTATCATATAACTTTTTGAATTTATCACCAAATGCCGTTGGTATTTGTTCGCCTCCTCCACCATTAAACGATGCATCAGGAAAGTTTGTGTATTTAAATGAAACTCTGATAGGTGAAAGTTCTACAGCCAAGCCCGTGGAAAATTCAATCGATTTGAGTAGAGGAACTAAGCAAAATTTGGGTGAAGGATTTAGCGATATGGCCTTTTCTATAGGCTCTAATATAGTGACATCTACGCCGTCAACAGTGAGTACAACTTCTTTTAAGGGTATCTTATAAAAATGTAAGTATTGTCTAGAGATTGTAGCATTTATTTGGGCGGTGCTATTTTTAAGAGGAATAAAAAAAGCAAAGAATACTTCCTACAGGCTCTACTAAATTTTGTATAGCACGTGACGTATTAAAGTTGTCCTCAGTAAGCTATTAGTAACATTTAATCTTTATGTATGTAGAAAAGACAATAACAACAGAAATTTCCCCAAAAAAATATTGCAAGACGAATAATTAAACAATTCTCATTCTTGTAGAAAGACAAGCAAGCACCTTTGTTTGACCCTCAAACAGCAGCTACAAAGCCTGCAACAGGTTTTGGTTTCCCCACAAATACAACAGCTTCGATGGCACCAACAGCAGCAACAAATAAACCTTCAACTGGATTTGTAGTTGGAGCTGCATCCACTGCAGCTACTGTAGCTTCAAATTCCTCACCGTTTTCACAGCAATTTGGTGGCATGACAGCAGGAACAACTTTTGGAACTTTTACTGGTTCAGGGTTTACCGGTAAAATTTAAAAATTCAATATTTAATTCCTAAACAATAACATAATTATTTGCAGCTAAGCCGAGCGAACCAACAAATGCGCCACCACCTACACAACAGTCAGCCAGCAATAACAAAGCTACTGAAGTAAATAAGCCATTATATACGGTACCACCGACATATACACCACCTAATGTACCGCAACAGCAAGCAGGCAAAACTGAAGTGAAGCTTGTAAAACCAGCAGCAACTTCAAATAAAATAAATCTTAATACTGGCGAAATTGATGAAGTGGTTAAACAAATGATTGTTATACAAATTCAGGCATTCGAAACAGAGTTAAAACAAATACGAAAACAATCGAAAAAATTATTAGAAAATGTAGAGTATAATTCCTATTGTGCGCCATAAAATTGAAATTATTTAACAATTGATTTTTACAGATGGGCTCGCCAACTGAAATAAAATCCTATACAAAACAATTAAATGATCTACAAGAAATTGTAGAACAGGCTAATGACCATGAATTTGAAGAAGATGTGCAAAGTTTAAGGCATTCAATGAATGAATCATATGCCATGCTGGCTGAATGTCGTACAAAATTAGAGTTATACAATAATCCCAAGTAATACATTACAAATTAAAAATAAATATATAACCAAATTTAAAAATTTCTTCTTTCCTTTTTACAGTTTAACACGGTCAGCTACGCTGCTGCCCACCGATCCCACTAGTCGCCGCCAGCTAGCTAAATTGCAGCTATATTTAGCTTCAAATCAAAACCAATTGTCTCAATTAAATCAATTAATCGATGCCCAATGGTCTGAATATCAGGATGTTGTACGCCGTAATACAAAAAATCAAATGCATATACCTTGTTTAGATGGAATATACCAGCGAATGTCGAAATTAAAAGATTTATTGTGTAAACAAAGGACTAAAATGAATTATATTAAATCAAAATTAAGGCAAAAAGGTTTAAATTATAAACCAACCGGCGAAGTTGATGTTACACATGCGGCTGTAGGAGCTTTAACAAAAAAACAAAGGTACAATGAAAATATTCATATATTCGGGACTGTGCTGTATTCCATGGGGCATAAATTTTACGGAATTTTCATAGCACAAACCACTTTTTGTAGTACACTTAAGAATTTTAGTGACCACAGATATTAAAGAAATATATTTAGTTTAACAGACATTTTTGTGTAGATATGCACAATGTTAAAAAGTTTCCAAATTCTTAACATAAAACTGTAATTTTAACTTAAAAGCCACAACAAAATCTTTGTATTTTCTTTATAATGTTTTAAGGATCAAAAGTATGAATTGTTTTTATTGCTTTTTTGGCTCTTAAGATATTTTTTTGCAACAAGAAAAAAAAAACAGGAAATAAGATATATTAAAAAACTTATTATGTTTCTTAAACATATTGCCTTTAATTGTAAATGTCAAGTGGTAAAATATTGACCATCAGGCAAACCACTTTTTGTGGTACGCTTTTAAGAGTTTTAGCGTCCATCATTATTCAAAAAACATATTTGGTTTAAAAGGCAATTTTGTGTAGATTTGCACAATATTAAAAATATTTTGAAATTATTAGTATAAAACTGTAATGGAATTCTTTAAAATCTTTGTATTTTGTTTATGTTGTGTACTTGCAAACATACACTTATGAACGATCAAAAGTGTGTATATTTTTATTTGATTCTTAAAACATTTTTTGCAATACAAAAAATAGTATATTAAAGTTTATTTATTATTTTTCTTAAAATTATTGCCTTTAACTATAAATGTTAAGTGGTCAAATATTGCCCATCAGGTCATCATTGTAAATATTAATTGGTAACATGAAAGTTTTGATAATTTTCAAATGAAAATTCTGCATAGAATACAAAACTGGCTACATTTTTTGTCAGGTTAATTTTACTAACATTTAAAAATGTATTATTAATGTTCCAGTGCCATGGAATCTTTGGCTGATTCCATACTATCAATGAGCCTTTCACATGTTGTGTCTCAAACTCATGCTAAATTATCGGAAGACAAGTTAAATGCTATACGAAGTTTTACTAAAGCCCAGCAACAGATTGCGATAATTAAACCAAAAAGACCGGATCGCGTGGGACTTAAATCCGAAGTTATTTTAGAAACTAAATTGGAAACTGAACGTAAACAAAAAGAAATGGCTAAAAAGCAATTGCAACAGCAACAGCAGCTGCAGCAACTATACCAGCAGCAATACCAGCAACAAAGCCAGCAACAACAACAATATCAACAACAACAACAATATCAACAACAACAATATCAACAACAACAATATCAACAACAACAACAATATCAACAACAACAACAATATCAACAACAACAACAGCAATATGTTCCACAATATCAACAGCAACAGCAGCAGTTTACAGCCTATAAGACACCAATCAATTTGCAAACCTCAATGAGCTCGAAACCCCAACAGCAGCAGAACTACCAGAGCCAAATGCCACAACAATTATTAAAATCTCAAGCCACCCAACAGCCTGTCTTGGCTAAACCGACTGCTTCCAAACCAGTAATAGTCTCTTCACAACCTCCGGCTTTCATAACACCAACATCTTCAACTGCAGCCACATTATCCTTTGGCGGAAATAGTTCATTTGTTAAGACTTCTGTGTCAGTACCGAAATCGGAAGAGCCACCAAAACCTATAGTAACATCCACACCATTCGCTGGCTTTGGCATGACAACGTCACAGTCAGGTCTTAATTTTAATCAATCAAAACCTCTAACAAATGAAGGCAAAGAAAATAAAATGCCAGCAACACCCATTTCTTTTTCGGCCAAGGTAATTGGAGGAAACGATGCCGCTAAACAATTTACAAATTTAAGCAATAAAATGGCAACACAAAATAATGTGGTGACATCTACAGCAGGCTCTTCTACAGGATTTTCGGCATTTGCCACTACAAAACCAACTGGCAGCCAAGATAAAGATAAAACTAAGAAACAGGAAGAAACATCTAAACAATTTGGTTTTGCTGGTGCAACAATAACAACAACAACTGATGCTACCACAAAACCAGCACCAGCAGCAACACCAACATCAGCTGCTTATGTGGGTTTCGACGCTTCGATTAAATCTGCTCCTGCTGCTACAACATTTGCTGCTCTATCTTCTTCACAGCCGTCCCCTTTTAATGCCACATTAACAACAACTGCAGCAACAGCTGCTAATTCGGCGGCAAATAATTCCAACAAAGCAATAACCACTACAACAACTTCGCATCCGGCTGCTGCTACGGATGCCACTGATAAAGTAACTGAAACTGCTATCAGCAGCACAAAGCCTACAGCAATGCCTGCAACCACAACTAGCCCAGCTAGGTGAGTGACTATATGTTTTCGCTTTTCATTTTATATTTACAAAACCTAATTAACATTCTCATGAATTCATCAGTAACTACAAAATATACATTTCTCATATACACAAATAGTGTTAATAAATAGCAAATAACAAGCAAAGCTTTGCTATAACACTGTGCCACAACAGCCAATACAAAAACGCACCAAAGGTCCAAATTGAGAAATTTGCCCACTTCTCATTTTAAGTAAAGCACCAAAAAAATTTACTGCTTAAAACTGTAATATTTCGTTCCTTTTTTCTATTTTGTTTATTTGTATTTAAAGTATTTATTATATAGCCGCCAAAGTGAAATGGTTTGGCTTTAAACATGTTCTTAATCAATAGTAATTTTTATTAAAAATGAGTTCTGTCCAGTTTGTCGTATTATTCTATTAAATCTTCCCAAATGTCCAATTATTCCTATTTGTACGTGTACTAAAAAAAACAAAAAGTGTTTCAATAAAGAATTTTAAACAAAATTTCGACAACGACTTCAAAAAGGGGATTTTTGATGCAATGAAAATATAACAAAAAATAAAAATGTAGCTGATATGAGTTTAAACTTGGTTTAAAAGTAGTCTGAAACTCTGATTTTTCCAGTGAAATGCGAGTTTTTTTTTTATTATTTTATTAAAAACTAACATTTTAAGCAAATGTTGTATACAAACTTGACGATGGCTGCAAAAATATATTTTCAGATTAACTAAACCTAGTTTAACTGAGATCTCAAAAAAAAAAACCCAGCCTTATAGACACTTTGTTACATGTGACTTTATTTCTTTAATTGAAATTATTTTTATTTAGAAACTTATACAAGAAGATTATTTGTGTTAAGAAAATTGGAAAGGATGGTTAAAGTTAAAGTTAATAGGGGGGAAAAGTTATACTTTTTTCCTCAACAAGAGTCGATGTAAAATTATTTAAACAAAATTCAAAGAACTGTCGTTTTAACGATGACGAATATGCAGATCGCCCTGATACATTTTCGTATTAATTTTTAAAACCAACCATCTTGATAGATTATCATTAAATAGTTTTCCTGTTAAATTGATAGTCACTGTATGTTTATTTTTATACCCTCCGAAAAAGAATTTGGAGGGTATATTCACTTTGTCATTTCGTTTGTAACGCAGCGAAATATCCATCTGAGGGCCCATTAACTATATATATTCTTGATCAGTGATGAAATCTAAGACGATCTGAGCATGCCTGTCCGTCCGTCCGTCCGTCTGTGGAAATCACGATTTAGTCCAAGCGAAAAAAATTGAGACTCTTGAAATTTGGTGCAAAAATCTCTTGAAGGATAGCACAGGTCAAGTTCGTAAATGGGCTGAATGGGGCCAGAGGGAAAGAAGTTCTCCTAAGAAGAACTAAACCAACCTCTAAAAAACAACATAACTTTTAAAGTTTTTTTTTTCTTGTAATTTTGCTAATCAAATGATATATTTTTATGTCCATAAAGATCTAATGCGTTAAACTTGGAGTCATGAAATAAAAAAAATTGTTTTTGTACCCCGCCCTCATTAGTGGGCGTTATTATATGCAAAAATAGTGTAAAAATTTAACAAATTGTTTAACTTAAGCTTAATATTCCTTAAAAATAAAATTTTTAAGCTTCAATGACGAAGCTAAGACGTAACCTAGTACTACTCTGCCCTACCCCCTCCTACCCCTTCACCCCCTAAATGACCCTATAAAAAAACATATTTTAAATTTTGTATATAATCATCCCAAGCATTTATTTTTAGAGTTTTATGACTGGCTGTTGCTGCCCTACCCCCTCCTCCGCCTTTGTCCCCTAAATGACAATATAAAAAAAATCAAATTTTGTATATAATTATCCCAAGCATTTATTTTTAGAGTTTTATGACAAAGGTGAAACGTCTCTCCCACAGCCCTTGCCAGAGCGACCCCGCTAAAATACAGTTTTAATACCTTCAAAAGAGAATTGGTTCCCATAAAGTATATATATTATTGATCAGTGATGAAGTCTAAGACGGTCTAGCAATGTCCATACGTTCGTCTGTGAAAAACATGATATTGTCCTTTAGTGGGCGTTGACGGATGATATTATGTAAAGGAACTCTGTCTCACCAAGTTAAACATGTTAAATTTACTTACTAAATTTTGGAGTGTATTTAAGACTCGACCCGATCGAATATAACGTTTTTACTTGTTTTTATTCAAATCACAGCATGCTTTAAAAAATACAGTCATTGCGTATTCTATAATCCGGATTGATTGCAACTTTATAGTCCGATATGAATATGTTAGCACATGCGTTTTTAGTTTAGGATTGATGCAAGATGCCTTCAGTGAAGAGAACACACCGGACTTTATCTATTTTAGATAAAGTAAAAATTGTTGAAGAACTTAGTAAAGGTATGAGTGGAAGGGTGTTGGCCTTTATAAATACATACATGCGTAGTAATCCGGATAATTCGCTAATCCGGAATGGGGTCTGCAATCAATTATCCGAATTATCGAATTTTTACTGTAGTTTCTTTCAGCTTTGGTAGCTTTAAAATTTCAAGAAGTTATCAAAGCAAAAAAAGAGAGGTTGTTTTAGAAAAGGTATTAAATTTAAAAAAATTTCATTTGATTTAAAAATCTTTATATTAACTGATTTATTTATAAACTGCCTATTGGTTAATAAGCATTTAGTAAACATGAAAAAAATTTCTGAATAAAGGTGCGGTCACACTTATCAAATATTAGCCCAAAAAAACGTAACCACTAAATACTAATGAAATGCTTTTAATTCAGACAAGTAGTGTTTATTGAATTAAGCAGTTTCCAATAATATTGAATTCTATGACGATGTCTTTTAGTTTGGGTTGAAACTGTTTTACTTAATAAACGCGTATCTGAACTAAAATATCTTTCATTAGTAGTTAGTGGTTACGCTTTTTTGGGCATATATTTGATAAGTGTGACCATACCCTAATAAGGCATTAAAAATATTTATGCATTCGATCATTTCATAATTCAATAATCATAATTAAAATATTACAATATTGGATAAAAAGTTTTGTCTATCGTCAATCTACTGTGTGAACTGCAAAACTGTTGTGTTTATAAGAAAGTAAC
The DNA here is from genome assembly GCA_951800035.1 of Linnaemya tessellans. Classification (NCBI taxonomy): domain Eukaryota; kingdom Metazoa; phylum Arthropoda; class Insecta; order Diptera; family Tachinidae; genus Linnaemya; species Linnaemya tessellans. Next base: position 17,221,210 of record OX637533.1, on the reverse strand, counting down.
GTTTATAAAAGATGTTTCAGTGGAGATACACATCTCTGAATTAAGAACAATACTCACCATTCTCTAACTATTTGTAAACATTACGTCAACACAAATATTTAAAATAATAGACGTAATTGTTTTTAGTTTTTCAGCAATAGATTATTTTTAACATCTTCCTGCTATTTTCTAGGTCCTTGAACAAAGTCACAAGCTGCCAACAGTAGTCAATTGTCCTGGGGCCAAATTACAGCATTCGATATCGATCAAAATTTGTATTTAAATTGTATGGAAATTTCCTTCCATATCGAATGCGGTAATTTGGCCCCTGTTTTTAATATTGTCTTGACATGACATTAGATAGGGTCTACACCTAACATAACATGTAAGATAAGAGTGTCAAATTTAATCGCAGAGCGAATTATGTTACGTCTAGGCTTCAAATTAGTGTTATCTCAATCTTATAAGATTTTTTATGAGAGTGTTGTTATAAGAAATCCTATAACAATAATCTTATGACATGAACTGTCAAATAAGCACATGCATTTGTATTTGTGTATAAAAAGTCGCCATTGAAAATCTTGGTGATTTTTTAATTGTTTTCAGAGTGAATTAAATTGTGAAATAATTGTGTCACAAATGTAAAATAAACATTCACAAACAACTATAGATTTTCAATGGCGAATTTTTATACACAAATACAAATGCATGTGCTTATTTGACAGTTCATGTCATAAGATTGTTGTTATAGGATTTCTTATAACAACGCTCTCATAAAAAAATCTTATAACATTGAGATAACACCAATTTGAACTCTACACGTAAATAATTCGCTTAACACTTATCTTACATATTATGTTAGGTGTAGACCGGTGATGTGCACTACCACATAAACACAGTTGCGCTTGTGTGTGGCGCAGAGAAAACCCTGTGCTTACTTTTAACAGAGGTGGAAATGCTTTTGAATCACACTCTGTTTATCAAAATAACTGAAGACAGATATTTACAAATTGCTTTGGTACCACATATAATTGTGGAGCAGCATTTTCTACCATGAAAATAATTCTTAGCAAAGTACGCAATAATAAAAGAGTACCCAGGCCATATAGATCTGGATAAGCTAATATATATTTATTTGAAATAAACATTTATTATTATTAGTTTACAAAATAAATAAAATTTTCATCAGTCCAATGCTAATAAATAAAAAATATTGTGTTATATACAATAAATACAATTATAAATGCAAAACATACGAGTAGTAGCAACAAGCCCTTCGACTCAGAATATAGATAAAATTGAAAAGTACTTGTTATCCATCCCTGCTCTATGTTAAAGAGAAGCCAAAACCTAAGGAGAGCGAGAGAAACAAAATTTTTTTTCTTTCGTATACATATTTGTTTGCTGCGCAAGCAAAATTTGTTTTTGCTTGCTTTCCTATAACGCGTTATAGGGCAAGAGAAGGTTGATCATCTATGGTGTAGACCAGTGATCAGCGTGACCGTTGAGAAATTTCGAAAAGTGGCACAAAAAGGGGATTTAAAAAATAAAAGTGGCAGGAAAAAGGGGATTTTTTTTAAAAAAGGGGCAACTATTTAAAATCCAAAAATTCAAAGTAAAAATACGATTTTAAGTTTATTTTATTCTTCTTATTAAAGAATAACTTTTGTTAATATATAATAACTAAAAACAAAACGAAAACATTCACAAAAAAGTTAATTGTTATTACAACTTTTATAAAGTTTTATTTAAAATTTATACATAAAAAACAATATAACAATTCTAACAATTTTAAATGAGTTATATTTTGAAAACATTTGTATTAAATGTTTTAAGTTTTAATTTTTTGGAAATGTATTATATATTTCTTGATAAGGTCTTCTGTAGGACTCCAATCTTCCAAATCAACTTCCAACAAATTTAATGCTGAAAGCATATCTTCACAAGTACTAACCTTCAATCTATTTGACAATTTATTTTTCATTAGCGCTAATTTTGAAAAAATACGTTCAGCAGAAGCACTGCTATGTGGTAAAGTGAATATATATGTCGAAAATTTATATAAATTAAAAAATAAATGTTCATCAAACGTTTTTTTTTAGCTTTCCTATTTCGTACCAAAAACTTTCCGGATTAGTAATTGTAAAGATATGTTCGTAGCTTTTGTCGTTTATTTTACTCTCTAATAACTTAAACTCATTAATAAACATTTATGCCTTTAAAAATGTTGGATTCAGATATCGCATTAGATACATTAAGTTTTTTGGCTGTATGTATGTACTTTGTTGCAAACACTTTAGCTTTCGTATAGGTTGAAATACGAAATAAGCTGTCATAAGAAATAATGCTTACAGAAGCAGAATGATATCAACAGATATGATGGTATTTCTAAAAAGATGCAGAGTATAACAAAAAGTAGCAGATTTAGCACATTTTAAAAAAGTGGCACTAAAAGTATAAAAGTAACAAGAAGGTCAGCAAAGTAGCAAAGTGATACTTTAGTAGCACAGACGGTCACGCCGTCAGTGATGTCAAATACGATTGTGTTGGTGAGATCACTCTTATCTCTTACATTCCCAGCGGGAGAAATGTGCGGTTGCGAGGCCTAACTAATGGCCTTTTCTAAGAGTGTCCTTTTATTTACCAATAATATCTTCTAATTTTATAAGTTGTAAAAAAGGGTTTCAAAAATTGCCAAGTGCTCAGATATTTAATTTTAAAATGTTTCACCATTTTTAAGCTGAACATTTGGTTAGTTTATATACAAGAGAAACAATTTTTACAAAAAGCCATACTTATGGATTAATTTAAAAGTTACTTTAAGAAATTTTCGAAAAGATGCACCTACATACAGTGGCTCCAACTTATTTCAAACCTCTTATATGTATTGTATATATATATTTATATAAATATATTATTTCTGTTTAGAGGCCTCAAAACAGGACTTGCGATAATTCCCGCTGAATGAGAGTGTTTCTCAGTAAACTATTTTATTTTACGCTCTCAAAATAAAAGAGCGTAAGCGTACATGTGAGTTTTGTTTCCACAATTGTGTATGACACTGACATCACTGGTGTAGACCCTATATTAACAATAAGTTAAGAAATAAAGGGAATTTTTTTCTTTGATAACCGACTGGGCAGCTGACTTTTGTTTGCTTTATATAGAATTTTTATGATGATTGGATTTACGATATTGTAACATTTCCAAATTATTGAATTAATTAATTTACTCAATAAATACTTCAAGACCAGTGTTGTCAGATAATTTTTTTTCTTCCCCCCAAAAAAAATTTAGAAACCCCCTAGATTCTACACTTTTTATTAAAAAACCCCTAAAGCAGAAAAGTTTAAGTAGTAATTTGGTTTCATCATTCTTATCTCTATTAAATTTAAATTGAGGTACTATCATTCTTACGCGAAAAGCACGAAAACTCCCAAATTTTTATTTAATTTTTTTATAAAAAGCCCCCAAAAAATATATCTGCAATTTTTCTTTCTTTTGTAAGAGACGGCTTGAGGAAGTTTGTTACGGGTACATGTACTTCTTTTGTTTGGGATGCAAATCCAATATGTTTTTTCTTATTTTGGTGTGCAATAAGGTCTCCTGTTAGCCACCATAATGTTTTGCAATATTTGCATAAAGCTTTGTAGTTGTCTCCCTGGACAGGGGCTAAAAAATCTGACATTTAGTTTTGAATTTATTGTGTTTAAAATTTAATTAAAAAATACAATACCTTTAAACTGCTGATTTGCCTCCCACTCCTTTTTATATTTTTGTTTATATATGTTATCCTTTTTTGGCATATTGGTAATAAATTGTAAAGATGAACAACTTTTTAAAATTTATATTTTGCAGTTCAAGGAAAACCAACAAAATTGATTTAACGAGAAAAATGTTTTAATGTTTGTATTTGCGTGATTACTTTCAAAATCGTCATTTCGATACAATATCTTCGACATGCTCAGTTGTTAAATTATGTACTGTTATGTACCAAACTATAAATTCGAAAATCCCCTAAATAAAATGTTCTTACCCCCAAATTTCCCCCTAAAGAATATTAACCCCTAAATCTGCCCCTAAATAGAAAAAAAAACCCCTAAATCTAGGGGGAAACCCCCTAATCTGACAACACTGTTCAAGACTGATCTTGTCTTTCTTCACTTTGATAATCAATATTCACTATTGTTCATAATCTCAATGATCAGACTTGGGACTTCTAGTGCTGGAAAAAATGCTATTTCTGAAATGATATTTCTGTCCGATAAAATAATTTCCGTTAGGCTCTCCCGCACGTCTTTTATGATGTAGCAGAGTCTATATAGAGGCAGCTCTAAATTGTGTACTAGTTTGTTACAAAGCCTCTTTGTCTGGCGTTATCAAATACAGGTCATGGTTAAAGCTGTCCGTTTAATGTAACGTCCTGCAAAACTAAGAGAGCAGCTTTTAAACAGAGCAGCCAATTGTATGAAGTACTAAAAGCTATACGTACTGACAGTAAAGCTGTCAATAAATCTATCGGATGATTACACAATATTTTTTATTAGTGTATGAATGCCGGAGACTGAATGGCTCAGTCGGAGGTAATACTGGTCTTGTATAGCCGGCAGCATGATGGCTGAGGACCGAATTAAAAGGTCTAAGTATGTCGAGAGACAAAGTGCGAACATCTAATCTTACATGTTATTCTACCTCTCATTCATTAACATCTATAGCATTGATTTCATTTCTCCTATCAAGATTTATGTAATACGACTTTAAATAAACTTAAGTTTTAGCCTTAACAGCTCTGCGTTACCCAATACTACTGCTGGCGGCACCAAATCTTCTGCTGCACCTAATATTACAGTAAGCTCTTCGGGTATACTGGGCGATAACCAAACTGTGCCTACGCCCACTTCCAGCACTACGCCCACTTCAACAGACGATCCTACTGATGCCCTATTTGACTCCCTCAATATATGCAAACCAACAGCAAAAGAAGCTGGAGAATCTAATAAAACTGGAAATATTTTCTCTGGTTTTGCAGTTGCCACATCGTTGGCTTCTACTGGTCCCTTCACCTTTTCTTCAGCAAGTGGTGCTGAAGATGGCGTAAAATCATTTTTAAGTTCAACAAATACGAGTACTGGAACAACTGCAAGTACGGCGTTTTCATTTGTCGCCGCTGCTACAGCCACAACAGGAACTACAGCAAGTACGACAGCTACGCCATCTACAACAACGATGCCATCTTCAGTGTCGGGCACAGTAACAACTACGATCGCTTCCACAGCCACTATTGCAACTACAGCCCTAAAAACCACACCAGCAACCTCTTCATTTTCTTTTGCAGCAGCGGCCGCTGGCGAAACAACTTCCACAGCAGATTCACTATTCAGTTCATTATCGGTGTCATCTTCAACAGCTGCTGCTGCTACAACTGCGGCTGCTGTTACAACTACAACTGCGCCCATAGCTGAAAATATATTTCGAGCTGGAGCTTCTGGATTTGGACAAACTACTACAGCCGTTACTACGTCTGCAACAACTTCTATATTTGGAGGCGGTGCCGCAGTGGCTTCACCGACGCCTTCATTCTTTGGCTCGACAGCACCAGGCGCAATTACACCTGCCACACCGGGCTCAGGATCCATATTTGCTGCCGCTGCTGCTGCTACTCCTCAAACGGCCGGAAGTATTTTTGGAGGAATACCCAAACCAGAGCAGTCCCTTTTTAGCGGTGCCAATACTAATAGCCAAACAGCTGGTACTGGTTTATTTGCTGCTGCTGCAGCAACTTCTAAACCAGCAGCATCTGCTGGAGGTAGTATTTTTGGAGGTTCTGCTACGGGCTTTGGGGCATCCACGACGGGTTCAATATTTGGAGGTGGAAGTGCCGCCGCTTCTAGCCCATTTGCCTCAGCAGCACCAGCAAATACAGCCGGTTCTATGTTTGATGCACCTGCAGAAGGAGGTAATATCTTCAGCTCATCACCCCAACAGTCGCCCACGAGTGGCGGCTCCATGTTTAGCAAGGCTACCTTTGGTGCTAATGCGGGCAGTATTTTTGGAGGAAGTAATGCGCAATCGCCTACATCTGGAGGGTTTGGAACTACAGGAGGAGGATCTATTTTTGCGGGCTCGGCCTCTGCTACCACATCGGCTTCGGGGGGCTCTTTATTTGGTGCAGCAGCTTCAGCTACAGCTCCAGCATTTGGTGCACCCAACACTGCAACTGGATTTGGTTCGTTTTCTCAGCCTACAGTGGCTCCGGCTTTTGGCTCTCCCACAGCAGGAGGATTTGGTGCCCCAGCATCTACCGGGTTTGGCTCATCTCCACAACAGTCGGCATTTGCTAAACCGGTTTTCGGTGGTCCAGCTACATTTGGTAGTCCTCAGCCAACTTTCGGCGCTCAAGCTACATTTGGTGGTGCCCCAACATTCGGCAGTCCCAAAGGTTTCGGTTCCTTTGCAACCACATCACCAGCCGCTACTGGTTTCAGTGCTGCCAATCAAGGGGCAGCACCACCCAAGGGAAATATATTTGAAACATTGGGCTCTCAGGACTCTGGTTTGTCATTTGGAAATTTGGCCCATTCTACGCAGGCGCCTCAGCAAAAGCCTACATTTGGAGGGTATGTTTTGAAAATGTTCCATTATATTTGAAAAGGATTAAATAATATGAATTAAATTTTCTTTTCTAGTTCTTCGTTCATGAACTATCGCTGATAAGCGCTGGGAAACAAATGCTTGGACTTAATCTTGTAATTTTTTTCATCAAATTTTTGATTTTTTTTTTCTTCATAATGATAAATAAAAATTCTCATATTGCTGCTGCATATGTTTGAGCATCATAAATTTTTATAATTTCGAAGTTTATTATTGAAAATTAATCCTGCATAGGACTATCATCGCCAAAAGGAGCCATGTTATATGTAAATGTGATTAAAAATAATTAATAATTAAAAGAATATTTGAGTCTGCTGGCGGAATTATTCCACGCAATTCTTAAATTTGGCGTCTGAGAAAAATGACACGGAAGCAGGTAACCTGTGATGTGCGAGTTTTCAACTTTATGTGCCTTGTGTATAAAACAGGGCCCGCAAATGACAATACTTTTCCAAAATTTAAGTAAAAAATAATTAAACTTAAAATAAAACTTATATTTTTATTTTTATTTATTCCTCAGCAAATAAATGTTAATTCTTGTTTTTTATTTAGACCCCACAAAATAAAAATTATTTGTTGATTTTTATTGACTCTTCACAAAATAAAAGTTATTTCTTGATTTTTATTATCTCCCCACAAAATAAAAGTTATTTCTTGATATTTATATATTCCTCAGAAAATAAAAGTTATTTCTTGATTTTTATTACCTCCACACAAAATAAAAGTCATTTCTTGATTTTTATTTATTCCTCAGAGAATAAAAGTTATTTCCTGATTTTTATTTATTCCTCAGAAAATAAAAGTTATTTCTTGATTTTTATTATCTCCCCTCAAAATAAAAGTTTCTTGATTTTTATTTATTCCTCAGAAAATAAAAGTTATTTTTTGATTTTTATTTTCTCCCCCACAAAATAAAAGTTATTTCTTGATTTTTATTTATTCCTCAGAAAATAAAAGTAATTTCTTGATTTTTATTATCTCCCCTCAAAATAAAAGTAATTTCTTGATTTTTATTTATTCCTCAGAAAATAAAAGTTATCTCTTGATTTTTATTTAGACCTCCCAATATAAAAGTTATTTCTTGATTTTTATTTATTCCTCAGAAAATAAATGTTACTTCTTGATTTTTATTTAGACCTCACAAAATAAAAATTATTTCTTTATTTTCATTTATGCCTCAGAAAATTAAAGTTATATCTTGATTTTTATTTATTCCTCAGAAAATAAAAGTTATCACAAAATAAAAATTATTTCTTTATTTTCATTTATGCCTCAGAAAATTGAAGTTATTTCTTGATTTTTATTTAGACGTCACAAAATAAAAATAATTTCTTGATTTTTATTTAGACCTCATAATATAAAAATTATTTCTTGACTTTTATTTAGACTTCACAAAATAAAAATTATTTCTTTATTTATTCCTCAGAAAATAAAAGTTATTTATTTTATATATATTTATTCTTCAGAAAATTAAAGAGTTATTTTTTTATTTACTCCTCCCAAAATAAAAGTTATTTCTTAATTTTTTCATAAAGTTTTATTGTATAAGGAGATGGTAAGACATACAATTTTCCTATGCAATTACACTGCTCTGCAAAAAATAATATTTTGTCTCTCCCTTAAACAAAATTATGTGGACTATATGGATTTTGATGCGCTGAGTTCAAATCCGTTTTCGGTTTTTTCCCTCAGGTCGGAATTTTTTTTATAGGCGTGGCAAATTTTCCACCCTAAATTAGTCAGGTACGGAGACATATTTCATCCTAACTCGAAAACGAGTCATCCGATTTTTAAAAGTAAAACAAAATTGCATTTATTTTAGTCCCATATAATTTTTCTCCATCTCTTATCGTTTTGGAATTGTTTTTTTTACATTTTTTTTCGTGCAAAATTCGTAATATTTTTCTAGTTTAAAAATGGAATTAAAAAAAATTAAAAGAAATATTCAACTTTTTGCATTTTTTTCTGAGAACTGCATATCTTAAAAATTAAATAAGCTATAAACCATAAAAATCGGTTAAAATATTTGGATTTTATTGTCAACTGACCGCAGATATCCAATCGGATGACTAGTTTTCAAGTTAGGGAGAAACATCTCTCCGTACCTCTGACTAATTTAGGGGTGGAAATTTGCCTCGCCTATAAAAAAAATTCCGAGATGATGGAAAAAAACCGAAAACGGATTTGAGTTCAAAGCATCAAAATCCATATAGTCCACATAGTTTTATTTAAAGGAGGATTTTGCTGTTGACCAGTGTTATCTTTGATCACTGGATTTATAATGAACGTTTCACTTAGTTTAATTAAGAGAATCGTTCAATTGAACTAGATGTATACTTATTACTTATTTCACAATATCGAAAGAGTTCTTTCTTTCGTAAAACTACATTTGAAACTAACACAAAATTTCAAGAATTGTTTTTGTTTTAAATATAATTATACGAAAGAAAGAAGTCTTTCGCCATCGTGAAATAGGCAGTTAGTTCGCTCATGACCAGCAGAACTGTAATTGCAATTGAAAATTTTATAATAAATATAAACATTTTCCAACTAAAACTTTTGCTGCATGCAATTCAACCAAATTGTCTGCGATCATCCTCTTTGTGATATTGTATTCAATCGGCTAAAGGCTCTTGTTCGAATGGGTATTACGATGTATGTATTTGTTCGGTCACCGTCAGTTGATCGTGGCTGTTGTTCGTTTTCCTTATTGTATTTCTACCATCCCATGTGTTGTTTTATTTTGCCAACTATTTTTCTCCTTAATTTTTTTATTAGCTTTAGTTTTTTGAAAGTGATTGATTTTATTTTTATATAAAAGTTAAAAAGCAGTAATTTAAATTATGTACTAAGATAAGTTTTGCCTTCTATTTATTTTTTGCTAGCTGCTTAAAAAGTGAATGTCGAAAAAATAAAACAACACAAACTCAAAAATTGGAATTGTGGCGCAAACTAAAATAAAACTATTGATAGCAATAGCTGAGGCCATGAAAATTATTCATACTAAAAATACCCTTGATGATGGTTGTAGTTAAGAAATATGCACAGTGGGTTGTAAATGGAAATTAGGCAAATACATTTTACGGTTCTGTTTTTTTCTGAAAATGTAACTTTGACTGGAATAGGCTGAGATATTAAGGTGAATATATATTAAGGGCGGATTTAGATAAATAAATTTAAAAATACTCTCAATTGTGCCAAATCAATTTTAGTTGCTGAAATAATCTAAAGTAAAAAGAATACAGTCACCTTATGCACCCGTCACCATTTTAATTTCTACGGATATATGAAATTGTGTATAATAAAATAAAAAAATCCTTCTTTAATATTTCATACACGCATGACTTGCAGTTTTTATAATGATTTGCACTTTTTATGATGACTGCCACTTTTTATAATGATTTGCACTTTTTATAATGACTGCCAGTTTTTATAATGACTTGCACTTTTTAAAATGACTTGCACTTTTTATAATGACTTGCTCTTCTTATGATGACTTGCACTTTTTATAATGACTTGCTCTTTTCATGACGACTTGCACTTTTTATGATGAATTGCATTTTTTCTAATCATTTGCACTTTTTATGATGACTTGCACTTTTTGTAATGACTTGCACTTTTTATGATGAATTGCACTTTTTATGTGGACTTGCACTTTTCATAATGATTTGCAATTTTTATGATGACTTGCACTTTTTATAATGACTTGCACTTTTTATGATTACTTGCATCTTTTATAATGGCTTAACCTTTTTATAATGACTTGCACTTTATATAATGACCTGCACTTTATATAATGACCTGCACTTTTTATGATGACTTGCATTTTTTATAATGACTTGCACTTTTTATAATGACTTGCAATATTTATGATGACTTGGACTTTTTATATTGACTTGTACTTTTAATAATGGCTTGCACTTATTATAATGACTTGTACTTTTTATAATGAGTTGCACTTTTTATAATAACTTGCACTTTTTATAATGATTTGCACTTTTTATGATGACTGCCACTTTTTATAATCACTTGCACTTTTTATGATGACATTTTATGATTACTTGCACTTTTTATAATGACCTGCACTTTTTATAATGACTTGCACTTTTTATGATGACTTGCATTTTTTCTAATGATTTGCACTTTTTATGATGAATTGCACTTTTTATAGTGACTTGTACTTTTTATAATGGCTTGCACTTTTTATGATGACTTGCACTTTTTATGATGACTTGCACTTTTTATAATGACTTGCACTTTTTATGATGGCTTGGACTTTTTATGATGACTTGCACTTTTTCCCTTACTAATATAATAAATAAAAAAAGTAACTCTGTCTCTCTGTTAACTTTTCATCCTCAAACCAAATTTAGCTGAAATTTGGCATAGAGATATTTTAAGATCCGAGGAATAACATGGTTTTGGTTTTTAGAAATGATCCTATTGAGTGGTCAAGGGTGTTCGAAAGTTTGGATAGGCATATGAAATTATTAAACCGATAACTGAGAACGTTTTAAACTTTGATACAATAAAAATACAACACTTCATTGATAGCATACACATTAGATGAAGCTTCTTCACATATTCTTTTCTTATAAAATGAAAAAAGTAAACGCTAAATAAATAAAATCGTGAACAAAAGTTTTAGACAATCACTCCAACAGAAGGAAAATGAACTCGAAATTCAAAAATTCATCTTATATATTTGAACAGGCCTCGTAAATGAGGTGTTTCAGTTTCAAAAGTCAAACCCTAAGTTCTCACCTACAATTCCTGTATAAATGTCTGAAATTTCCTAAAAATCTTACTTCCGCTTTAGGAACTGTAGATTGATCCATATTTTTGTATTTACATCCCACAGTGCAGTGCCTTCAAATATCAAGTAGAAAATTTCTTTGTGCCTGACTTGAAACTTAACTTTCCATTCCTGCACATGTACACACACACACATAGTTATGTTGTATGACTGCCTACCTGAGATGAAAATCAACATTTTAAAATAGCTGCTTGAGAAATTTTCTAATCATCTGGAAAATATTCGTATTGATTCTTAGAACAATTGCCATTTACATGAGGATTAACTGAAAACGTAAGCAGGTAAATTTAAGAGCACAACATTTTTTTAAAACGCTCCTATGAACTGCTCGGCACATTCGTAAACGAGAACGCAACAGATAAATATCCTGTGGAAAATCCTTAAATTTAGTAATTTGAAAAAGAATGTCAGTGAAATTGGTTGTTGTGTCGTCCAATAGTAAAGAAAAATCTTTGCGTTTAATTAAACCAGCCGGTCATGTTGGTTTTGATACTCTGCCCGATCAATTGGTCAATAAAAGTGTAGCGAATGGTTTTGTCTTTAATGTGATGTGTATTGGCGAGACTGGTTTGGGTAAATCTACTCTTATGAATACGCTGTTCAACACCAGCTTCGAATCCAAACCCAGTTGTCATTCGTTAGCGCAAGTAAAATTGAAGGCCCACACTTATGAACTGCAAGAAACTAATGTGCGATTAAAATTAACCATTTGCGATACTGTCGGCTATGGTGATCAAATCGACAAAGAGAATTCCTTCCAATCGGTCTTGGACTATATAGATGTACAATTTGAAACGTATTTGCAGGAGGAGCTAAAAATCAAACGTTCTTTGGTGGACTGCCATGACAGGCGCATACATGCCTGCCTCTATTTCATAAGTCCCACTGGACATGGCCTGAAGTCATTGGACTTGCTGTGCATGAAGCAATTGGATAGTAAAGTCAACATAATACCCATTATCGCTAAAGCCGATACCATTTCCAAATCGGAGTTGGCGAAATTCAAAGAGAACATAATGGCAGAATTACAGCGCTGCAAGATACAAATCTATGAATCACCTACAACTGATGAAACGGTGGCTGACAGCAATGCTGCGATAAATGAACACACACCCTTTGCCGTGGTGGGCAGTACGGAATTTGTTAAAATTGGCAACAAACAGGTGAGAGTACGTCAATATCCCTGGGGGACTGTGCAAATCGAAAACGAAGCACACTGCGACTTCATCAAGCTGCGAGAGATGCTTATACGCACCAACATGGATGATTTATGCGAACAGACACACCACAAACACTATGAATTGTATAGGCAACAGCGTCTACTAGAAATGGGCTACTGTGATGTAGACATTGAAAATAAACCAGTTTCTTTTCACAAAACTTTCGAATTGAAACGTTCCAATCATGTCGTTGAATTGCTGGCGCACGAGGAACAAATACATCAATTGTTTGTGCAACGTGTAAAAATAAAGGAAGAGGAACTGAAAGAAACTGAACGAAACTTACACTTACGTTTCGACAAGTTAAGAAAATGTTTTGCTCAAGAACAACGCAAAGTGGATGAAGTCAGGCGGAAATTGGACGAAGAATTTAAGGAATTCACAAGGCATAAAAATCAGTATGAGGCCTCGCATAAAACTATGACTTTGGGGAAAAACCGCAAAAAGTGATGAAATTTATTGTTAATAAAAATTGTTAGTCAAAATTTTTTATTGTAAATTTAATGAATGTATTACCAAGACTTTAAATAAAAAATACCTTATGCCGCCACATCTTGTGAACAAATTTACTTTAAAGGAGTGGGTGCTGTTGGCTGAAGTAGTAGAACACGAGACTATGAAGCGGAGAGTCCTGAGTTCGAGCCCCAGCTGAGTCATGAAATATCGTGTTGAATTCTTCTGATCAGCATTAGTGCGTGGTTGTGTTAGTTGTTGCCAGCCTGTTTTCAGTGATGAAGGCATAGTACTGATCACTGGACAATTACTGGCAGCGACTGACCCAATCATGTACTAAAAGCAGAGTAACAGCACCCACCTTCGTCGGTCCTGTAGCAAAAATTAGCCGACGAAGTAAAAGGTTGAAATAGCTACAAAAAAAAAAACAACTGTCTATCTTCTCATCTTTCCTAATCTGTCCCCTCAATACTATCCCCTCGTTTTCAGATCCAGCACAATGCATTGCATATATAGGGGACATCCCCTGAGTTCTGGTGCTACTCCTAAAAAAAAAAATCAGAGACCGTAACGGCTGTGAGTTTTACTTAAAAAATTACATTTTATTCACTATTTCCTGATTTTTATTTTTATATTAGAAAATACAATTTTTTTTTCTCACTTTTATTTATTTCACAGACTTTTATTTATTTTTCAGATAATAAAAAGTAAAAAGTATAATAAAATAAAAAAACCCTACTTAAATACTTCATACACGCTGGCATGAGCACATAAGCTTCCGTTTTTTATAAAGAATTGCACTTTTTATGATGACTTGCACTTTTTGTGATGACTTGCACTTTTTATAATGAGTTGCACTTTTTAAAATGACTTGCACTTTTTATAATGACTTGCAGTTTTTATAATGACTTGCCCTTTTTATGATGACTTGCACTTTTTATAATGAGTTGCACTTTTTATAATGACTTGCACTTTTTTTAATGACTTGCACTTTTATTTATAATGACTTGCACTTTTTATGCAGACTTGCACTTTTTAAAATGACTTGCACTTTTTATGATGACTTGCACTTTTTATAATGAGTTGCAGTTTTTATGACGACTTACACTTTTTATAATGACTTGCACTTTTTCTAATGACTTGCACTTTTATTTATAATGACTTGCACTTTTTATGCGGACTTGCACTCTTTATAACGAGTTGCACTTTTTAAAATGACTTGCACTTTTTATGATGACTTGCAGTTTTTATAATGACTTCCAGTTTTTATAATGAGTTGCATTTTTTAAAATGACTTGCACTTTTTAAAATTACTTGCACTTTTTATAATAACTTGCACATTTTATGATGACTTGCAGTCTTTATAATGACTTGCACTATTTATAATGATATGCACTTTTTATGATGACTTGCAGTTTTTATAATGACTTCCAGTTTTTATAATGAGTTGCACTCTTTATAACGAGTTGCACTTTTTAAAATCACTTGCGCTTTTTAAAATGACTTGCACTTTTTATGATGACTTGAACTTTTGATAATGACTTGCATTTGTTATGATGACTTGCACTTTTTATTATGACTTGCACTTTTCATAATGACTTGCACTTTTTATGATGACTTGCAGTCTTTATAATGACTTGCACTATTTATAATGACTTGCGCTTTTTATAATGATATGAACTTTTTATGATGACTTGCAGTTTTTATAATGACTTGCACCTTTTTATAATGAGTTGCACTTTTTAAAATGACTTGCACTTTTTATAATGACATGCACTTTTTATAATGACTTGAACTTTTTATAATGACTTACCCTTTTTAAAATGATTTGCACTTTTTATAATGACTTGCAATTTTTTTGTTACTAATAAAAGTTATTTTGTGATTTTTATTTATTCCTCAGAAAAATAGTTTATATATTTATTCCTTTCAATAAAAGTTATTTTTTGAGTTTTATTTATTGCCCACAAAATAAAAGGTGTTTCTTGATTTTTACTTATTTCGCATAAAATAACAGCTATTTCCTGATTTTAATATATTCCTCGGTAAATAAAAATAATTTCTTGATTTTTATTTGTTCCTTGCAAAATAAAAGTTATATCTGGATATTTATTTATTTCTCAGAAAATAAAAGTTATTTCCTGACTTTTATGTATTCCTCACAAAAATTAAAAATATTTCTCAATATATATTTATTCCCAGTAAAATTAAAGTTATATATTAATTTTATTTATTCCTAGCAAAATAATAGTTATTTCTTGATTTTTTTTTATTCCACATAAAAATAAAATTATTTCTATGTAGTAAGAATTTTAACGAACATTTTATATTGCTATATTAAATTGAATTAAGATTTTATAGGCTAATTGTTCGAAATTTTTAATTTAAATCTCAGAAAGACATGATAAATATTCCAAGGCACAAACGCAAGTCAACATCAATTTTTGTTATTCAACTTACACAACAGAGCAGAACAGCTGTTTTCGAAAGACGCAACCCTTGCATCATCAGTGCTCATGCGTATTGTGTTTGTCACCACTTATTAGGTGGCTTAGTTGAATGTGATAACAGTTCCTATTTACACAAATTTTATTGTGAAAAAGTATACGAGAACTGTATCAACCTGATGTTAACTTGTTATTGTTATAATACCCGTGTTACCGTTTGATTATTTTTCTTCATGTCCCATTTTTCTGAATTTTCTTTTTTCTTAACTTTTATTTATTCCTCATAGAATGAAAGTACCTAATTTCCTAATTTTTATTTACTCCTCACAAAATAAAAGTTATTTCTTGTTTTTTTTATACCTCACAAAAAAATGTTATTTCTTGAGTTTTATTTCTTTCACACAAAATAAAAGTTATTTCTTGATTTTTATTTATTGCTCTCTTTGTGAGGCAGTACTTGTAAAAAGTCAAGTAAAAAAAAACTTAGTTTGAATAAATAAAATCATCAACTCATGCCTTTTCTCTGCATTTATGGTGTATGATAATGGGAGAAGAAAGTATATTTTTATATAACATTCACGGCCATATTTCCTAGTGATCACTCTGGTCTCTGTCTTCTCCATAAATTACAATTGGCAGTTCCACCATTATTTCTGATATTTATAGATATTGAGCGACTGCAAAACATGTTTCTTTTTTGCATACACTCTTTGCTTAATATGCATAGTACCTGTTTATTAAATACTTCATTTTCTTCTTAAACAATTGGTTATTGGAGTCTCTCTGCCCAATTAATGGATTTGAAGTTGTTTGGCTAAACCAGTTTATGATTCTCCATCTTTTTATATATTTTCTTTTTGCCTTTTTTTTATGAAATATACATACATAATTTGCATAAAAATTTAGAAGTGTGAAGAGGTAAATTTACTACATGTAAAAGAGAGGTAACGCTTGAAAGTGTATCAGCGTTGCCGCTGTTTAAATAATGATAATAATAAAAAGAGGCGCCGTGTTGCAATCCCATATACCATAACCCCATATTGGCTTTATAGCACCAGCGATGTGTTATAGTCCCATATGGGCTTATTTCCTTCAAACAAGTGAGATAATACCATATTAAAAATTAGAAATTTATGCTATAACCCCATATTGGCTTTATTGCAATTTTTTCTGTGACTGATTTTAACTTTTCGTACAAGGGAAAATTCCCTTCTATTATAATATTTTTTTGCAAAATTATGGTTTCCCCTTTTACGAAATGCGCAATATAAGTGATTTTAACTTTTCATATATTTTGAAAATAATCGAAATCAATCCCTTACAACTATCTTTTCATGGCATACTGAATTTTCTGCTGGGTTTTTTTTGCAATCAATAATAGAGAGTGAACTAACTGTTAAACCTGTTTTGCATTGAATTGCCTAATAACTATGTTATCACATAAAAAGCGAATATTAAAAACAGTTTTGCGTATGCTGCTTAAAAATAAATATGGAAAATTTTAAAAGAATGGAGAGTAATCGTTTAAACGCAAGGAAGATCTTACTAAATAAAAGCGATATTATAAATTTTTCTAATGTTCCCGGATTTATAATTGATTCTTTTTTCGGAAAAAGAACTTATAAAGCGCAACTAATAGCTTGTGCTTTTGCTTTTGTTAATGGAATCAGCGAGTCGCAAATCCTTCAACTCATACGATGGATACCTTTCACAAAAACTCACGAAAAAAAAATAACAGAATTACTCTTATGGCTGGCATATTCTCCGAACGCTCACAAGTACTATAGCTATAATGTCGAACTTAATCAAGTAATATTTTGTAACGGAGATTTACGAAAATATGGCGTAAGAAAACAAAGAAATTAAATAAAATTTTTAATTTATAACTGTTCGTGGGGGCTAATTCGTACACCCTACAAAATCATTGCTATAACCCCATATTGGCTTTATTGCATTTTATTTTGTGCGATAACCCCAAACCCAAATTATGGGTTTATAGCATAGGAAAAAGTGCTATAAAGCCAATATGGGGTTATGGTATATGGGATTGCAACACGGCGCCATAAAAAGATATTAATAAGAATATTTATTACTATTTGCAAACAATTTCAAGTACGATTTGAAATTGTATGCACACAGTTACTAATATATATGCATTTTCTATAAAATTTTGCAAACGTGAAGATGGATTCGCCCATGCATTCTGAAGAAAATTTTGTTTCGGGCAAAATTTTTTTATACCCTCCAAAAAAGAATTTGGAGGGTATATTCACTTTGTCATTCCGTTTGTAACGCATCGAAATATCCATCTCAGACCCCATAAAGTATATATATTCTTGATCAGTGATGAAATCTAAGACGAACTGAGCATGTCCGTCCGTCCGTCCGTCCGTCTGTGGAAATCACGATTCAGTCCAAACGAAAAGAGCTAGACTCTTGAAATTTGGCATAAATATATTTTAAAACTTAGAGCAGGTTAAGTTCGAAGATGGGCTAAATCGGGCAAGAGGGAAAAAAGTTCCCCTAAGAAGAACTAAACCAACCCAGAAAAAACAACATAATTTTTAAAGTTTTTTGGTTATTTTGTTAAGCAAATGATATATTTTTATGTCAAATATGGTCCAACGCCTTAAACTTGGAGCCATTAAATAAAATAAAAATATTTTTTGACCCCGCCCACTTCAGTGGGCGTTATTATAGGCAAGTTAGCATAAAAATTTAACAAATTGTTTTACTTAAGCCTACATTCCTTAAAAATAACACTTTTAAGCTTTAATGACGAAGCTGAGACGAAACCTGGTACTACTCTGTCCTACCTCATCCTTCCCCTTCGCCCCCTAAATGACCCTACCAAAAAAAAAAATTTTTTTTTAAATTTTGTATAGAATCATCCCAAGCATTTATCTTTAGAGTTTTATGACTGCTGATTTCTGCCCTACCCCCTTTCCCCCCCCCCCCCCCCCTCTTCCTTTGCCCCCAAAATGACCCTACCAAAAAAAATTTTTTTTTTAAATTTTGTATATAATCATCCCAAGCATTTTTCTTTAGAGTTTTATGACTGCCTGTTGCAGCCCTACCCCCTCCTCCCCCTTTGCCCGCTAAATGACCCTATTAAAACTAAATATACATATTTTTTTTTATTTTGTGTATCATCATCCCAAGCATTTATTTTTACAGTTTTATGTGTATCTGTTTCTGCCTTACCCCCTCTCCCCCTTTGCCCTCTAAATGACCCTTTAAAAAAAAAGAATTTTTAATTTTGTATATAATTATCCCAAGCATTTATTTTTAGAGTTTTATGACAAAGGTGAAATGTTTCCCCCACAGCCCTTGCCAGAGCGACCCCGCCAAAATACAGTTTTTATAAGTAAATATGTATATTATTGATCAGTGATGAAGTCTAAGATGGTCTAGCAATGCCCATACGTTCGTCTGTGGAAAACATGATATTGTATATTTTTGAACCCCGCCCCCTTTAGTGGGCGTTGGCGTACGATATTATATAAAGGAACTCTGTTCCACCAAGTTAAACATTTCAAATTCACTTACTAAATATTTGGAGGGTATTTAAGATTCGACCCGGTCGAATATAACGTTTTTACTTGTTTTTATATGGAGTTCGACGTTTCTTTCAAATTATTTTTTCCGCAAAACTCTCAGAATTTTATATTTATTCCGAGCAAACTTGAAATGAGATGCCAATAAGCTAAATAAAAGTTGAATTGAGTTGCCTCATATTAAAATTTGTATAGTAATTTTGTACTGTGAAGTTCTGAAGTGGTTGTGAGTGACAGTTTCCTACGTGTCATAATTAATTAATATTAAGAAATTTAATTTTAAAATGAAGAAGCACGAATATATCGCGCAAAAACAGCAAAAGTAAAATCAGTACTGCCACTCTTTGTAAAACGATTACATTTTATTTACATACGCCAGATCTCATTTTGTAGATAAAATTTTTGAAATGAGTGAATCGTTCCCCAGAAAACTCTCATTAGAAATATTATTCTTCGGAAAATAAATTTCTTCAGGATCTATGGGTGAATCCGCCTTAATGAGAACTTTCCCAAAAAATATGATTACCTACAATCATTCCAACCCTGGAATCATATTTTTTATCTTAATAATTTTCAATATTAATTTATTTCAAAAATTTAATTTTTTTGTTATTTCAATATTGTAAAAAAGTTCAAGTTTTGCAGCTCTGGAGCTGTTTTATTGGTTTTTCTGATTTCTAACACCCCAATGAATTTCTTGCAAAGCAGCAACAAATCTACTTAATATATAAAAAAGTAGTTTTAGTTGGTTATAAAAAAGTTTCTACTGTCCAGCCCTGGCATCTTGATTTTGATTTTGTTTGATTTTTAATGCTAATTAAATTCTTTCTGAGGTATAAAATAGTTTTAAACAAACTTAAGTTTTAGCTCTTTTGACTCCTTTCACACACATCAGGTTTGACTCGTCAAGTCTTGATTTTTTAGGAGAGAGCGGTGAAGAGCGTGAAAAGGGGGGTACAGACTTGACGGTACTAGTCAGTCAGTTTTTATAGTTTCCTTTGTTTCACCATCCTTAATTAAATGAATGTTCAGCAATGAAGAAAAACTTGACATGACGTTTCGTGTGTGAACGTAAATGCAGGTTCAAAAGAAAATTGAAGAGAAACTGATCAAGTAAACTTGATGTGTGTGAAAGGGGACTTTACTATTATATACCAAAAATATGTTTCAACTTTCCAGCTCTGGGACCGTTAATTTTTAATTTTCAATAGCAATCTATGCAGGACTATTTACAATACACCAACTCAATATCGAAGTCTCTTCGTTCTGCATATTCGAATCAACAATTTCTTAGAAACAGTTATTTCTTTGTGGCAACTCTGATACGCAACTCTCTTGTGCTCTTTAGAGCAAAAAAAACATTTTTAAACTCCACCCCAAAGATCGTGAGTTTAAACCACGCCTTTCTTGTTGGCCATAATTTGAGTTTTAATAATAAAATTTATTTAATTGTTTTGGGTGCATGAGATTTTCGGCTAAAAAGAATTATTTTTTTTTATGTAATTGGGGTCATAAAACATATTCTTACATGGTTATATATTTTTATGGCCATTAACATTTCATTAAGGTATGTAATTGTTGTAAACTACATATAAA
This sequence comes from Linnaemya tessellans, assembly GCA_951800035.1. NCBI lineage: Eukaryota > Metazoa > Arthropoda > Insecta > Diptera > Tachinidae > Linnaemya > Linnaemya tessellans. The sequence goes on along the minus strand of OX637533.1, from coordinate 17,200,491 downwards.
AGAATTATTATACGAGTATATGAAAATAATTATATCTGATATTTAAGTAATTACCACACAAATTTATAACGAAAATTATGTTTAACGACATAAATGTATATTTTTTTTAAATTTTCTTGTTACTTCAGTCAGGTGTTGTCTGGTTGGCGAGTGGGCTGCTTGGTTAACCCCAGCTTAACTAGTCTCTGTCAGCAGAGCTGTTATATTTTTTTCCTTTTCTTTTCATCTGAAGTTATGATTGACATAAAAATGTTTTAACATTACCTTAAAATACATAATTGTTGTCAGCAAGTGTTTGCTGTACAACCAGCATCTGTATGCGATTTAAAAACTAAATATTTCAGCTACATTTTCTATGGAAGTTCATAGGAAATTTATAAAATGCTTACAGTATGGGGAAGGTATACCTACATGGAAAACTATTAATGAAACCTTTGTTATGCTTTAACATTTTAAAACAAATTTAGAAAGATGTAATATTTCTTGGGCTCTTTTAGAAACTGAATACAAATTTTACTAATATAATAAATATGAAACTAACTCTGCCTGTCTGTCTATTACCGTTTCACGCTTAAAACTCTGAACCGATTTAAATGGTATTTGCTATAGAGATATTTTGAGATCCAATGAATAACATAGGGTGATTTTTGTTTTTTTTTTTTGGAAATAATCCTATTAAGTGGTCAAGGGTGATCGAAAATTTGTATGGACATGTGAAGTTATGAAACTGATAACTAAGATTATTTTAAACTTTGATACAGTAAAAATACAACACTTCATTCGCATAACGTACACATTAGCTGAAGTTTCACATATTCTTCGCGGTCAAAGTCGCGGGTAAAATATATAATAAAATAAAAAAAACCCAACTTTAATATATCATACACGCTGGCATGAGCGCATAAGCTTGCGCTTTTGCTAAGTTGCACTTTTTATGATGACTTGTACTTTTTACAATGACTTGCACTTTTCATAATGACTTGCAGTTTTTATAATGCACTTTTTATGATGCCTTGCACTTTTTATAATGACTTGCAGTTTTATAACGCACTTTTTATGATGCCTTGCACTTTTTGTAATGAGTTGCACTTGTTATAATGACTTGCAGTTTTTATAGCGCACTTTTTATGATGCCTTGCACTTTTTATAATGAGCCGCACTTTTTATAATGACTTGCACTTTTCATAATGACATGCAGTTTTTATAATGCACTTTTTATGATGCCTTGCACTTTTTATAATGACTTGCACTTTTTATGATGCCTTGAAATTTATAAAATGCTTGCACTTTTTATAATGACTTGCACTTTTTATAATGAGTTGCACTTTTTATGATGACTTGCACTTTTTACAATGACTTGCACTCTTCATAATGACTTGCAGTTTTATAATGCACTTTTTATTATGTCTTGCACTTTTTATAATGAGTCGCACTTTTTATAATGACTTCCACTTTTCATAATGACTTGCAGTTTTTATAATGCACTTTTTATGATGCCTTGCACTTTTTATGGTGCCTTGCACTTTTTATAATGACTTGCACTTTTTATGATGGCTTGCACTTTTTATAATGACTTGCACTTTTTATAATGAGTTGCACTTTTTATGATGACTTGCATTTTTTACAATGACCTGTAATTTTTATAATGACTTTCACTATTCATAATGACTTGCAGTTTTTATAATCCACTTTTTATGATGTCTTGAACTTTTTATAATGAGTTGCACTTTTTATAATGAATTGCACTTTTCATAATGACTTGCAGTTTTTATAATGCACTTTTTATGATGCCTTGCACTTTTTATGATGCCTTGCACTTTTTATAATGACTTGCACTTATTATGATGACTTGCACTTTTTATAATGACTTGCACTTTTTATAATGAGTTGCACTTTTTATGATGACTTGCACGTTTTACAATGACCTGCAATTTTTATAATGACTTGCACTATTCATAATGACTTGCAGTTTTTATAAAGCACTTTTTATGATGCCTTGCACTTTTTATGATGCCTTGCACTTTTTATAATGACTTGCAGTTTTTATAATGCACTTTTTATGACGTCTTGCACTTTTTATAATGAGTTGCACTTTTTATGATGACTTGCACTTATTAGAATGACTTGAATTTTTTATAATGACTTGCATTTTTTGTAATGACTTGCACTTTTTATAATGACTTACACTTTTTGTAATGACATTTTGTTTCGTCTAATTCAATGTTTCGTTAACAGCTTGTTAACATCTTATTATTTTTATTTCCAGAAGATGTTAACAAGCTGTTAACGACATATTGAACAAAAATTAGACGAAATAAAATATTATAAAAAACGACCACAAGCCTGATTTTTATAATGACTTGCACTTTTTTCTTACTAATATAATAAATATGAAAGTAACTCTGTCTATCTGTCCGTCTGCTATCTTTTCAAACGATCCTATTGAGAAATTTACCATCAAAATTGTGATAATTTGACTGTAACGCTTCGTAAAATTCAAGCAGCTTTTCCTCGTAATCAGGCTCCTTCTGAGACCGATGTGTGTAGTGTAATCGCAAAAATTGGCGAGATCAGCGAAGCTTTATTGCAAAATGTAGCTCAAAATTTTGTGAAAAGAACAGACGTCTGGCGACATATTCCATTATTAATTCCCATACTTCTACTTTACAATAAAATTGAATTTGCCAAAAAAAAGAGTGCTTTTAAGCCAATTTACTTCCTAACCTCAAATTTTAACACTTTATCTCAACTCACTGGTCAGTAGAAAATGACAATGCATGACGTAGCAATGCAGTGAAGACAGAATAAAAATTTTTAGTCAATGGATTAGTTACTTCTGAACAGACAGTCCGAGAAAGTTGAAATTGGACTTGGAAATAAAAGAAAAGTGTTCCCATTTATGTTCTTTTTACTAACTCCTGAAATTGGTCACAAAGGACATGACCAATTGTGTACAGACCTCTTTTTATTTATATTTTAATAGGGCCATCACATAGAGAATGAACCCTATATATGCAGTGCATTGCGCCGGAAATAGAAAGGAGGGCATATTATTGGGAGGAAATATGAGGTGATAGAGACATTTTTTGTGGCATTCGAGAATTATTGGGTGAATTCCAAAACATCAATATGCATTGCAGTGATGCAAAGTGTCATGTGTTTTGTTTTTGTAACAAATGTAACTTGGCATCACTGCAAAGTATTTTGATGTTTTGGAATTCACCCGTACTGTCATTATAAAGAATATAGTGGACAAAAAAAAGCACTGATTTGATTGAGACCATATGTCGAATAGAAGATTTTAAAAAAGAGAATATGTTTTGTAAAACTCCCTTTTGAGTGGGGAACCTTCCTTCCTTATATGGGCTTTAAGCCTTGGCTGTTATTACTGTTAATTATTCTCTGTAAAGCAATTTTTGCATTGTAGTCTAAGTGTGCACAAAAAAAGACACATTACGATCTCCTTAGTGTAAAAATTAAAAAGCAAACAAAAAAACATAAATCCATTCATCTTGGCTACCAACCAGGCAGTTAAACTGCCAACCAGTCTGTCAGTCATTTAACCAACAATTCATCTAGTGCTGGGGACAATTATTTATAATTTCATCACCAACGCTTTGGTTGAATTTTTTTTCAGTTAAGTTCCTTTAAAATTGCGTTTTTTATGCAATTTTCTTTGTTGTTGTTTGTTTATTTAACTATTTATTTTTCACTATAAATTTTCAAACTATGAGTATATTGTTCAGTTAATTGTTCACCTGTTGCCTGTGTGGATTGTCGAGACATGAAATTAAACAGTGTGTTCATTGTGCCTCATGAAATTCAGAATAATACTTTGTTAACATTTTTTTTGGAGGATAAAAGAAATAAAAGGAAAAAATAACAAATAAGAACGTTATATTCGACCGAGTGGAATCTTAAATACCCTCCAAACTTTTAGTAAATAAATTAAAAATGTTTAATCTGCTGCGTCAGATTTCCTTTAAGACACTTCTGTGCCCAATTTTAAAGTTATATTTTTAAAAAGGCTCACTACGGGAAGGGCCGTGGGGGAGACATCTCACCTTTGTCGTAAAAACTTAAAAAAGTAAATTTTTTGGAGTAATTAAGTGTAGAAAAAATTTTATTTTGATAGGGTCAAAGGGTCAGAGAACATCTCAGCTTCGTCAAAAAAGCTTAAAATTTCATTTTTAAGGAATCCAGGCTTCAGTAATACAATTTATTTAATATTTTTGCATATAAGAGTTGCAATCATGAAAAAAATTCCCCGTGAATGATTTCATGCTAAAATTAAATTCCCCTTATTGTGAATGATTTTTTCCTGCGAGTTTTGTCACTTTTCCCTTTAATTTATTTGCTTAGTTTTTGGTGGGGAAAAGAGTACAAAAATTTTAGTATTTTCTATTATAATTCGAATATTAAAGATTACAAATTTTATTTTCGGGACAAGACCCGTTAATAAGACACAAACTGTTATTTTATGCAACAAATCAATTGCCTGCGTCATTGTAAAACTTGTTGCTCCAATTCTAAACATTAAAGGCCTAATTCATAAAAAATATTTCATGCTTATAACATCGTTATTTGACATATTTCTATGGGATAATTGTCAAATAAGACGGTTATAAGCATGAAATATTTTTTATGAATTAGGCCTTAAGAATATTTTTATTTTGTTTTGTTCGGTTTCCAAAATGTATCCAAATTATTTTACTATTAAATATTCCAACATACTTTTTTTTAAATTTTGTTTTAAATTATTACATAAATGTAAATTTTTCAACACAAATTTCTTTGATTTTTCATGTTATTTTCAGCTTCTTCTTTTTTTTACATTCACTGAGAACTGATAGCTAATGTCTCACAAGAGATTCACGATACTATTTTTCCTTTCGAATAAAATACAAATTTCGGGTGAAAAAATTGCACTTGTTATTCACGATAGGGATAAATATCTTATGTCAACGCCCCCTAAAAGAGGCGGGATCAAAAAATGGATATTTCCGATTTTCTGGCTGCAAGTTGAACGCTTAGGATCTTCTTTGACATAAAAATATATAATTTGCTTAACAAAACTATAAGAAAAAAATCTCTAAAAATTATGTTAGAGGTTGGTTTAGTACTTCTTAGGGGAACTTTTTTCCCTCTGGTCCCGATTCAGCCCATTTACGAGCTTGACCTGTGGTACCCTTCAAAATTTATCTATACTAAATTTCAAGGGTCTGGCTCTTTTCATTTGGACTGTATAGTAATTTCCACAGACGGATGGGCGGACGGACGGACATGGCTAGATCGTCTTAGATTTCATCACTGATCAAGAATAAATATAGTATACTTTTTGGGGTCTTAGAGGGATATTTCGCTACGTTACATTCGCAATGACAAACTGAATATACCGGCCAATTCTTGTTTGGAGGGTATAAAAATAAAATAATAATAATGTAAAGAAAATCTCGTTTAAGGTTTACATTTTTGATGAACTGAATGAATGGATGATGGATAATTATATTTAAGTTACTTGTAAAACTTAACGAAACGAAACATACTAAGACTTTTTATAATAGTAGAACATTTTATTTAGCTTCTCAAATAGTATGTGAAGATATATGACAATTAACGAACATATGAATAGTTTATTTTTTATTGTGGTCACTGGGGACTAGTTTCAAAAATTATGACGACGGCTTTGTTTGATGTTGTGGGCTTGTGAAGATGACAATGAATTTTTGTGTACATATTTTTTTCTTGCAGGATGCAATAAAGCACAGTTGTGCAGGGTTTAGTTTGTAATGATAGTGGCTTAGAAAATGCATTTTGGTTAAGACTCACGTCGTTATATGTTAAAGTTGTATTCCTTAAAGTAACACATTGTACAGTAGCCGACATGATCATATTCACACTTCACTTTTATAGTTTAATTATTAGTTTTTTAATTTAAGTTTTTTATTTAGAAAAGCAAAAAAAAAAACACAAAATCGTCCTTTCTAATTTTCCAATTTTTTCCTTCTTTGCTTTCCGGCATACGTTCAATTACACGCCATAAAAATATTTTGCCAATTCCGGTTACTTGGCTGCCATTAAATAATTAAAAATGTCAATAGTTTTTAATTGTGTTAATAAGTTTTTTTTTCTTTTATTGTATATTTTTATGAATGAAACTATTGTTTTCACACACTGTCGCTGGAAAAAAATTAATCAATCTGTTTCAGTAGTACCAAATAGATTAAACCACTTAACATACGAATATATTTTTACTTAACAAAGTTTTGTTTTATGATCACTCTAATGAATTTTAACTCCAAACACTTTTTCTGTTAAAACAATTACTGTTTTTTTTTTTTTTTTGTTGATCTGTTAACATTCCTGAGACATTTAAATGCATAATTCACACAAAAATGTAAATTAAAATGTATTTGTGGTAGAAATTAAATAAGTATTCATTTGAAACTCGTGACATTAGAGATGGAAAAACTTAAAAAAAAAATTATCATCATCATAAACCTTATTTCATGGCATGTTACTTATATGCACAGTGGTTTTTAGCATAAATAAATCTGTAATGCATTAAACACATTCACGACAGCAGGCTACCGACTACAACCTGCCAGAAATAGAATACATGTGTTTATATGGGAATGATTATGTTCACGCCTACATGGCAGGTTGTTGTCCGTGCTACTTTTGTAGTTGTAGTCAAAATAAACTAATTTCTATTTTGATAGGCGACAATAAATAAATTAGTGCTGCCAACACAGGGAAAAATCTTAAAAAAATAAGCGTTTAAAAATATTTTCAAACTGGTCAGGAATATGAAAATTGTTAAAAATAAAAAATGTAATAGCCCTTTCAAGAATAAAAATTATTTTGTAATTTTTATTTAATATTTTGTCAACCTCTCTCGGCTTTTATTTTTTATTTATTTTTTTAAATTTTATTTACTTTTGGTTATAACTCCTAGAATATAGGACGCATATAAACGATATGGGTATCAGTTCAAAGTACTTCAAAATGTCTCTCTATGGTTAGACATATTTTTAAAATTTATTCACCTATTGCGAGTATTATTAAATTTTGATTTTCTGTATCTGACTTCATAAAAAAGTACCTTCACAAAAAAGTACCTTAAAACCTCTGTTCACAAATTAGCTCCCTAAAAAAAATTGGTTTTTATAAAGCACCTTTAAAAAAAAGTACTTTTTTGTCAAAGTACTTTTTTTTGTCTATGCATCTAAAAACTAGGTTTTATTAAAGTACCTTTTCAAGATAAAGATCATTTAAAAAAAAAATTTTTTAAAAAAAGTAACCTTTGAAAAGTTTTCCTTTTCCAAAACTAGCTTCTTAAAAAAATTTAAAAAAAAAATTATTTTTTCAGATAAGTACGTCTATATCAAAATGGACTTTTTTTAAGTCGAAGCCTTTTTTTAAAAGTACCTTTGCAAAAAAGTACCATGTGAAAAATAGTACCTTTTTTAAAATAGTACATTTTTAAAAGTAGTACCTGTTAAAAATGGTACTTTTTCCAAAACGGAGTTTCTTAAAAAATAATTTTTTTAGAAGTGTATATTAAAAAATTTATTGTTATAAAAGTTTCTTTATAAAATTTATTATTTAAAAACTGCTTTTTTGGAAATACATACATACCTTTTTACAAAGTACAAATTCCATTATTTTGAATACTCTAATTTTGTATATACTTGTTAGCCGTTATCGGTAAAAGACGTGAGTTAGGTCATAAATGAATTAACTCATAAACTTATTTTCATAATATAAAAAGACATTAAAATGTTTATATTACAAATGCAAAAACAATAAAGAGCTATAAAACGTTTTTATTATTAATTTTGTTTCGATCTATAAATAGATTTAGAATAAGCGCTTTTGTTTTATATATGAAAGTGGCACCACTAAAATGATATGTTCTACTTGGCAGGTTGTTGTCCCTGTTATTTTTGGGTGAACTCCAAAATACTTTGCTGTTATACTACTTTAAATTGTTTGCGAAAATTGCCATCACTGAAATAAATTTTGTTGTTTTTGAACTCAGGCACACTGTGATGCTTTAAACACATTCCGCTAGCAGCAATTGTCGCCGTGTAGTCAGCTACTTAATTATTTTGAACGCAGCAGCTACAACGTAAACATTTAATTTCAGTGGTGCCACTTTCATATATAAAAATAAAAGAACTTACTCTAAATCTATTTATGGTTTTGCCTTTTTTTGCTATGGAACTATAAAAATTAGTTTATATGTTAATTTATTTCTTGTATCTCATTTTCAAAGTACCCTAACCCACGTCTTTTATCGATAAATATATAACAAATTAAAGATTAAAACCCATATTCATAAAAAAATAAAACGGATTTGATATCGGTTTTAAGAAAATTTTGTATGAAAAAATTGATTAAAATAGATTTGAAACTCATTTTAAATTTTATGAATAACGGGGTAAGTATCGTTGCATTTGAAGTAAGGGAATTTTTAAATTTAAATTTTTAATTTTTAAAAATTAACAGTTTCAAATTTAAAAATTTTATAACACATTCCTCTTTAATTTTGAAAGACCTATTTCCTTATCCACTTTTTACTTTCAAAAATGTTCATATTTTTGACTAGATTAAAAAATTTTTTAAACGTTTATTTATTTAAGACATTTCATTGTATTGGCAGCACTAATCTGGTTATTGTCGCCTATGAAAATAGAAATTAGTTTAATTTGACTACAACCACAAAAGCAGCACGGACAACAACCTGTCGTGTAGTCGTGAAAACATTAAACTCCATATAAACACATGTATTTTATTTTTGACAGGCTGTAGTCGGTAGCCTGCTGTCTTGAATGTGTTTAATGCTTGACATGTTGGGATATAAATAAAACAAGTAAAAGTGCTATATTCGGCTGTGCCGAATCTTAAATACCCTTCACAGATGTAATTCTTCTTTCTTTCTTTCTTGCCAAAACAGAAAGTAGGTTTAATTAAAAAATCAAAATGATGTTATCGGTTTCTTTTATATTTAAGAAAACGTTTAAATTTTTCGGCTAGGAAGCTAAATGTTTGGCTTTTCTTATATCTAATACCTATGAACGTCTTTCAAAAATATGAAATATGTTTAAATTACAAACAAAACAAAAAATCCGTTTCATGTACCCCAAAAAGTTTTAATTGTCCAACCGTAGAATCGTCTTTGGTTTTCAATGTTGTTGGTTTTTAATACCAGTTTACTTCTTTCTGATATATAACGGAGGTATAATTCATCATAAAAATCAAAAATAACAAATAAAGTGGCTGCTTTTATGAATCAGAAAATGTCGATTTCCCAACCCTGGAACCGAATTTTTAATTTTTTAATACTAATTTAATGTTTTCTGATATATATAATAGCTTTAATTTACTAAAAACACAAAATTTGGAATTTATGTATGTACTTTTATATACCAAAAATATTTCAATTTTCCAACCCCGGAACCGAATTTATACTTTTTTACGAATTCAATTCTTAGTGAGGTGTAACATAGTTTTACTTGACAAAAAAATTAAAATTTTTAAACTTTTTGGTCACTTTCATGTATCATAAAGTATATCATTTGTCCAACCCTGGAGTCGAAGTTTTGATTTTTTAAGATTTTAATACCAATTTTGTTCTTCCTGAATTATAAAACAGCTTTAATTAGCAAAAAGAAACAACGTCAATTGCCTTTTTAGTTACTTTTATGCAGAATAAATATATCAATTTCCCAACCCTGGAAACGAAATTTAAGTTTTTTTTACCAATGCAACTCTTAATGAGGCATGAAATAGTTTCATTTAAGAAAAACTTAATATTTATAACCATATAGGTTATAAATAAAGTTTTAATTAGTAAAAAACAACGTCAATTGCCTTTTTGGTTACTGTTATGTTTAAAAAAAATTTCAATTCCCCCACCCCTGGAAGCGAAATTTAAATTTTTTTAAATTTTCTTTATCAATGCAAATCTTCATGAGGTATAAAGTAGTTTTGTTTAAGAAAAACTGAAATTTTGCAAACATTTTGGTTATAACATGTACTACAAAATATTGCATGTACCAAAAAAAATTTAATTTTTCCAACCCTGGAAACGAAATTTTAATTTGTTTTGTTTGTTTTTTTATCAGTGCAATGCTTCTTGAGGTATAAAGTAGTTTTATTTACGAAAAATTGCAAATTTTTTACCATTTTAGTAACTTTCATGTACCATAAAATATTGCACTTGTCCATCCCTGGATTCGAAATTTTATTTTTTATTTTTGAATTTTTGATACCAATTTTGTTCTTCCTAAATTATAAGACAGTTTTAGTTGGCAAAAAAATAAACATCAATTGCCTGGTTGATTACTTTCATGTATAAAAAAAAATTGCAATTTCCCACCCCTGGAAGCAAAATTTGAATTTAAAAAAAATTTTTCTTTTGCCAATGCAAATCTTCATGACGTATAAAGTGGTTTTGTTAAAGAAAAACTTAAAATTTTTAACAATTTTAGTTACTACATGTACTACAAAATACGGAATAGGCCGAAAAAAAAATTTTTAATTTCCCATCCCTGGAAAAAAATTTTTATTTTTTTAGTTTTTAATAGACCATTGAGGCTCCCCAAAGCACGAAATAGATTTCAGTTACAAACATTAAAAAATAATTGATTTTTGGTATAAATTTTGCTTCGAGAAATAGGTGTAAGCTTCCCAGCTCTGGAACCATTATTCGGATCTTTCTGAATTTCAATAGCAGCCTGTTTAAGTTCATTTCCAATCCAACGGTCCAAGAACGAAGTCTCTAGCTCTTCTGGGGGCTTGGGAAAACCGATTTCACGTACAGACGGACGGACAGACGGACAGACGGACATCGCTCATTCGTCATCGCTATTCATAAGGATCCAGAATATATATACTTTATGGGGTCCCATGTGCATATCGAAGAAATTACACACGGAATGACAAACCTATATATACCCTTTCACTTTTTTGTGAAGGGTATAAAAACAGATCAAACGGCCTATACTTGGTTACAGCACTGAACTTCTAAATATATATTTTGAAAAAAAAAAAAAAAAACACATGACTTTCCTAAATCATTAAATTGCGTTACATTAGCTGTGCACCATTTACAATTAATTCCCTTTTCTTTAATGTTCACATTACATTTATTAATGTCTTTATGCGCATATTTTTGCCCTAGACGTGCTACATTTATTTTGTACGATTTCAGGAGGAAAAACAAGCAAAAATTACGTTAAAAATTGTCAATAATTTTGATTAAAATAATTATAGAGCACATTATTGACAATAGCACTCACTCACATGCACACTCATACACATAACGACAACGCCAACAAAAGCCACAAAATGAAATAACAATCATAAATCCTTTTCTAGCCATAAATCCTCTTAATACAACGTAATTGTCAATTAAAAATTGTATGGAGAAAAATTTTCATTTTTCCTTAAGAAGTATAAACGCCAGTCAACAGCTAACGGCCAACGGGCTAACAGCCAAGTCAGTTTGTTTAGCCAGCCAGCCAGCCAGCCAACTAGTCTCTAGAAAGATCACAACTGCTGCAGAAATGCGAAATAAAAAACTTTTTTTTTAATAATATTACCACAAATGATCATGTTTTAAGATCGTCAAGCAATTTTGTTGCAAACGAAAAACAGCAGAGAACGTGTTCATAAATATTGACAATTTATAAAGCGTTCGACAGCCAATTGACAGTTAATTGACAAGTGACAAAAATTATATGAAAACAACGAGAGCACAAAAAAATAACGACTACAACAAATTGCGCACGTGATGCCAAAACAACTGTCATTATGACATTCTGTTGTGTTTGGGGCTGAGTTTGTTTTTATTTATTTATTTTTTTAAATATTATTTAGTCGCCGCCGTCATTACTGAGCGTTGTATGTTGTACACTCAACGAAATGTTGTTAGTATGGTGTCGTCTGTTCAAACGACTTGTTAAGTCGCGGTTTACACTATAAAACAATTCTTATTTTTTATGAGAGTGCTGAAATAGGAATATATACCATTTATATTCTCTTCTCGCTCTTCCTCACTAAATACTCAAGAGTTGCTGCAACAAAAATTGCAAGTGTAAACGAAGACTTAGAGTTGTCATTAGATTCATGGTACTGGAGAGCCCTTCACGGCCTAAGACAGGCAAAACGTTTCATTACGTTATCTCGGTACAAATCCCAAAAATTAATGCTGATGGACAAGAATGACATTAGATTATTAACGGGTTGGTTTACCGGACACTGCGGTCTCAGACGACACCAGTTTACCATGGGCAATTCTGAGACCAAAGTGTGTAGACTCTGCGGAGCAGAGGGTGAGACACCGGAGCACGTTCTCTCTGACTGTCCGGCGGTGGCGTCGTGCAGGAGGAGGTTCCTCGGAATCAATTTCATGACTCCAGGGGAGGTGTACGATATCTCACCGGGTAGAGTAATTGGCTTTATTCGTAGCCTCAATCTACATCAGTGAACACTTGGGCTGCACAAAAGATCCTTTGGGTCGCTGTGCTTATGGCCTCATATAATAATAATAATAGATTCATGGTGAAATAAATACAAGGTGGCAAGGTACTACGGCAACAAATACAATATTACAACAACCAACGAGATTGTTGTTTGTATAAAGCAGTGATGTCAGCGTCATACACAATTGTGGAAACAAAACTCACATGTACGCTTACGCTCTTTTATTTTGAGAGCGTAAAATAGAATTGTTTACTGATAAACACTCTCATTCAGCGGGAAGTATCGAAAGTCCTGTTTTGAGGCCTCTAAACAGAAATAATATATTTATATAAATATATATATATATATATATATATATATATATATATATATATATATATATATATATATATATATATATATATATATATACAATACATATAAGAGGTTTGAAATAAGTTGGAGCCACTATATGTAGGTACATCTTTTCGAAAATTTCTTAAAGTAGCTTTTAAAATTTCTATAAGTAAGGCTTTTTATAAAAATTTTGCCTCTTGTATATAAACGAACCAAATGTTCACCTTAAAAATGGAGAAATATTTTAAAATTAAATATCTGAGCACTTGGAAATTTTTGAAACCCTTTTTTACAAGTTCTAAAATTAGAAGATATGATTGGTAAATAAAAGGATACTCTTAGAGAAGGCCATTGGTTAGGCCTCGGAACCGCAGATTTCTCCCGTTGGGAATGTAAGAGGTAAGAGTGATCTCCCCAACACAATCGCATTTGACATCACTGGTATAAAGCAGTGATGTCAAATATGATTGTGTTGGTGAGATCACTATTATCTCTTACATTCCCAGCGGGAGAAATGTGCGGTTGCGAGGCCTAACTAGTGGCCTTTTCTAAGAGTATCCTTTTATTTACCAACAATATCTTCTAATTTTATAAGTTGTAAAAAAGGGTTTCGAAAATTGCCAAGTGCTCAGATATTTAATTTTAAAATGTTTCACCATTTTTAAGCTGAACATTTGGTTAGTTTATATACAAGAGAAACAATTTTTACAAAAAGTCTTACTTATGAATTAATTTAAAAGCTACTTTAAGTAATTTTCGAAAAGATGTACCTACATACAGTGGCTCCAACTTATTTCAAACCTCTTATATATATTGTACATATATATTTATATAAATATATTATTTCTGTTTAGAGGCCTCAAAACAGGACTTTCGATACTTCCCGCTGAATGAGAGTGTTTTTCAGTAAACAATTATATTTTACGCTCTCAAAATAAAAGAGCGTAAGCGTACATGTGAATTTTGCTTCCACAATTGTGTATGAGGCTGACATCACTGGTATAAAGTAATGGTGCACGTCAAAACTTACAGCAACAAAACACATGGAAGTTCTTGAAGAGAGAGAGTACTTATTGTACACAAAAACTTGGCATCAATGTAGCCAACAAATTGTTCTCAGCAACAAATTGTCATCTGTCGTAGTGTTGCCACCTTATATATAAATATTTCACCATGATTAGACCTGCTTCCTCTGGATTTTGATCATGCAGTTCTATTGTGACTTCTGAATTAAATGAGTTCAGAAAAGATTGAATAGAAATAAACAACAAATAAGCGTAATAACAGAAAAAATGTTCAACACTTTCCTTTGCTTCCTTCTTCATTTTAATAAATTTTGAAGTAGTTGTAACGAAAAGTTGCCTGTCTATGGAGTGTGCCCCAATAGAAGAGTGTCCTGTCAGTAGACAATTTTTTAACTAGGACCGGCACTCGGGGGATGACCCCTAATCATGCGTGCATTGTGCTGTAACTAGGAAAATTGGTTGTGGGAAGGAGGGGTAAAGGAAATAGTGCCTATGAATATTCCAGTGCTATATACGATAGGAAAGACCTCCGCAGGAAGTTTATTCCACATACGGGCCGAGAATGAATTTTCCCTGTTATGCGTATTGCAGTTTGATGGTAAATCCACGACATATGGATATGATCGTAATGCAGACCGCATTGAGCATATAAAAGTGCACGTTTCGGGAAGGTTAGTTTAACAGGTTGCTGGTGGGAAGAAAAATAGTGTCCAGCTCACTTGGCTCCATTTAATAGGCAATAGATTTTGCCCAAAGCTTGTAAGCGTTGAATATAGTGTCTATTCAGGAGGAGGTCTCATGAGTTCGAAGCCTGTCCTTGTTATATACGGTTCATCCAGTAAACAAACCGTCTTGTTACCACTAGACGTTTCGGGAAAAATATCCCTGGTTTCATGGGAACGCAACCCATTATAGTAACGGTAAAACAGTAAAACACGTATCACATAGCGTCAATGCTTAAGTGAGACAATGGAGCTGGGTACCCTATCGTCGCCCTCTCCTGTATACAGTCGAGTAATTTTAAAATAGACTTTTGAAGCACCGGCCCTTGCACGGGAGTGGTATTCCATTTTCGGTAGGATGTAAGTGGCATAAATAGTAAAGAGATAAGATGGAGTGAAGTATGTATTGCACTGCCTTAGCAAGCCGGGGTACTTGAATGATTTTTTTTGACATACGGAAAATGTACTCTATTCATCGAATGTCATACTGGATTTTCATGTCAAAACATCAAGAGCTTCTGATTCCTCTACACCTATACAACATCCATGGTTACGAACTTGAAAATTGAGTAATTGTCTATAGGACTTTAATATCATGTACTGAATGTGCTGAGAAGATAGATGGAATGGGTTACCATGAAATGTTTTTTTTTTCAAGAGAGGGTGCTTTGGGCTAAAGTAGTTAAGGCGTAGACTATGAAGCCTAATATCTCTGTCAGGAATATGGTATCGAATTTTTCTGATCTGCATCAATGCATGATTGTGTTAGTTGTTGTTCGCCTGTTTCTATTATGAAGTGTGCACAATACCGACAGCCATTGACTCTCTCATGTACTAAATACCGCATTATAGCATCTTCCTTCGTTGGTACCCCAATTTACCTGCGAATTGTTATTTATTTTTTTATTCCAACTGTCCTCTCAACACTATCCTCTTCTTTCGTAGTTCCCACACAATGCACTACATGAGTAGGATTCATTCTCTAAGTAAAAAAATAAAATTAAACAAGTAAAAACGTTATATTCGACCAGGTCGAATCTTAAATACCCTCCAAATATTTAGTAAGTGAATTTAAAATGTTTAACTTGGTGGGACAGAATTCCTTTAATATATCGCTGAACCCAAATTTAAATCTCTATTTTGACAGAGCCATTCCGGAAAGGGCCGTGGGGGAGACGTTTTACCTCTGCAAGATCAGAGAACATCTCAGCTTCTTATAGGCTTAAGGAATAAAAATTTACACTATTTTTGCATATAATATCTCACGTCAACGCCCACTAAAGGGGGCGGGGTTCAAAAATAGACAATATCATGTTTCCCACAGACGAACGTATGGGCATTGCTAGACCGTCTTAGACTTCATCACTAATAAAGAATATATTTACTTTATGGGGTCCAATTCTCTTTGGAGGGTATAAAAACTGTATTTTGGCGGGGTCGCTCTGGCAAGGGCTGTGAGGGAAATATTTCACCTTTGTCATAAATCTCTAAAAATAAATGCTTGGGATAATTATATGCAAAATTAAAAATTTTTTTTTATAGGGTCATTTAGAGGGCAAAGGGGGAGAGGGGGTGGGGCAGAAACAGATAGACATAAAACTCTAAAAATAAATGCTTCGAATGATTATACACAAAATTAAAAAAAAAGTTTATTTATTTTTAATAGGGTCATTTAGCGGGCAAAGGGGGAGGAGGGGGAGGGCAGCAACAGGCAGTCATAAAACTCTAAAGATAAATGCTTGGGATGATTATATACAAAATTTAAATTTTATTTTTTTTTTGGTAGGGTCATTTAGGGGGCGAAGGGGAAGGAGAGGGTAGGGCAGAGTAGTACCAGGTTTCGTCTCAGCTTCGTCATTAAAGCTTAAAAATTTTATTTTTAGGAATGTAGGCTTAAGTAAAACAATTTGTTAAATTTTTACGCTATTTTTGCCTATAATAACGTCCACTAAAGTGGGCGGGGTTAAAAAATATTTTTATTTTATTTTACGGCTCCAAGTTTAAGGCGTTGGACCGTATTTGACATAAAAATATATCATTTGCTTAACAAAATAACAAAAAAACTTTAAGAATTATGTTGTTTTTTCTGTGTTGGTTTAGTTCTTCTTAGGGGAACTTTTTTCCCTCTTGCCCGATTTAGCCCATCTTCGAACTTTACCTGCTCTAAGCTTCAAAAACCATACAAATTTAATTTTTAAGGAATGTAGGCCTGAAGAATACAATTTGTTAAATACTTACACTATTTTTCCATGTAATATGTTACTTCAACGCCCACTAAAAGGGGCGGAGGTCCAAAAATGAATTTTTATGATTTTCGCTTTAGACCTTCTTTGGTATAAAAATATATCATTCGCTTAACTAAATAAAAAAACAAAATATTATGTTTTTTTTTAAAGGTTGGCTTAGTTCTTCTTAGGCAAAATTTTCCCCCCCTGGCCCGATTTAGGCTATTTACGAAGTTGGCCTGTGCTATCCTTCAAAATTTATCTAGGCCAATTTTTAAAAGCCTGATTCTCTTCGTTTGGACTGTTTAGAGATTTCCACTGAGGGACGGACGGGCATGGTCAGATCGTCTTAGATTTCATTACTGATTAAGAATATATATATATATATATATATATATATATATATATATATATACATATATATATATATATATATATATATATATATATATATATATATATATATATATATATATATTTTAAGGGCCCTAGAGGGATATTTCGCTGCGTTACATACGGAATGACAAAGTCAATATATCTTCCGATTCTTTTTTGGGGGGTATAAAAATAGAGGAAGGGAATTAACAAAATCTCCTCCTTGTGTATTCTAAAGACAGCAACCTGACTACTCTATTCCTTTGCTTTCTTTGCCAATTGCCTAAAATTTTTTCCCGAGTGTAACATTAATGTAGTGCTAAAAGAAAATCAAACATTCATTCAGTTCAGATTTATCGGCATTTTTGGCTAAATTGTTTTCATCTTCTTGGTTTTTTTTTTGCTTAATTTTTCGCCGCAAATAAAAAAGGTAGCAAGTTCTCTTTAAACAAGTTTAAACTTGTTCTTGTGTACTATATATTTGTACTTACCAAATACCAGCCAGAATGCCTGCCTGCCTGGTTGAGTGGCTGCTGGCTGGACTGACTCGCTGGCCAATTGACTTTATCACCACTTGGAGCTTTTTTTATTAGTTGGCTTGTTTGGCTAACTTGGCGGCATATGGCCGTCGTTCGCATCGCAATTGTAGAGACTCAATAATTGTGTGTGAAGTTAGTAAATTTAATCGATTGCTCCTTTGGGTATTTTATCATCACACTAACAACAACAACAACTCGCAATTGGAATCGATTATTATTATTATTATTAAGTTGATGGTGGTGAGAATGAATATTTCTCTTAATTGGTTTAATTATTTGTGGTATTTGAAAATGTGAATTTAAAAATGTGTTTAATACACGTTTTGAAGGCGTTTGTTTGGTTTAAACATTTTAACTGTTTTTTACCTTTTTTTGGAAGAAATGTTTGGAATTTTGAAGTGAATTGGAAATAATGAAATTTTAAGGCGGCTGAATCATAATTAGTTGGGTTTAAGAAAATCAGTTAAAGTTAAAGTCCAGATGTTTTATTTCCATAAACTGATTGAGGTTGTTCGTTGTTAGGAATTGCTAGCACTCCTTCATTGTTTAAGGTCCTTTGTATAATAGGCTTAGAGGTCATTAATTGAATTGATTTTTCACTAATTGGCAATGCCGATAAACTCAGTTGCTGCATAGGGTGTTCTATTAAGAGCTAACTATCTGTAAATAAAAGTGTGTGCCAGGTATCTTTGTATAAATCATTCTGAATTTGACCGATAGCATGGGTTATACTGGCTTTGGTAACCGTTGTGGTTGGTGGCTTATTAACATGCACCTTTGACTTAAAGAATTCTTACAAGGAAAAGTCTAACACGGTCAAATCGCATGATCTTGGCAGCCATTTCATTTCACCTCTACACGAGATGATCATCATGTCCTCAAATTGCTCGTGCATGAGCATTCTGGCACGCAGCGCCGTCCTGTTGAAACTGCTTAAATAAAGGGTGTTTTTATAAGAGCTTGCTGATTTGAAATTTAAAACACATGCCAAATTTTGCAATGGCCAAAAAATTTTTTTTATTTGGTAGATAATTTCTTGTCATTTAACATTTAAATATAATTTCGGGCATATGGCCACCACGACTATAGACCGCACCAAACAGTACATTTATCGGGATGCATTGGTAATTCTTGAACGGCGTGTGGATTACATTTGCTCCACATGCGGCAATTTTTGGTAATTACGTTCTTTATGGTGGTCCCAGATGGAGGATTATGTGCACCATAGAATTCACGAAGTGCTCTATAAACATTTTTAATTGAAAACTGTTTTTGAAAATAAATTTCCACGATTTGGAAGCGTTGTTCTGGAGTTAACCTGTTCACGATGATTTGCCAAACAATACTGAGTAGAGACGTCACTTTAAACTGTCAAAACAGCTGTCAGACAACAGAGTGATTCGTATAAAAAAAAACATAAAAAAACACCCTTTACATGTAGTTGGTATTCAGATCATCCAATTCAGGCCAAAAGAAGTTGGTAATCATCGAACTAGTTTTTTTAGTTTGGACCATCATTCAGGGGATGACCCCAACAAATATGTACCAATTCATCCATAAGTGAGCTTCATCCTACACTTCCAGAACACCCATATTGATAAAGCAATTTTATTATTTTCACGTTTTGTGGCATACTTCGAGGGTGGTTCCATAAGTCCGTGACTTGTTATATGAAACACTGGTTTTTATATAAGAAGTTATTTTATTTTCCAAGATACTCTCCTTTGAATTCTATACACTTAGTCCAACGTTTCTGAAATTTATTTTATCCCTTCTGGAAAATAGGCATTTGTTTGTGAGATAATTTCATCGTTGGAGTCAAATCTCTTTCCGCCGAGCCATTTCGTTAAGTTTGGAAGCAAGAAATAGTCGTTAAGTTTGGGAGCAAGAATAGTCAAGCTTTCTCAAACCACTGAGCCCTGTAAGATGCCTATGGCTTCTCTGAATGGCTAAAGCCGTATCGTGAATTTTTTTCAATTGTTTCGGATGTACATACCTCTACTGAGCAGCCAGAATATTTGGCATCTTCGGTGCTTGTACGGCCACATCGGAACTCAGTAAATCACTTCTTTACCATGTAAATGGATGGTGCAGAATCCCCATAGAATTTATTAATCTTAGTCCTGGTTTGAGTGAAGGTATTTATGACAAAATATAATTTTCTTTTTCCATTTTCTTCTCAAAACGCGCGGTAGTCTGCTGTCAACGGCTGGCAAACACAAAGTAAATGTTCAAATTTTGGCAGGAGTCAATTGACGGAGGCAGTATTGCTATTTCATTTAAGAGCCTTAAAATTCAAAACGACGTACTTATTATTAAAGAAGTTATACACGAATTTTTTTATGTCACAGAACGATCAACCAAATCATGAGCTAAAAATCATAAAGGCCGCAAAGACAGTCTGGCTCAAAGGACCATGAAGGAGGTTGTGCGAGTAAATTGGAACATGTAAAACTAGTAAAATTAAATCCATTTTATTTTTCCTTACACAATTCTACATCTTTTTAAATAAATCACATCAATTTCTCTCTAATTTATATTAATTAAAAAAAATTACTTTAAATTGTCACAAAATTGTTAAAATGTTAAATAATTAATATGAAAAGTTTCCACTTCATAAACATACGAAAAGTGTAACGCATATACAATAAAAAAAAAATGAAATAAAACAACGCAGCTACACTTTTCATATTAATTCACCTGCTATTACAAACATACAGTCTCCGTTAAGAGGTGGTCCGGTCTCTTTATTATTTGTTTTATTTATGAAAACAGGTGAATTGTTTTCTGTTGTTGCTTCATGCGTTAAAGTTCTTTCTTTTTGGTTTTTTTGTTTTTGTCTTGTAGTCACTTGTTTTATTTTGTGGGTCAATTTTAGGTCACATTTAAACAATTAACACGACACATAAAACAATTTAAGAATTGTGAAACTTTTATTGTAGTCACTGATTTAACAAACATCTTTACTCGGAACAACAATGAGATGAGGTCGCTCATCTCTATGTGCATTTATCGGGTGTTTTTTTTTTCTGGCTGCACTAAAATGATAAGACAAGATAGAAATATTGGAACTAATTTTTTTAATATTATAATCATGGCATTTATTATACCCTCCGAAAAAGAGTAGGAGGGTATATTCACTTTTTCCCTCCATGTGTAACGCAGCGAAATATTCCTCTAGGACAAAACAAAGTATATATATATTCTTGCTCAGTCATGAAATCTAAGACGATCTAGCCATGTTCGTCTGTACGTCTGTGGAAAACACGATACAGTCCAAACGAAAAAGGCCAGACCATTGAAATTTTGGTATAGATAAATTTTGAAGGATAGTACAGATCAAGTTCATAAATGGGGGTTTTCGCGGATGATAGCAGCATTAACCACCACTCCTTTTCGTTCACCAGCCGGCCAAGCCTAGAGGAGATCGACGCCAGAAGACGAAGAATGAACGAGCCACTCACAAGTGATCTCGTGTCAATCTCCTTATGGGGCCACGCGAACAGGGTTAACATTAACCCTCATAAGACGCATGCTGCGTGCTTACGAATAGGCGGCTGGTTGAAGGTTCTGCGCCATCCGTGTTTATGGATTGTATAGGTATTGGGGAATCAGAAGTTCTTGGTATAAAAGAGCTTCTGAGCGACGTTCGATGGACTGATCACATTTTTCATATTTCAAAAGAAGCATTCAAGTGCCTCAGATTTTTAAGACGGTGTAAGACATACTTCACCCCAACTGATCTCCTCAATATATATACCACCTACATCCGACCTAAAATGGAATACAACTCTCATGTATGGGCCGGTGCTTCAAAGTCTATTTTGAAGTTGCTCGACCGTGTACAAGAAGGAGCGAAGAAGGTCATCGGTAACAGTAGTTTAGCCAACTCTATTGACTCACTGGAGCATCGATGCAACTTGGGGTGTGTTTCACTGTTCTACCGATACTACAACGGAATGTGTTCTGGTGAAATAAGGGAGCTTGTGCCTGAGAAACGTTTATTTTTGCGAGCTACCTGCTCTTCACATAGGGCGCATCCTTTTGTGGTTGAGTTGCCAATCAACCGCACCACGCATTACAGAGAGAACTCGTTCTTTGACCGAACGGTTCGTATGTCGGAACAAACATGTATGTGCTGTGAATCGCACGATTGTCGATTCACATGCGATTTGAAAAACGCCAATTTTTTATGAACGATTTTGAGCGATTGCGAACTCCAGCACACCAATTTTGTGACTACAAATCGAAAACGCTTTATTTCATGCGATAAGCGATTTCCATCACATGGGCGAAACTTCCAGCAGTGGTCTTTCCTGCCAGTTTTAACTTGGGAAGGTTCAAATCGAACGTCCACACAACACTACTCCCTCTATCCTCCTTCCCATAACCAACTTTCCTAGTTCTGGCACAATGCATCGCATATGTAGGGGTCATCCCCTGAGTGCTCGTTCAAGAAAAAAAAAACGGACCAGGGGTAAAAAATTTCCCCTAGGAAGAACTAAATCAACCTCCAAGAACAACATTAATTTTAATAATTTTTTTTTGTAATTTTGTTAAGCAATTGATGTATTTTTATGCCAAAGAAGGTCCAAAGCATTGAACTTGGAGCCATAAAATCAGAAAAATTTATTTTCGGACCTCCCCCCCTTTTAATGGCCGGTGAAGTAACATATTCCATGGAAAAATAGTGTTAAACAACAAATAACAAATTGTATTCCTTAAGCATTCATTAAAAATTTAGTTTTTAAGCTTTCACGACGAAGGTAAGATGTTCTCTGGTCTTTCCCTGGCCTACCCCTCCAGCCATCTTTGCCTCCTAATGACCTAATAAAAAGAAATTTTTTAATTATTCTCCAATTTACCTAAAACATTTACTTTTTAAGTTTTTACACCAAAGGTGAGATGTCTCCCCCAAGGCCCTTCCCGCATTGACTCTCTCAATAGAGCTTTTAAATTGGGCACAGAAATGTCTTAAAGGAACTCTGAACCAACAGGTTAATTATTTTTAATTTATATACTAAATATTTGGAGGGTATTTAAGATGCGACCCGGTCTAATTTGTTTTTTTTATTTAATAGGATTTCCGGCATAAGTCCTCCACTATCAGTCTAATTTGTTACTATTTTTTCCAATAAATCTGGCCTTATTACATCAATTGGGCTTGAATATTGGCTTTCAATGCTTCAAGAGTTGCTGCATAAAAATTAAAAATAAAGGCATAAATGGCTCGAATGGGGGTTTGGTACGTGAACTGGCTCACTTGTGGCAATAAAGTTGCCACTAAATAGATTTTTCAATAAAAAGATTGTTTAGCGCGCTATATGAAAAATAGAGCCATCTGTTGGAACGAAATATCGTTAATTTTGGGAAACAAAAATTCACTCACAGTGGCTTGATAGCGCTGGCCATTCATCATGACCGCAGCTTCGGCACCATCATGAATACTTCGCACTATAGCAAATATGTTCACTTCGATATGACCTTTTGTTTGCCTTCTTGGTTTTTTGATTTTGAATTAGTGAGAATAAAATTAGTGCGGTCAACAACTGCTCCCTCAATGAGGCGCTTATGTTGAAAGTAAAGAGAACGAAGTGCTCTTTTTGAATATATTTATTTTATTTCCAAATTTCCTTCTGGCGGTCAACGAGTCATGGTTGAATTGCCAAGTCCTACTGAATAAAAATGACAATATAGTTTTGACATTTTCAGCTGCCAAACCATAGTTAACGATATCGATAGTTCTCATGCAGCTTAAAAAACATCCCATATAAATATGTAATTCTTGGCAACAGTGCATTACAAAAGTTAATCACATCATTGCCAAATTCTAATGGCCTAATTTTGGGCTGCAAAAAATTCTGCGGACAAATTTTTAACTTAAAAAAGGGCTTCCCCCACCTCTAAAAATGTATTCATGCTATGAAAATATATTTTCATATGTACCTCCACTTCTGTCCTGCACTGTAATTTACACTCATCACTTTAAGCATCTTTCGGCTTAAGCGTACACGCTCGCCAGTGTGTTAGTGAGTGCCTATGATTTTTAAAATGTGCTTGGGTTCGCTTTGGCCATACATGATTTAACTGGAGATTGTGTTGAAAAGATACACATATATTTTTTATTTATTTTTTGGTAGAAAACTACTAAAAAATTAAAAATTAAACAAGATTTACATATGGAGAGATGTTAAATTTAATGACTTTAATTACGGCACTTTTGAAATCCACACAAAAGTTTGTGTGGTGTTTCTTACTTTTTTGTAGAAAATGTAAAATTAAATGTTACTTATTTTGTTGTTGTTGCTGCTGTTGTAGTTGCATTGGCTGTTTCCAACATACGCCTGATTTTCGACCATAAATTCACCTGTTAAATTATGTTACATTTGGCTTAAGAAGCTGCCATGATTTTATTTGTTTTTGGCAAATTCTTAGAAGTTTGTTGAAAAATTTCTTTAATTTCTTGGAATAAGTAAAACAAAAAATTACGCTTTAATTCAAAGAATTTCGGTATTTTAAAAGTTGATCTTTTCTGGCAAAAGCTTTTTCAAACAATAACTTAGCAATAGTTTCTTATAAGATTTACTTTAATTGATTTCAGGTTTGTGGTTTAATTAAAATGCCTGTTTTAAATTCAATTAAGATTGTTGGGCTAATTGTTCGAAAATTTGTTTTAAATTCAGAAAAGCATGATAAATATTCCAAGCCACGAAGGAAATTCAATACTAGTTTTTTAATTATTCAACTTAGACTGAAGAGCAGAACAACTGTTTTCGAAAGCCGCTACACTTTCATCAACAGTACTCATGTGTATTTTTGTTGGTCACCACTTATTAGGTGGCTTAATTGTATGTGTTAACAGGTTTTATTTAGACAAATTTTATTAGGAAATTGCATACGAGAACTGTATCAAGCCGATGTTGCTTTACTTTAATTGATTCTTTATCCTAGTGCCAGTGTCTTGCCCAAAAATCTTTGTGAATAGTCAACCTGCCAAAGAAGGTTACAATCATTGATTGTTGGTTATGTGTGTAGTAGCGATAGATCTATGCGAAAGTTAATTAAATTTTCTGTTAGAAATAAAGACGATTCCTTAATTATGCAATATTTTATTTCCCTTGATGAGTTCGACGCACAAAATTTATGCATGTGACCAAAAGGATTTAATTTTTTGGATGATAGGCAAATTATTCCAATATCCTGATGGGTATATAATTGTTTAAAAACATTTCGCTAAAAAGTGATATTTCTAAGAAATAATAGGTAAAAACAAACATATTCTGCTATGCCGCACAATGGGATTTGTTCATACAATGTTTGGCAAAAAATATAAGGAGTGCTCGTAGAATGTTGAAATTTGGCACAGAACCTTTTATTACCTCAATTAAGAATAAAATAAAGTTTCGGCAAAATTGGCCACGCCTACTACCCACCGCCCATAGAACACAAAATTTATTTTTGGCCAAAAGTTTTTGAAATGTGGCACAGAGCCTTTTATTACCTGAATTAAGAATAAAATAAAGTTTCGGCAAAATTGGCCACGCCTACTACCCACCGCCCATAGAACACAAAATTTATTTTTGGCCAAACGTTTTTGAAATGTGGCACAGAGCCTTTTATTACCTGAATTAAGAATAAAATAAAGTTTCATCAAAATTGGCCACGCCCACTACCCACCGACGATAGAACACAAAATTTATTTTTGGCAAAAAGTTTTTGAAATGAGGCACAGAACCTTTATTACCTCAATTAACGCCCACCACTCACCGCCCATATAACCCATATTATATGGGCGGTGATTCACTGAGTGCTGGTCCTACTTCTAAAAAAAATTTGCCCACCCTGTATATTGAACCAACTTGTCAACACGAGACTATGAAGCGGAGGGTCCTGAGTTCATTCCCGCGCTGAGTCATGAATATTGTGTTGTCCTCTTCAGATCAGCATTAGTGCATGGTTGTGTTAGCTGTTGCCAGCCTGTTTCAATGATGAGGGCATAGCACCACTGGTCACTGAACATAATTGGCGGCGACTGACACTATCATGTACTAAAAGAGCAGATTAACAGCAGCGCCCTCCTTCGTCGGTCCTGTAGCAAAAATTACCCGGCGAAGTAAAAAGCTTGAAATAGCTACAAAAAGTTCTCTCTCTCTCTCTCTCTCTCTCTCTGTCCCCTCATCTTTCTTTATCTATCCCCTCAATACTATCCTCTCCTTTCTAGTTTCGGCGCAATGCACTGCCCTGACTGCTGGTCCGAGACAAAAACTAAATAATTTTTTTGGATTTTCATATTAAATTGAATTAGGATTTATAGGCTAATTGTTCGAAACTTTTTGTTATTTTATACCCTCCAAAAAAGAGGGTATATTCACTTTGTCATTCCGTTTGTAACGCATCGTAATATCCATATAAGACCCCATAAAGTATATATATTCTTGATCAGTGATGAAATCTAAGACGATCTGAGCATGTCCGTCCGTCCGTTCGTCTGTGGAAATCACGATTCAGTCCAAACCAAAAGAGCTAGACACTTGAAATTTGGTATAAATATATTTTAAAGCTTAGAGCAGGTTAAGTTCAGAGATGGGCTAAATCGGGCAAGTGGGAAAAAAGTTCCCCTAAGAAGAACTAAACCAACCCAGAAAAAAACAACATAATTTTTAAAGTTTTTTGTTTATTTTGTTAAGCAAATGATATATTTTTATGTGAAATATGGTCCAACTCCTTAAACTGGAGCCATAAAATAAAAAAAAATTATTTGTGGACCCCGCCCACTTTACTGGGCGTTATTATATGCAAAAATAGCATACAAATTTAACAAATAGTTTTACTTAAGCATACATTCCTTAAAATTAAAATTTTTAAGCTTTAAGGACGAAGCTGAGACGATACCTGGTACCCCCTCCTCCCCCTTTGCCTCCTAAATGACCCATAAATTTTTTTTTTTTTTTAATTTTGTAAATAATCATCCCAAGCATTTATTTTTAGAGTTTTATGACTGCATGTTTCTGCCCTACCCCCTCCTCCCCCTTTGCCTCCTAAATGACCCATAATTTTTTTTTTTTTAATTTTGTAAATAATCATCCCAAGCATTTATTTTTAAAGTTTTATGACTGCCTGTTTCTGCCCTACCCCCTTTTCCCCATAAATGACCCTATAAAATAATATAAAAAATTTTATTTTGTATATAATTATCCCAAGCATTTATTTTTAGAGTTTTATGATAAAGGTGAAATGTTTCCCCCACAGCCCTTGCAAGACCGACCCCGTCAAAATACAGTTTTTATACCCAACAAAGAGAATTGGACCCCATGAAGTAAATATATTCTTGATTAGTGATGAAGTCTAAGACGGTCTAGCAATGCCCATACGTTTGTCTGTGGAAAACATGATGTAGTCTATTTTTGACCCCCGCTCCCTTTAGTGGGCGTTGACGTACGATATTATATAAAGGAACTTTGTCCCACCAAGTTAAACATTTTAAATTCACTTATTAAATATTTGGAGGGTATTTAAGATTCGACCCGGTCGAATATAACGTTTTTACTTGTTTAAATTCAGAAAAACATGATAAATATTTCAAGGCACAAAGGGAAGTCAACATCAGTTTTTAGTTATTCAACTTACACAGCAGATCAGAACAGCTGTTTTCGAAAGCCGCAACGCTTTTATCATCAGTGCTCTTGTATATGTATTGTGCTTGTCACCACTTATTAGGTGGCTTAAATGGATATGATAACAGTTCTTAGTTAAACAAATTTTATTTGGAAATTGAATACGAGAACTGTAGCAACCTGATGTTAACACAATATTGTTTTAATACCCGTGTTACCGTTTGATTATTTTCTTCATGTCCCATGATTTTCACCAGCCACAATTTATGAGCAGCAATAACGCTATGCTGCTTTTCATAATTAAAACTGATTAAGCGTTGCATTTGAAATGCCACCAGTCAAAATGCTATAAGGAACTAATTAAGCCGACATTATGCCATCGTTGGTCACCCATTATCTTGAACAAAGGAAACACAACAAAGGAATTCATTGAAAGCAGTTTGTTTTATGCATTTAAAAAATAACCAAGTTATAATTTATTGTTAATTTAAAATGTCTTACGTATACAAAATCTTGTTGTATAAAAATAAAAATCTATAATTGTATCACAGTTTAAATAAGAAAGAAAATAAAAGCAAAAATATTAAAGCACTAAAACCTAAAAACAGAAAAGGCCAATTACACTGTTAAACGGGCAAAAGACACATCGACCGAAAATGCGAAGAAACAATTACGCGTAAGTGTTCAAAACGGACGCATTGTGGATAATAGAGGCTGTTGAGCAGGCGGAAATGCTGATGATGAAGACTGTAGGCTGTTCACAGACCCGGCTGA
The DNA here is from genome assembly GCA_951800035.1 of Linnaemya tessellans. NCBI lineage: Eukaryota > Metazoa > Arthropoda > Insecta > Diptera > Tachinidae > Linnaemya > Linnaemya tessellans. The sequence continues at coordinate 17,172,386 of OX637533.1, read as the reverse complement.
GGTAACTGTGGATAACATCCGAATGCCAGCCGCTAAAGTGGTTGAAGGTATGAACGGAATGCTGCTGCTGTTGTTGTTGTTGTTGCTACCATCATTGTTGTTGTGGCTGTTGTTGCTGGATGGGACGGCGGCTAAAGTAGCATGATTGCTGCCAATAGCAACTGCTAATGAGGAAGGCAGATGGGAAATTGGATTTAGCATGAAACTTGGTGTTGTGTGTGCCAATGCTGGTGCGACCATTGATGAAGATGTTACGACTGCTGCAGCAGCTGCTGCAGAGGAAAATATTGACGACTGATTGCTGGCAACGGTAGATGATGCATTTGACTTCTGTGCCACCGGCGGATATGGCATTTGTAACGGTCTGTATTGACACTTTTTGGCATGTGTACGCATGTTGCTGGATTGCGTAAACGCTTGATTACAATTCGGATGTGGACAGACGTATGGCTTGCAACCGGTATGATAGTTTAAATGTGTCTTCAAATGATGCTTCTTGGTAAATGCCTTCGGACAAATGGGACAATTAAATGGCTTAATGCCTGAATGTAGACGATGATGCAACGTCATGTTGCTGCGATCGGCAAATGATTTTCCACACACAGAACACTGATAGGGCTTTTCGCCGCTGTGCGTGCGCATGTGTTGTTTCAATAGCATTTTCCGGGAAAAACGTTTGCCACACTCGGCACATTTGTGCGGCTTAACGCCGGTGTGTATGCGTACGTGCATATTGAAGGCCACACGTTGATTGAACGATTTCGGACAGTAGGGACACTCGTATTCCTTTTTGTTGCGATGGATTTTCATATGGCTGCTGAGGTAGCCCTTGTCATTAAAGGTTTTGCCGCATTCCGGACACTCGGCGGCAAATTCTTTGGTGCCTCGATGCACAGACAGATGATATTTGTAGTTGCGCAGCTGTGAGAAGCCCTTGCCACAGTCAGTGCATTCATAGCGGGGAGATTTGTGGGTTTTCTCATGGGCCTGCAATGAGAAAAAAACAAAATTAAATTCTCTCATAATTTTGATCTACATTTTATGTTTAAGAATCTTTAAAAAAAATTTAATATAGTTTTAATTGTGATCGCTTGATCTCTGTCTGCACAGTTTTGCTTAATTTTCTATAAAGAAAAATTATAGATATATTTTGTCAGTTTCTTGTTCTTTGATTTCACTTCAAATGCTAAAAGTCTTCAAATCTTAGGAAATTATTTAGTTAAGAATTTTTATTCGGACTCGAGTTCAAATCTGCAAATTATTTATTTTTTAAGAATTTTAATTAAATTCAGTTATTTTTAATCACAGTGGAATATAAGAAAAGTTATTGGAAAAAAAAATTTTTATTATTAAATAAGAATTTTTATTCGGACTCAAGTTCAAATCTCCAACCTGAAAATTATATATATTTTTTTTAGGAAATTTTATTAAATTTAAGTTATTTTTATTAACAGTGGAATATTCAGAATATTTTTTTTAATCGTCAAACTAGCAGAAGGGTTCAGGATTGATTTCGAGGCGGTCTTATTCCATATATTGATGAGATGCCATAGCGACCTCCAAATCAGTACCGATCCGTTCTGCTAGTTTGATGATTATAAAAATATTCTTAATACTCCACTCTTAATAAAAATAACTTGAATTTAATAAAATTTCTTAAATTAAATTTATTTGCAGGTTGCAGATTTGAACTTGAGTCCGAATAAAAAAATTCTTATCTTAATAATAAAATTTTTTTTGGTAATAACTTTTCTTGTTTTAAAGTAAATATAGAGAAATTATTTAATTATTTTAATTCTAATGAACTAACATTGCTTTGGGGCGTATTTGTAATTCGAAAGGCGTATGACATCGATGCGTATTCATTGATCTTCCGATTTGAAATATATCAAAAGAAGTTTGTTTTCATTATAAAAGGTATTTTATTAAGTGCTTGTTATCTTTAAATATAAATAATATTTGTGACATATTATCGAAAGTTTTTGTTCGTTCGAAAGTCCCATTGATGCCATTATGTGTAGAATATAACATCGTTCAAATGTCCGCTACGGCTTCTCTGGTTGAAAAGCATCCGAAATGTCCGATTTTGTATGACTTCGGCTCATACATCAGGTTGAATTGGACGATGGAACGGAATATGTTGACTTTGTGGTGTGACTTAAGAAACCCCCACAGAAAAAGTCTAACGGGGCCAAATCGCACAGTGTTGGCGACCAGTTCACATCACCTCCACCTCAGATGTCTATGTCCTCAAATCGTTCGTGCAGAATATAGAATTTGGCATGGGCTCTGTTGCAAGTAGAGTCGTCCTGTTGAAACAACATATCGTTGGCATCCAGATCAAAATAAGTTGGTAATCATCGACCAATACCGCTTTCTATTAACAGAGATGACCTGGTCAACGCCATTCTCAAATATGGCGGCATCATCGGCCAGCCCAAAATTCACTCCAAACAGTGACTTCTTAGGGAATGCTTTAGACGCTCTTGGATCTCACAGGGATTGATTTCATTCCAAACCCTTGTACCTATTCATCCATAAATGGGCCTTGATGAATCTCCGTTGACGGAGATTTTTCGCTGAAAATTCGGGTCGAATGCCTACTGCTGCAGAACTCTAATTTTTAATAAATCAATTTTATTGTTTGCGAGTGTTGTTGAATATTACGAGGGTGGGCCATTTTGAATGAAACACAGATTTTTATATAAGAACTATTTTATTTTCCAACATAATCTCCCTTGAGTTCTATACACTTAGTCCAATGAGTAGGCCGGCACTACGGAGATTGATTAATTTAATAACAGGACGTACAGAGGCCTATGAGGCCTAAGTGTAATCCTGAACGGATTGGGATAGCCCCTGCTTACGCCCCTCTCTTCAACCTAACCTAAACTAACCTAGTCCAACGTTTTTCCAGTTTTTTTTTATCTCTGCCGAAATATATGATTTGTCGAGGTCATTAAAATAGGCATTTGTTTGTTTCGTCGTTACAGTCAAAAAAGTTTGGAAACAAGAAATATTCACCCGGTGGTAAATCTGGGGAACAGACCGAATGAGAGACCAATTCGTAGCCCAATTCATGTAAAACGTTTATAAGTTTTGAACAGCTTAAACGAATCGAACCAGTGGCGTTTCAAACTTAGTTTTCCTGAAAATGGGAACCGATTCGGACCAAAGTCAAAGAGATTTCGGGAAATCTTAAAAAAACTAAGAATCTAAAAATATTCTTAAAAAGTGTTTTTTTTTGGGGGAATAACTTTTAAACATCTTTACCGATCGATTCCACAAACTAACCGGGTCAAAATAGGTTAATGCGTTTTGCAGTTATCCAGCCTTATCTTGAATTCCACATGTGTAAATTTCAGAATATAATCCCCCCTATCGCGTATAACAAGTGGAATTTTTGTTCATGTGAAATTTTTATTCCACTCGCAGGGAAAAAATGGTATCGTGAATCTTCCGTGAGAAATTATTCCCGCTATCAGTTCTAAGTGAATGTAAAAAAGAGAAGAAGCTGAAAACAACATGAAAAATCAGAGAAATTTGTGTGGAAAAATGTGCGTTTATGTTATAGTTACAAAAAAAAAGTATATCTAAATATTTAGTAGTAAAATAATTTTTATACATTTTGGAAACCGAACAAAATATTCTTAAAAAAATATTCTTAATCTTCAGGATTGGAGCAACAAGTTTTACAAAGACGCAGGCAATTGATTTGTTACAAAAAATGTCAGTTTTTGTCAGATCTTGCCCCCAAAAATAAAATTTGTAAACTCTAATATTCGAATTATTATAGAAAATACTTACATTTTCTACTCTATTCCACACCAAAAACTAAGTGAATAAATTAAAGGGAAAAGTGAAAAATCATTCACGATAAAGGGAATTTAATTTTAGCAGGAACTGATTCACGGGAATTTTTTTTAATGATAAACATTTTTAGGGAAAAGCGCAAAAATGCGAGGGAAAAATTATTCATGATGGGGGTGAATTTATTTTACATGTTATTAATGCTGTCAACTGTAAGACTGATGATCGTGAACAAGAAATTCAAAAAAGTGTTATTATTAAGATAAGAATTTTTTATTCAGACTCAAGTTCAAATCTGCATTCTGTAAAATTATATTTTTTTACGATTTTTTATTAAGTTTAAATTTTAGAGTGGAATACTTAGAATATATCGTTAAAAATATTGATTGATATTCCTAATAACGATTACCATCATGGGAAGTGGAAGAACTTGAACAAAGAATTCGTAAAGACCTCGAAATCGCTACTGATCCCTTCTGCTAGTTAGATGATTATAAAAGTATTCTAAATATTCCACTCTTAATAAAAATAGCTTGAATTTAATACAAATTCTTATAAAAGATATTTTGCAGATTGCAGATTTGAACCTGGGTCTGAATAAAAAATTCTTATCTTAATAATAATATTTTATTCAAGTCGTCAACTGTTCACACGTTCAGAAGTTCCTATTTGAAATCTTATTTACGATAAGACTGATCGTGAACGAAGCAATTCAAAAAAATTGTGTATATCTTAAACTCTGAAATTATATATCTATCTGATCAATTAGTGCTGTCGATTCTTTTATAGGACTACAGCAATTACCACTAATCACTTGAGAATCGGTTGATTCATTCAAAAGTTTTATCAAACTGTTATTAGACTGTTTAGCTTGGAGAGCTTAAAAGCATGCAAGAGCATAACAAAGCAGGTTACGACAGGATCAACCATTTTCAAAATTTCTTTTTCAGCAATCAATCATAAGTAAAGTTTAACGAGTAACGATACTAGGCGACCATGTTGTCCAATGTTAATGCCCTAGGCTTAAAATGATTGTTATTTTGAATCGAAGGTCATATGATTTTTTTTCTTGGACCAGCACTCAGTGAATGACCCCTACATATGCAGAGCATTGTGCCGGAACTAGGAAGGAGGGGATAGTATTATGAGGACAGATGAAAAAAGATGATAAGTTAAGGAATTTTTTGTAGCTATTTCAACCTTTTTACTTCGACGGGTAATTTTTGCTACAGGGCCAACGAAGGTGGGTGCTGTTACTCTGCTTTTTAGTACATGATCGTGTCAGTCGCTGCTGCCAATTATGTTCAGTGACCAGTGGTGCTATGCCTTCATCACTTCATCACCAACACAATCATACACTAATGCTGATCAGAAGAATTCAACACAATATTTCATGACTCAGCGCGTGGTTGAAGTCAGGACCCTCCGCTTCATAGTCTCGTGTTCTACTACTTCAGCCATCAGCACCCTAAAAGCCGTCGGCTTATAAAACTAAAACTGTTCTTGACTAGTTTTCTACTCCACGCCATAGATTTTATTGCAAAAATAAAAACTCACCTGCAACGTTTGAGAACATCCAAAAACTTTATCACATATGCGACATTTATAGCTGATCTCCTCGGAGTTTGTGGGTAAATTGGAGCGATTATCGTATACAGAGCCTAAGAGATTTTCCCTAGATGTTTTCGCTGCTGTTAAATGGATGTTAGCGACCGAATTTATGGAAATATTGGAAGATGCCATTAATAAATCCTTTTGGCTTTTGGCGTGATAGGAACCAGCAGAACTTACGGTTGAGGCTGCCGGGGAAAGTATGGGAGATTTGTAGGGAAATGTTGAAGATTTGTAATGGGAATCTAAACAATCCAGGCAATCGGTACGCGGACATATTAATTTGTTGTTGGAAGAATAGTGGGATTGTTGTGAGTGAGTGTTTTGATTAGAGGGGCTTGTTAGAGTTGCATTAGGCGTTGGTGGTGTGGGGGGAGTTTGTGTTGCCACCAAAGGCGTGTGAGAATTTAAAATATATGGAGCAAAATAACGTTTTTGATAGGATGTGGCAGGTCTACCGACACTTGATGTTGCTGTTGCATTGTTATAAAAGCCGGCGGGAAACATGTGAGGCAGAAAGTGGGCATAGAACTTTTGCGCATTTGCCGCAGCAACTGCTGCCAAGATATTAGGATGCAATGCTGCATAATGAGCTGGATTGTTAAATGACAATTCGTTTGTGGGGTGTGTGGCGGCCAGCAAAGGATGTGTGTAACTTTCAGTTTGTTTACTTTTTGATAAATCCAAAATATCGGCTGAGGGGACAGTAGGTTTGGTCGCTACCGGTGCATATAGTTTGGGACTGGAGGGCGGTGTATCCTGGTTGCAAGTTCTTGCTGTATTCTTTAGCTCTGGATTATTTCCCAATATTCTTTGTATACTGAAATCGGTGACTTGGCTGGTTTGTGAATCTTTAGATTCTGCAGATGATTTAGGATGAACTGATCCCATTTCGATGTGTTGTAAACGTTGCAATAGGGATTGTTTAAAACCCATTTTTAAATCATTCATTACTTTGTATTCCCAGCACTGGTTTTATTTCACAAAAATATATTTTTTATTACCGTCAAATTTAATATTTTTTATCTGTTTCATTTAATGGGTGATTGAAATTTGCTGTATTCTGTTTTAAAGTAACACTTTCCGTTTAAGGTTTTCTTATTGTACCGTTTGGATTAACGTCAAATTGCGTTATGATTCCCTGTCTTATTGACATGACACTTACATCAACTGCATCCACAGCTTACAGTTTATCTACTGATATTTAGTTGGCTTACAGAGTATTAAGACAGTCCGGTTCTCTTCTCACTTGCCAATGTAAACACGTTTTTGGATTGCTGGTCAAGCAAAACGTGTTGACAACGTTTTAAAACACACACATCAAATCAACGGCTGGCTGGCCATTCAAACCGCACACACAAACTCTCTTTTTAGCTTCAGCTTTTGAAGGCGGTTTGTTTTTATTTAGTTGTTGTTGCAGCAACTTTACGAATTCTAATCAGCCAATGCACGTTGGGCTTAAGCCAACTTTATAAAGAGTGGCTTTGTGGCTCTCATAAAATATAATTGGCTGTGATCCACTAAAATGTTGCTTTTCTCTTGTTTCTTTGGGTTCTCTATTTAATTTTATTCTCTTTTGAAAACGGAAGGATCTCAACAGTGTTTTTTTTTTTGTTTTGTTTGTGGTTGGTGTTTCTTTTGTCTTTTGAGCATGACAATATTTTACGTTTTTGTTTTCTTTTTATTATGTGTGTTATTTTCCGTTTTAATCGTTATTGCCATGGTGATGTTGATGATGCTGATCAGTTTTATTTGTGCTGCTACCAGTTACGTGTTTTCTTTTACTCTCTCATTTGTTTAAACGTCTTCTCGTTAATCACTGGTCAAGGGCTGAGATCAGTTTAATGGAATAGTATTAAATGTGATATATAAATTTAATATGATTTTTAAACGGTGTGCAGTTGCATTCCTTAAATGCAATATTATTTTAATACCGCAAATCATTTTTCTGACTCGAATATTTTGTTTGTTTGTGTAATTTTGTTGAAGAAATATTCTGCCAGTCCTTTCTTACATTTCACCCTTTTTTTTTTTTTTTTAAAAAGTGCAAGAGTGTGAACAGACATCATGTTCTACTCTCAATTTTTTGGATAAAGAAGTGTGTGATATGTTTCACGTACTTTACACGCAATTTTATTTAATGGCAATATTCTGCCAGTCTTTTCTTACATTTCACCCTTTTTTTTTTAAAAAAGTGCAAGAGTGTGAACAGACATCATGTTCTGTTCTAAATTTTTTGGATAAAGAAGTGTGTGATATGTTTCACGTACTTTCCACGCAATTTTAGTTAATGACAATATTCTGCCAGTCTTTTTTTTTTTTTGAAGTGCAAGAGTGTGTACAGATATCATGTTCTATTCTCAATTTGTGGGACAAAGAAGTGTGTAATATGTTATACATATTTTAATTGCAATGATATTAAATGGAAATAACTTTTCTAGAAAAAAATGCAAAATTTTTCTCCTTTTTTACACAAACATCAAGCTCTATTCTCAATTTGTGGGACAAGGAAGTGTATAATATGTTGTACATACATATTTAACCTGCAATGATATATAATGGAAATTTTTTTTTCCAAAAAAAATGTAAAATTTTTCTTCTTTTTTTACACAGACATCATGTTCTATTCTCAATTTTTTGGATAAAGAAGTGTGTGATATGTTTCACGTACTTTACACGCAATTTTAGTCAATGGCAATATTCTGCCAGTCTTTTTTTTTTTTTTAAAGTGCAAGAGTGTGAACAGACATCATGTTCTATTCTCAATTTTTGGGACAAAGAAGTGTGTAATATGTTATACATATTTTAATTGCAATGATATTGAATGGAAATAACTTTTCTAGAAAAAAATGCAAAATTTTTCCCCTTTTTTACACAAACATCATGCTCTATTCTCAATTTGTGGGACAAGGAAGTGTATTATATGTTGTACATACATATTTAACCTGCAACGATATTTAGTGGAAATATTTTTTTCTAAAAAAAAAATGTAAAATATTCCTTCTTTTTTTACACATGTTCTATTCTCGATTTTGTTCTATTCTCAATTTGTGGGACAAGCAAGTGCATAATATGTTGTACATATTTTATCTGCAATGATATTTAATGGCTAATATTTTTTTTCTAAAAAAATGTAACATTTTCCCCTTTTTTATGAACTGGAATCAGGGGCGCTTTTAAATTAAAAATTTCCATAGGGGGTGTGAGATTAATTCCTACTAAATTTAATTTTAGAAATTCACATAATGTTGCCATTTTTCATTAAAAAATGCATAAAATGTAGCATTTTTTTGTAGAAGAGAAAACAACATAAAATTTGACTGACGATCATTATTTTCAAGAGAATAAAAGTGTAATAATTATAGTGTTCATTGAATAAAAATCTGTTGGAAAAAATAAATAAAAACATATTTCAAGAATGGCTAAAATTTAATAAAATTGCTATGCAATATTTTTTTAAAATATAAAACAACTTAACAATTTGCTTTTTAAAATAAAAATAATCATGTATGTGCTGTGAATCACACGATTGTCGAATCCCATGCGACTTGAAAATCGCCAATTTCTTTTAAACGTGTGCTGGAGTTCACGCGTTTCACTTATTTTTCGAAAACATTTTCGAAAGTAAAAGCATATATAAAAACAGCTGTTCACATTTGACTCGCCTATTTAAAAGAAAGCAAAACACAACAAAGAGTAAAATAATCATTTTTAAATTTCAAACTTTATAATAGAAAATAAATGAAAATAAAAACAAACAAAATTTTAATTCTACTAAAAATTTTTACGCCTTGAGTACTAAGTTTTAATAAATAAGACAAGTTCGCATACAAGACACTTTGGCAATGGTCTGTGATTTGAAAAGGAAAAATTCTTTGCGGTTGCGAACTTCAGCACACCAATTTTGCGACTTCAAATCGTAAACGCTAATTTCATGCGATAAGCGATTTCCATCACATGGCCGAATAATAATAAATGGTGACAAACAAAATACACATGAGTACTGTCAAAAACAGCTGTTCTGCTCTGCTGTGTAAGTTGAATAAAAATGATATTAAGTTTCCTGTGTGACTTGGAATATTTATTATGTCTATCTGAATTTAAAAGAATTTTCGTACAATCATCTTATAAATCTTAATTAAATTAAATATACAAATTTTTATTTTCTACAGTTTCACTGATCTCCGTCCTTGCGATGGAGCATATGTTTTTGCCCGTGTTCGCATTTTATTGTATGTATGTGTGTGGCATTTAACTCCTTTTGAGACTTTCCTTTCCTACTTAAATGTGATAATTAATTATGGTCATAAAATGTTTGTTTTTATCTCATTTGTGGTGTTTTTTATTTTGTTCTGTAGAATATTGTACGATTTTGGGAGTAAATTAATTTTATTTTTCTTTGGTGAGAATATTTCTTTGTGATAATGATTATATGAGTTAAATGTTTTAAGAAATTATGACAATTAGGAGATGAAGTTGACTGTTGACCCCCCCAAAAAATAAGAAGTGATCTTGTATTATTAAAATTTACGTTCTTAGAATTTTGATGTGTGTAAATAGAAAATTTCTATAAAAAAAAAATAAAATTATAAAAAATTTAATTTAAAACGAAAATTATGATCAAGAGAGGACTGTAAATGTTCTCCTATGCAAATTTCCATGCTTTTGTCGAAGACAGCATCATTCGCCATTTATTATCATTCAGCATTACAGTGCTGTTAACACAAGATTATGAAGCCGAAAGTCCAGAGTTCTGCTCCGCGTTCAGTCATGAATATTGTGTCGAATTCTTCCGAGCAGCATCAGTGCATGATTGTGCTAGTTGTTGTCAGCCTGTTCCAGTGATCAAGGCATAGCACGGTCATTGAACATAAATGACAGCGACTGACACTATCATGTACTAAAGAGCAGATGAACAGCGTTGCCCCTGTAGCAAAAAATTAGCTCGTGAAGTAAAAAGTTAAAATAGCTAAAAAAAATTCTCCATCTTCTCATCAGTCGAAATCTACCGCATATGTAGAGGCCATCCCCTTAGTGCTGGTGCAGCTGTTTAAAAAACTTTTTTTTTTGATAGGATCATTTAGTGGGCAATGGTGGGAGGAGGGTAGGGCAGAGGAGGATGGGAGAACAGCTCAGTTTCGTCATAAAAGCTTTAAAATTTAATTTTTAAAGAATGTAGACTTAAATTATACAACTTGTTAAATATTTACACGTATTTTTCCATGTCACTTTAACGCGGGGTCCAAAAAATAGTTTTCTCTGATTTTTCAACGCTTTGAATCTTCTTCGAGACAAAAATATATGATTTGCTTAACAAAATTACAAAAAAACTTTAAAAATACATAATGTTGTACTTCCTAAGTTAAGTTCTTCAATTTAGCCCATTGATGAACTTGACCTGTGCCAACCTTCAAAATTTGTCTGTACCTTTGGACTGTATCGCGATTTCCACAGGCGGAAGTCGCTAGATCGTCTTAAATTTCATCACTGATCAAGAATATACATATAAATATTTGGGATATTTAATGATAACTTGCACTTTTCATAATGACTTGCACTTTTTATGATGACTTGCACTTTTTATAATGACTTGCACTTTTTATTATGACTTGCACTTTTTATAATGAATTGCAGTTTTTATGATGACTTGCACTTTTTATAATGACTTGAACTTTTTATGATGACTTGCACTTTTTTATGATGAGTTACACTTTTTGTGATGACTGGCACTTTTCATGATGACATGCATTTTTTATGATGACATACATTTTTCAAAATGAATTGCACTTTTTATGATGATTTTCACTTGTTTTTAATGATTTGCAGTTTTTATGACGACTTGCACTTTTCATAATGAGTTGCACTTTTTGTGATGACTTGGACTTTTTTTTAATAGACTAGCACTTTTTATGATGACTTGCACTTTTTATGATGACTTACACTTTTTATAATGACTTGCACTTTTTATGATGTCTTGCATTTTTCATAATGAGTTCCACTTTTTGTGATGACTTGGACTTTTTTTAATAGACTTGCACTTTTTATGATGATTTGCACTTTTTATGATGACTTGCACTTTTCATAATGAGTTTCACTTTTTATGATGACTTAGACTTTTTTTAATAGACTTGCACTTTTTATGATGACTTACACTTTCATAATGACTTGCATTTTTTATGATGACTTGCATTTTTTATAATGACTTGCACTTTTTATAATGACTTGCTATTTTTATTATGACTTGCACTTTTTTTAATAGACTAGCACTTTTTATGATGACTTGAACTTTTCATAAAGACTTGCACTTTTTATGATGACTTGCACTTTTCATAATGACTTGCAGTTTTTTATAATGACTTGCACTTCTTCCTTACTAATATAACAAATATGAAAGCAGCTCCGTCTCTCTGTCTGTCTGTTACCTTTTCATGCTCAAACCGGTGAAACGATTTAGATGAAATTTGGCATAGAAATAGTTTAATATCCGAGGAATAACAGAGGATGGTTTTTGTTTTTGGAAATGATCGTGTTAAGTGGTCAAGGTTATGAAATTATTAAACTGATAACTAAGAACGTTTTAAACTTTGATCCAGCAAAAATTCAACGCATCATTGACAGAAACATTAGCTAAAATTTCACATATTCTTCGCGGATAGAGTTTAATAATAAAAAAAAATTAAATTTGTTTCTGTTTTCAATGTAAAATCTCTAACGAAAATTTTTATTTTGTATACAAAAACTGGCAGTTACTTTTTTAATGTTTTTTTCTTTTTGAAGAAAACTTCTTGTAATAGCAATCTTTCTTATAAAATTCATAAATTGTAATAAAATTTTTGAAATCGTTTTACAAATAACATAGAAATCGGTATGCATAATTTATTCTTTGATGCAGGATTTATTCTTTTCTATTCTCTTTTTCGAGTTCCGCCAAAATGCTGGTCATAATTAGATATCATTTTGCCTGAGTGTGAGTAAAAAAATAAAATTAAAAAAATTAAGAAAATAATAACAATAGTATAATGCAGGCTATGAAAACGAATTATAAGAACAATTTATGATGAGAGTATAAATCTTTTACATTTTTGCTTAAAGCGAGAGCTATTTCTTTGTTTCCTTATTTTATTAGCCTGAAAGATTTCGCTGGCTTTAAAATCCATAAAGTTAAAATAATCCACAGAAATATTCATTATTTTGTATACAATTTGCACTTAAACATATACCATGATCATTTACTTGCAATGTAACATGACACTCAACTAAGACCAGCTGCTAGGAAACTGTTTAGCTTTTCATAGGCCCACCTAAGCCAGTGGAAGCACTGAAGCATACATTCTTTGGTGCGTGATCAACTTACATATTTCTATTAAAATGAAGAAAGAATTTTTTTGCTAGTTTTTAAAACACCAAAATTTCCTTAACGCCATCATGCATGATCATACAACATTGTTGTTGTTGTTTTTGTTTTGTTAAATAGAATATTTCTTAAGAAATTTTATTCAACTTGTAAATTATAAAATTCGCGTAAAAAAGCAAAAAAAAGCAAAAAAACAAAAGAAGCAGCGCATCGTATTGTTCGAAATTTATCACAAACAAACAAATGCAAAAGTTTACGACTTTTGGACATAGAAAAATGATGGCAACATTATGGTGCTATAATAACAATACATCATATGCGTTTATCAATTCTAAAAAATCTTAAATTGTGTTTATGTTTTTGCACTAAATTCTAACAGAGAATGTATAATTAACAAGAATATACTCAAAATCACACATACATATCGTTGTTGTACAAAAGTTTTCTTTTCTTGTATGTGCTGCTGCTGCAAAGCAACCACATCTAATGCTGTTTAAACATTTTTCATTTAATTTGTCCAAAGACACTTGGAAAACAATGCAGTGGAACACAAAAAATTAAGGATACACAAACATACCAATTCTCAGTGCATTCTATGGGATGCTTGCTACTCTAGTTAATAGCCATAAAATTTTTCAACAAGTCCCTGACTTCTAAGCTTTTGTAATGTACGGATGTGTGTGAGTCACGAAAGAAGAGAGATGCTCAGATGCATGGGATAATGTGGCATGTTAACATACGGTGCGGTGCATACAAACTTTCAAACATTTGTTTATTCATATACGCATACAAACTCGTACAACATGATGTTTTATTACAGGTGGCAATACAGTGCCTGCAACGGAGACGCTGTTGCAATGTGGCAGTTGAAAGATACGTTTTCTTTTAAGTCATGCCAACTTTGTAAGTTTATTTTGTAGTAGAAGTGTCCACGGCAATTCCTGCTCGGACTTAAGTTTTCTCACTTGTTCTGCAATGTTTTTAAATAGAATTTAAAATTTTGTAAATTAGCATTAAACATTTTTAAAACTATTTTTGTTTCAAATATAAAGCGTGTTTTTTAGAGTGTCACAACACCAGAGCAACGAGTGCAAATTATTGATATTTTTAATCAAAATAGTTGTTCTATTCGTCAAACTAATCGTGCACTTCTTCCAATTTATGGCGTACATAATCGTCCTTCATTTTCGGACCAAATTTACTGTTACTGATAGCGTATATCCCGCGAGACGCCGAACAGTGCGCACTGAAGAAGCCGCTGTGCAGGAAACTATTGAAGATGCTGCTAATCAATCAATTCGTCGCCGTTCTCAGTGACTGGGGTTGTGTCCTTCCACTTTATGGAAGATTTTTTTAGTTGTTGAAAATTGATGTCCCAGATTTCATAAAATGTTCTTTCCAATAAAGACCGTTTCTTTGATATTAAAAATATATATCCTTGTTTTATTAAGATTTAAACTTGGGACACTCCATAAAAAATATCCTGAATAAAGAACTCTTTCGACAATGTGAATAGACAGTTTTTTATAACAAATTGCACTTTTCATACTGACTTGCAGTTTTTAAGATGACTTGCATTTTTTATGCTGACTAGCATTTTTATGATGACTTGAATTTTTTATGATGAGTTGTACTTTTCATAATGAGCTGCACTTTTTATGATGTCTTGCACTTTTAATGACGACTTGCATTTTTCATGATGACTTGCACTTTTTATAATTAGTTGGACTTTTTTTGTGATAACTTGCACTTTTTATAATGACTTGCACTTTATATCATGACTTACACTTTTTATAACGACTTGCACTTTTTATAATGACTTGCACTTTTTATGATGACTTACACTTTTTATAACGACTCGCACTTTTTATGATGTCTTGCACTTTTTATGATGACATGCATTTTTTTTCCTTACTAATATAATATATAGCGCTGTAACTCCATCTGTCTGTTACCTTTTCATGGTCAAACCGCTAAACCAATAGAGATGAAATTTAGGATAGAGATACTTTAAGATCCGAGGCTGGTTTTTGGTTTTTGGAAATGATCCTATTAAGTGGTCAAGCGTCGAAAATTTGTATAGACATATGAAATTCATAAACTGATAACTATGAACATTTTAAGCTTTGATACAATTGACATTTGACTTTGGCAATGACTTTTTGAGGGTTCAAGGGTGGTCTAAAGTTTCTGGGAATATATGAGATTATGATACTGATAACTAACGTTTTAAAATTTGTTGCAGTAAAAAAAACCCAACTTCAATACTTCATACGCGCTGGTATGAGCGCATATGCTTCCGCTTTTTATAATAAGTTGCACTTTTTATAAAAACTTGCACTTTTATGATGACTTACACTATTCATAATGACTTGCACTTTTTATGATGAGTTGCTCTTCTTATGATGCACTTTTTATGATGACTTGCATATTTATGATGACTTGCACTTTTAATGATGACTTGCACTTTTCATAATGACTTGCACTTTTTTAGACTTGCACTTTTTATGACTTCCACTTTTTATGATGACATGCACTTTTTATGATTACTTGCACTTTTTATGATGATTTGCACTTTTCATAATGACTTGTACTTTTTATGATGACTTGAATTTTTTATTATGACTTGCATTTTTCATAATGACTTGCATTTTTTATGATGACTTGCACTTTTTATGATGACTTACACTATTCATAATGACTTGCACTTCTAATAATGAGTTGCTCTTCTTATGATGACTTGCACTTTTTATGATGACTTGCATTTTGCATGATGACTTGCACTTTTAATGATGACTTGCACTTTTCATAATGACTTGCACTTTTTAAGACTTGCACTTTTTATGACTTGTACTTTTTATGATGACTTTAATTTTTCATGATGACATGCACTTTTTATGATTACTTGTACTTTTTATGATGATTTGCACTTTTCATAATGACTTGCACTTTTTATGAAGAATTGAACTTTTTATGATGACTTGCACTTTTCGTAATGAATTGCACTTTATATGATGACTTTAATTTTTTATGATGACTTACACTTTTTATGATTACTTGCACTTTTTATGATGATTTGCACTTTTAATAATGACTTGCACTTTTCATAATGAATTGCACTTTTTATGATGAGTTGCACTTCTTATGATGACTTGAACTTTTTATGATGACTTGCATTTTTATGCTGACGTGCACTTTTAATGATGACTTGCACATTTTATAATGACTAGCACTTTTTATAATGCCATGCACTTTTTTCCTTACTAATATAATAAATATAAAAGTAACTGTATCTGTCTGTTCCCTTTTCATGCTCAAACCGCTGAACTGATAGAAATGAAATTTGGCATATAGATAGTTTAAGATCCGAGGAATGGGGTTTTTGAAAATGATCGTATTGAGTGGCGGCGAAATAACCTTCTGAGACTCAATAAAATATACATATTCTTGATCAGTGATGAAATCTAAGGCGATCTGGCCATGTCCGTCCGTCCGTCGGCGTGTGGAAATCACGATTCAGTTCAAACGAAAGGAGTCAGACTCTTGAAACTTGGTATTAATACATATATATTGAAGGATATCACAGGTCAAGAGCTAAATCGGGCCAGAGAGAAAAAAGTTCCTCTAAGAAGAACTAAACCAACCTCTAGCTCTAGGCTTCTTCCTATTCCGATAAATGGTCATTTGTAAGAGTAGAAAAGTGTTTGAGGAATAGCTTTTCTTATATTTCTCTAGAGTTAAATTTATTTCAGCGAGATCAAAGAAATCTGCCTTAATCGGCAACACCGCTTGCAGTCTATGTTGTCAAGAGTATCGACTGTAAACAATTTTTTACTTCAACAAAAAAAAAACTTATTGCATTTATTATATTTTTATTGTTGCTTGAAATATAATTGTTGTTGTTGTTATTTGTAGTTGTTTTACATTCAAACAAATGAGTTTTGTCAGTTGTTATCTTGTTTCAAAAGTTGTTGTATTTTACAAATACTACACTGTCGCTGTTGCTGTTGATGTTGTTACTGCTGACATTAGTGTTGTTGTCATGTGGTTTATCGTCATCATTTGTTGGTGGCTGCTTTTGTTGCTGTTTTTTTTATATATGCAAGTTTGTTTAACTGCTGCTACTGATTTGAATTCCTAGATAGTGATGATATACTTTTATTTTGGCATACTTTTTGCTTTTAGTTTTGTAAGCGTTTAATAAGTCAAATGTTTTTCGTTGTTGTCATTAGCTTAAGCTTATTTGTTAGCCAAGTTAATAGTATTAGTAGACGCAAAGCTATTCTACAGCAATAACAACTAAAAACTGCTCACGTAGTCTAATTAGTGGCGCAATAAAGGCGTGTGATACATTTCACCTGATGAGTGGAGACTAATTTTTTTTTCTTTTAAAGATTTTAACAAATGTGTAGATGTGTTTTGCATTAAAGCTCAGATTGCATTCTTCTTTATATATTATGAGGACAATTAAAAGAGCCTGTGAAATATCATGTTTATTTCGATATGAATTTAAATTCCAACAAGAGGTTAATGCCATAAATTGATAGATGGGACGATGTGTCAAGCAATAATTTAATTTAAGCAAAACTTTACATATAAAATATTTAAAGCACACAAAATATTAATTTTTCATATACAATATTTTGTTAATTAGTGTTATAGGACACTCTTGTGTTAGCCACTTCTTAACCCGTAAATGAAAAATATGCGTACATAAACATTATCCGAAAGTTATTAAATATATAACACAGTAAATTTGAACTCAAGTGGTTTAGTGGTTCCATCGAGTTACAATTCTTAACCAGCACGAAATGAGTTCATTTTAAGAGTTTTTTCTGAAAAGTATCTGATTTCAAAAAGTACTACTTCAGAAATTTGCCAAATCTTTGCAAACATTTTTTAATCCAAAAAATATAAAAAAACCAACTTTTAACCAAAATAACTTTTTAAAAATAGTTCCGTGCCTTAAAAAGCGCTATTTTAAAAAAGTACTTTTTCCAAAAAATAATTTTTTGTTTTGACTTGCCTCAAAATTTTGTTTTGTTTTGAAAAAGTAACTCTTTTTTGAAGAATAGTTTTTTCCAAAAATTACTTATTCCATAAATAATTTTTTTCAAAAATAACTTATTTCAAAAATTAATTTTTCCAAGAGTACTTCTTTGAAAAATATTTTATTTCAAAAATTCCATTATCCAAAAAAGTAAGTTATTTATTCCAAAAAATATATATTCAAAAATAACTTTTTTCGAAAATAACTTTTTTCGAAAATAACTTTTTTCGAAAATAACTTTTTTCAAAAATAATTTTCACTCCCAAAAAGTGTCATTTTAAAAAAGTACTTTTTCCAATAAATAGTTCTTTGTTTTGACTTGCCTTAAAATTTTGTTTTCTTTTCAAAAGTACTTCTTTTTTTTTTGAAGAATAGTTTTTTCCAAAAATTACTTATCCCATAAATAATTTTTTTCAAAAATTACTTATTTCAAAAAATAATTTTTTTAAAAATAAATTTTATAAAAAATTAATTTTTGCAAAGGAGTACTCCCAAAAAGTGCCATTTTAAAAAAGTACTTTTCCCAACAACTTTTTTTGTTCCAAAAAAAGAGTTTCTTTTGAAAAATTATTTTTTCCAAGAATTAAATTTTTTTGCAAAAGTACTTTTTTAAAGAATATCTTTTTCCACAAATTACTTATATCAAAAATTACTTATGCCAAAATTTACTCTGTTCAAAAATTAATTGTTCAAAAAGATTACTTCTTTGAAAAATATTTTTTTTTCAAAAATTACTTTTTCCAAAAAAGTAAAAGTTAATTATTTCAAAAATTTTTTTTTCAAAAATAACTTTTTGCGAAAATAACTTTTTTTAAAAATAATTTTCACTCCCAGAAAGTGCCATTTTAAAAAAGTAATTTTTCCAAAACTTTTTTTTTTGTTTGTTTTGAGAATGTAATTGTTCCAAAAAAAAGAGTTTTTGTTTTGAAAAAGTAATTTTTCCAAGAATTACTTTTTTTGGAAAAATACTTTTTAAAAAATTTTTTTTTCCAAAAATTACTTATTCCAAATATAATTTTTTTCAAAAATTATTTATTTCAAAAATTATTTATTTCAAAAATTATTTATTTGAAAAACTATTTATTTAAAAAATTATTTTTTTTAAATAATTAATTTTTCCAAAAAAGTATTTCTTCCAAAAAAGTAAAAATTATATATTCCAAAAAAATTATTTATTTCAAAAATAACTTTTTTCAAAAATTTTTTTTCCCAAAAACTGCTCTTTTAAAAGAAAACCCTGCAAATCGAAACAAAGTAAAAAAAAATTAATTATTAATTATTAATTATCCTGTGGTTCACCGGAAGTCACCAATTTCTTTTTGCCTCATGTAGTTTTGACGAAAGTTACAGAATACGAGCTGTGGTTTGAAAACTGTTAATAATAATAATAATAACAATAATAATAATAATAATAATAATAATAATAATAATAATAATAATAATAATAATAATAATAATAATAATAATAATAATAATAATTTTTAGTATGAATCGTATTATGAATATTCTACTCTAAAGCCTGAAGTTTTTATTCTGAAAAAATATGTTTGATTTATAAAAGCTTTATAAAACATATTTTCTTAAAAAATTTGTTTGATAAAGCCTTTATAACAAACAAATACCCCTTTATTCATAAAAATTATGCGAGTCTAATAAAAGCGTAATAAAGCAAAATTTCATATGAAATTTGCTCTATTACACTCTTATAAGCCTCTCATAATTTTTATGAATAAGAGGGATAATGTTTATGAATAAGGCAGTTAGATAATATTGCCATGAATAATTACGAGTTTCTGCAGCACCAGTGGATCACGTTATTTTGATCATCTTTAACGATTCCAAAATGTAATTTTTTTTAAAACTTTTTAAACAGAAGTTCATAATCTAGAATTATAAATATTGTTTTGGTCTGAGGACTCATCAATGTTGAGCCTTGAATGATTGGACTTGCTTTTAGATGGTAGGAACACAACTGGGACGAGCGGCGAATTTCGTTCAATATGACGAATTCGTAGGTAAAAATTCGTTCTATAAATTCGTCGTATGACACACAATAACGACGAATAAATTAACATAATGAACAAAAAAAATTTACGAATTTTTTAATAATCTTTGCCATCTTCTGATGCCAGATTGTTCAGACATTCAATAATTACCTCGGTGGTGTCCATTTTTTCAGCACAAATTTCTTTTTGTAATTAATTTTTAATGTGTTTTATTTTTGGCGACGAATATTCGCTACCAAAAATTCATTGTTCGTCGCAGTTGTGTTCCTAGCAAGAAGGACCTGCATTGCGCCGGAAAAAAAGGGTCCGCCATCTAACGTTTTTTTTGAACTAGTGCTTATTTCGTGAATGGTAACACTTAGCTCATGTCTGATTTACCAGATAATTAGTTTTATCCTTCCGCTGAACGAATATGGTTGTGTATAAGCTTGAACAATGCTGGTAAGTGGGCCTCCGATCGACTTACAGAAGATGCCGATTTTGCCAAAAAAAAATCATCTTTTCAGATGAAGCTCATTTTGATCTTGGCGGGTATGTAAACAAGCAAATTTGTCGCATTTGGGGCACAGAAAACCCGCACGCATACATTGAAAAGCCGACGCGCTCAAAACAAGTCACTGTTTGGTGCGGATTTTGGTCCAGAGGCATAATTGGGCCATTTTTCTTCGAAAATGAGCAAGGAGTGGCCGTTACAGTCAATGGCGATCATTATCGGGCCATGTTGAACGAATTTTTGTTCACAAAATTTGAAGAGGAGGATATTGGCAACATTTGATTTCAACAGGACGGCGCTACGTGCCACACAGCCGAAGCTACACTCGATGTTTTGCGCCCTGTTTTTGAAGATCGCACTATCAGCCACAGAGCTGATGTCGTTTGGCCACCTCGGAGCTGCGATTTGACACCGTTGGACTATTATTTGTGGGGTGCCGTCAAAGTTAAGTGTTACGCCGACAAGCCAGAGACAATTGACGCTTTAAAGGACAATATTCGTGAAGCCATTGGTGAAATACAGCTGCACACAATCGATAATGTGCTTAAGAATTGGACCGATGGTGTAGGCTACTGCATGGCCAGCCAAGGCAGCCATTTGAATGAAATTATTTTCCATTATTAATCGGAAGGATTGTACTTTCAAATAAAAAAAGAAATTTGAGAAAATATTCAGTAGTTTTTTTTATAGGATTTTCAAAAAAAAAAGTTTTTTGGCGGACCCTTTAGAAAGGAGGGATAGCATTGAGATATTTTAATTGATTATGATTGAGCGCGGAGTATTACTCGGGACTTTCGGCTTTGTAGTGTCAACAGCACCCTCTGTCATATAATAGATTTATGAACGGGGTCACAGTAGCGGGCAAAAACTAAATGGTTTTCTAGTTACAAATAATATCGATCGCTTCTAACAATTTTGGAATATATTTTTATGTAAATTAAATTATTGTAAACTAATGATTTTATAGAGTGCAACAAGAATTTTAAGTAGTTAAAAACACATGCAATAGGAAAACTAAATATATAAATCTCTACCTTTAAATATCTGCCTTCCCAGAATTTGTATCTTGTTGCAGCTTGTTTTCATTATGACTAATGCGTGTGACCCATTAAATCATTGTAATAGCGCTGCTAAATAATAATGATGATGATGATCTTGATAATCGATTTACACGCTTGACAAATTAACTTAATTTCCACTTAACATTTTTACTATCAATTGAATTGAACTACAAGACAAGATGAGTATAACAACAAACAACTTAAATCTCTAAATCCCACATGATCATGATTGGAACGATAATCAACTGCATGTAGAGATAAACAAAGAAGAAAAAAACGAAAACAGAAAACAGTGATTATCACTCCTGTTCTACTGTTTTCCCTGCATTTCGGTTTAATATTTAAATCAGAATT
Organism: Linnaemya tessellans; assembly: GCA_951800035.1. Classification (NCBI taxonomy): domain Eukaryota; kingdom Metazoa; phylum Arthropoda; class Insecta; order Diptera; family Tachinidae; genus Linnaemya; species Linnaemya tessellans. Next base: position 17,150,647 of record OX637533.1, on the reverse strand, counting down.
TGTTAATGTAAATTTTTGTTCACACTATTAATCTTGTGACGGGAGAGACGACACAAAGCACGGCGTCTTATAAACATGCACCCAAGGGTGGTCGAAAGCTGTGCTTGTGTCTGATCGCCTGCCTGCCGAGCTGCATATGAAGCTGGTTGGTTGGCTTGTTTGTTTGTTTGTTCGTTTGTTGGCAGGTTTTAGAGCATAATGCTGACAATGTTACCTGTAACATTTAAAAATGTAGATCTTAAGGTTGTATGTTGTTGTTGTTGTTTTAGTTTTGTCTCTTGTGGCTTGTTTTAATGTCATGTGTTATCGGTTTGAAAATCAGGAGCTCGTACAAATTTTATTTGTTTCCATTTCATCTTTAAGATGCGTATCTTGTTCATCTCCTTTTGCTGATTTTCTAGAGTAGATTTATTTCTCTCTCAGAAAAGTGAATTTATTTGGGGGATTCGTTTGATTTACGTCTGTGAAAATTGAGAAGTTTGTTTTCTTTATGATTTAATGCAAAATTTCGAGGATTTAAATCAAATTAAATGGAGCGTCGTTAAAATAATAAAAAAAATAGTAATAAAAATTTCAGAAAAAAGGATTAAAAGAAATTAAAAAATTTTATTGTTGAACAGGAATTTTTTATGCAAACTCTGGTTCAAATCTGCCATCTGCAAATTATTATTTTTTTAAAGAATTTTATTAAATTTAAATTATTTATTAAGTCCCCTTTCAGATTAGGTAACTTTACTTACGCAAGTCTTATGTTTGTGGAACCGACCGTTCCTCTCACACTCACATGGCCGAGATTTGAGTACAGACTTGCTTGTACTTGGCAATTCTGTTTCTGCTGTCATTCTTTCACTTGGGATATTTATTTGCTTTTTACATTGTCTTTTATTTTTTCAAAGTTGCTGAATGTGAACATAAAAGCAAGTTCAAAAGAAAATAAATTAAAATGAAAATTATACTTGCGCAATTAAAGTTGCCTAATCTGAAAGGGGCCTAAGAATAGAATATTTGGAATATTAATCAGGGTTGGGGAATTGGGTATTAAACAAAAGTGAGTTATCTTTTAAAAATCAATATATAACTAGTTATCATATTCTATTTTGTTAAAATATATTGGTTAAATGCTAGTTGAAAATAGTATAAATAGTACATCCCAAGACACCCATAGAAATTTGGCGGAGGATTGTTCCTACATAGTCTGTTGTAAGAAAGAAGGATTAAGGACGACTAGATGCCGCAAGAGGACCAAAGTCAATAGAGAATCAAAAACCTATGCTAGTTCTGCTCTCGGGGGTTGCACAGTTTTCTCAAACATAACTTTTGCTGGTAACCCATAGAACTTATGCATTAAACACATTCACGACAGCAGGCTACCGACTACAGCCCGTCAGAAATAGAATACTTGTGTTTATATGGGAATGATTATGTTCACGGCTACATGGCAGGTTGTTGTCCGTGCTACTTTTGTAGTTGTAGTCAAAATAAACTAATTTCTATTTTCATAGGCGACAATATATAAATTAGTGCTGCCAACACAGTGAAACATCTTAAATAAATAAGCGTTTAAAAATGTTTTCAAACTGGTCAAGAATATGAGAATTTTTAAAAATAAAAAATATCCCTTTCAAAAATAAAAATTATTTTGTAATTTGTATTTATTTATTTTCTTTTGTTCTCTCTTGGCTTTTATATTTTATTTATTTTTTTATTTTAGTTATTTATTTATTTTTTGGTTTTAACTCCTAGAATATAGGACGCATATAAACGATATGGGGAAAATTTTTTTCTAGGGATGGAAAATTAAAAATTTTTTTTTGGCCCATTCCGTATTTTGTAGTACATGTAGTAACTAAAATTGTTAAAAATTTAAGGTCTTTCTTTTACAAAACCTCTTTATACGTCATGAAGATTTGCATTGGCAAAAAAAAAAATTTTTTAATTCAAATTTTGCTTCCAGGGGTGTGAAATTGCATTTTTTTTATACATGAAAGTAATCAAACAGGCAACTGATGTTGTTGTTGTTGTTGTTTTTTTTTGCTAACTAAAACTGTCTTATAATTTAGGAAGAACAAAATTGGTATCAAAAATTCAAAAATAAAAAATAAAATTTCGAATCCAGGGATGGACAAGTGAAATATTTAATAGTACGTACAGTGACCAAAATGGTTAAAAATTTTAAATTTTTCTAAAAAAAATTATTATAAAAATTAACTAAAAATTTAAATTTCGCTTACAGGGTTGGGAAAATTAAAGTTTTTTTTGGTACATGCAATATTTTGTAGTAGATGTAATAACCAAACTGGTTACAAAATTTCAGTTTTTCTTAAACAAAACTTCCTTATATCTCATGAAGATTTGCATTGATAAAAAAAAATTTAACAAATTAAAATTTCGCTTCCAGGGTTGGGAAATTGAAATATTTTTTATACATAAAAGTAACCAAAAATGCAATTGACGTTGTTTTTTTCTTGCTATCTAAAACTATTTTATATTTAAGGAAGAACAAAATTGGTAACAAAAATGTCCAAAAAAAATCAAAATTTCGAATCTAGTGTTGGGAAGTTTAAAGTTTTTTGGTACATGCAATATATTGTAGTACATGAAAGTGACCAAAATGGTTGCAAATTTTAAGTTTTTCTTAAATAAAACGACTTTATACCTATTGGTAAAAAAAATTTTAATTTCGCTTCCAGGGATGGGAATTGAAATTTTTTTATACATAAAAGTAACCAAAAAGACTACTACGTCGGTTTTTTGCTAATTAAAACTATTTTTTAGTTCAGGAAAAACAAAATTGGTATCAAAACTTAAAAAAAAAGTCAGAATTTAGATTCCAGAGTTGGATAACTGCAATATTTTGTGGTACATGAAAGTGACCAAAATGGTTACAAATATTAAGTTTTTCGTAAATAAAACTATTTCATGCCTCATTAAAAGTTGCATTGGTAAAAAAAATTTAAATTTCGTTTCCAGGGTTGGGAAATTGAAATATTTATTCTGCATAAAAGTAACCAAAAGGGCAATTGACGTTGTTTCTTTTTGCTAATTAAAGCTGTTTTATAATTCAGGAAGAACAAAATTGGTATTAAAATCTTAAAAAAAATCCAAATTTCGACTCCAGGGTTGGACAAACGAAATATGTTATGGTACATGAAAGTGACCAAAAAGTTTAAAAATTTTAATTTTTTTGTCAATTAAAACTATGTTACACCTCACTAAGAATTGCATTTGTAAAAAAATTAAAATTCGCTTCCAGAGTTGGAAAATCGAAATATTTTTGGTACATGGAAGTCCTTATATAAACTCCAAATTTTGTGTTTTTAGTGAATTAAACCTATTTTATATATCAGAAAAAATTAAATTAGTATTAAAAAATTAAAAATTCGGTTCCAGGGTTGGAAAATCGACATTTTCTGATTCATGAAAGCAGCCATTTTATTTGCTATTTTTGATTTTTATGATGAATTATACCTACTTTATATATCAGAAAGAAGTAAACTGGTATTAAAAACCAACAAAATCTAAAAGACGATTCTACGGTTGGACAATTAGAACTTTTTGGGGCACATGAAACGGATTTTTTGTTTTGCTTGTAAATTAAATGTATATAATATTTTTGAAAGACGTTCATAGGTATTAGATATAAGAAAAGCCAAACATTTAGCTTCCAAGCCGAAAAATTTAAACGTTTTCTTAAATATAAAAGTAACCGATAACATCATATTGATTTTTTAATTAAACCTACTTTCTGTTTTGGATAGAAACAAAGAAAGAAGAATTACATCTGTGAAGGGTATTTAAGATTCGGCACAGCCGAATATAGCACTTTTACTTGTTTTTATATATGAAAGTGGCACCACCAAAATGAAATGTTGACGCGTTCAAAATAATTAAGTAGCTGACTATACGGCAGCAAGTTTTCCTAGCGGCACATGTAGCCATGTAGTCGGTAGTCTGGTATCGTGAATGTGTTTAAAGCATTATATATGCCTGTCTAGTTATCGAATAGGACGCGGAACAGGTGCCAGTAAAAAACTTAGCTGGACTACTGTAAGAAGACCTAAAATAGTAAAGGCCCATATAAGAATCGAAAAGAAGTAGGTTCGCCTACGAGTCTGAATAAAGAACAACAGGTGCAGGGACACCTAAGATTGGCTGAAAATAGAAACTGAAGTCAGTAGAAAGTTTATAGAACCTACAGTGATTTGGGTTTCGAGGCTTCACCAGTAGTCCAAACTGGTACCACGGGATCCAGTACTGGCCCAGAAGTATTACAGCGACTGGATATTGCTGAGGTCTCCTGCGGGAGTTCATGTGGTGGTTTGTGGTTGATACAAATTGGTGGTAGATTTGGCAGATAAGGACTGATGTCCCATCTTTATGGTTGGGCTTCGGTTCGGCTGATAGTAGGAAAATTTAGGTGTTGTTGTGAATCAACAAAAGTTTCTTATAGTACATTCTTGTCTCGAAGAAGCAACGATCTTCTAGATAGGATCGAACACTTTAGCAATCCATTTGAGTAGTATCCTACCATGTACTAGAAATTGCCAACTGATTGACCAAGGGTCGCTTAGGTGGAACGCCTGAGTCATCACAGAGATGGTGGTGAACAGCCACCATTCACACTATGTTGAGAGCATCGTCGGATAAGGTCCTCTGGACAGGAGCTAACATTAAACTTATACAAAGTTGTTCTTCGAACTAGCCGCTCTGAAGGATGATTATGTACGCCATGAGGGTGCTGTTGGCTGAAGTAGTAGAACACGGGACTATGCAGAGGAGGGCCCTGAGTTCAACCCTGCGCTGAGTCATGAATATTGTGTTGAATTCTTCTGATCGGCATTAGTACTCGTACATGGTTTGTGTTAGTTGTTGCCAACCTGTGGCGGCGACTGACACGATCATGTACTAAAAAGTAACATCCTCCTTCGTCGGTCCTGCAGCAAAAATTAGCCGGCATAAGTAAAAAGTTTGAAATAGCCACAAAAATTTTCTAACTCCTCATCTTTATTCATCTGTCCCCTAAAAACTATCCCATCCTTTCCAGTTCCTGGTGCAATGCACTGCGTAAGGACTGATCCGAGATTAAAAAAAAATTAAAGAAGTGCACGATGAGTTTGACGAATAGAACAATTATTTTGATTAAAAATTTCAATAATATGCATGCGTTGGTTGCCCTGGTGTTGTGACACTGTAAAATAATACGCTTTAGTTTTCTGAAATTATAAAAAATGAAACCAGAAATAATAATTTGTTATGCTTATTTCGTTAAAATTTCTATAAATGTGAATGCAGCTTTAGAAGTACATAAATAATTTTTAACAGATTTTTATATAAAAAAAAGAAAACAACAATTTTGATGTTGACTTACCTTTGTGCCTTGGAATATTTATCATGTCTTTCTGAGATTTAAATTAAAAATTTCGAACAATTAGCCTATAGAATCTTAATTCAATTTAATATAGCAATATAAAATGTTCGTTAAAATTCTTACTACATACAAATTTAAGCTATGGCTTGAGCTACCAATAATAAAAATATTCGAAAAACGTTCACATGTACTTAAGTATAAAATTCAAATCAAAAAAGTTTGACTTAGGTATGATGGAACAAAAAATTCAGAAAAATGGGACATGAAGAAAAATAATCAAACGGTAACACGGGTATTATAACAATAACATGTTAACATCAGGTTGATACAGATCTCGTATCCTTTTTCACAATAAAATTTGTGTAAATAGGAACAGTTATCACATTCAACTACGCCACCTAATAAATGGTGACAAACACAATACACATGAGCACTGATGATGAAAGGGTTGCGTCTTTCGAAAACAGCTGTTCTACTCTGCTGTGTAAGTTGAATAACTAAAAACTGATGTTGACTTGCCTTTGTGCCTTGGAATATTTATCATGTCTTTCTGAGATTTAAATTAAAAATTTCGAACAATTAGCCTATAGAATCTTAATTCAATTTAATATGAAAACAACAATTTTTTTGAAATAAATGAAGTGGAAATAAATTTTTCATTCAATTTATTTGCTTAGAATCGAATTGGAGTTTAAGATACGTAAAAGTTGTGGTACACAAAAAAAAGAAGAAAAATCATGGTTGTGTTAGAGATTTAATGTCTAACAAAGCAAAATCAAAGCGGTTTATGTTAATTTAAACGCATTTAAATAACCAATAAAACATCTTTTAGCCACAACGAAAAAGAAAAGAAGGGAGAAATTATTTCAAAAATAAATCACATCAATTTCAAATTTAAATTTAAATTCGATCGTATCGCATGGCACGTTTTTATTTATTTTATTTATAAGTAATTTTTCTTTTTATTTCATTTCTATATTGTGTCTAATATAAATTAAATATCTTGAAATTTATTTCGTGTTGTTGTTTTAAAACAGATAAGCAGCCATTCTGGTTGTACGTTTTATTTGAATTCGCTTGAAACGAAACAAAAACAAAAACAAAAAAAAAGTCTGTTACTTTTCAAACGGGCAATCAATCAAATTTTTTACGATGTGTTTTCATTTTAATTTTACGTTAACATTTCTTGTAACAAATAAAATTAGATTTTTGGTTTTGTAACGATGTTTAAAGTTAATGTTGATGTCGTTGTCGTGGTTATTTTTGTTTTTCAATTAACATGATTTAATTATTCTTTTAAATAAAATCAAACGCTATTTACTCATACCACCTGGGTGGCTTGTAGATTTTCGACCTACTTATTTTATGTTGCCCATTTCTTTTTCTTTTTTTTTCAGTGTAAATGTTAATGGATATTTTATTGGTGTTGCTTAACAAACAATTTTTAGTTTCTTTCGTGGTTTAGCTAGACATATTGTCGCATTTGTTGATTGAATGTTAGGCAATGATTTTTAAATGTCAACATTTTACGGAATTTCCATAACAATAGCCGTGCAGACCTGCTGGCTCGTCAATGCGTAGAGAGTTTCATTAATGTGTAAACCACCCACCCATTCACTGATGGCTGAAATTTCGATAACGTTTTAAAATAATGTCTTAACGAGGGGAAATTTTCAATAGTTTGTAAAGCATTCCTTTAAAAATAATTTGTTAACACCCGCGTGTGATTGAAGTGTCTATAATAATTTATGGAATATCCAAACAATTATTATCTAGACAAAAATGTTCGAAAAAGCATTTATTTAGAATTAGAATTAGAAACAATTTTTTAATATTTTAATATTGCCTTAATAAATAAATTCGCTTCAAGCACATATAGTGCAACCACGAAAAAGAAATTATTATTAGCAAAAACTTTTCAAACAAATATTTGTTTGAAATGGTCTTAAAAGAAATATATATAAGTTTTCTGTTTGAGTTTTTCCTTTTCAGAACATTATTTTCAAAGTTATAACACTCACTGTAATATAACTGTTTATTCATATCATCCCCTATAGCCTCCGTGGCGCAATTGGCTAGCGCGTTCGGCTGTTAACCGAAAGGTTGGTGGTTCGAGCCCACCCGGGGGCGTTAATATTTTATTTTATTAAAAAAATTTATTTTATGTTAGAACTTGTTTTAATTGAATGAAAATAATTAAAAGTATAAAATAAATAACTGCCATAATAATTATTAGAATTTGTAAGTCCTTTAAAGTACTCCTTCTGGTTTCCGAATAAATTTATGGTTTCATTAAAAAGCCTATTTATATTTGAAAGGAATTTAATTAACAGAAATAAATTATAACAGACAAATTAGTCCAAAATAAACGTAGATTCAGCGCGCGGTCGGTTTGCTAAATATTATCCAATAATGGTTATTTGATTCTATAATAATTTTAAATTAACATTAATAGACTAATTGTTGAAAAATTTTTTTAAATTCCGAAAAACACGATATATATTCCAATGACCAAAGGAAAGGAAAATCAACATCAGTTTTAATTATTCAACTTACGCAGGAGGGCAGAACAGCTGTTTTCGAAAGCCGCTACACTTATATAATGAATTGCATTTTTTTTAATGACTTGCACTTCTTATGATGACTTGCATTTTTATGATGATTTGCAATTTTTATTATGACTTGCACTTTTTATAATGACTTGCACTTTTTGTAATGGCTTGCACTTTTATAATGACTTGCAATTTTTATAATGAATTGCACTTTTTGTAATGACTTGCACTTTTTATAATGAATAGCAGTTTTATAATGAATTGATGTATTTTTGTAAGTGATGACTCATTAGGTGGTTGAGTTGAATATGAGAAAAGTTTTTATTTATAAAAATTTTATTAGGAAATTGCATACGAAAGCTGGTGCCAAATTATCGCCTTCGATATCAATCGAAATTTCAATATAATTTATATTAAAATTTCGATCCATATCAAGTGCCGCAATTTGACCGCTGAATTATTATTATATATTGAGTAACAAATCTTTTTGTAGTTCCATTTCTAAGCACAATATATATTATTTCAATAAGTTTCATTAAAGAAAATGGTATTTTTTTTAAATATTTCTTCAGTACCTACAGAGAAAGGCTGCACGCTCAAAAGTTTTTTTGAAATATTGGAGAGACTTTTTTTTTGTAATAAAATAAAAAAGCAACGACTTAAAAAGTGTACACCTTGCAGTTCATTAAATATTTGTTAATGTGAAAAAAAATCTCAGTTAAAAAAAGACAAATATGCAAAAAGAAACTTAAAAAATGGCTAAAGATCATAACCAAAAAAAAAAAAAAAAACATAAAACGGATGCTTTAGAAATCCACACAGAAAACGATGCTTTGCATCCGTTAATAAAATTTAATTAAAGAAAGAAAAGAACAAAAATGAAACAATGTACGAAGTAAATTCCCAGTGTTCAAACTCTTCTCTCCATCCCATTTCATAGTTGGTCATTTCATGTTTCATCTTAAAATGTAAGCAAATTTCTTTTAATGAGGCCAACAGTTTAAAAACTTAAAAATTTAGCAGATATTTTTAAGTTTGAACCGTTTATTAACCTTTACGTTGCCAAATCTCGTGTTTATACACATACTTTTCATAACACTAGGCAACAAAAAAGAAATATTACATAGATAATAACTATTATTTGTATATGTGGTTCATTATCAAACTCTATGCCAAATTGTTAAAAAAAAAATTAAAAAGTGATGAGTAATTTATAAATAATGATTTCCGGTTTCGCAATGCGGCAACCATAATGCATCATTCTTTACATATCGCTCAAACTAAATAATATATATCCCTCTTCAAAAGTTTTATAGAATATAAGTACTCGTACTCTATACGAGTATATTATTATCAAATAAAAAAAAATTAGGAAAAGTTAGAAAAATTTTAATTCAAAATGATTACTTCCGCATGAAAAAAATTTGCATACCTTTTAAACTTATGGAGATCCCATTATCTAACTTTTGTAGCATAATGAGAACACCCTAGATTAATTTTGGTAAAAAAATATATAAAGCTTCCGTTTTTTATAATGAATTGCATATTTTTTATTGACTTGCACGTTTTTACGATGACTTGCACTTATTTTGATGACTTGCACTTTTTATAATGAATTGCACTTTTTGTAATGACTTGCACTTTTTATAATGACCTGCATTTTTCTAATTACTTGCACTTTTTATAATGACTTGCATTTTTATAATGCCTTGCACTTTTTATATTGACTTGCAATTTTTTACGATGACTTGCACTTTTTATGATGACTTGCATATTTTATGATGGACTATTTCTGATGACTTCCACTTTTTGTAATGACTTGAACTTTTTATGATGACTTGCACTTTTCATAATGACTTGCACTTTTTATGATGACTTGCACTTTTTGTAATGACTTGCACTTTTTATGATGGCTTCCACTTTTTGTAAATACTTGCACTTTTTATGATGACTTGCATTTTTTATGATGGCTTGCACTTTTTGTAATGACTGGCACTTTTCATAATGACTTGAACTTTTTATGATGACTTGCACTTTTTATAATGACTTGCACTTTTTATGATGACTTGCATTTTTTATGACGACTTGATCTTTTTATGATGGCTTGACCTTTTTCCACTTTTTGTAATGACTTGCACTTTTTATGATGACTTGTATTTCTTATGATGGCTTGCACTTTTTGTAATGACTTGCACTTTTCATAATGACTTGAACTTTTTATGATGACTTACACTTTTTATGACGACTTGCACTTTTTATGATGACTTCCACTTTTTATAATGACTTGAACTTTTTACGATGACTTACACTTTTTATGACGACTTGCACTTTTTATGATGACTTCCACTTTTTGTAATTACTTGAACTTTTTATGATGACTTGCACTTTTCATAATGACTTGCACTTTTTATAATAACTTGCACTATTTTATTTACAAATATAATAAATATGAAAGTAGCTCTGTCTCTCTGTCCATCTGTTACCTTTTCATGCTCAAACCGCTGAACCGATTTAGATGAAATTTGGCATAGAGCTTGTTTAAGATCCGAGGAATAACATAGGGTGGGTTTGTTTTTGGAAATAATCATATTGAGTTGGCAAGGGTGGTCGAAAATTTGTATAGACATATAAAAACTGACAACTTAGAACGTTTTAAACTTTGACCCAGGAAAAATACAAAACATCATTGACATAACATACGCATTAGCTGAAATTTCACATATTCTTTGCGGACAAAGTCGCGGATAAAAGCTAGTATAAAATATGTTTGATTAGCTAAGAAAGAAATCAGTTTTTTTCAGTTAATTTAATATTAAAAAAGAAAAAAATTTCTCAGGTCTGTAATTATCCTTTTTTTTATTTCTAATACCAATGAATTCCCTTCAAAAAAAAAATAAAATATGTTTCGTAAAAATATGAAGAAAAAGGAAAAATTTATGTTAGTTGGTTACTTTTATGCACCAAAAACTGTTTGAATTGTCCAACCATGGAATCGTGTTTGATTTTGTTTGATCTTGAATACCAATTTAATTATTTCTGAAGTTTAAACTAATTTTAATAAACTAATACCAAATATTTGTTCAAGCTAGTTACTTTTATATAAGAAAAATAAGTTTAAATTTTCCACCCCTGGAGATGTCTTTTTGGATTTTTTGATTTCAAATACCAAAATAATTTTTTTTCAAAAATATCCAATATATTTAATTTTTAAACGAAAAGAGACAATTTGCTTGAGTTACGAGTAGTTACTTAGTTGTGTAACAAAAAAAACTTACAATTGTCCAACCCTGAAATAGTATTTTTGATTTTGTGTGATATATAATACCAGTTTAATTCTTTTTGAGTATAAAAAGGTTTAATTAACAAGAAAATAAAAATTGGCTGTAGATGGTTACTTTTATATACCAAAAATAAATTTCAAATTTTCCAGCCATTTATTTAGCACTGCTTCTAATTTGTCAATACAATACCGAACTCTAGCTTTTCTGGTGTCTCGGAAAACCGATATCACTGACATCACTTTTTTGATTACCCTATTCATAATGAATATATCCTTTCACTATTTTTATTTAAGGGTAAAACCATTCATATCTAAATGCAATTATAATTTCGACTAAAAAAAAATATGTTTAGCCTGGTCTGCTTCAGGAATAATTTCTTATATTTAAAAACTGACAGCCTTGCCATACAGGTGGCCTTGAAACCACTAAATGGATAACCTTTTGCTATCTTCAATATAAATGTTTTACATACTAGTATTTTCGTTTGTGTTTATAATTTCGGAATTTTTATGGCCAACAGGTGAATGAATGCTTCTGTCAATCTTTCTCTCTGTTTGTTGTTTATTTTTTATATTTATCTTTTATTTAACGAAATCAGGTAATTTTAATCGTACTTTATGTTTCATAGCCTTTAATTACTTTTTTTCGTTGTTGCTATTTAATGATATTTTAGGTTTGTTGTTTAAAAAATAAAACAGAATTTAATTACAATCTTTGTTCTGTTATGACGCTGGCCAACGATTTCTCCAAAAGTCTTTACAGCGAGAATGTATTGTACGTTTTTTTTTAAGTTAATGATTTAAATAATTTTTTTTTCAAATCTATAAATACAGTAATATACTTTTACATGTATGGGAATATTAAATGATTTAAATTTTTGCCTTGTTTCTTGTCTAATTCTTTTTGAATGCAACTTTTCGAACCTTAATTGCCCAGGCAGGGCTCACCATGTCGTTTCGTTTGTACAATTTGCATTTAAAACAAATGGAAATGTTGTTCTTGTTTTTTAATATAAATTGTATGATCGACATTTTTTTTCGATATAATGGGACAGGCTGTCAATACCGGTTTGGGTTGTGAAAATCTAATAACGATTCGAATCCCTAAATTCATAAAACGAAATAAAATGTATTTGATTTCTATTTTAAGAAAATTGTGTATGAAAATTTTTTAATAAAATATTGAAACATATTTTATTAAAAAATTTCAAAATTTATGTATGTTTTTTATTGATTTCGTTTAATCTCAATTAAATATATAATTTTTAAAAATAAAAAAATTAAATTCAATTTAATGTGCTCTTGAAAAGAGATATTTCTTTTGCTAATTTAATTACAAAATAAATTTAAAAAATTTAAAAAACTCCCACTATTATTAACAAACTCACATTTCATTAATAAATATTATATTAATAAAAAATTAATTGAAACTCTTTTAAGCATAAAATTAATTGATAGTCAATTTTAAGTGAAATGTATCTAAAATATAAATTGAAATATTTTTAACATCAAACATTTAATAATAAAAATTTATATTTTACTATTTTTAGGTTAGGTTAGGTTAGGTTGCAGAGAGGGGCGTAAGCAAGGGCTATGCCAATCCGTTCAGGATTACACTTAGGCCTCATAGGAATGTTGTGCGCTCTATTATAAGGAGTTCCCATTCTACTATAGGAAGCTGGAAACCTTTGAATTTGAATTAGAAAGATGGAAACCTTTGAATTTGAATTTTACTATTTTTACTAAATTAAGTTATTAATTTTGCTATTTTTAATTCAATTCAAAGTTAAGGGCTAATTGTTCAAAATTTTTTGTTTTAAATGCAGAAAGACTTGATAAATATTCCAAGGCCTAAAGGAAAGTCAGCATCAGTTTTTGATTATCCCGCTTACACAGCATAGCAGAACAGCTGTTTTCGAAAGCCGCTACACTTTCATCATCAGTGTTCATGTGTATGTTTGTTTGTCACCACTAATTAGGCGGCTTAGTTGAATATACAGTTTTTATTTAAACAAATTTTATTAGGAAATTGCTTACGAGAATTGTATCAAACTGATGGCAATACATTTTTATTTGATACCTGTGTTGCCATTTTTGTTGCATTATACCTAAGCCAAACTTTTTTGGTTTAAATTTCAATGTTATAAAAAAAATTTTACTTCCAATTATTATTTTAATTGAGTATGAAAATATATTCAATTAAGTTTTTAACTAAAAACGCTGTTAGATAAAGTTGCAAAATATGTTTATAAATTTACTTTAAATTAATTTTGAAGTTGCTTTCTTTTTATTTAATATTTTTAACTGTCCACCTTATTTTCTTAGGCTGCCACTTTTTACATAAAATTTGTTTAGATTGTAATTAAAAGCAAGTATTTCTTATCTCTTAAATCAAAGAAATTTCAACATCATCTTCAGTTTACGAGCACCATTAGAACATGTACTAACGCTCATATCATTCATAATTGTCATAAAAAAATATATATAATGAGTTATAATGATAACAATTACACATAATTTGTGTTAAGAAAATTTTGATATAAAAAAATTTAAGAAATCTTGTTGTTGGTTCATAAAATCAAATTATGTTGCTTAAAAATGTCGTAAAAATTCTCCCAAGATTATTGTTAACTCCTTGTTCATTTTTATTTCGTTAGGTGCTAAAGAGATAAATATTTAAGTCTTTATGATGCGTTCATTGCATTCTCAGGGTCATAAAATTTACAGATGAGAGAAAACAGATTTCTTTGACTGCAAAGTATTTTCTTCGCATGTACTACTTGTGTTTGATTGGAAACGATTCACTTAAAAGTTATAAAAGGAACAATTTACGGAAGTCATAAAAATTGTGTTATCTTAACAAATTTCTTTCTTTCTTTATGGCTGTAAAATAAAAATATGTATATGTGTGCGTGTGTGTGTGTGTTAAATAAAGATAAGTCATTTGGTCAGGCTCATTAAATTGATAAACTATTGTGAATGAAATTTTGCAACTCTAATCCAAGTTGTTGTTGAGTTTAAGAGTGGATCAATGGATTTTAATAAACATGTTGTCGTATCAAAATTTATTTTTGTAAATATTTAAAGCACAGGAATGTAAAAATAAAGACAAGTTTTTACCAAAAGAAACTTCAGCATATAAGTTAACGCATTTCCTAGAAAATCTATGGCTCTTTAGAGACCCCAAAAATTTGGTATTATTTTTGATCTCAATACTTTTGATTGTCAACATTTTTTTGATAAGAACTTGACTTTATTTTCATAGTTTTGTTTATCTGCAAATCTGTTCTCACTATTTTTACTACCGAAATTGGAATACAACTGCTTCAAAGTCTATTTTGAAGATACTCGACTCGATACTCGTAAATTAATAAACACAAAGAAGTGGCAAAATATTGGAATAAAAATATAATTTTTATATAAAAAATAATTGACCTTTTGCTTAATGCATATTGCAATTTTTAGTTGGGATAAACAAAAATCGTTTGTTTAAATTAACATTAATAAGCTTTTATTTTTATACATTAAATATTCATGCTTAATTTGTCTGGTTTTATTTTTGTTTTGTATGATACACGGAAAAATACTTGATTTAATTTTATTACTTTGATTTTAATGCTTTAATAATAATTAATTGTACATTTTAATTTGAAACATTTTTGTTAATTAAATATTTTTTTTTAAATGTCTGTTACTTGGGTTTTTGTTAAACAAAATTATGAGCGATAATAATTTGGCTCGCCGCAGCTTAATGTAAAGCAATAATTAAAACATGTTTAAATCAAATTAAATTGAAAACAAGTGCAAGTGCTAAATTCGATACCAGTTGACTTTTTGAAATGCTTTATAATTTTGTAAAAAATTTATTTATTGCATCGTTAATAGGTCATAATAAGTCAGTAGCAAAGTTATATACATGAAGCGTGATTTCTTTTTTTGGCAAAGGATTAGTTTCTTTAAAATAATATTTCTGCTTTAAGTATTTTGTATGGAAATTCTTTTTGTTGCTATTGGAAAATGTGTTTTATCATCAGAAAAAATATGATAAATATTCCAAAGCACAAAGTAAAGTCAACATCAATTTTAATTATCCAACTTACACAGCACAGCACAACAGCTGTTTTCGTAAGGCGCTACACTTTCATCATCAGTACTCAATTGTGTGTTTGTTTGTCACCACTTATTAGGCGGCTTAGTTGAATATGATAACAGTTTTTATTTATAAAAATTTTATTAGGAAACTGCAAAAGAGAACTGTATCAACTCGATTAATGCCAGTGTTGCCGTTTCATTATTTTCTTCTTGTCCCATTTTCTAAATCTTTTATTTCATTATACTTAAGACAAACTGAATTTAAAACACATATTCGTATAAGTAGCGTATTAATCGTAATTTTTTTTTTTTTAATTGATGAAGGGGGATAATGTATGGAACAGTCTTATATGCACTAGAATCGCCAGGTTTTTAAATCTTGATCACTGAATTTTAAGAAAAATAATAAATTCCTTACAATATGTTCCCTTTTATTCCTTACGCAACTCATTAAAAGCGTATAACAAAAAAAGGATTGCTCTCTCTCTCTCTCTCTCCCTCTCTCTCTTTATTCCTATAGTAAAGAATTGCCGCTATCATGAATAATTTTTACCTCGAAATTTTTCCCTTTTCCTTAAAATTACAATCATGACAAAACTCCCCGTTAATGATTTCATGCTAAAATTAAGGGAACACTTCTGTGCCCAATTTTAAAACTCTATTTTAACTACGACACTTGGGGAAGGTCCGCTGGGGAGACATCTCCCCTTTGTCGTAAAAACTTAAAAAGTAAATTTTTTGGAATAATAATTGCAATCATGAAAGCATTCCCCGTCAATGATTTCATGTTAAAATTAAATTTCTCTTATCGTGAATGATTTCTTTCCCGCTAGTTTTCTCACTTTTCCCTTTAATTTATTCACAGTTTTTGGTGGGGTATAGAGTACAAAATGTTAGTACTTTCTATAATAATTCGAATATTGGAGTTAGCAAATTTTATTTTAGGGGCAAGATCCGTTAATAAGACACAAACTGTTATTTTATGCAACAAATCAATTGCCTGTGTCTATCTAAAAGTTGTTGCCCCAATTATAAACATTAAGAATATTTTTAATTTGTTTCGATCGGTTTCCAAAATGTATGCAAATTATTTTACTATTAAATAATTAGCCATACTTTTTTTTAAATTATTACTTAAATGTAAATTTTTCAACACAAATTTCTTTGATTTTTCATGTTGTTTTTAACTTTTTCTCTTTTTTACATTCAATAAAAACTGATAGAAAGCTTCACGATACAATGTTTCTCTTCGAGTGGAATAGAAATTTCACATGAACAAAAATTCCATTTGTTATTCACGATAGCGGTGAATATAAAAAATATACAGAAGAGAACTTTAAGTCTTTGCATATACCAACCAAAAATAAAATGGGGACTTTTTTGCTTCATTTAATGCCAATTTTAAAAGATTTTTGACAAATTTTACGAAAAAATTTGGAATAAATATTTATATTGTACAAATCTACATTAAATTAACTTTTAAATCGTATCTATTTTATTAAAAATATTGATCAATAAGATACTTAAAAGTGTACCACAAAAAAATGTGTGAAATGTTTGTATATAAGATAATAATCAGCCTGATTACGGTTGGCATATTTCGCCTTTACATTCGACAATTTTTAATATATTTAAATTGAAAACCTGAATTTTTTTAAAATTATGCTGAGCAAAATTTGACTAAAAGCATCATACATATATTGCTTTTTGATGGTTACTGCTTTACCCATGGGATTTGTTTGAGTGTAGCGGTACTGTTTTACCCATGGTTGCACTTCCATTACACAAATAATATCAGAAATCGTTCAGCTAATAATATTTAACTGTTAATTGTGAGTTTCTTGGATCCTTAAAAATGTTTGGCTACAAAAAAAATAAAATAAAATAAATAAATAAATAAAAAATTGTTAATTTTTTCGGGCTTAAGTTCGAATCTGCAAGACTGCAAATCATTTTTTATTATTTTATTAATAAATGAATTTGTTCAAATTCTATTTATTATTTTATATTAAGATTGGAAATTAAGAATATTTTCAATAATCATCAAACCAGCAGAACGGATCAGTACTGATTTCGAGGCCGCTACGCCATCTCATCAGCGTTCTTTGTTAAATTTTTCCACTTTAACAAAGAACGCTGATGAGATGGCGTAGCGGCCTGTACTGATCCGTTCTGCTGGTTTGATGATTATTGAAAATATTCTTAATTTCCAATCTTAATATAAAATAATAAATAGAATTTGAACAAATTCATTTATTAATAAAATAATAAAAAATGATTTGCAGTCTTGCAGATTCGAACTTAAGCCCGAAAAAATTAACAATTTACATAAGAAAAAGTTCGACTAATAAAAATTCATACATAATTTAAAATAAATAAAAAATAATAATAAAAAAAACAAGTAAAAACGTTATATTCGATCGGATCGAATCTTAAATACCCTCCAAATATTTAGTAAGTAAATTTAAAATATTGAACTTGGTGGGACAGGGTTTCTTTAAGACATCTCTGTACCCAATTTTAAATCTCTATTTTGAGAGAAGGGGGGGAGACGTTTCACCTCTGCAAGATCAGGGAACATCGCAGCTTCCTATAGGTTTAAGGAATACAAAATGTTCAATATTTACACTATTTTTGCTTATAATATCTAACGTTAACGCCCACTAAAGGGGGCGGGGTGCAAAAATAGACTATATCGTGTTTTCCAGAGACGAACGTAGGGGCATTGCTGGATCGTCTTAGACTTCACCACTGATCAAGAATATATTTAATTCTCCAATTCTCTTTGGAGGGTATTAAAACTGTATTTTGAAGGAGTCGCCCTGGCAAGGACTGTGGGGGAGACATTTCACCTATGTCATAAAACTCTAAAAATAAATGTTTGGGATAATTAAATACAAAATTAAAATTTTTTTTTTTTGATAGGGTCATTTAGGGGGCAAAGGGTGAGGATTGGCTAAGGCAGAGGAGTACCAAGTTACGTGTCAGCTTCGTCACTAAAGCTTAAAAATTTTATTTTTCAGAAATGTACGCTTAAATAATACCATTTGTTGCATTTTTACACTAATTTTGCATATAATAACGCCCACTAAAGAGGGCGGGATCAAAAAATTATTTTTTGGATTTTATGGCTCCAAGTTTAACGCGTTGGACCTTCTTTGACGTAAGAATATATCATTTGCTTAACAAAATTACAAAAAAACTTTAAAAATTATGTTGTTTTTTGGAGGTTGGCTAAGTTCTTCTTAGGGGAAATTTTTTTCCCCTCGCTCGATTTAGCCCATTTCCGAACTTAACCTGTGCTATTCTAAAATATATATTTATAGCACATTTCAAGAGTCTGGCTCTTTTTGTTTGGACTGAATCGTGATTTCCACAGACGTACTGACGGACGGACGGACATGCTCAGATCGTCTTAGATTTCATCACTGATCAAGAATATATATACTTTATGGGGTCACAGATGGACATTTCGCTGCATTACAAACGGAATGGCAAAGTGAATATAACCTCCATATTCTTTTTTGGAGGGTATAAAAAATAATAAAATAAATTTTTTTTTTATATGAAACCTCCACTACAAAATGTTAAAATATTTACTTAGATTCAATACTTATCTTTCCTAAATATAATTTACTGCCCTGTCTAAAGTAAGGCACTCGATTTAAAAAAAAAAAAAAAACACCTCACATCACATCAGTTAGCGGACAATGTCACTTACAATCAACAATATTCCACAACAGTAAAAATTAATTATTTTATTCGTCATAAGATTTAATTAAAAAAAAAAAAAAAAAAAACAGAACACTGTAATAAAAAATAACAACAATAAAAAAGTAACTAAACTAAAATGTAAGCAATTTAAAATAAGGGAAAAACAAAACATTTTTGCTGCTTAAATTATTCATGCAATGCAAATCAAAAGTGACTGACTTTTGATTTCAATAAACAGGGGGTCTATCATTTGTGACACACAGACTTGAACACAGGCATTATTTATTTATATATTTTTTTCTTTATTTATAAAACATTCATCAGTTTTATTTAGTCATTTAAATAAAAATATTTATATATAACAAAAAAATAACAAACAAACTTGTTTAATGAAAGATCTCGATAACCTAACGAGATCATCAACATCGTTGTCATCATTATCATCGGTGGTTGTTATAGAATTTTTATATAGTTGCCAGTGTAAGTGTATAAGTGGTTGCTGTTGTTGTTGGCTTGTAAATCTGGACATTTTGATGAATGTAAACTTGTAAGCGGTTGTAAAACTTGTAAGCAATTATTAAACATTAAACCGTACAAATATTTAAATACAAAAAAAAAACAAAAAACAAAACAGGAGGTTACAAGTCAAGGATTTAAATGATGAGTGGTATTGTATATGCCTTTTGGTGTTGTTATTGTTGTAGGGTTTTTGTTTCTACTTAAGCTCAGAGGTGGTTAAGAGAAGGCACGGATTTTTTGTGCAATAAGTAATTTTTTCGAAACATAGAATTTAAAAATGTAATGATGCAGTTTTGTAGAAAATTGATTCAGTATGAAGAATTCATAAATGGTATCCCAAAAAAAATCATTATTTGTCTTTGAAATGACGAAGTAATTTCACAAGTAAATTTTGCTCCAAAATATTGAAAACTATTTACGCACTTCTATAGTGTTTGTACAGAAGACAAATCTGATTTTTTTCCAAATATAGCCTTTTCTGCGTATTTAAAAAAATTTAAAAAGGTCGCTCATATGGTTTAAAAGACATGATAGAATAAAATTTGTTCCATAATATGCCGTGATTGCAAACTTCCTTGGAAGAAAAAAAGGGTTGCTCGGTCGTGCTAGGTGCTCCCGCTATAATAAAATGAAAGGTAAGACTCCATATTATCAATTAAAAAAAAAAGTTTAAATAATTAATAATCTTTTATAAAATCATAAAATTTGTCTTCAAATTCATGAAATTTGTATAAAATAATTATTTATAAAATAATTAGTTTTGGTAAAGAAACAAAAAGTTGTGGGAAAATATATAATATTGGTTATATGGGCGGTGAGTGGTGGGCGTTAATTGAGGTAATAAAAGGCTCTGTGCTAAATTTCAAAAACTTTGTGCCAAAAATAAATTTTGGTTTCTATGGGCGGTGGGTAGTGGGTCAATTTTGATGAAACTTTATTTTATTCTTAATTGAGGTAATAAAAGGCTCTGTGCCAAATTTCAAAAATTTTGGGCCCAAACTTAATTTTGGTTTCTATGGGCGGTGGGTAGTGGGCGTGGCCAATTTTGATGGAACTTTATTTTTTTTCTTAATTGAGGTAATAAAAGGCTCTGTGCCAAATTTCAAAAATTTTGGGCCGAAACTTAATTTTGGTTTCTATGGGCGGTGGGTAGTGGGTGTGGCCAATATTCATGAAACTTTATTTTTTTCTTAATTGAGGTAATAAAAGGCTCTGTGCCAAATTTCAAAAACTTTGGGCCGAAAATTTATTTTGGTTTCCATGGGCGGTGGCTAGTGGGCGTGGTCAATTTTAATGAAACTTTATATATTTTTTAATTGAGGTAACCAAAGAGTTAGAGCAAAATTTCAACCTTCTATGAGCACTCCTTCTATATTTTGCCAAACATTATATGAACAAATCCCACTGTGCGGTGCACAAGATTTCTTACATGTAAAACTAATCGAATGCTTATAATAGTAAATCTTTACTTTTCAACTATATGTTTTTGAAAATAATCAGTCTTTATAATTTTAATGCCAATTTTTTTATTATATATAAAATTGAGCAGTTCTTAGTATTCAAATATATTGCTAGGGACCAATTGCAAAAGGAGGTGCTTTTTTCTGATTTACTGGGCTTGCGACTAGACTATTTAATTAATTAAAAAACTCTCTTAAATAATATCGGCTTTGATTTCATAGGTTAATTTTGGTTTAATCGAACACGACAATGTTTTATTCCTTTTATACCCTTCACCAAAAACGGTGTCTATAAGTTCGTCATTCTGTATGTAATTTTCAAAATACTAATATGCGACTCCCTAAAGTTTAGATATTCTGGATCCTTGTGATTAGGGAAGTCCAATAAGCGATGTGCGTCTGCCCGACTGTTCGTAGGCTAAATCGGTTCTCCGAAGCCCCCAGAAAAGATAGAAATTTCGGTCTTGCATTGATTATTTTGGAAAAAGTTCTAAATAGGTTGCTATTGAAAATAAAAAAATACGGTTCCAGAGCTGGAAAATACGGTTTCAGAGTTGGAAAAATTTCAACTAATTAATTTTTTTGTTATTAATTAAACCTAATTTATAGTTCAGGTGGAATTAAATTGGTATTAAAAATGAAACTAAAACAAAAAGACGATCCCGGGGTTGGACAACTGAAACTTTTTTGTTTCAATTGAAATATTTGTTTTTCTTTTTCTTTACAAATTAAACATGTTTGATGTTTTTGAAAAAAATTTAGAAATCAAAATAGCCCAAAAGTCTGCTCCAGAGCTGGAAAATTTAAACTTCTTTTGCAATATTAAAGTAACTAAATAAAACTATTTTTAACTGGCCGCTAAGAAAATTGAAAATTTTCGAAAAAGTGGAAAATTTTAAACCGTTTTGAAAAAAATGCGTTTTCAAAAGATCTCGACATTTTGAGTTCCTGGGAAGCTGTCCTGACCACTCCTGAGAATCTGTCATTATGTCTAGGTGTGTGTGTGTGTAAGTATATTTTCCGCTTGTAACTTTTGAGCGGCTTAACCGAATCTTATTAAACTGGCCGTGTTTCAAACTGAAATTTCCTGCGAATTAAAACCGAAACCAGTAGATTTTGGGAAATATAAAAAAAACTGAAATCAGTTCCGGAATGTACTGGTAGTTTGATGATTATAAAATATTCTAATACTCCACTCTTAATAAAAAAAATAACTTGAATTTAATAAAAATTCATAAAATAATTTCCAGATTGTAGATTTGAACTTGAGTCCAATAAAAGAATTCTTATAGAAATTTTTTTTAATATGTTTTTATAAAAACTTTTAAACGAGGTTTTTGATCGATTCCAAAAAGTAATCAGTTCTTGACTATAAATAACCACGTCGAGCGCTACTGGGCCAAAATCGGTTCACGGATTCGTGAAATATCGCTAATGACAACTTCAAAATAAGTGAAATTTTCAAAACACACCGAAATTATATCAATATGCGATCAATTAGTGTTCTCGATTATTTTATAGGTATGGAAAAACTATTTCAATCACCGCCTGCCACGTAGGAATCGGCTGATCCATTCCAAAGCTATAGCAGTTTTAAAATTAATTAATATAATTTTTAGCGTTTAAAATTAACGGAAGTAGCAGAGATGGCCTTTAAGGTCAACCGTTTTCCAAATTTATTTTCCGGTAGCAATCAAAAATATTTTATACTTTAGAAAGAAATTAAAACTATTTGATATTTTTAAAAAGAAATTCATTAGTATTGGAAATCGGAAGGATGAAAAAGATGGTTCCAGGATTGGAATGAATGTGTTTATATAATCCAGATGTGAGCCGGTGAAGGATGTGCAAGATTCGGCACCGTGGAATATAGCACATTTACTTATTTTACACAAAATATTAAGCAAATTTTTTGATCCATTTTTCCAATGGCAGAAAATCGCCGGAAAATATAAAAATGTTTAAGAGTCTCATGAAAAAATTATGCATAAAAAAATTTTTATTTGAACAGACCTCGTATAAATATTTATTACAAACGTAGAATACATGTTTTTACACAAACTCTCTTCATTTGAATCACAATTATTTGATAAAGAGAACACCGAAGATTCAATTCAAACAAATCCCGTCGGAAAAAGACTACATACTAACAATCATCAGCATGAGTGTCTGTGCTAACCCTGCTGTCTGTGCTAAATTCCCTGCTTTGATGTGAATTACGTATGTAAATGTATGAACCGTTTTTAACACCTTCTTGGAAATCATGTACCATCACCAATCAATTTGCCTTAAATCAAACTCCAATACATGCACGAGTATATAAATGATTGATTTAATCAAAATTTTTTTAATTACTTATCGTTTTCAAATCTAAGCAAAGCCAACTTAATTTACGGTTAACATTAAATAAATTATACTCTTATACCAAATTCTTACCCACAAAACGTGTTCTGCTGGTGTTTTGAATTTGTAACTAAAGTATGAAAAGTAAGAAGGGGGGGAAAAGCACAAAACAAAAGAGCTAACAAACAATTCTACGAATTGTGTTTTCTGATATTGATATTCGAAAAATAAAAATTTTAATTACTTTAACTAAATCATCTTGTGAGTGGCGGAGGGAGATTAATTCAGTTTGCTTCGTTTTAGTTTCATGAACTTTTAAATTCGATATTGAGCATGACTAATGCTTTAAATGTTTGCTAATGGTTTGTTTTTACAAAGAAAGACAAAAAAACGTTATTAACGTGTTGAAAACTCTGCCATGTTCACATTATGTTTTTTTCTGCCCGATTGCAAGCAAAAAAAATATATAAACCCACCCAGCCGGAGATGATGCGAGTGCCACTTTTTTTAACCATAACGTATGGTTTAATAATGTGTTTGCCTTCAAACGACGTGGCACTAAATTCTCGTTGACATTTTGACAAATTTTCGAACTACCAACAAAATGTTTTCTTCCTCTACATTCTGAATAAAACTCAAAACATACACGCTCAGCATGTCGCCACTGGTTGTGCGCTTGCTTGTTTACAATATGAAATTTGATCTAGCGCTCTTATTTTATTCTCTCGCTCATTTTTTCTTTTCTTCTTTTTTTTTGGCTTGGAAGAAGTCAAATGCACCGCTTTAGAAATAACAGCAACGCACATTGATACGATCGCTTGTGGTCATTGGTTTGCTGTGGTGGCTTGACTTTAATTATTTAACATGAAAAAAAAAAAATAAATAAACAAATAAAAACGAAAAAAAGTGCTCTAATATCTATTATTGCTCTAGGTTTGAACTATAGATCTCACCGTGAGTTCGGTATTATCATGCTTCAGGTAATCATGCTTGGTCATGATCGTACACGATTTTTTTTGCTAGAATTTCTATTCAGTTAAGACAACGAAATTTGTAAGCGCATTTCCTCACATTTTAACTAGTCTAAATAATTTGCGACACATATTACAAATAATTCCAAATATTTTATTAAATAAAATAAATATTTTATTAAATAAAATAGATATAAAATAAAAATGACAGACACGCCCACTGCCATTTGAACGACAATCAAATCGCGCATGATCGTGCTTATCATGCGCAATTCAGTCTTATTTCGTGAGCAATACCCAACACCACTTCAAGCTGTATTTCCTGCATGCTGAGAGCACAGTGGTTTGGAGTTTCTATTTGTTTTACATAATTAATTTATATATAAAAAAGAAGAAAATAGAAATTCAAGAGGACTTTCTTATTGGTACTCTATTTTCAAAATAAGAAAAACCCGATTCATAAGATAACCGCAATAAATAAAAAAGTTTATTTTAGTCAAGGTGAAAAAACAATACTTGTTTGCAGCGAAACTGTTTAATTTTTATGGTCACCTAAATTTTATAAAACAAATAGGTCGCAAAGCGATTTGCATGTCTACGAAAAACACCCAGAGTAGCCGGCTAGAACCTCTCTTTCGTCGGCCCTGTAGCAAAAATTTAGCCGGCGAAGTTAAAGTTTGAAATAGCTACAAAAAATTCTTTTTCTTCTCATCCTTCTTCATGTCTGCTTAATATTATCCCCCCTCCTTTCTAATTCCGGCGTAATGCATTGCATAGCTCATCCCTTAGGTACTGGTCCGAATGGAAAAACTGCTTAGTCGGTGTATTGATATTCAATTAAACTGATATATAATTTTTGGCAAAAGATATTTCTTCACAAATTAAGCAAAAACTTTTAAATTTCCAAATACCATCCAAAGTCACGATGTATAAAAAAAGGATTTATAGAGAACGTAATTAAAGTGTAGACTGTGTTCAATGAAAATAAAACACGTGTAATAAAAGTATTTTAAAGGGTGTTTTTATAAGAGCTTGCTGATTTGAAATTAAAAAAAAACACATGCCAAATCATGAAATGGCCAAAAAAAAATTTTTATTTGGTAGATAATTTCTTGTCATTTAACATTTAAATATAATATCGGGCATATGGCCACCACGACTATTTTGCACAAAGGTCATTCTGGAGGTCCAATTTTCGACCACCTTTTCAAGCATTTGAGGGCGTATTTCAGCAATGACACGTTGAATACTGGTTTCCAAAGCGTCAATCGTTGCTGGTTTATCCACGTAAACCAATGATTTCAGGTATCCCTACAAAAAATAATAGAGTGGCGTCAAATCACACGAACGCGGAGGCCAATTCACCGGTCCATTTCTCGAAATAATGTTGTCGTTGAAATGTTCTTTCAATAAGTCCATTGTTTCGCCCGCAGTATGACAAGTGGGACCATCCTGTTGAAACCACATTTCGTTTACATCCATATCTTGAACTTTTGGCACCAAAAATTCATTGATCATGATTCTGTATCGATTTCCATTCACGGTAACGCGTCGTCCTTCCTCATTTTTTAAGAAATAAGGACCGATGATTCCACCAGCCCATAGACCGCACCAAACAGTACATTTATCGGGATGCATTGGTAATTCTTGAACGGCGTGTGGATTATCTTTGCTCCAAATACGGCAATTTTGCTTGTTGACATATCCATTCAACCAAAAATGCGCCTCATCACTGAAGAGAATTTAGCGGTAAAAAAGCGGATAAACATTTTTAATTGTTTACACTGTTTTTGAAAATAAATTTCCACAATTTGGAAGCGTTGTTCTGGAGTTAACCTGTTCATGATGATTTGCCAAACAATACTGAGTAGAGACGTCACTTTAAACTGTCAAAACAGCTGTCAGACAACAGAGTGATTCGTATAAAAAAAAAACTTCATAAAAAACACCCTTCATAATCGGTTTGATACAGATCTCATTATGCAATTTCCTAAGAAAATTTGTATAAATAAAAACTATTATCACACGCAACTAAATTATCTCATAAGTGGCGACAAAGAAAAATACACCTGAGTACTGTTAATGAAAGTGTAGTGGCCTTCGAAAACATCTGTTCTGCTCTGCTGTGTAAGCTGGATAATTAAAAACTGCTATTGACTTTCCTTGGTGTCTTACAATAATTACCATGCATTCCTGAATTTAAAATAAATTTTTTCATGAAAAAATCTCCTTTTTTATGTTCAAAATCCCCTTGTTGAACCACTGTCTTTTAGCGTAGACGAGTATGCGTCTGGCAATCTGTTTTTAGCCAATTTTAATGTCATGTGTTATCGGTTTCGATCTCTACATGTATAATCATTTGTTGTTGTTGTAGCGATTATTCAAAAATTGCGATCATAAAAATGTTTCTAGGTTTTTGGTTTAATTTTAATTTTTTTTTGTTTGCTATTCATTTTAATAGTTGAAACTAGTAAAATGATTGCCAAATTTGTGCGATTTTTATAGATTTATGTGTTGAATATTTCTTATGGCTTTAAAAGTAATTTAATTTAAAATCGTTTTGCGCTTTAATGTTGGCTGAAATGCTTTTAAGGTGTAACATTTGAATTAATCTTGGCATTTAGTTTAATTTACATATTTTCCGGAATGGGTGTATGCGTATAATCAATCGCTTGTGTGAGCGTTAAATTAAAAATGTAGTTTTTAATTAATTAAATTTATAAAATATAATATAAATGTAGTAAAATTTTTGGCCAAAATGAATAGTAGCAGGTGAATAGTTTGGCGGTTTTTATGAGCTCGTGAATTATTTAAACTTCCTTTTTAATGGACACAAATAATACAGCACGATAGCGCACCTACAACGACGATTTTTGTGGTGCAGATTTTTGTTAGGCGTCATTATTGAGCTTTAGTTTTTTTTTTATGAAATTGCAACATCATCCATACACTAGCCACACCACCCTTGAAACAATCGATTTATTTATTGTAGCAACGATTTTTAAAAAATAAAATAAAATAAAATCTTTAAAAATATTGTTGATTTAATAAAACGCTTTCCTTTTTGTTAAATCATTTTTATTTTTTATTTATTTCTATTTTTTTTTCTTCCATTTTGGTAACATAAAGAAAACATTTAGTGTTAATACTGACTTAATAATTTAAATAATTATTTATTTACAAATATTTATAATTAATTTGTTTATTTTTTTCTTTTGTGTTTGCTAGTTTCCATCAAATCTTGTTCTAAAGTTGTATGAAATATTAATCCCAAAATAATTTTATTTAGAGAGCAAACTTGTTCTTTTGTAACTTAAAAACATTTTGAAAGTGATAGTTAATTTTTAGTATTTACTTATGTGAGTGTGTGTGTGTGTTTTTTTTTAAATATAAATTGTAAATAGTTTTGTTTTTCATTTAAAAGCGAGTTTGTTAAATTTGTTTTGTTACATTTTGCAGCATGTGGAAGGAACAATGGACGATTGACTCCTAAAGATAAACTAATAATGCAATAATGATGCGTTGTAATATAATTATTTAAAAAAACATACACTGATGAAATTTTGGAAATTATCTGTCATGTTTAGGCACGAACAAACCTTATGTGGATAAATTAAATAGAATATAATTTATATTAAATTGAATTAAGATTCATAGGCTAATTGTTCGAAATTTGTTTTTAAATCTCAGAAAGACATGATAAATATTCCAAGGCACAAAGGAAAGTCAACATCAGTTTTTTGTTATTCAACTTACACAGCAGAGCAGAACAGCTGTTTTCGAAAGCCGCAACACCTTCATCATCAGTGCTCATGTGTATTGTGTTTATCACCACTTTTTAGGTGGCTTAGTTGAATGTGATAACAGTTCCTATTTCCTATTTAGAATATAATTTGTTTGGCTTTCCTCAGGTTCAGATCTAGTGAGAGGAGTCAAGTTATAGTTATTCCTGTTGCTATATAAAATTTTTTAAAAATTATGTCTATAATTTAAAAAGTTAAATTTAAGTCATTTCGGCTTGTTTTTGATAATTTCACGTTAAGCCCTCAAAAAAAACTCATGCTCATTTACATTGTGACTTTTTTGCTCATGACTTTTTATATATAAAATAGTTGAATATAAAAAAAGGCAGAAAAAATTCTTTTTTTTTCAACTCAAGCTTCTGAATACCTTTAACAAATTAAAAAAGACTTCCAGCAAAAAAGACTCAGTGTAAATTGTGTGTAAGTCATGTGATATATTATATCAACTAATTTATTTAAGTAGCCCTTCTCTAATAATTCCATAATATAATTCTACTCCCAGCAACAACATCAAGTGGAGCATTGCCTGGTTTTGCAGTTCAACAAATTTAATTAAAATGATAACAGGACACTGCTGGCAAATTTGAGGTTAGGAAGCAAATTGCCTTAAAACACACTTTTACAAATTCAGTTTTATTGATACATTTAATAAGTGAGTTTTTTGGGCGGCTGTGTGGTCGCCGTCTGTCTAAAATCAAACGTCACTAATGTCAATATTAGCCAATTGTGGCCAAAAAAAAAATCGCTTATCATGATTTGGTAGAGCAGAGAATTCCCAGAGACTGCGTTTCCTTGCTCATTTTCCAAAAAATACGGGATGATGATACCACCTGACTACACTAACTGCACCATATGGTCACTTCTTTGCATGTAATGGTTTTTCGAGGACTCTGTGTGTGGATTTTGTGAGCCCCATTTGCGACAACTTTCTTTGTTTATAAATATAATCGCCTAATTGAAATGGGGCATCATCACTAAAAATGATTTTGTTGAAAAATGCTATGTTTTCAAATGTCGCGTAGCGTTCCATGGTTAAAATTTCCCAACGTTTTACTGAATAAATGTCCAAGGATGACAGCTCCATTCTTAATATTTCATAATTTGGCCGACTATTTACTTCCTAACTTGAATTTTGCCCACCCTTAAGTTAACACGGGACTAAGAAGCTGAGATTCTCTAGTATGACTTAGAGCTCAGTCATGAATTTGATGAAAAATTTTTCTAGTCAGTGTTACTACGTGGCTGTGTTTCAGAGACGAAGTCATAGACCACTGGAGGCTTAATATTAACGACAGCAATTGGCATGACCATGTACTACAGTGCAGTGTAAAAGTATCCAACTTCAATGACTCTATAGTAAAACATAAAATGGATACAACAAGTTCTCTATGCGCACTGCATACAAAGAAAAAAGTAATCAGGCCTGTTCTGTAAATCACGTCGGTTTGAAATCGCGTGATTTTAGAAAATTATCTCGACTAATAGAAATATTTTTTCAGACATTTTTCAATATCAATAACTGCCGTATCTAATTTTCAGGACCATGATTTATTTTTGAATTCACGTGATTTCAATCCGACGTGATTTACAGAACAGGCCCGAATAATTGATTTTGATTAAAAAATTTGTGATATCAATTAAAAGACTGTTTAAATTTTGCAGCAGCAAATAAATGAATGCTACCAATTAAATGTGTTTGTTAAAATTTATTAAACACAAAATTTGATTAAACCTTAATTGCAACAATTAAAAATTTAATAGATATATTTTGTACATATCAATTAACATTTTAATCGATAATTAAATATACTTTTTTAAAGTTATTATTTTATAAAAACAAGCCTCAAGCTAAATATTATTACTAAAATTAAAAATTAAAAGCTAAAAAAATAGAACAACATTTTAATCGTTCTAAATAACCATATAAAAATAATAATTTTTATACCCTCCAAAAAAGAATTTGGAGGGTATATTCACTTTGTCATTCCGTTTGTAACGCATCGAAATATCCATCTCAGACCCCATAAAGTATATATATTCTTGATCAGTGATGAAATCTAAGACGATCTGAGCATGTTCGTCCGTCCGTCAGTACGTCTGTGGAAATCACGATTCAGTCCAAACGAAAAGAGCTAGACTCTTGAAATTTGGTATAAATATATTTTAAAGCTTGGAACAGGTTAAGTTCGAAGATGGGCTAAATCGGGCAAGGGGGAAAAAAGTTCCCCTAAAAAGAACTAAACCAACCCAGAAAAAACAACATAATTTTTAAAGTTTTGTTGATATATTTTTATGTCAAGTACGGTCCAACGCCTTAAACTGGAGCCATAAAATAAAAAAAAAATTATTTTTGGACCCCGCCCACTTTAGTGGGCGTTATTATAGGCAAAAATAGCATAAAAATTTAACAAATTGTTTTACTTAAGCCTACATTCCTTAAAAATAAAATTTTTAAACTTTAATGACGAAGCTGAGATGATACCTGGTACTCCTCTGCCCTACCCTCTCCTGCTCCTTCACCCCCTAGATGACCCTACCAAAAAAAATTTTTTTTTTAATTTTGTATATAATCATCCCAAGCATTTATTTTTAGAGTTTTATGACAAAGGTAAAATGTTTCCCCCACAGCCCTTGCCAGAGCGATCCCGCCAAAATACAGTTTTTATACCCAACAAAGAAAATTGGACCCCATAAAGTAAATATTCTTGATCAGTGATGAAATCTAAGACGGTCTAGCAATGCCCATACGTTCGTCTGTGGAAAACATGATATTGTCTATTTTTGAACCCCGCCCCCTTTAGTTGGCGTTGACGTACGATATTATATAAAGGAACTCTGTCCCACCAAGTTAAACATTTTAAATTCGCTTACTAAATATTTGGAGGGTATTTAAGATTCGACCCAGTCGAATATAACGTTTTTACTTGTTTTAATTGTCTTAGTTAAATTTATTAATCAAGAAAAAAAAACTATAATTAATTAAACCATTTAATTGACAACAAATAATAATAATTTTTTCGGTGTATCAAGAAAAAATTTAAACTTGTTAAACCATTTAATTGAAGAAAAAGTGATAATAATTTTTTCTGTGTATCTAGGGCTCATCCCCTGAGTGCTGGTCCTACTAAATTTTTTTAATAAAATGAATAAAATACAATTTTTGGATCTTCATTAAGAAGTAAAAAATAAACAAAAATCGTTTGGTTTTTAAAACTTAACCCCACATTCAGCTGTTGGCTGAAATGTTAATGAGTAGACTGTGAAGCCAAAATTCCTGGTGCTCGATCAGGAATATGGTATCAGATTTTTTCTGATCTGCATTAGTGCATGTTTGTGTTAATTGTTGTCGGCTTGTTTTAAATGGCAATAGCATATCACTGATCGCTCAACATTACCGACAGCGATTGATACATCGTACTGTAGCAAGGATTCTTTGGCGACGTATGAAGTAAAATGGCTGCAACAAATTTCTTATCTTCTACGGCATCTGCCCTCTCAACACTTTCTACACATTTCTAGTTCTGTCACATACACATACGAGTACATGGTATACGTAGGAATCATCCCTGAGTGATTAAAAAAAATTAATTTATTTCATATCAGTTTAAAAAAAATTTTTTTCCTGAAATTTTTTTTTTAAATTTAGAATCTGACTTTAAAATAAAACTAAATTTTTAATATTGATTAATGCTAATAGCTCGCCGAATGTTGTAGTATAGGGCTTTAAATTGAACAATATTTTGTAGCAAAATAAAATATATTTTTCAAGTTATGAGTGTTGCCTTTTTTATGCCAATATGCACCACCTGAAAAGTTAAGGTACTTAATTAAATGACAAAAACAGCGGAGTGCTGTATTTTTATTTAATTTTAAAAGTTGTAGAATTAAATAGAACTATATTACATTATATAAAAATTTTAGGGTATAAAAAGTGCACTTTTCTATGGTCAAGGGACATGAGAATAGAACACTTAATATATTATACAATGAGATACAATTGGAAATAGAGAATTTTAAATAACTTTTTAATGTCAACGATTATAAAATCTGAAACGTGACATATAGATAAGCCAACTATAAAACATCTTGTGCCAGGAGAACTAATTTTATTTTCAGTGTATGATTTTCAAAATAGAACTTAATAAAAATTTAAATTTTGTATCACATTTATTTAGCAAATCATATAAAAATTATTAATTTTCTTTAAGTTTCTTTAACACATTTCTGCTATTTAATTTGCAACCTAAATTTATAACAGTTTCTTTGTTTTTTTTATTATAATTTTTTTTTTAAATTTCAACCCTTAATTTGTTGTCTAAAAATGCTAAGGACTACAAAAAAAAATTTATGATCTTCTAAAACTAATTTGAGTTTCTTGTATTCGTTTTTTTTTTCTAACTACTACAAGTATTTTTTTTAAGTGTATTGTATGCATAATGCTTCTTTAGTAAAATTGTTTTTTTTTATTAATGTTTTTTTTTTATTAATTACTATTATTTTTTTTTGTAAAGTTTTTCTTTTAGTTTAAATGTATTTTTACTTTCTGAATAAGATTTCGTTTGTATATTAAGTCACTTTTAGTTTTTCTGTTTTTTTTAATTTTAATTATGCGGTTGTTATTATTTTTGGGATTTTCAAAGAGTAAACTTTTCACAAAATAATTGAACTTTAAAATATATTATGTGTAAAATAATAAAATAAAATAGTTTTGTTGGTAAATTGCAAACCTTTTTTGTAATTCAACGAGTTAAATCGTTTTCAGAAATGCCTTTTAAGCGACATCTGGGGGGAAAGCGGTATAAAAAAGCAGATGCCCGAAATTTGTAAAATTAATTATCGCACTTGAATATACATATGTAAATAAAGTTAAAAGTTTCTTAGTTTTCTTTACTTGCTGTAGAAATAATTATATAAAGGCTCTGGGGCAAAGTTCTTTCCCAGAAAACCAGAAAAGTTCTTAATCCTTTAAAACTTAGAAAGTGGCTATAAAAATGCTTCATTTTTGTTAACATTTATTTACAATGTATATGAAGGAAAGTTGTAGATTTTCTTTGTCTTTTAAAACTACCGGAAGAATAACTTTATTGTTGCTGCTGTAGATGAGCCGCCGCTGCTAACAATGCAGACGAGGTGGTTGAAGTATTCGCTAAAGTTATTGCCGATGATGTTGAAGCCGTTGGTAATGACGAAGACACCGATGCCGTTGTGCTCGCCGGTGGCGGTGATTTTAGTGCAGGTTTAATATCTTCGATTTTGATGAGTTGTTCGATGGGTATTAACGATAATTCGCCACCAGGTTGTGGCATGGGCGGTAGTTTTGCTAAAGCCTTAAAAAGTCACAGTTAAGAAAAAATTAAGTATTATTGTAGATTTATGTTGCTGAATATTTATATTAATACACATACATTGTATTTTTAATACATTTTTATAATATTTTTAAAAACTTCTATTCGACATATTAATATTTTTGTAATATATTTTTACAGCCTATTTTATAAAAAAAAAAATTATCTGTAAAAGACTTATAAAACAAATTTTTGTCCAACAATTTGTCCTATTAATACGCTATTAAATCGGAAACAAATTTATCAATTAGGCCTTTAATATATATTATTACTAACTTTTACCCACGACTTCGTCCGCGGAGAATATGTGAAATTTCAGCTAATGTAAATGTAAATGATATTTTGTATTTTTACTAGATCAAAGTTTAAAACGTTCTTAGTTATCAGTTTAATAATTTTATATGCTCATACAAATTTTCAACCACCCTTGACTCAATACGATCATTTCATATTTATTATATTAGTAAAAAAAAGTCAAGTCATTATAAAAAGGGCAAGTGCAAGTCATCATAAAATGTGCAATTCATTATAAAATGTGCAAGTCATTATAAAAAGTGCAAGTCAACATAAAAAGTGCAACCCACTATGAAAAGTGCAAGTCATCATAAAAAATGCAAGTCATCATGAAAAGTGCAACTCATCATAAAAAGTGCAAGTCATCGTAAAAAGTGCAAGTCATTATGAAAAGTGCAAGTCATCAGAAAAAGTGCAAGTCATTATAAAAAGAGTGGAAGTCGTCACAAAAAGTGCAAGTCATTATAAAAAGTGCAAGTCATTATAAAAAGTGCAAGTCATCATAAAAAGTGCAAGTCATCATAAAAAGTGCAAGTCATCATAAAAAGAGTGGAAGTCATCACAAAAAGTGCAAGTTATCATAAAAAGTGCAAGTCATCATAAAAAGTGCAAGTCATCATAAAAAGTGCAAGTCATTATGAGAAGTGCAAGCCATCATAAAAAACCCAAGTCATTATGAAAAGTGCCAGTCATCATAAAAAGTGCCAGTCACCATAAAAAGTGCAAGTCATCACAAAAAGTGCGAGTCATTATGAAAAGTGCAAGTCATTATAAAAAGTGCCAGTCATCATAAAAAGTGCAAGTCATCATAAAAAGAGTGGAAGTCATCACTAAAGGTGCAAGTCATTATGAAAAGTTCAAGCCATCATAAAAAACGCAAGTCATTATGAAAAGTGCCTGTCATCATAAAAAGTGCAAGTGATCATAAAAGTGCAAGTCATCATAAAAAGTGCAAGTCATTATGAAAAGTGCAAGTCATTATAAAAAGTGCAAGTCATTATGAGAAGTGCAAGCCATCATAAAAAACGCAAGTCATTATGAAAAGTGCCAGTCACCATAAAAAATTCAAGTGATCGTAAAAAGTGCAAGTCATATAAAAAGTGCAAGTCATTATGAAAAGTGCAGGTCATTATAAAAAATGCCAGTCATCATAAAAAGTGCAAGTCGTCATAAAAAATGCAAGTCGTTGTAAAAAGTGCAAGTCTGTATGAAAAGTGCAAGTCATTATGAAAAGTCATTATAAAAAGAGTGGAAGTAACCACAAAAAGTGCAAGTCATTATAAAAAGTGCAAGTCATTATAAAAAGTGCAAGTCATCATAAAAAAGACAGGAAATTTCTCTAGAATATTCGATCTTCTTGCCGAATATGATGTGGTAGCGAGCTGATTTCGAAAGTTGAAATTAAAAAAAATTAATTTAGTGCTTCGAAACGATTGAGAAGATAAAGGTGGACGCATCTGACAGGGCCTAGGGCGCCAACAAATCTAAATCCGCCACTGCTCGGATTGCGCCGTTGTTGATAATTTTTAATTGTTTATTATTATTCCATTTGTTTGCTCAACTCTTCTCCACATTAGACCACAATTTTGGACTTGGGAACTGGTTTTTTTCAGTACCCACTACCTGCTGAATAAAACCTATTGAGCGCGAATTTATCTTATCTTCCAGTTGTAGATTTTTCATACGTGATTTATTTTTTTAAATTTTCTTTTTCCAACTAAAATTGATTGCTCCTTACCTTGGCATGCTCTACTGCAATCGCAGCCGCCTTTTCGGCTTCACGTTGTCGCCGCTCTTTAAGCTTCAAAGAGAATATTGCCACTGATCTTGCACTCTTCACCAGTTTCTGTTTTAAACGGGATTTCTTAGCGGCCAACTCAGCGGCTGTAAGGCAAAAAAAATAAAAATTAATTTAATAAAATTAAAATATTAGGCCGTTTACCTTTTGTTTCATCATCGGTAGCGCCTCCCGGTGTTGTAACACTTGCACTACTTGTTTTTGTGCCTGGTTGTTGTTGTTGCTGCTGAGACGTTGACGACGAATTCTTGTCGCTTTGTTGCTGCAAAGAAGATGTTGATATATTCGATATGGCACCCACACTGGGCCGTGAAGTTGAAGTCTCTGGTTTGTTTGCCGACAAACCACTCACACTCACTCCACCACCCGAAGATGATGATGACGATGCTGCTAAATATTGTGCTGTTGAGGATGATGTTGCTGGCTGGTGTTGTTGCTGTGCTTGTGTGCTCATAGTGGCTGGCTGCTGTTGCTGCTGTTGTTGTGTCTTTATGGCCACGTTACTCCAGGAGGGTGCAGGCTTTAAAATATCCATCGTGTCTGTATTGCTTTTAAGCTCCTTTTTATGTTTATTTTTGTATTTACAAGATTTTAAAGAAAAACAATTTTTGATGGTGATGATGGCCATGATGATTTTTTTTTTGAGATATATTTGGTTGTAGCAGAGCGAAATTGTTGTGTGCATTATAGCAACAAAAAAAAACAGATAAGGGAGCAGACCGACATAAGGGCCGAAAAGACGAAAGGAAGAAACAATTTTTGCAAAAAGGCGAAAGTTTTGTGTAGAATACAACAATGAATTTTTATTTTATTTTTTCATAT
This sequence comes from Linnaemya tessellans, assembly GCA_951800035.1. NCBI lineage: Eukaryota > Metazoa > Arthropoda > Insecta > Diptera > Tachinidae > Linnaemya > Linnaemya tessellans. The sequence goes on along the minus strand of OX637533.1, from coordinate 17,114,286 downwards.
ATTTTATAATTGCAGGAGGCAAGAGGTGCATTTTTTTATTTTTGGGTAATTTGGTTGTTGTTGCATATATTTTTTAAATTTATTTTTTGCAACATTTTTACATAAATCACAATTAAATTTAGCAGTTTTTTTTTATAGTCCATAATAAGGAATTTTTGTTTGCGGGTTGCAGCATGAAAAAAGGATGTTAAAGAAAACAGATTTTTATTAAAAGTTTGCTAGTTTAAAAAAGAAAAGCTAATAAAAAAATTTTAGGAATACATTTAAAGCTTTTGCTAGGGGAAGTTCTGCATAACACAAAGCAATTTGCTTTAAAGTTTTGCTTTCAGTGATCTTGCTTTTTTTTTTTTGGATTAACATGCAGTAAATATTTGCGGATATTTTATTGCTAATTTAACATTTTAATTTATACACCTAATTTTGCTTAAAATATTTATTCGTAACTTGACTAAAATCTTTGTTTTCTATTTCTGAATTATAAATGACAGTAACAACTATATGTTAATTATTTATATATATATATATATATATATATATATATATATGTATAAACTTTTTATTAGTTTGCAATATGTGGAGTCCTGGAGAAAAAGGATGCCAATATGGATTTAATTTATCGTATAGAAATAAGCTTTCTCTTTTCATTTTAAAATATTTTATTTACAAATTCTTCTGGTTTCTTGACCTCTTTTTAATTATTATTGTATTCTGATATTTTTAAGCTTAAGGTCTCTTTATTTTAGTTTAATTTTTAATTTCAATATTTCGTCACTCCTTTGTGTGACTTCTTCAGGAAATTAAAAAAATAATAATTAATAATAAATAAAATAATTAATTTCCTGAAAAAGTCACACAAAGGGACCTTAAGTTTAAAAATATCAGAATACAATAATATTTTATTTACAATAGGAAAAAAATAATTCCCTTTATTCTATAGCTCTTCGTCAATGTCACGTCCAGACAATAGCCCCTATTATGAATGACGACATCGACGCCATATCAAGACGGTAGCAAAAATTTTTCGTTTGTCCACTCTTTTTCGACAGCAATTGACTACTATTGACATGTTCTATGGATGTTATATGCCCTAGAGTATGCTAAGAAATTGTCATTGATTGTTATCGACAACTTGCAGGGAAGTGATATGTTGCTGTCGAGTTGATGTGACGTCGACGTCGCCATTCATAATAGGGGCGAATATCAAAAATACATATCGCACTTGCCTACTCCTAGTGGATGAAACTTAACTGCTTCTGACAGCTTATGACTAGTCTTTAAGGCCTTGGAAATAGTAAGAGGCTATTAGAAATTAATTAATTGCTGAAGAACTTCACTACAGACATGTTCTATTTTTTTTGTCTTGTCTTGACGTGACATTGACAAACAGTTACAGAATAGGGGGGGATTATTTTTATATCTGTCGCCGATCTTTTAGGAAACTGTAAATATTTAGTGTATTTTGCATAGAAGTTCTTATTGCTTTATTAAATTCAATTAAGATTGATAGACTAATTGTTCGAAAATTCAGAATTCAGAAAGACATATTGTAATAAATATTCCAAAGCTCAAAGGAAAGCCAACATCAACTTAATCATCAGCCGCTACACTTTAATCATCAGCACTCGTGTGTATTTTTGTTGGTCACCCCTTTATTAGGTGTTTTAGTTGAATATGATAATAATTTTTATTTAGACAAAATTTATTAGGAAATTGCTTGCGAGAAGTGTATCAAACCGTTGGTAACACACTTTTAATCTCTGTGTTGCCGGTTGACTATTTTCTTCATAGCCCATTTTCTAAATTTTTTCTGTTCCACTTTGTACTTAAGACACCCACGGATCCAGCTTTACCATTTCGGTGGTAAATTTCCGTGTCCCATTTTCTGAATTTTTCTGTTCCACTTTGGGTGGGGAACTTTAGAAAATTTCATATAAAACAAAACCTTGTAATTTTGTTAATTACAGTTTTTTCAAATCATATTATTAGAGTTGGGGTTCAGTTATCCCTTTTTCCCTCCCCCGGATCCGTCCTTGACTCAAACAATAATTTTTTTGTTTGAATTCTTTTATACTTAATTACATGTGGACATTTTATTCCCTTGTGCTTTGCAATATTTCATGTGGTTCTGAATTTACTAAAGATGGAATGGTACTCCCATACGCCAATAAGAAAGTGATATCAATACTAGAGATCTCAGAAATCTAGAAGAAAATTTAATGTACACCTTTAATACACTATAGACATTGTCATTCTTTCATCGTGTACACCTTCTACTTGTGTATAACTATGACTGTACTCGTGTACATCGCGTGTATATGCTTTTTTAATTTGAAACTGGTGGGTATGTATAATATTTTCAAGTATTTGCTTTTACTGCGCACACACACATTAATTTTATGAAGTTACAAAACAAATACAATGTTATCATCTCCGCAAATGTGCATACGTACATAAAGTGAATTCAATGTCTTCAATGTATACACTTGAGGTATGATGCACAGTCCTGTACACACAAGATTTATTTGTGTATAAAGTGGGGCATGCATACATTTTTCAATGTCATGTTTTTCAATGTCGTTGGTGTAAACTTGTGTGTACAGAGGATAAAATATGTACACTATTTCGAACTCTGATCGATACCGATAATCATATTGAATTTGCATTCAATTTAAAATTAATAAAAGTGGGGCAGAGAATTTTTTTATTAAAAAAAATTCCATTGTAAAAGTTTATTAATATCTAATGATATTTTGTTTCTAACAGGTAAATTTTTTGCACTTTTTAATGTAGCACTTGCATTGAATTTGCAAATGATGAATTTATTGGAAATTCATCTACCATAAATTACGGGAATACATTTATGGATTAAGACTGCATCTAAATGCAGTTTTTTTACCGGTTTTAAAATTTTTACATCATTTCTAGAAAAGAACATTGCTATTAAAAAAAACAATACAATTGAATATGATTTCATTGCAAAAAATATATATATTTTTTGCCAAATAGCTGAGAAAGCCCTTATTACTTAACAGAAGTATGAAAATATTGTTAAGAAAGCAACTTTTTCGGATACAGACGATTTTGTAAAACTTTTTCAACCAGATCTGCTGAGGAAAAAAGTCTCTCAGATGCAATAGAATTAATTTTAAAATGTCATTGTGCAAGTAAACTATCGCACAGGGGTTGATTTTTCTCGGTTTTGTTAAAAACTTTTTACGCAAAAACTTCATAGACCATCTCTAATAGAATTACAGTAAAACTTCGGTATAACGAATTCCAAGGGGATCCGAAAATACTTCGTTATAGCCATTGCTTCGCTATAAATTTAATCACTAAAGTCTTGATATTACGAAAATTTATAAAATAAGAAAAAAATTCGTTATAACTGTAGTTTTGCACACACATTAAGAATTCATTCTTTTGATAACGGGACTTTACCATTTTGTTATAATTTTATTTTTACTTCGTTGTATAGAGGCTTTTGTATGAGTACTTCGCTGTATAGAAGCTTTACAAATGCGCTTGTAAATACATTTAGACTTCGCTATTTTTATAAGGGGATTTATTCTGATTTCTTTATATTGAGACATTTGAAGAAATATTTCTCTATATAGAGGTTTTTTTGTTCAGAATTTGTTCGTTATAGCTATAGTGTATTTTTGTATGAAAAACTTTGCAATAAAGATGTTTTCTCAAGGTACTCAATAAAACATACGTTATATTGAGTTTTTCGTTATAACGAAGTTCGTTATAACGAGGTTAGGAAGTAAATTGGCTGTCAAATGGTGAAATGTCAAGAATTAAGGTGCCATCCTTTGACATTTATTTAGTAAAAAGTTGGGAAATTTTAACCATGGAACGCTACACTTTTGAACAAAGAATTTTAAATGTGAAAATGTTACTGCATCACTTCGTTAAATTCGAGAAGTTTTTCTTTGCAATCTGGCTCCTTTTGAGACAGTGTCAAGCACGATTTAAATGGTTTTATTTTCTTATTTCTTATGAAATACTTTGCAAAGTAAATATGCAAAGTGCACTATCGAACCAAAGACGTTCGGCTTCGTAGTCTTCGTATGAACTGCTTTAGTTATATGAGCGCATAAAAAAGATTCCACATTCCTCCAGAAAAGAACACGTTATTGATATACAAGATTTATGTTCTTTCATTAACTGTTTCATGGTGGAAATGCATATAGATTCGGTCTTTATTTCAAATTCTTGTTGCTTTACATCTTTCATATTGGGAGTCTAAGAAAAGCTAGACATTTTGCTTACATTTTTTTTTATTTTAAGTTTTAATAAATATTGTTATTTACATTTTCGGGAGGATTCTGTTGACTGTAGCAGAAAAACGATATTCGATATGAAATAAAGGGTGTTTTTATAAGAGCTTGCTGATTTGAAATTTAAATAAAACACATGAATTCGGGCACATGGCCACCACGACTATTTTGCACAAAGGTCATTTTGGAGGTCCAATTTTCGACCACCTTTTCTAGCATTTGAGGGTGTATTTCAGCAATGACACGTTGAATACTGGTTTCCAAAGCGTCAATCGTTGCTGGTTTATCCACGTAAACCAATGATTTCAGGTATCCCCACAAAAAAGAATCGAGTGGCGTCAAATCACACGAACCGGAGGCCAATTCACCGGTCCAATTCTCGAAATAATGTTGTCGTTGAAATGTTCTTTCAATAAGTCCATTGTTTCGCCCGCAGTATGACAACACATTTCGTTTACATCCATATCGTGAAGTTTTGGCACCAAAAATTCATTGATCATGATTCGGTATCGATTTCCATTCACGGTAACGCGTCGTCCTTCCTCATTTTTAAAGAAATAAGGACCGATGATTCCACCAGCCCATAGACCGCACCAAACAGTACATTTATCGGGATGCATTGGTAATTCTTGAACGGCGTGTGGATTATATTTGCTCCAAATACGGCAATTTTGCTTGTTGACATATCCATTCAACCAAAAATGCGCCTCATCACTGAAGAGACTTTTGCGGTAAAAAAGCGGATAAACATTTTTAATTGTTTACACTGTTTTTGAAAATAAATTTCCACGCTTTGGAAGCGTTGTTCTGAAGTTAACCTGTTCATGATGATTTGCCAAACAATACTGAGTAGAGACGTCACTTTAAACTGTCAAAACAGCTGTCAGACAACAGAGTGATTCGAATAAAAAAAAATTCATAAAAAAACACCCTTCATAAGGCCGAGGTTAAAATATTTTAAAATACTTGCTCATGAGATTTCAACTAAACAGACTTCACCTACAGAGCCCCTTTCTTCGAAATCATTCACTATACGATAAATAGTGCGTTTTGTTGGGGGTGTTCTTTTTCCCAAAAATTTCACGTATCTTTCTCATCGTCACAGTAATCAATGATTGATTTTGATAAAATATTTTAACGATTAAAACACGTTGGTTTATCGTATATTTTTGCATAGAACTGTCAATACTAATGTTTACCAAAATGGCGGCAAAACAAAGTAGTATACCTTCTCGGTGGACACCCTGTACATACGCATAAGGAAAGGATATTTAGCCAACTTCCTTCAAATGACTCGAAATGTATAAATACTCGTACATAATATTTATATACTGTGAGTTTGATTGTCATTGGCGCTTTATAATTTTTGTAATTAATCTTTTACCAATTGATGTTCATATTCCTAAAATTTTAAATGTGCTTGAAATGTATTTTATTGAAAAATGTTCATAAACATTTTTCTAAAAATATAATTTTTTATGAATAGGCACTATATTTTTATAACTTTAATGTATTTTTCTCTCCCTCTCTCTCTCTCTCTCTCTCTCTCTCTGTTTCTTTCACTATCGATCTACTCATACTACCCTCGTATTCAATTTTAATATTATGCAAATTGCAGTTTTTGTCTTAATTGCAGCAAAACTTTTCTAATGGCTTCTGCTTATTAAAAACAATACGATTATCAATGATGATCCCAAAACTTGTGAAAACTTAAACAAAAACCAATAATGAGCCTGATTTAACATGCATACATTTTGTCGGGATAACTACTATATAATAAATATTAGACATTTAGAAATGAAATTTTGTAATTGGCCAATTAGAAAATAAGAGAATTATGAACAAAATTTTACCACAAAAATACTAATTGATAAAACGGGCAATGAATAATCAATTTAATTACTTGGACAAAACTAAAGGACATTTCAACTGTTGCCATTGCGTTGAAATATATTGCAGCAATTAAAATGAAATCACTCTACACACATTTATTAAACAATATCACATACATTTAGGCAAAAATAAAATGCAGTATTTTTGTTGTTGTTTACATCAATCTGAGGACTACAACTAAACTACCTTTGCTATGCAATCTATACTCCTATGAAGGTTTATGTTATCGCTGACTTTTAAACGTGACATCCATTCGGGTGCATGAGTTTTTAATGTAAATTTATCCTGTTTTTTTTTTTTTGGAAGTGATGATTTTTTTTTTTAAATAAAGGAAGTTAAGAGAAATGTGATTAAGGAAGTATTATAGTGTTAGGGTTTTGTGTGGAAAGTGAATGTTATTAAAAAGAATGTATTCATTAGTAAGATTTTATTTTTAATTTTCGGTTTTTTATGAAGCAATTTAAGTTACAACCTATTTTCACATCAGTAGCCTACAAGTTCCCATCAAAAATAGATTTTACAAGTCTTTTTTGCACTTATAGAACTTGTAATGGATAGAATACAATTATTCTGATTAGTTGCATAAAAGGATCTATTCGATTACGTTTTTCGAATAAATAATTAATTACGCCACTAAAATTTATTCAAATAAAATTCTTCGAATAAACTTATTTCAGTACTTTTTGTAACAGAGTTAAGGAAAATAATTTTTTTATTAATAAAATTGTTTAAATAAATAGCCTTTTGAATAAAACTATTCCCGTAAAAATTTTTTAAATAAATTTATTCGAATGCAAATATATCAAATAAAATTATTTAAATAAAAAAAATCAGTTAAAAATTTTAGAAACAAAATTATTCGAAGGAACATTTTTAAAGTAAAATTATTCGAATAAAATTTTTTTGAACAATATTATTCGAATAAAAAGTTATCGATTACAAAATTTTTAAATCGAAACTGCTCAAATAAAGATTTTTTTAAATAAAATTTTTAAAATAAAATTATTCAAATAAATTTTTTTTTAACAACATTATTCGAATAAAAAGTTATCGATTACAAAATTTTTAAATCAAAACTGCTCAAATAAAGTTATTTGAATAAAGATTGTTTTAAATAAAATTATTCGAATAAAATTTTTCGAACAATTTTATTCGAATAAAAGTTGAATGAAGATTTTTTTAGACAAAATTATTTGAATAAAATTTTTTTGAACAATATTATTCGAATAAAAATTTTCTATTATAAAATTTTTGCTGAAATAGTTATTTGAATAAAAGTATTTTATATTACATTACTCGAATAAAATTTTTTTGAACATTAATAGTCGAATAAAAAATGTTCGATTACATGTTTAAATCGATACTGCTCAAATGAAATTATTTGAATGAAAATTTTTTTAACAAAATTATTTGAATAATATGTTTAACAATATTGTTCGAATAAGATATATCAAATTATGGAAAATTGCTGAAATAGCTATTTGAATAAAATTATTTTAAATAAAATTATACGAAAATTTTTTTTTTGAACATTAATATTCGAATAAAATAAAAAATTAATTAAGCTATTGGAATAAAGATTTTTTAAATAAAATTGTTCGAATAAAATTTTTTGAACAATAATATTCGAATAAATAATTTTCGATTACAAAATTTTTAAATCGACACTATTGCATAAAGTTATTTGAATAAAGATTTTCTGCCTTAAAATTGCATATAAATTTTCATGTCTGCAATAATTGCAATTAATACGAATAAAACTATTCGAATAAAAGTTATTAAAATAAAATTTTACTTTGACCTAGCGCAAATCAATAAATAACTAGTAAGATAAATCATACAATTAAAATTATTCGAACAAAATTATTCGATTACAATTAATCGAATAAAATTAATCGAATAAAATTAGTCGAATAAAATGAAAGGAATAAATTTAGTTATATAAAATTTATTCGAAGAGGATTAGTTTAATAAACGTTTTTTTTTTCTTAAAATTATTTGTCAATGAAATGTTTCAAATAACTATTCTGTGAACAAAAAATATATTGAACACACGTCATGTTCAATTTCCTATTGCTTACTCCTGATGATGTTAACGAAATATTCAATTTATATAAAATTAATTCTAACGGCCTATAGATAATAAAGATCTTGAGCATAAAAAACTTTTATTTTTATAAAAAAAAATGTCTGTTTTTTAATAGTTTAACACAAATTTTCATAGAAGAATTTATTTTATAAATCAAAATTTTGTTTATAAATTACGTTGAATGAATATAACAAAATAACCTTATGAAATAGAAATAATATAAACGAAATAGAAATAATATAAATTTCTTTAAAACAGTTGATTGTGCTGCCTATTCTCTAAAACGAGTTAATTTCAAACGACCTCATTTAGAAAAACTAAAACCACTAACAGCAATTGTTTCAGACTTTTTTTTATAGTTTTCTACCTTTTTTAGCTTAAGATTTAATGTCGGATATTAAATTATTACACATAAATATATGAAATAAAATCAATTGGGTCATTATTAATTTTTGTCTGCGTTTAGAAAGTGTGTTTTTTTTCAATAATTTTCTTGTTACTAGTTTTTTAGCATTTAGCTAATTCTTTTCAGTGATTACATCCTTTTCAATAACGTGGAATTGAACTAAAACAATAGTAAAGTGTTGGGCTGCCTTAAAAGGAAACGGAGGTGTATTAATACTTGTCACTTTTCCTTAATACATAAAAGACTTTTCTTTTTAAACACTACAACTTAAAACCATAAAGAAATAATAGGTGTTGTTGTAAAAGAGAAGAAATTTTATGGCTTACGCTCAAATTTAAATGTGTAGCACTCTCAGCGGATATTTTGCGAGCTTTATATGGTGGTATTTCCGGTATTTTACCGCTGGCTTGCTGTATAGGAGGATGGTTTAGTGACAATGGTGGCGGTGATGATGATAATGGCGTAGCAATTAACGGTTGGCGGGTACAGGTGGTGTTGCCGGCAATGAAAGCGCCAGTAGTACGCTGGGGACTACTGCTAGTGCTGCTGCCGGTGTGATCAGCAGAATCGCTGGATTTTTTCCGGAATGGTGGTATTTCTGGTATATGCATAGGTTGACGGGTATTTAAGGCCAAGGAACTTGCAGAAGCTCTATACAGATATGAATTAAAGACAAAACACAAGGAAACAAACGAAAGACAAGAAACAAAGGACCAACCAAAAAAAAACCAACAGGAAACGTAAAGGTGTTAAAGAGGGAGTAGTGGGAAATATTACAAAAGGGTGGGAATTTTCCAAACCATAAGAAAATATTATGTTCGAAAAGTAAAAGCAATGCCAGTAATAAGAAATTGATATGTAATAAAATAAAGTGCATTTAATTAAGAAATAAAGTATAAAATTGAGAGAGGAAAAAAGTAGAGAAGAAAAATATTTTTCACAAAATTAGCTTTTCTTTTCAAAAAAAGGGTTTTATTAAAAACACAATTTTTATACACATTATTTTTTTTTTGTCTTCTTCTAAATATCACACAACATTTAAACATGCAAATGATTTGGAATTTTTTCTTTTCTTTAAATTAATTTCACGAAAATTTCAAAGTATCTACACAACTACGCACAAATAAACACTTAGTCAAGAATTTACCCCTTTAAAGCGTGCAATCTTTGTATTGGTATCGAGCTTAAATTACGAACTGAATATCCATGAAATGGAGGAATTTCCGGTAATTTCTTTTTCTGCTTACAACTTTTACATGCGCTTTATTTTATTAATGGTATTCGTATATATAGAAATAAATTTTATATATGAAATCAAATATTTATTTTTCATAAATTGATAAATACACAAAGAATTGTTGGACAAATAGATTATATATTTTGGGTTAAAAAAAATAATAGTAAAAAAGTTTAGCTTTTATAGGGGGGGTGTGGAAAATTGCTTAAAGTGTGGAAGGTGTTGTGGTAATTAAGTGTTTTGTTTTTAAATTATTGTGAGTTATTCAGTGGTTATGTCAGAGTATATTTTCTTAGAATTTGATTCCTTATTTCGTTAAATAATACTTAAAAATTTTGAATTATTTTTTAATTTCAATAGAGAAAATTTTTGATATAGAAGTACTGCAACACCGTTTTAATGCCCTCAAAAGAATCTGAAGCTGATTATAAAGTAATAAATGATATATTTTTTTGGTACATTTCATTACAACAAATTATAATCTCCTTTATTCTGTAACTATTTGTCAACGTCACGTCAATACAATATGAAAAGAAGGGAAGTTACATTCTAGTTGTGTTTTATTTACGGTAAGGAAACACATTAATGATCCTTCCGCAGGTTCACCTACGGAAACCTTGTTACGACTTTTACTTCCTCTAAACAATCAAATGCGGTCAACTTTTGCGAAATATCAGTAAAACACAAGGCGTTACAGTGATCACGTCCGAAGACCTCACTAAATAATTCAATCGGTAGTAGAGACGGGCGGTGTGTACAAAGGGCAGGGACTTAATCAATGCGAGTTAATGACTCACACTTACTAGGAATTCCAAGAACAGTTTCAGTTCACAATCCCAAGCATGAAAGTGGTTCAGCGGTTTACCCGGACCTCTCGGTCTAGGAAATACACGTTGATACTTTCATTGTAGCGCGCGTGCAGCCCAGGACATCTAAGGACATCACAGATCTGTTATTGCTCAATCTCATTATTGCTAGACGCAATTTGTCCATTTAAGAAGCTAGTGTCCTTATAATGGAACAAACCAACAGGTACGGTTCCACCTTTATAAACACATTCAAACACTCACACATTTTACTGCCCTCATGAATGAAGGCTACAAAAGCTTCAAACACCATAATCCTGAAAGCATGTATTTAATATATTTGATTCTCGTTCGTTATCGGAATTAACCAGACAAATCACTCCACGAACTAAGAACGGCCATGCACCACCACCCATAGATTCGAGAAAGAGCTATCACTCTGTCTTACACGCTTATGTTCGGACCTGGTAAGTTTTCCCGTGTTGAGTCAAATTAAGCCGCAGGCTCCACTCCTGGTGGTGCCCTTCCGTCAATTCTTAAATAATAAGATGAGTTTTTATATGGTCTTGATGTGACATTGATAAATAGTTACAGAATAAGGGGAAATAAATAGTGTTGCAACATCTTATTAAATATTAAAAATTCATTCTTGCAAACAGCCGACACGGAGAACTTTAGATGGACAAATTCAAAATCCATAAATTTTTTTAAATGTGCGGCTCAGGGATGGAAAAGGGCTTTTTTGATTTTGTACCAATTAACTAAATAAAATGTTCTTTTCATACCATGACGGTACCATTTTTTTATATTTTTTATATTTCTATAAATAGAAATTCAAAAACTTCTCTACGCAAAAGTATACAACAAAAAAAAATAATATATAGATAAAAGTCTAGGAATCAGTTGATTAAATTTTATTCAAAAAGTCATACAATTTAAGATAATAAATTTTCTGGTAGTTTATAATTTAGGCAACGAGACGTTGATTGAAAACGTTTTCGGTATTTGGAAATCAATAATTATACACTTTTTCAACGTGATTGTTGTTTTTGAATCAAATATAAGGCAGCCTAACGATGAAAAATGTTTCTGTTGCGAAAAATTATACGAAATAATTGTAAGTCCGTTACTTAAATGTGCCATAATTTAGCAGAAATATGAGACATAAGACACTATTTTGAAAGATTCGGGTCTAAAGAACCGTTTTCTTTCGAAAGAACAATTATCTTCAAAAAGAAACGACAAAATAAATATATAGAACAAGCAGAGGAGTAAGAAACGATCCGAACATGTCATGAAGTGCTGCTGACTGGAATACTGTATGTAATAAAAAGTTGACACAAAATTTTTGATTATGTAACCGTATAATTCACAGAAATATTTTATGTTTATTAACTGATTCACTGAGAAATTAACAACAATTTTCAAGCATAAAACGTTTTTATGAACTAGGTGTAAGCTTTTGATTGAGATATTTAAATTGTACCAAATTAGTCGCGGTAGTACCACGGTACCAATCTAATTGTACCAATAAAAAGTACAATTGTATCATGTTTTCCATCCGTGGTGCGGCTTGTAGAAGTTCAAAATAATACCTGCAGGACAAAAATGTTTCCACCCGAGCTATTACTACGACAGAAATTTCGACTGGAAGTCATATATTGCTTTTAAAGTTGGTGTGCATAAATGATTTTCTTTTCATTGAATGAATGAGAAGTTTTGCATACATTTTTGTATAATTTGTCTGTACATGTTTCGGGTTATTTGTTATGAATTTAAGTAATTTTTTGTAAATTATTTAAAGACGTTTTCGCATAACCCAAAAAAAAAGTTTGGCAAGTACCTATTTTTAAAATGTTTCCTTTAATTTCATTGCTAAATATAAATAATTGACGCAAAAACGCGAATAATTTTGTAAAAGAAAAATTGTTCAAAACGCATTTTTTGCAGATTATCTTTAATATTACTGGCTATTTTTATCCATACATTAGAACATCAAAATAATGCATCACCATAAAAAATGAAATCACAATGGGCCAGTTAGTGAAGGTAATCAAACAATTAACTGACTTTTTCCGACATCACAAAAAAAATATTAAAATAGTTTTTATTTCAATATTAATCCGCAGACTAATATTTCTATTTTATTTACAAAAAAACCGGCCTTAATATATACATTTGTGCTTTCCTGAAAAGTTATTGTTTTGTGACCAACAACATTGTGCGCCGCTATCGTTCAATTGAAGATCTGCTAAAATTAGTACTTTCAACGAATACCCTTATTGTTTTTATAAAGTGTGGGCACATTTGAGGTTAGGAAGTACATTGGCTGCGAAATGATGATATATCAAGAATTCAGCTGTCATTCTTTGACATTTATTTCGTGATGGGGCCCATTTTCAATTAGGCGGTTATGTAATTAAAAAAAATTTACCCTAGGCCCATTTGAAAGACCGGATTTACGTTAACAAATTACAAACAGCTGACGCTCTGAAGTATAAAATTTGGTGCTGCATTGCAAAATATGGTTCAAAATGTTGTAAAAAGAGACGTCTATTGACGTGCTAGAAATAGACATTTTGCCCGACATCATATTCTGTTATTAATTCCCATATTTCTACTTTACTTTGGTACCAATAAAATTTAATTTGCATTAAAAAATTGTGTGTTTTAAGCGAATTTACTTCCTAGCCTCAAATTTGCCCGCCCTTTACAAAACCGCAAAAATGTATTTTATGAGTCAAACTGTCAACCAGCAGACGAAGAAACACCAGAAAGGCAGCACTTGATCTTGTATTTTCCAGGGACCGGAAATAAGAGTTATTTTTAAATTTTTGAAGAAATAAATCATACATAAATGAACATCGTAGAAAACTTTTAATTACACCATCATGATTTTTAGGCGAAATGCATCCAACATATTGCATGATTTTTAAATTTTTGATTTTTATTTTAACAATCAAAAGTAAGAGTTATTTTTGATATTTATTTTTTAAATGAAAAATAAGAGTTATTTTTGATTTTTATATTTTTAAATGAAAAATAAAAGTTATATTTGATTTTTATATTTTTAAATGAAAAATAAAAGTTATTTTTGATTTTTGTATTTTTATATCAATAATAAAAATCAATTCAAAACTCTTATTTATTTGTTGATGCCGTTGTATTATAATATGCTGCTTCATTCAAATTTCTATATGAATATAATATATTATGTGTTTTATCCATTATCAGCTATAAAAACCTGAATGCATAGAAATAGCTTATAAGTTGTGGCTGCCATTCAAGTCAGTGTTAAGAGGTCGCTTTCAGGTGTTCAATTTTACCATCATAATTGATTTTGAATTTTCCTCAGATAAATTATATCTCAAATCTCCCAATATTAATCTGAGTGCTGAAAATGACCTTTCTACACTGACTTGAGTGGCAGGTACAGAATGAACAATTAAAGATAATTTTCGAAGCCATGGAAACACAAACATATTACCTATGTCACGAATTTTGAACTGATTTTTATTATTGATATAAAAATATAAAAATCAAAAATAACTTTTATTATTGATATAAAAATATAAAAATTGAAAATAACTTTAATTTTTCATTTAAAAATATAAAATCAAAAATAATTTTTATTTTTCATTTAAAACAATAAATATCAAAAATAACTCTTATTTTCTATCTAAAAATATAAAAATCAAAAATAACTCTTATTTCTTGATTTTTTTTTATAAAAGTCATAACAGTTACGGTCCCTGGTATTTTCTGTACGCACTTTGTAAACAAATCTGTCAGTTGTTTATTGACAGACAGTTCGTATAATAATAATAAAAAAACTAGATGGCGCTTGGAGACTATCTGGTATATCATTGTACCATGAGCTATTACTAAATATTTCTTCAAAGCAACTTAGGAATTTAACTGCGGAGTAGTTTGAACAGTTTGCCATTTTCATTGCCCCTCAAGAAGTACTTGAAATGAACATTAACATTTAATCTAATTTTTTTTTACTGCGTCCCGTTTAGGTCTTTAGATTATACTCCTCTTATGGCAGCTGACTTTTTTGTTAAATTTGTTGATATTTTAGCAGAACTAAAATTACTTTGAGTTCAGTTCAGATTACACTCTGAGTTGTGGCTTTATGTTTCCCTCTCTAGGTAAAAACTTATAAAAAAATGCATTTAGTTTAATTTTATTATACTGCAATAAGTCCTAATAATCTAAAACCCTTTGAAAGTTCTCCACACAAAAATACTTCATGCTTACTTCGTTATTTAAAAAAAAATATGCTTAAAATAACAAAAATATTTTTATTAATAAAAACTTTGCTTGAGTATTTAAATATTTGTTTTTTACGTGTTAGTAGAGCAGAGAAAATAAAAACAAAAAAAAAAAAACAATTGTAGTAAGTGTTAAACAAAACAAATGCAAATTTGTTATAAAAGTGTGTTTTAGAGCAAGTCATTGAGTAAAAAGTACAAATGAATAATAAATTCAAGTAGTAGTTTAAAGAGAAAATTTGTAAATTTAAAAAAAAAATGGTGGAAGTAAGAGAATAGAATGCGCAATGAGGAGAAATGTTTCACAATATGAAACTTACCCGCTGGGACCGTGAGATAACATCTCCTGGTTGAGGCTGGTCAATGAGGTGCCGCTGTTGGGCGGTGTCGAGTCCAGTAGGGGTCGTATTAAAATTGTGCTGGTCTTGGGGCGTAAAGAAAGAATATGTGTTTCAGCTAAAACTGTGTGTGTGTGTTTCTTTTACTTTCTATCTACCTGTGAAGGTGGCGAGTCTGGCGATGAATCACGATTATCGCAGGCATCCGCTACCACGTTCCTTTGCAAGCCAAAACGTGCTATCTCATCTATAAACGGTTCATACTCTGCCTGTTTTAACAGTTCCTGTTGATACAGCAATTCCTCGGACATTTGGCTATCCATGGACTGTTCAGTGGTGTTGGTTGTATTGGTGGTGGTGGTAACGGCATTTATTAAATGCAATGCCGCCAGGTCATGTTCTGGTTGCGTGGATGTTGTACTGGGTGGTGTGGGCGGTGTTGGTCTGGGCGATGTACCCTTGCATTGCATCTCTCGCCGGCAATGTTCAGCTCTGGCTATTTCCGCTGCCAACCAGGATGGCAGTTCGGGCAATAGCCAAGTTAAAGCTGAACGTAAAGCCAACATTATGTGCTGTTAATTAAGAAAACAAAATGATAATAAAGTGCCAGCAACATGAGAGCAAAATGTATATTAAAGTTTTGTAGAATCATTAAATTGTCGTATTGTCTTTGTTATTTTATCCTATTGTTAGTTTGCAATTGTTTAAGGAACTCTTAAGTGTGTTTGTATGTGTTTAAGCAGTCCCACTCACCTCAAGTGTAACAATTAATATGATTGTTTGTGCTGTGGTTAAGCCCGGCCACAAACGAGACACTTGTCCGGATAAACCAATTAGAGCACAATTCACAATCACAGCTGCTAATGACAGCAGGCTAAGAGCGTTCTGCCAGGTGCCAATATTTGCAACACGCTGTCCAAACGGTCTCTGATGAACGTGGGCCAATTTGAAGGCATCAGAACGTATTTCCATTAGATTATTAATGAGAGCACAAACACCAGCCAGAGGGAAGGCAGCCGAAAACAGCACAACATAGCCCATTTGCACAAGCATTTCCAAGTGGTCAGAAAATGTGCCATCATACTGTAAAATAGATAAACACAAGTCAATTATGAGTTTTGTATTCAACACAGATTTTATTTTTAAGCTCATTATATGGGATGCTTGGAATATTTTGACATGCAGATTGTTTCTATTAGCAAAAGACAGACGAAATCATAAACTATTTTCTTCTGCAAAGAAATAAAAAAAAATAAATAAACAATAATAATAAATAAATGGAAAAAGTTAGTTAAAATAATAAAATAAAAAATAAAAAAATTTAATAAAAATTAAAATAAAAAAATAAAATAAAAAATAAAATAAAAATAAAATAAAAAATTAAATAAAAAATAAAATAAAAAAATAAAATAAAAAATAAAGTAAAAAATAATATAAAAAAGTTATTTTGTTAATTTTTATCAACGGGCTTAAGTTCGAATCTGCAAGACTGCAAACCATTTTTTATTATTTTATTAATAAATGAATTTGTTCGAATCAGTTCGAAATCAGTACTGATCCGTTCTGCTGGTTTGATGATTATTGAAAAATATTCTTAATATTCCAATCTTAATATAAATTAATAAAAATAGAATTTGAACAAATTCATTTATTAATAAAATAATAAAAAATGGTTTGCAGTCTTGCAGATACGAACTTAAGCCCGTTGATAAAAATTAACAATTTACACAAGAAAGTTCGACTAATAAAAATTCATAGATAATATAAAAAAGTTATATAAAAAAAATTCTTGTATTCTGATATTTTTAAGCTTAAGGTCTCTTTATTTTAATTTAATTTTTAATTTCAATATTTCGTCACTCCTTTGTGTGACTTCTTCAGGAAATTAATTATTTTACGAAATATTGAAATTAAAAATTAAATTAAAATAAAGAGACCTTAAGCTTAAAAATATCAGAATACAATAATAATTAAAAAGAGGTCAAGAAACCAGAAGAATTTAGTAAAAATAAATAAAAAAGTAAAGTAAAAAATAAAATAAACTAAACAAATAAAAAAAATTAAATAAAAAAAATAAAATAATAAAAACCTCAAATAAAAAACAACAAAAAAAAAAATAAAAAAAAATAAAATAAAAAACAACAAAAGAAAAAAAAAAGAAAAATAAAAAATAATAGAAAGTAAAACAAAACAAGATAAAATAAAGAAATAAAATTAAAAATATATAATAACAAAATATTAAATAAAAAAATTAAGAAGATAAAATAAAAAAAATTAATAAAAAATAATTAAAAAAAAAACAAAATAAATAAAATAAAACAAAATAAAGAAAGGTGAATAAAGTAATAAAATTAAAAAGTAAATAAAAAAATTAAATAAATAAATTAAAAAGTTAAATAAATACATAAAAAAATTAAATAAATAAATAAACAAATTAAATGAATAAATAAAAATATTAAATAAATAAATAAAAAAGTTAAATAAATAAAAAAGTTAAATAAATAAATAAAAAAATTAAATGAATAAATAAAAATATTAAATAAATAAATAAAAAAGTTTATTTATTTAAAATAAATAAAAAAATTAAATAAATATAAAAAATAAAAAATAAAAAAATATTAAATAAATAAATAAAAAAGTTAAATAAATAAAAATATTAAATAAATAAATAAAAAAGTTAAATAAATAAAAATATTAAATAAATAAATAAAAAAATTAAATGAATAAATAAAAATATTAAATAAATAAATAAAAAAGTTAAATAAATACATAAAAAAATTAAATAAATAAATAAACAAATTAAATGAATAAATAAAAATATTAAATAAATAAATAAAAAAGTTAAATAAATAAATAAAAAAATTAAATGAATAAATAAAAATATTAAATAAATAAATAAAAAAGTTAAATAAATAAAAATATTAAATAAAAAAATAAAAAAATTAAATAAATAAATAAAAAAGTTAAATAAATAAATAAAAAAATTAAATGAATAAATAAAAATATTGAATAAATAAAAAAAAGTTAAATAAATAAATAAAAAAGTTAAATAAATAAAGAAAAAAATTAAATGAATAAATAAAAATATTAAATAAATAAATAAAAAAGTTAAATATATAAATAAAAAAATTAAATGAATAAATAAAAACATTAAATAAAAAAATAAAAAAATTAAATAAATAAATAAAAAAGTTAAATAAATAAATAAAAAAATTAAATAAATAAAAATATAAAAAAACTAAATAAATAAAAAAAAAATTTGAAAAAAATTATAAAATAAAACAAAAAAAATTTAATAACAAAATTAACAAAAAAATTTTAATAAAAACAATGAATTAAAAAAACATTAGAAATAAATTATAAAATTCAAAAAATTAAATAAGACTATTAAATTAAAAATAAATGAAAAAAATATTCAAAAATAAAATAAAATTCAAAAATAAAATAAACATGAGATCAAAAAGTAAATTAATAAAAATAAAATAACGAAACCAGCTTCTTAACAAGTTGTACCCTGTTTTAGTGCGTTTTCTTAATTGACGAGAACAAAACACAAGTTATGAAAAAGTGGAACACCCCCGTTTTTATTCACAAACACATAGATAAATTCGCAAATACAATTATTAAAATTTTTTTGGGTACACAGATCTATTCCTTATCTGTTTTGTTAACTGCAACTGTCTAGTTCACAAATATCAAATGTTAAGAAGCTACGACGCCATTCGCAAAAATGCCAATATTGCCATTAATTTTGTGTCACTCTGTATTAAAAGATTCTAGTCATCGTATATTACCGCTCACTCTCAAGAAAAATTTACAACAGGGGACAAACTTCATACCGAATGCGGTAATTTGATCCCCGTTGTCGCGATTTGAGTTGATTTAAGTTCAACAAAATTAAAAAAAAAAAAAGATGTGTGGTGTCGTAGGACACCGGATGGTCACGAAGTTGCTTATCATAAACATATTAATTCTAAGTTCTATTCGTGGTATAAAGCAAATAATTATTCGGGTATACATTTTTTATTATGATTTTTTTTTGCCGGCCAACGAAAATAGAGAATCAATTTTGTTCCCAAACGAAATTGCATTCTGTCACGGCACGGCTGCGTATGATTAATATTTGTTTGTATGGAATCGTATTGCCCATACGTCTTAAACATTGATTTAGAACAGGGATTTCCATTTCTTTGCACAATTGTGTACACCACTACTAACACATATTTTTATACTCTTCAATTCAGTCGTCGATGTGACTTCGACAAGTGTACATGTCTAGCGGATGCTATGTTATTTTGTTTCAGGTTACACTCAAAAAATATTGCGTATACCACTACTAATACATATTCTTGTTTCAAGTTAACAGAAAAAACTTTATGATGGCACTTAAAAAATATTGTGCGGTCAGAAACGCTTTTGGTAACATCCAATGCCTTATATGCTATGCAACAGTTAATGAAGGAACGGAATTTGTTATTAAACGGCATTGCGATGGTTTTCATAATAATATAAATAATTTAAATGATAAGGAAAGAGAAGACCTGTTTTACAAAAATAAAACAATTTTTTTAGAAAAATTTAAAAATGGTTATTAGAAGAGGAAGTTTATGAACCAAAATCAGCGACATTGAATTGGTAAAGAATTGCTAAAAAATTTTTATCAACACAAAAAATTTTTAATTTTGTACCTTTGTGTTGTAAAACTTATAAAATATATTACTAACATTTTATTTCGGCTGTAAATGAATGTATTCTCTCAATTTTTTTACTCTCTGATACTCACTACTACACAACCAAAAAATTTTTGGAAATCCCTGATTTAGAAACAAAAAATCTTACGCCACCGACGTTTTTTCCCGGTTTGGGTTCCCCTGCGCATCGTCCCATAAGGAACTTCGTTCCAATAAAAAAAAGATCTTAAAACAAAAGTAACAAAGTGGGTTCTAGCACTTTGAAAAATTCGTGGAAGCACTATACACTATCTGAAAAAAATCAACACACTTGCCTTATACAACGAACTTTCAATTTCCGCTTGGCCAATATTGCGCTTAGCACTGGCTGTAGTTGGTGTAGCAGTCCCGGCATCACCTGGCCTTTTTGGCAGTTGTTTGGACGGTGTGCCTGACTGGGGTGTTGATGTTTCACTGGGTTGTTTAGTTTTTTCTGTGTCATATGAGGCTGTTGCAGCAGTAGCAGCAGTTGTTTTAAGGGTATCGGCAAAAGTACGATTGATATCTTGCGTTGGACTCAAGGCACCCCACATATTAAAGCTTAGTTTAGCCAGTTTCCACTGTTCCAGAACGTAGGGTATGGCCGATTCTCTTAAATTGCCAATAATTTGGCGTGAAATTAATAGACCAGCCAGTTGCTAATGCCAAAGTAAATATAGTGTCAATTATTTTATTTATTTATTCATGAGTTTTAAAACAATTTACCTCTTTTAATTTTTCCTCGTCTCGCAGATAGAAAGCGATATAAAAGAGTGACAGAAATGAATTGACAAATTGAAATAGGGCCACTTTGGCAATTAAATGATTCTCATATTTTGACTGTAAACGATAATTTTCTAGAAGAAAAATGAAAAACAAAAATTAATTGTAAGTAAAAATAAAATCATTATTTTGTTGTTGTTAGCTGGCTGTTGTATTTTGTTTGGCTTTATAGTTAGTTACCTTTGTCATTCAGCCAGACAGCCAAATTATAATAAGCTTCATCCATTAAAGTTATGGCACCAGCCAACAAAACCTTGGGTATAACACTTAAACAGCACAAAACACCAGTTTCTGGCAGCTTGGAGTCCCACCAGTCCTGTGTGTATAAAAAAAGGTAAAAGAATAGAAAATTAAATGCTGATGTTTTTTGGCTTTAGTATTAATTATAAATTACGTATACATAAATAGGTTTTTGTTTTTTTAAGTTTAACTTGGCAAGTTTTATTAAATTTTTAATAAAAAAGTTTTAAGGCACATACATTTGCTTCAAAAAATGTTCTATTAAAAATTAAAATCCATAAATTTGTTTTTATCTCGCCATCTTTATTACCACGTATTTAATAACCATTAATTTGTTAACTACTGATATTTTTATTTATTGCATTTTCTCCCATTTTTGTTGTTTAACTTTTTCCGTTTATACACTTTTAAAAAAAATTGGTGGGTATATTTATTTTGGCATTTCGTGTGTAGTGCAGCGAAATATCCCTCTAAGACCCCATAAAGTACAGTCGACTTCGCTTTATTAGAAATAACCAAAACCCAATTTTTTTTAATTATCCGATTTTTTCTCTAAAACGTAGTTCGGATTACTGAAATTTGTTACAGTTAAGCGTACTGCTTAAAATCAGTAAAACAATATTTTTTATATCGATTCTGTATATATTTTTTACATCAATTTAACATAAAAATTTTATTTAAAAACAAGTAAAAACGTTATATTCGACCGGGTCGAATCTTAAATACCCTCCAAATATTTAGTAAGTGAATTTGAAATGTTTAACTTGGTGGGACAGAGTTCCTTTATAAAATATCGTACGTCAACGCCCACTAAAGGGGGCGGGGTTCAAAAATACACAATATCATGTTTTCCACAGACGAACGTATGGGCATTGCTAGACCGTCTTAGACTTCATCACTGATCAATAATATACATATTTACTTATAAAAACTGTATTTTGGCGGGGTCGCTCTGGCAAGGGCTGTGGGGGAAACATTTCACCTTTGTCATAAAACTCTAAAAATAAATGCTTGGGATAATTATATACAAAATTAAAAATTCTTTTTTTTAAAGGGTCATTTACAGGGCAAAGGAAAAGGGGGGGGGGGGGTAGGGCAGAAATCGGCAGTCATAAAACTCTAAAGATAAATGCTTGGGATGATTATATACAAAATTTAAAAAAAATTTTTTTTTGGTGGGGTCATTTTGGGGGCAAAGGAAGAGGGGGGGGGGGTAGGGCAGAAATCGGCAGTCATAAAACTCTAAAGATAAATGCTTGGGATGATTCTATACAAAATTTAAAAAAAAATTTTTTTTTTTGGTAGGGTCATTTAGGGGCAAAGGAAGAGGGGGGGGGGGAGGTAGGGCAGAAATCGGCAGTCATAAAACTCTAAAGATAAATGCTTGGGATGATTATATACAAAATTAAAAAAAAAAATTTTTTTTGGTAGGGTCATTTAGGGGGCGAAGGGGAAGGAGGGGGTAGGGCATAGTAGTACCAGGTTTAGTCTTAGCTTCGTCATTAAAGCTTAAAAGTGTTATTTTTAAGGAATGTAGGCTTAAGTAAAACAATTTGTTAAATTTTTATGCTATTTTTGCCTATAATAACGCCCACTGAAGTGGGCGGGGTCAAAAAATATTTTTATTTTATTTAATGGCTCCAAGTTTAAGGCGTTGGACCGAATTTGACATAAAAATATATTATTTGCTTAACAAAATGACCAAAAACTATAAAAATTATGTTGTTTTTTCTGGGTTGGTTTAGTTCTTCTTGGGGGAACTGCTTTCCCTCTTGCCCGATTTAGCCCATCTTCGAACTTAACCTGCTCTAAGTTTTAAGATATATTTATGCCAAATTTCAAGAGTCTAGCTCTTTTCGTTTGGACTGAATCGTGATTTCCACAGACGGACAGACGGACGGACGGACATGCTCAGTTCGTCTTAGATTTCATCACTGATCAAGAATATATATACTTTATGGGGTCTGAGATGGATATTTCGATGCGTTACAAACGGAATGACAAAGTGAATATACCCTCCAAATTCTTTTTTGGAGGGTATAAAAATTATTCATTTCGTTGTTGAAATTTTTCACGAATTCCTCGAAAATGTGTAGCCACTTGCATTGAAAATATAATAGAAAAATCCAATAAAGGACGTAAGAGCGAAAAGGACAAATACATTTTGCCATTTAATTTTTTAACGGACAAAAAATGCACAATTTTTCAGCCTAAAGTTATGTAAACGATTTCTAAGAAATAAATTTGTCATTGTTTATTTTTTCACTAAAGCGAGGTAAGTTCTATACAAAACTTAGTTGTGGGCTTGCTTTTGGTTTTCAGTAATACGATATTTTCAGTAAAGCGATGTTTCGCTAAAACGAACTGAATAAGGCTAGCTGCGTTTAAAATCAGTGCGGGGATTTGTATCGCTTTCAGTAATCCGACTTTTTTCAATAAAGCGTGTTGCGCTAAATCGGATGCGACTGTATATATATTCTTGATCAGTGATGAAATCTAAGACGATCTAGCCACGTCCGTCCGTCTGTGGAAATCATAATACAGTCCATAAAAAAATAGCCGGACCCTTGAAATCTGCTATATAGATAAATTTTGAAGGATAGCACAGGTCACGTTCCTAAATGGGCTGAGTCAGGCTAGAGGGGAAAAAGTTCCCCTAAGAAGAACTAAACCAACCTCTAAAGAACAATATAATTTTTAAAGTTTTTTTCTTGTAATTTTGTTAAGAGAATGATATTATTCCAATATTTTGTTTAAATCCAGAAAGACATACATAAGCTTTTAATTATTCAACACAGCAGAGCAGAGCAGAGCAGCTGTTTTCGATAGCCGCTACACTTTTATCATCATTCCTCATGTATATTTTGTTTGTCACCACTTGTTATATATTTCTATGTCAAAGAAGTTTCAATGTGTTAAACTTGGAGCCATAAATAAAAATAAAATTAATTTTTAAACCCCGCTCCTTTCAGCGTTATTATATGTAAAAATGGTGTAAAAATTTAACAAATTGTATTACTTAAGCCTACATTTTATAAAAATTAAATTTTTAAGTTTTATGACGTAGCTGAGACGTAACCTGGTTCTCATTTGTCCTACCCTTTCCCTTCCCTTTTCCCCCCAAATGACCCTAAACAAAAAAAATTTATTTTTAGTGTTTTATGGCAAAGGGGAAATGTCTCCACCCCCCAGCCCATGTCAGAGTGACCTCGACAAAAAACAGGTTTAATGTCCTCCGAAAAGAATTTAACCCCATAAAGTATATATATTCTGGATCAGTGACATTTGTTTGGCCATTATTATTAAAAAAAGGACTAAAAGTTACAGTGAAACAGTAATATAACGGACAAAAGCCTCTGAATTTTTATATACTTCTTCTTTGAAAATACTTGTTTGTGTGAAAACACAAAACAAAAGAACCTTTGACTCTGGGAGAATACGCCAGTACTTCTCGTTGACTCCATTGCCACATACACACACAAACACACACACATACACACTTTAATCGTGCATTGATCCATGTCTTTAGTGCTCCTCTATAATTGTTTTGGCATTTAGTCTATTGCCAAGTTTTTCTTTTGACTCTGCTTATGCGTTTCAGTAGAAATGTATTTCCATAATTTAATAGTTTCCCCCCGCACAGTCTTTTATTTGCATATTTTTGTTTATTGTCATATTTTTCTTTATGCCTTTTATATTTATTTTTAAGGACAATGACTCTTTCTAAACCAACACTGCAGTATAATATTTTCATGTTCTTTTTTTTCAAAAACTTTCATGAAACAAAAAAAAAAATAATAATATCTGGGGAATACATTTAGGCACCCGTATTTGATTTAAATAACATTTTTTACACTTAACTGTTGATACAATAGTTGTCACAGTGTGCGTGTGCATGTGAATTGAGAATTATGCTAGAGTAAATATGTATGCGTGCATTAATTGCCATTGTTATTACATTACATATATACACACACATATAGACATAAATGTTAGCTTTTCGTTTAATGTGGTTGTAAGCTGAAGCAAATAAAAATTTAATTACCATAATTACAAACAATTACCTGCAGCGGTTAATTAAAGTGTCATAAAATATATTAAATTTAATTTATTCTATGATCAGGGTTATCAAGTTGATGTCTAGTGAAGTACATCTATGTTTCGATTTCTTGGTAAACTCTACTGCCTTGCAAGAAAAGTTTAACTAATTTGTTTATATGAAAAAAAAAAACTCAATAAAAAAAGAAAACAATTGGTTTGGCTTCACTGATGCATAATAAAAACGAACAGAAAATAATTTATTAATTCTAAAAGTATTTGCACGCCATGTTAATAAGTTAATCCACAATGAACTAGTCGTGTTCCATATCTATAAAAATTACTGACTAAATACGAGGTCCGTTCAGAAAATAAGGTAAAAGTTAAAAATTCGTGGAATATGTGTTTTCGAACTCTTTTATTCACTGTTTCAGCTATTTCGTATATTTAGTTTATTTATTTGTGTGAGTCATTTTAGAGAAGTTTTGCCTGTTCAGTAATTTTTTGCTACCAGAAAAAATGGGTAATAGAATTTGTATTAAATTGTGTGTAAAAAATGGAATTAAGCGCTCAAAATAAAGAAAATATAATAAAATACCATTCCAGAGCTGGTAAGTTTAACTTATTTTTGTTATATAAAAATACTAATTGAAATTATTTTTTGTTTTAAAAAATATTCAATACTTTAGAAAGAATTAAATTGGTATTTGAAGTCAAGAAAAATTAAAAAAAAAAAATCCAGAGTTTTGGACAATTGAAATTTTTGTTGGTACATAAAGTAACCAGTAAAAACAAGTTTTCTCTTTTTCTTTATAAATGAAAATTATTTGAGGTTTTTGAAAGAAATTTATTGGTCTTAGAGAACAGAAAAGCCGAAAAGACAGCTCCAGAGCTGGAAACTTTATTTTTTTTTTATTTTTTTTTTATATATTAAAGTAACTAATTAAAAATAGTTATTTTTCTCGGGTAATCAGATTTATTTTATATATTAGAAAGAAGGAAATTGGCAATGACAATCAGAAATATAAACAAGTAAAAACGTTATATTCGACCGGGTCGAATCTTAAATACCCTCCAAATATTTAGTTAGTAAATTAAAAATGTTTAACTTGGTGGGACGGAGTTCCCTTATATAATATACGTCAACGCCCACTTAAGGGGAGGGGTCCAAAAATAGACTATATCATGTTGTTCACAGACGATCATTACTGATCAGGAATATATATACTTTATGGGGTCCAATTCTCTTTGGAGGGTATTAAAACTGTATTTTGACGGGATAGCTTTGGCAAGGGCTGTGGGGGACACATTTCACCTTTGTCATAAAACTCTAAAAATAAATGTTTGGGATAAATATATACAAAATTAAAAAAAACCTTTTTTTTTTATAGGGTCATTTAGGGGGCAAAGGGGAGGAAGGGGTAGGGCAGAGTAGTACCAGGTTACGTCCCAGCTACGTCATTGAAGCTTAAAAATTTTATTTTTGAGGAGGGTAGGCTTAAATAAAACAATTTGTTAAATTTTTACACTATTTTGCCATATAATAACGCCCACTAAAGGGGGCGGGGTCCTAAAATAATTTTTATTTTTTATTTTATGGCTCCAAGTTTAAGGCGTAGAACCGTATTTGACATACAAATATATCATTTGCTTAACAAAATAACCAAAAAACTTTAAAAATTATGTTGTTTTTTCTGGATTGGTTTATTTCTTCTTAGGGGAACTTTTTTCCCCCTTTCCCGATTTAGCCCATCTCCGAACTTAACCTGTTCTAAGCTTCAAAATATATTTATACCAAATTTCAAGTGTCTAGCTCTTTTCGTTTGGACGCACGGACGGACGGACCTACGGACATGCTCAGATCGTCTTAGATTTCGTCACTGATCAAGAATATATATACTTTATGGGGTCTGAGAGGGATATTTCGCTGCGTTACAAACGGAATGACAAAGTGAATATACCCTTCAAATTCTTTTTTGGAGGGTATAAAAAAGAAACTTTCACATTTACTTAAGTATAATAAAATTCAAACCAAACATAGTTTTACTTAAGTATTATCGAACAAAAAATTCAGAAAATGGGACATGAAGAAAACGATCAAACGGCAACACTGGGAGTAAAAGTGCGTTACACTTCCCGCATGCAATTTCCTAATAAAATTTTTTTTTGAATAAAAACTGTTATCATATTCAACTAAGTCTTCAAATAAGTGGTGACAAACAAACATACACATGAGTACTGATGATGAAAGTGTAGTGGTTTTCGAAAACATGTGTTCTGCTTTGCTATGTATGTTGAATGATTAAAAACTGATGTTGAGTTTCTTTTGTACCTGGGAATATTTATCATGGCTTTCTGAATTTAGAAATAAAATTTTCAAACAATAATTAATTGAATTTGAAAATAACGAACGTTATTTTAAGTAAAAAAATCTCGTTTTCGAACCACTGTGATTTTGGGTAGACGAGTATTGAAGTGTCATTTTATTTTTAGCCAATTTTAATGTCTTGGAATATTTATCATGTCCTTCTGAATTTAAAAGGAAATTTTCAAGCATCAATTAATTGAATTTAAAATAATAATCGTGTTGTTTTTTTAGTTAAAAAAATCTCAATTTGGAACCACTATCCTTTTGCATGGAAGAGTATGCGTCTGGCAATCTATTTGTAGCCAATTTTAATGTCTTGCAAAGTTTATCATGTCTTTCTGAATTTAAAAAGAAACTATCTTAATTGAATTCCTATTTTGGTTGATTTTTAAAAAAATTTGTAAACATATTTGTCTGCTTCAATAAGAGAGTTTAGTGATTAAAACTTATTTTTTTTATAGATTTCTATATTCATGTATGTACATTAGAGTGTATCGCCTTACAGGCAAAAAAAAGTTCACCGTACACCACTGAATATAAAGCATTGTTGCAAGGTGATTTCGAAAAATAAATTTTTATTGTTATGCCGAAAGTAGGGGTCACCAAAATACATTTTCCATTATATCTTCTATATTTATAGTCGGATCTCAAAGAGTAATATGTCGATGTTTTTGTCTTGAGGAGGCCAATCTTTTGCTTTAATAGTGATTAGCCTCAAATACCGTTAGCGTCAACATACCGTTCTTGTATTTACCCACCAGATCTTAGTTCCGACCACCCTAATGTGCCACCCTAATATCGGAATATTACAGCACACTAAAAGTCATTAAACTTTTGCTAAGGAAGTTTTTCAATAATTCCAAAAGAACTATTAAAAAAAAAAAGAAATGTATATATTATTGCCGAGCGTAGGGGTAGCCTTTTTATCATATCATCGATATTTACAGCTTCTTGTTTCGCCAATTGCAAAACGACGTGCAAGAGGTTCTTCGTCCGTGCATAGAAAATAACGCGTACTTTTCCCATCCCGAGAATGTTTTGTTATCGATTATAACAGACCAAGATCCGCTAGTGCATTCAGATGGCTATGCTAAGATTTTATCAGCCCGAAGTGAAGCAACGGTATGCATTCGTGAAATGTTCGGTCCACAAGTTCATAATATCATAAACTTCGAGAGTGACTCATATATCAATATGATCAATTGGACCAAATTTGAATTGGCTGAGCCGCCATGCATTTTTTCTAAACTCGAAAGCCGTCAAAAATATAGCCAACTTGGATAATATCAAAATGTGATTGATTAAAATTTTTTGATTTTAAATTAATTTTTTTAATGCTTTTTGTTTAAGTTAGGATAATATGTTTGTTCTATTTGGGATATGATGGGTAAGTACAATGATTATTGAAGAAAAAAAAGGCGAGAGAAAAACGTCGATATATCACACTTTAAGATCCGACTATAAATGTCGACGATATGAAAAAAATTTAAAAATGCTACCCCTACGTTCGGCAAAAAAATATATATATATTTCTTTTTTTTAATAGTTTTGCTGGAATTATTGAAAAACTTCCTTAGAAAAATTTAATGATTTTTTGTGAACTTTAATTTTCTGATATTAGGGTGGTACATTAGGATGGTAGGAACTGAGATTTGGTGGGTAAATACAACAAGAAAATATTTAAGGTCTATGACTATTGAAACAAAACATTGGCCTCCTCGAGACACAAACATCGATGTATCACTCTCTAAGATCGGACTGAAAATGTAGAAGATATAACGAAAAATGTATTTTGGCTACCCCTACATTCGGCAAAAAAAACAAAACAATTTTTTTTTTCGAAACCGCCTTGCAACATTGCTTTATATTCGGTGGTGTACGGCGAACTTTTTTTCGAGACACCCTAATGTACATGTATGTACATACATATGTATATGTGTCTGCATATAAAGTTTGCTCATACTAATTGGTTTCTCACATTTTCCATTTGCCCTGCGGTTATGTGAAAAAGTTTTCCAAACAGCTTTTTTTTACTTTCTATGGATTTTTAGTGTTAAAAGCATAAAAAATATATAAATTGTTTATACTTTTAATCATGCATATGGGGGATTTTACATTTCAATTCACTTTTTTTTACTGTGCAATTGAATACTTTTTTTCTTCTTTATTACACACACCAGTTTGTTTCATTACAACAAACTTCAATATATATGCATGATTATATACATTTTTTTAATTTCACTAACGGTTTACATTGATTTTTGTTGTCGTGTCAATCAATGTCAGTTGCATAGATTTTTACTGTAATAATTTTTGTTTAATTATATTCGTATTGAAATTTGTTAAAACCGTATTTTCCACACTTTACCGTTATGTAAAGTAAAACATTTTATATTGTTATCGACATAACTAAAATTGTGGTAATTACTTTACTTTTGTGTTTGTTTTTATTTTTATGATTTTCCAAACATCATTTCAAATTAATTAAATTTTTGGTGTTTGTATTAATGTCAGGCTTTTAAACTAGAATTTTAATTAAGTGTGCATACACCAACTCAATTGAAAAAGTAAAATTTCCTTTTGCTATATTCCTAAACTTGGTTAAAGCGGCCAAAAATGTAATTAAGTTTTGCCGAACATTTTAAAATATTTCTCACTAAAAACATAAATATTTGCAAAAATACCCAAAGTTAAGAAGAAATCTTCATTTTAAATCCATATAATGCCTGAGAGCATAAAGTGTGGCGCAAATATTTTGTAATTACAATATTTATGGTTTCTGTTGTTTCCGGCTCAAATATACATATTATTTTGGTGCATGTTGCACAGGAAACACTTATTTATAGAAGTTCAAGCGCATTTAGAATGTCTGTACGTACAACAATAATGATGGCATGTAATGCAGTGCTGGCTTTTTCAAAATGTAGATATTGTATATAAAAGTTAAATTAAAAAAAGAAACATAGATCTCATTACTGTATTTTAGTCAGTAAAGTTTATTTTTAGATTTTTTTTTAATTGCTCCCTGATAATGTTAGTGTCAACAGGCTGCTGTCGTGTAGCATGCTAAATCACGATTTTACTATTGCATATTTTTAGGCAATGGGAAAGAGAATGCAAATGACAAACAACAGATAAGGAATAATTGTTAATTACACTAGAGAACAGTCTTTTGACCAAACGCATTTGACACCTAATCTATATGTAAAATTGTCCGCTGAATCCAAATATGAAGTCAGAATGGTCAAAAGTAGAACAGTTTTCGAGATATTGCAAAATAACCGTTTTTTGTGTTTTTAAAAAAGATGAAAGCACTTAAAATAAAATATTTTCAAAAATTTCCGTCGGTTCGGACATTTCTTTCTTTCCGATGAAAGACAATAAAATTACTAAAATAACCATTGGTTGTTTGTTAAGATCGGTCATGAAATGACAGAGTAATGGTGGAAAAAACTTCAGATTCCATGAAAAATTTGTTAATTTTTAGCAATTTCGAACTTTTCAATCAATCTTTTTTAAACCGAACAATTAAAAATTTGTATGTATTTTTACATAGCGTATTAGTATATTTAAGTGGGAATATTTTGCGTCCAACATGATCCAGGTTGGTGCAGAAGTGACAAAGCTACAGAAGATTAAGAGAATTTAGCCACTTTTCGCTATTTTTAAATCAAGTGCCCAAAGGAAAAACAAACATTTTAAATATTAAAAAATTTTAATTTTGCGAAAAAAAAATTAAGAAAGCGTGAAATTTGTTAACAAGAACGAAATGCGTACTCAAGGATTCAAAATTTGATTCGATTTTGTCTGAAGATGAGTTAAAGGCATGGAGATCATTTGGTTTGGTTGTATCAGGCTTTTTGGGCAATTTCAGGGATCCAAACTATGAAGACATCATTCGTGATTTGCTAAAAAACTATGAGAAAATTGGTAAGGTTTTTAAATCGTTTTTTCATTGAAGAATTTTACTTAACACTCATTTTTATATCTTACTTAAAAAGGAGTTAATATGTCTTTAAAAATACACCTTCTGCATTCGCACTTAAATTTCTTCCCAAATAACCTCGGCGATGAAAGTGACGAACATGGTGAGCGTTTTCACTAACAAATACAAGAAATGGAACGTCGGTACCAAGGGGTGTATGATGAGGTGATGCTGGGCGACTATTGTTGGTTCCTTGTGCGAGAGGCAGAAAATAATTACAATAGGCAAAGCAATTCAACAGTTCTAAGTCATTTTTAATATTTATTATTAATAACGCAATTTATACCTACATGCATTTTTTTAATTTTATAAAATTTAAAAATGGGATAATTTAATTAATCTTCTATAACTCTGTGATTTTTGCACAGATCTGATTCTTATTGGACCCGTAATATTTGTATTGAAATAAATTAATCTCCTAAGTGATGAAACTAAAGAAAAAGCTATTGTTTGGTTTAAAAAAAAGAAGTTGAAAACAGCAAAATTTCAAAAAATCATTAAAATTTTCGTGAAGTTCAAGTTTTGGTCAACTGTAAAACTCTAAATTCTTAACCAATTTTTGCAAGCGTCCCGTGATTGTTTTGATAATTTTATTGTCTTTCAACGGCAAAAAAGACTTTCAAAATCCGCCAAGCTGTTTTGAAGGTACGTTCACTATAGTGACATAACCTTTTTAGAAAACGCAAAAAACGGTTATTACGCAATATCTCGAAAACTGTTCTACTTTTGACCATTTTGATTTCATATTCGGATTCAGTGAGCAATTTTACATACAGATCAAGTGTCAGATTCATTTGGTCACGACTTTGTTGAAATTTTGTGAAGTAGTGTTATTAATAAGAAAAAATCATTTTCTTTAGCTTATTTGTTTTGTTGCTATTGTCAAGTAAATACACGTAAAATTGAAAAAAAAAGTGTGGTGTCGTGGGACACCGGATAGGAACGGAGTTGCTTATTATAAAAATATTAATTCTAAGTTCTATTCGTGGTATAAAGAAAATAATTATTCGGGTATACATTTTTGATTATGATTTTTTTTTTCGCCGACCAACGAAAATACAGAATCAATTTTGTTCCCAAACGAAAATGAATTCTGTCACGGCACGGCTGCGTATGATTAATATTTGTTTGTATGGAATCGTATTGCTCATACGTCTTAAACATTGATTTAGAAACAAAAAATCTTACGTTGCGCACGTTTTTTCCCGGTTGGGGTACCCCTCCGCATCGTCACATAAGGAACTTCGTTCTAAAAGTTAAAATTGTTTGCTTTGATTTTTTTCTTTCTTATAAATACATTTGAAACAAAAATAATTTTATAAATTTTGCTTTGAAACAAAAACAATTTTATACATTTTTTTTGGTACAAAAACAAGTTATAAAATTATGTTTGTGTTTCACATATATTTTTGTATGAAAGAAAGAATTCATTTGGTCTTGTGAAAGAGGTCGTTAAATTACCCTGTGTTGGTTACATGCTGCGTATACGTTATAATTATGAAAAAATTAATATTACGTATACGTACTTTTCTGACTGATTATAAATTTTGTTTTGAAACAAAATCAATTTATAAAGTCTCGGTTTGCACTACATATGAAATTTTATTTCATGAAAGTGGCAGTTTGTTGGTGAGAGGGGAAAGAAGAATGGTGTCGGGTACACACTTTCATGTTCACTGAAATTCTGTTTTGTATTGTACGGTCAAATCCCGATAATTCGTACCCCGATAAATCGTAATTCCCGATAATTCGTAATAAACTGTCGGTCCCTTGAAAAAATCTCGTTAATTCGTAAAATTTCCATACATTTTGGTCCCCTCGCTAATACGTAATTTTTCTTTCAAATAAAATCTTCTTTACCTCTTATAAATCGTAATTGTTTGCTTACTACCACTTATAATTCGCAATAAAAACAACAGACACATGGAAAGAACGATTTTTTGTTTAGCGCTATTTTTTTGCGTGGGGTTTTGCTTGTGTGTGTTTATTTTCTTAAGATCAGTTTGTTACATGAATAATAAAGAAAAAATGTCAAAGCGCACTCATAAAACTCTGTCGGTGTTACAAAAACAAAAAATTTTCCTGGCATTGAAAATGGAGAGAAAAATCAATTGTTTTTTAAAAATTCAGAAAAATGGACATAAAGAAATATAATCAAACGGTAACACGGGTATTATAACAATAACATGTTAACATCAGGTTGATACAGTTCTCGTATTCTTATTCACAATAAAATTTTTGTAAATAGGAACTGTTATCACATTCAACTAAGCCACCTAATAAGTGGTGATAAACACAATACACATGAGCACTGATGATGAAAGGGTTGCGTTTTTCGAAAACAGCTGTTCTGCTCTGCTGTGTAAGTTGAATAAAACTGGTGTTGACTTTCCTTTGTGCCTTGGAATATTTATCATGTCTTTCTGAGACTTAAAACAAATTTCGAACAATTAGTCTATGAATCTTAATTCAATTTAATTGTTTTTTATATTTTTTTTTATCGTTTTAGTAAAAAAAACTGGAAAACCCCCTTAATACGTATTTATTTTATTTTAACCCCGTTAAATCGAAACCCCGCTAAATCGAAAACCCCTATAGTTCGTAAGAAATGCCCGGTCCCTTGCGATTACGAATTATCTGGAGTCCACTGTAATTCGCAATTGATTTTACTTTATTTTTATATTCTTTATGTGAAAGTAAACAAACAAAAATATTAAGTTTCATGAAATTAACTTTCAGTGTGCAGACACGAGTGAAACTTTAAAAGAGAATTTCAGAAATTTCATGAAAGAAAATTTCATAGTGCGAACCGAGACAAAGCTAGATTTACACGATTGAAGGTATTTTGAAGTTTTATAAAAATTTTGAAAATTTATTTTGATGTTCTATTTACACGTTTCAAAAATTTGATAAAATCAAATTTGATTTGATCTCTGGGTTAACATTGACTATTTAACTAATGTTTTTAACGAAATAGATTATGAGAACTTCTTATATTAATTTTTAGGAACTTTTTATATTCATTTTTAATTAGCAAGAAATTCCCCAATCCTAACGATTATTAATTCGAAAATTCCATTTTTATCTTTCCTTTTTCCCGAGCCATTGGCTGCTGAAATCAAAAGCTTTCTGTTATTTAAATTTCTACAATGGAAAACTTTACTTAGTTAACAATTAACAATGAACTTGCAAACCAGACGCCGAAGATCGTGCGTTCAATATCACATTCAGCCTTAACTAAGAAATAAAAGCTTTTTAGCGTTAGCGCTAGTTTGTGTCAAATGTTCTTGACCTATTTAAATAAAAAAAGCCATAAACCTCTTTATCAGCGTTAGCGCTAGTTTGTGTCAAATGTCCTCGGCCTATTTAAATGATTAAGCCATAGGTAGCACTGGTCATTGAACAGTACCGATAGTGATTGACACCATCGGGTATTAAGAAGCAGAACTGTGGAGTTAATACCCCGGCGAAGCCATCTCAGTTTTCTTTAACTCTTTATCTCCTCAATTCCATGGCCCCGGCCCAAAATATTGCATGAGTAGAGGTCGTTGTTTGAATATTAGTCCCATTAGAAAACAAAATATAATCCTTAAAATCGAAATAAGCACAAAAGCTTTCAAGAAATAGTTTTTAAATTAAAATTTAACAATGAATGGTTATTGGTAATTGTTAATAAAATCCATGTACCATGATGTTTGTTAATAAACATTAATAAATCTTCTTGAAAAAAAAGAGAAACTTACGCAAATGATAATATGCTGTCGTTGTAAAAATGTGTTATAAAAATATGTTGTAAAAAATTATTAAAAGCAAAAGTAATTAACCTTGTGCAAATTATACATGCATTGAGCAATTCCTCTATCAGGTATATTATTATAATCCAGCCAATCCTGTAAATAAAAATGCATGAGTGTGAAATTCTTTTTGTTTTTTTTTCTTCTTTCAAAAATAATTGTCATAAAGAAACGAAATATGAGTTACACAAATATAAATCAATCAGTGGGTGAGCTGTTGGATGAAGAAAAGATAAAGTAATAAAAAAAATAAAAATATTGTGCATGAAATATCGCATAAAACTGTGTGTGACACGGTAAACAAATACAACAGAAAAGTACTAAAATGAAAATAAGAGAAACGGAAATCAACAGCAGCATGTAAACTCAATTAAAAGTTGCTCAACGTTTTTTTTTTGTTGCTGCTTTTTTTGTACTGTTTCGTATAAGATAAAGAAAAACTTTGTGCCGTTATTCTTAAAAATGTTGCCAAAACAACATTTTAGTAAATACAAAATAGATGTGAGAATAATGGTGACAAATTGAAACTAAAGTTCACACACACTTACTTGCAGGTTATAGAAATTTTAAATAAAAAAAAAAAAGTTAATGCAAACAAAAAAAAACTTAAGTTTTAAAAAATTATGGAAATAGAATGTGATGGAAAAAATATAATTTGAAAAGAAATGTGTGAGTGTGTATGAAGGATGACTGAGGTCGCGTCAGTAGTTGATACACGTATTTGTGAACATTTAACAGACAGAACAACAAAATAGAAGGGTCGTACCCAAATTCGTTAAGTATGAAAAGAGAGAAAGATTTAGAAAGATTTTTATTTTCTTTTTAAATTGTCATATTTTAATGATAAAGAGTTATAAAGAAATATCTTGTTTGATCCTATAATTAATTTCCTCTGGTGTCTGATAAATATTTTTGTAGGAACGTTTCTTCCTGGCTCAAATGTTGTTTTTTATTAAGCCGTTCATCAAAAATAGTGAAGGAATGTTCATATGCAGGTTTGTCTTGCCGTGTGTAATTTCCACCATATTAATTTGGGACCCCAAAAAGATACATGTATTCTGGGTCATTATGAATAGGGAACTCGATTAAGCGATGTTCGTCTGTCTGTACTTGAAATAGGCTTTCGGAAGACAACAGAAAAGCTAGAGACCTCGGAATGATGTATTAAAAATTGATATTAAAAATCAGCAAAAACCAAAATGGGATTGCAGAGCTGGAAAACTTAAGTTAGTTTTTTTAATGAAAGCCATTTCATACTTAAGGAAAAATTTAGTTCGTATTAAAAATCAAACAAAATAAAAAATACGATGCCAGGATTGGACAATTGAAGCTTTTTTTTGCTACATAAAAGTAACCAACTAAAAAGAAATTTTTTTTAATACTAAATTTTTAATTTTATTCGTGCTGATTCTTATCCCAAATTATTATTATTATTATTATAGAATTATACATTCTCAGCTTATGCTGGAATTGACGTACCGGGTCTAAGACCAAAAATTACGCTCTGTGGGGATATAATCCATCTTTATTATTATTATTATTATTATTATTATTATTATTACTATTATTATTATTATTATTATTTGTTTTCTTGCTAATGCCATGTAAATACAGTCGAATTCGCTTTAGCGCAACACGCTTTACTGAAAAAAAAAGCGGATTACTGAAAGCGATACAAATCCCTGCACTGATTTTAAACGCAGCTAGTCTTATTCACTTCGCCTTAGCGAAACATCGCTTTACTGAAAATATCGTATTACTGAAAACCAAAAGCAAACCCACAACTACTTTGTTATGAAACTTACTTCGCTTTATTGAAAAAATAAACAATGACAAATTTAAAAAATTAAATGGCAAAATTCATTTGTCATTTTCGCTCTTACGTACTTTATTGTATTTTTCTATTCTATTGTCAATGCAAGTGGGTAGACATTTTCGAGGAGTTCGTGAAAAATTTCAACAACAAAATGAATAATTTTTTTTAAATAAAATTTTCACGTTAAATTGACGTAAAAAAAGTACACAAACATATAAAAAAATATTGTTTTACTGATTTAAAGCAGTGCGCTTAACTGTAACAATTTTCAGTAATCCGAACTACGTTTTGGAGAAAAAATCGGATAACTGAAAAAATTCGGTTTTGGTTATTTCCAGTAAAGCGGAGTCGACTGTACCTGCAAAATTTAAATTGAAAATTTAAAGATATTTGCCGATTCCCCAATGTGGAAAAGTTCTTTCTTTCGTAGAACTACATTTTTAACAAAAACAATTTTATAAATTTTGTTTTGATACAAAAACAATTTACAAAATTTGGTTTTTTGTTTCACATATAATTTTGTATGAAATAAAGAATAAATTTGACATTGTGATATATGTCGTTAAATTACCTTGTGTTGGTTACATGCTGCGTATACGTTATAATTATGAACAAATTAATATTACGTATACGTACTTTTCAGAATCATTATAAATTTTGTTTTGAAGCAAAAACAATTTATAAAGTTTTGTTTGTGTTTCACATATATATTTTTGTATGAAAGAAAGAATTCATTCGATATGGTGAAATATGTATGGGGTTAAATTACCTTGCGTTGGTTACATGCTGCGTATACTTTATAATTATTTAAAAATTAATATTACGTATACGTACTGTTGGGGATCTTTATAAAGAGCTGGAAATAAATCAGCAACTGTAGCTTAACAGATTTTCATTAAAATTTCTTATTGAAATAAAAAAAGTGTGTATTTCCTTCCTTTTAATTTGGGCTTAATATTTCTTATAAAAATTGGTGATCAGTCCACAAGAAGGCAGTCAAATGTCTACAACTTTAAATTAAATTCGATTTTTTTAATGCAGAATACTGTTATTATTTACTTTTTTTATATAATTTGACAAGTAGAATCAGCACAAATAACATTAAAAATTTCGTAATAAACAACAAATTCCCAAATATATAAAATAAAAATGTTTGTTTTCTTTTTCTTTATAAATTAAACATATTGGAAATTTTTTAAAGAAATTAATTGGTATTAGAAAGCAGATGAGCCAAAAAAAATTGCTTTGTCATATTAAAGTAACTAAATAAAAATAATTATTTTCTTTGGTAGTGTAACATATTTTATATTTTAGAAATAAATAAATTAATATTGAAAATCAGATAGATCAAAAAGATGGCTGCGGGCTTGGAATGTATATATGAACGTGTACATAGTGGGAAAATTTGCAGTTAGGAAGTAAATTGGCTGTCAAATGATGAAATGTCAACAATTGAGAATGCATCCTTTGACATTTATTTAGTACAAAGTTGGGAAATTTTACTTATAGAATGCCAGCCCACCATTGTTTGCGTACAACGTTTGTAAATGGGCATTTTGCAACACTGTCGTCTTTAGTGCTGAGGCTAATTTTCAATTAGGCCTTTTTGTAAACAAACAAAATTGTCACATATGAGGCTCTCAAAATCCAAAAACAGTCCTCGAAAAAACCATTACACCGAAAGAAAGTGACCGTATGGTATGGTTTGTGGTCAGGTGGCTTCACCGGCCCGTAGTTTTTCGGAAATGAGCAAGGAAACGCCGTCACCGTGAATTCTCTTGCACTATCAAACCATGTTAACTGATTTTTTTTCTGGGCTTAATTGGCTAATGTTGACACCAGTGATCTTTAATTTCAGCAAGGCGGTGCCACAAGCCAAACAGCCGGCCAAACAATTCAGTTATTGCACGACAAATTTCCCAGCAGCGTAGTTTCTTGATTTGGCGATGTCAATTAGCCGCATCGTTCTTGTGATTTAACGCCTCTGCTTTAGTTTCTCTGGGTCCATTTGGAAAAACGGGTTCACGTCAATGCACCACAAACAGAGTACTGTTGGCTGAATTAGTAGAACACGAGACTATGAAGCGGAGGGTCCTGAGTTCAACCCCCCACTGAGTCATGAATATTACGTTGAATTCTTCTGATCAGCATTAGTGCGTGGTTGTGTTAGTTGTTGCCAACCTGTTTCAGTGATGAAAGAATAGGACTGGTCACTGAACATAATTGGCAGCGAATGACACGATCATGTACTAATAAGCAGAGTAAAAGCAGCATCCTCCTTCGTCGGTCCTGTAGCAAAAATTAGCAGGCGAAGTAAAAAGGTTAAAATAGCTACAACAAATTCTCTATCTCTCCTCATCTTTCTTCATCTGTCCCCTCAATACTATCGCCTCCTTTCTAGTTCCGGCACAATGCACTGCATATATAGGGGTCATCCCCTGAGTGCTGCTCCGAGATAAAAAATAAAAAAAACAACTGAAGCTCTGAAGGATAAAATTCGGCTCCACATTGAGTTGATAAGTGAAGTTTTGTTGTAAAATGTGGTTCAAAATTTTGTGAAAAAAGCGGACATCGCCCGAAGTTCTAGAGCTAATAAACATTTGTCCGACATCGTATTCTATTATTAATTACCATATTTTACATTGGTATCAATAAAACTGAATTTGTTAAAACAAAAGTGTCTTTTTAAGCCAATTTACTTCCTAACCTCAAATTTGCCCACCTTTTATAATCCAGACGTACGTCGGTGAAGGGTATATAAGATTCGGCACAACCAACTATAGTACCTTTACTTGGTCGTTACTTTTA
Organism: Linnaemya tessellans; assembly: GCA_951800035.1. Lineage (NCBI taxonomy): Eukaryota > Metazoa > Arthropoda > Insecta > Diptera > Tachinidae > Linnaemya > Linnaemya tessellans. The sequence goes on along the minus strand of OX637533.1, from coordinate 17,074,416 downwards.
TAACATCGTTTTCAAAATTGAAACTCTTAATAAATTTATTTTAAGAAATTCTTAGTATTTTACATTTTTTTATTTATGCAGGCCACACAACATTTGAAATAAACCTTTTTCATTTTCCATGGCGTTATTTTTTATGTTGCAAATTGCTACAAATTGAAACCATCATCATAAACTTGCCACAATGTAATGAAGAAATGTTTCAGTCATAAACATTTGAAACTAAACACAAAAAAGTAAATAGAAAGATTACATATATAAAACAATAAATAATGAAAAAAGAAACACATACATACAAAACTAAAAAGTAATTAAATATGCAAACATGTCTCCCTTTTTGCTTTAAGGGGCCTCTTTATACGAACTAATACTCATTTTCATATTGTTTAAGGATAAAATAGGGACTTAAAATATAACTTTTACTATTAATCCGACATACACACAAAACTGTTTACAACAAGTAAGTCAAGTATTTATGTATATGCAAGTACTCTTACATGGCAAAGTTGTGGTGGCTGGCTCGTAGTTGTGAGTTGGGGATATGTGTTTGGAATAGAGTGTAAGAGAAAGGAAGAGTGTAAAAGAAATGAAAACAGTTACGTTGTTCTTAAGCACTTTTATTTTTTTTCTCTTCTTATGGCTTGCAAAGAAAATTACTTACAAACACTTTTTGAACACTTAATAATACATAAATTCATACGATAATAATACAAGTCAAGTATGTGCATGATTACACTTAGAAGTTAATCATGAGTCATGTTCGCAAACAGGAACTAGCATACACACACGCACATGTAGACATGCTTAAATATTATTGCTTACAAAAAACGCTACAGCTTAGACAGGAATAAAGTTTTTAAATATTTTTCTTATTGTATATATAAAATCGTAAATACATACCCTTCACCAAGAAATATAAAAAAGTTACATGCACATGCATTGCAAAGCGAAAAATCGATAAAACAACATGAAATAACACGCATTTGAATATTAAATTTGAATTTTAATTTCAAATTCGAATTTGAATAGTAAAAATTTTTAATAAATAAATAAATTTCAAATTCGAATTTGAATGGTAAAAATTTTTAATAAATTGTTAAGCAAAATTCCGGTCTAAATTATTGTTAAAAAAAAAGTTTGAACAGCCAGCTTTTTAAAATAATTTTAAAAACTACAACCTATCAGGCAACAAATTTTCTATTCTACAGTCAAAACATTAAAAAACTTTGAAATGTTGTCTGTTCCGGAGAATGTTAAAGAAACTTAGCAGAGACTCAAACCGGATGATAAAGATAGAAAATAAATGGCAGAACTAAACTGCATTTATAGTTTTGCTGAATTGTTTTTGTGATCTTTAGTTTTATAAATTTTTGAAAAATTCTCAAATATCAGTTCTCTGAAGGACACACGAGGTCTGATAAAAATGTCAATTTAATTTTTCTCAAAAAATAGAAAGTCCAAGGAGGACAAATGTGATTAATACGAGGGCTGAAATATAATTATTACGAACAAACAATGACGATGCAAAAGCAATGAAATATGCTATTTTTGGTGAACAGGAACTAACATATTTTTTTATTCGAAATATATATTTTTATCCCAAAAAATTTTTTTTATTCGAAAAAGAATGAAATTTATTCACATAAAACTATTTGAACAAAATACATTCGAATAACCTTTATTCGCATAATTTTGTTAGGAATGACATATATTCGATTAAACTGTATTCGAATAATTTCGCTTGAATGACAAATACATTCGAATAACATTTATTCGAATAATTTTGTTGGGAATGGCATATATTCGAATAATTTTGTTTGAATAACATATATTCGAATCAAATGTATTCAAATAAAAGTATTCGAATAAAATTTATTCGAATAAAATTAGTCGAATAATATATATTCGATTTATGCGCTTCTAGCATTCGGTGAATAATTAGCTAAGCGAAATGCCGACGTTTTCAACAACTTCTCTAATAGCAATTCAACAATTGTTCACAAGTTGCTGCAATTTCCATATGTTGTTGATGACCTTTGAATTCTCGACCTTTTTTGAAACGCTTGTGCCACTTGTAACTATTTTTCAACCAATAACATATATTCGAATCGAATTTATAAAAAAAAAAAATAATTAGCATAAAATGTGTTCGAATAAAATTAGTTGAATAATTCTTATTCGAATAATATTTTTTTTTAAACTTGTAGTAAGTGGGGAATAACTAGCCAAGTGATATGAAGATATTCTCAATAACTGTTTTAATTGTGACTTGGTGATTCTCGTTAAAGAGTTACTTCACTTTTTTTGAAAAATTTTCTTACTGCCTATTTCTCATTGCCGAATGAATTCTTTCTTTCGTAAATACATTTGAAACAAAAACAATTTATAAAATTTCGTTCTTGTTTTAAATATATTTGTACCAAAGAAAAAATTTAGTCGACAATGAGAAATAGGCAGTTAGACTGTTGATGTGTTGGGTGATTTTGGCTTTTTTTTAAAAGCATGTGCCTTTTGCAAATATTTTTCTGCCAATCACATATATTTGAATAAAATTTATTCGATTAAAATTATTCGAATAAAATATATTCGAATATAATTAGTCGAATAATTTTTATTCGAATAAAATTAATTGAATAATTTTTATTCGAACAATATTATTCGCTTATCGCAAGCGCCGAAAAACTTGCCAAGAGATAAGTTGATATTCTCAGCATCTTCTGTAACAGTGATTTGACGATTCTCCATAAAAAGATGCTTAATTTTTTTTAATTTTCATAGGTTGTTGATGTGCTAGGCATTCCCAACCTTTTATTTTTCTGTCCGCCGCATGTATTATTTTCTGTGTCACATATATTATTATAAAATTATTCGCATAAAATGTATTCGAAAAAAATTAGTGGAATATTTATTATTCGAAAATTTTATTCGTTTTTTAAGGATTTTTTCTACTGTCAGATCCTTTAGAGCATTTAATTAACTATATTACACATAATTCTGGAGAAAATCGACTCTCACAAAAAAAAAACAATCCGAAAATTGTTGAAACTGTAAAAATATAATCGGGAGGGTAAAAACCCTTTCCATACTAAGAAACCGAAAATTCCGGGCTCGACTCCGGCGCAATGCGTATGTAGAGGTCATCCCCTGAGTGCTGGACCTACTAAAAAAACTGTGAGCAAAAAAAAAATTTTTTTTTTTAAATTTGCAGATGTGACTTATCGAAATGTTTTTTATTAAAAAATTTAATTTATTAAGTAAATGACAACATCGCGTTGGTAAGGGTTTGTGATATACGCATTTAGTAACGAAATGTATTGGTTAAAATTTAGAGGACACGTTCTTTATTTATGATGACAGCAAAATTGGTTCTTTATTTTTTTTATTATTTTTTTTTAAATTTACTTTAGTTTTTTTAATATATTTTTTTAATTTTTTTTATTAATTCTGTTTATTTTTTAAATTTTTTTTATTAATTTTTTTTTTATTACTTTTTTTTTATTACTTTTTCAATTTTCTTTTTTTTTACCTAAAGTATTGTATTTTTATAAATATATCTAGCAATTTCTTACCACGTTTTACTTTACCCCGATTTCCTCTATGTATTAAACTTTGGTGAAGGGTGTAACAAATTCGACCAAGCCGAATACAAATTTCATAGTACTCTATAAATTTCATATACAGTCGACGTGTTTGCATACTTTTCCAGTAATAATTATATAACAATCTTTGTTTAAATATCAAGATAACTTTTGCAATCAAAAGTAAACGAAAACAATTGAATACAATTGAGTGTAATTTACACGAATTATTACAATTTGTCAAGTAGGCAAACACACCGTTTGTATGTCACCGCACTCACCTGAAAACGCAACATGAGAAACATGACCACAAACACTAGAAACAAACACAAAGCAATAACAGGAAAACTGACTAAATAACGGAATGCTCGACGTTTCCACGCCGGAGCTTCTTTTGGCTCTAGACGTCCCGTCACATTGTTTTCAACCAGAGAACCCTGAAATGGAGAATTCATTGAGTGTTTTGAGTGGATATGCTAACATTTCTTTAAGTCTTACTTTATATAAAGGGCGCGGTGGCTCTAAAAGTTCCGGTGGCGTGGACAAAGTACCCCAACGAAATGCCAATTCAACTGAATAACGCTTCCAAGCCTCCAAATACAAAGAGGCCCAGGCCACATTGAACAAAGAGAACAAAACATGGCCCATATCTTGGGCCGTTTGGCCTTTGCCCCAGAGAAAGGCATATAGGATAGTGCCAAAGACAGCAGGAACTCCCAAGGCGCAGGTATAATGACCCAACCAGGCAAAATATAAAGCCACCTTGACACCAAAATATTCCGCAATATCATCTGGAAATAGTAAATACAAGAAACTTGTGGCCACATTTAGTTGCGGTGCAAAGTTAAATGCTTGCTTACCCAGCGGTTGGGGCGCAAACACCTGCCTAACCCAACTGTACTGCAGCTGGGACAGGGTTTTGGTTTCATGCAAAGGAAATATTTGTGTAATCAGCCCAGTCTCCTGCCAAGCAGCCACAATACTTTGGCCCTCTTCCACAGCCGCTCTGCCCTGCAAAGCCTCTATATCGGTTTGTCCGGCACGCAGGCCTTGCAAAACTTGCAACACCAGCCACTGGCGCTCCTGAGAGGTAAACAGCGACGTATTGCCGTCATCGCTTTTGATCTGTTGAAAACAATGACTTTCACGAGTGGTAAACTCACGTAAGGCACCACCTAAATCTGGACGCAAACGTTTGGGCAAACGAGCCTCTTCCGCCGCTCGAAACAAACTATAAAACAAAAATAAATTAAAGAAAACTAAAAGCACAAAGAAGAAGCAATCATTATTGTAATGGATTTCCGTTTCCATTACATTCAAGCCACAAACCAATAATAAATGTTTACCAACCACTTGAAATCATTTTTATTTGTTTTTCATAATAATAAAAAATGTATGTTTGTTTGAGTAGCTGCTGAGTATGTGTATGTGCAGCCAAAATCATTCATACTCACATATTTGTGGGAGCACTTATGTAAAAGGCATTTCGCCTTGAACTTTCGTGGGCCTTAACCTGCACCACCAGCCCCAGGCCAGCGGGTGGCTGTGAACGTATGCGCGCCAATAACCATCTTAAAGCCTCATCGGGTGCATCTTCCGGAAATTCTATGACTACATCACATTGTGTGGGTATTTTGTTTAACCACAATCTACGCGGTGTCATCAAATGGCCGGCATATGGTACTTTCCGTCTTAATTGTCGGGAGGCTGCAAAATAAAAAAAAACACACAGGAAAAGATAATATTTGGCGGCCAACAACAATCTACAACTATTTTGTAATTAAAATAGTTTTGTCGCACAAAAAAAAAGAACTTTTAATTTGTAACATTTTTTTAATGGCCAAGAGAAAAGGAGAAGAAATAAATAAATTACTCATTAACCAACCCACACACACAATCTGATGGTGCACAATGTGTCCAAGTCTGAACTTCATTAAATGTTTTTAAAACTATTTCTTTATAATTAGCTGAAAGGAATTTCTCAGTTTGACTTATTGTGTTCAAGAATAATAAATTGCCTGTTCCAGGCTATTACAGGCTATAGTTTTGTCTTACAAATAGGATTGAAGACAAAAACAAATTCTGAAATTTTGTTGTTGGTATAACATTTGCAAGCGACGTTGTTGAACAGGAAGTGCTAATTTAAATTAAAGAATGTCTGGATATTTATAAAAAGATGGGGAGAAAATTTTTAAAACAGCATAACGTTAGCCAAACATGCAAATATGCTAAGTCCAGTTTTACACATTTTTCAGGAGGAAGAAAACATTTTCTAACTTTTTCTGTTTTAAATATTTTTTTAGTCTGTAAACGCAGGAATGTTTTATTTATTACGCCGTTTAGATGCCAATAATCTCCCGATTAAATAAAAATACAAGAGTGAAGTTATTTGATGTTTTTGGACTTAGCATATTTGCATTTCATGATTTTAATTTTTTTTTTTGTGGACTTACCATATTTTCTAATAAAGTGGTATTATCGTTATTTTAAAGAAACAAAATTTGTTATTAATAGTTATTATGTTTTTTTATTTATTCAAGTTGTAAATTAAAAAATTAAATGTAATGAAATTAATGTAATAGTTTTCAAAATAACACAAAAATAACAGTCTTTTCATTGCTGTTAACAAATGGGGTATTGTTTATAAAAAGTTATGCTGCGTACAAGGTGAACATAATGTGCTAATCATATGGTAATTCATCATAATATTTACGGTGGTCCTTGGGTAAACTTGCTTTTAAATATTGCAGGTCTTCGTATTTTTTGGCAGTTATTTTTCTTCTTTCTGCGTATAGTCCAAGGAAGTTTGAAAAATGTATAGCTTTTACACTTTTGTTTATTTTTTGGGGTAAAGTACTCCAGTCATCCGGAAATCGGAGTTTAAAAAATACTTCGCCATTTGGAGTATAATTCATACCACGAATATCCGTCACCTTCGCATCGCTTTTTCCATGACCAGGTCGAATACTTCGAGTATTTTTTGCTCAATAATAATGCCATGTTTTACAGCACAATTAAGCAGGGCATTACTCATTACACAGTAACGGTTTTGATAGGTACAACCGTCAGTGTAAAAAGTTATTTTTGCTGGATTGACAGGGAGAATTTTATTTTCAATAAAGAAAGTCCAAATACTTGCAAATTCTTCCGCGCCTAATCCACCTTCAACCTCGTTCCATAAAAAACAGAATGCTTTTTTGTTATTTAGGTTGTAAAAAACCAAATTATGAACCTCTAATTTGGTTCGATAATATAAGCTGCTGACCTGAGATTTTGGAGCCATTCGCACAGCCTGAAGATGTACAGTGTAAACATGTGTTTCTTCCTCTCGATCTTTATTTTTTTCCTTTTTGGCATCTTCTTTCTTCTGACAAACATAATTTGTTTTGGAATTCTGTGTGGACTTAACATATTTGCGTTTTGTGTGTTGGACTTAGCATATTTGCATACCACTGCGAAACGAAGGGGAAAACGACATAACGGTATTTTTTTTTCTACATGATGTATTTTTGATTGTTCTATCATTCTGTATCAAAATCTCAATTTTTATAAAAATGGACTTAGCATATTTGCATGTTTGGCTAACGATAAGATTGCATTTGCCTTTCAAAAATGGAATAATAAAAAGTTTGCTTCATTTTGTAAATATTTTAAAAGTACGGTGGCCATTCGCCCTATTTTACAAGATGTCCTCTTATACTAAAAAAAAAAATTAAAAGTAATTTTTATACCCTCCAAAAAAGAATTTGGAGGGTATATTCACTTTGTCATTCCGTTTGTAACGCATCGAAATATCCATCTCAGACCCCATAAAGTATATATATTCTTGATCAGTGATGAAATCTAAGACAAACTGAGCATGTCCGTCCGTCCGTCCGTCCGTCTGTAGAAATCACGATTCAGTCCAAACGAAAAGAGCTAGAGTTTTGAAATTTGGTATAAATATATTTTAAAGCTTAGAGCAGGTTAAGTTCGGAGATGGGCTAAATCGGGCAAGGGGGAAAAAAGTTCCCATAAGAAGAACTAAACCAACCCAGAAAAAACAACATAATTTTTAAAGTTTTTTGGTTATTTTGTTAAGCAAATGATAAATTTTTATGTCAAATGCTGTCCAACACGTTAAACTTGGAGCCATAAAATAAAAATAAATAATTTTTGGACCCCGCCCTCTTTAGTGGGCGGTATTATATGCAAAAATAGTGGAAAAATTTAACAAATTGTATTACTTAAGCCTACAAATATTTAGTAAGTGAATTTAAAATGTTTAACTTGGTGGGACAGAGTTCCTTTATATAATATCGTACGTCAACGCCCACTAAAGGGACGGGGTTAAAAAATAGACAATATCATGTTTTCCACAGACGAACGTACGGGCATTGCTAGACCGTCTTAGACTTCATCACTGATCAAGAATATATATACTTTATGGGGTTCAATTCTCGTTGGAGGGTATAAAAACTGTATTTTGGCGGGGTCGCTCTGGCAAGGGCTGTGGGGGAAACATTTCACCTTTGTCATAAAACTCTAAAAATAAATGCTTGGGATAATTATATACAAAATAAAATTTTTTATTTTTTTTTATAGGGTCATTCACGGGGAAAAAGGGGAAAGGGGGTAGGGCAGAAACAGGCAGTCATAAAACCCTAAAAATAAGTGCTTGGGATGATTATATAAAAAAAAAAAAATTTTTTTTGGTAGGGTCATTTAGGGGGTGAAGCGGGAGGAGGGGTAGGTCAGAGGAGTACCAGGTATCGTCTCAGCTTCGTCATTCAAGCTTGAAAATTTTATTTTTAATGAATGTAGGCTTATGTAAAACAATTTGTTAAATTTTTATGCTACTTTTGCATATAATAACACCCACTAAAGTGGGCGGGGTCCAAAAATAATTTTTTTTATTTTATGGCTCCAGTTTAAGGCGTTGGATCGTATTTGACATAAAAATATATCATTTGCTTAACAAAATAACCAAAAAACTTTAAAAATTATGTTGTTTTTTCTGGGTTGGTTTAGTTCTTCTTAGGGGAACTTTTTCCCCCTTGCCCGATTTAGCCCATCACCGAGCTTAACCTGCTCTAAGCTTTAAAATATATTTATACCAAATTTCAAGAGTCTAGCTCTTTTCGTTTGGACTGAATCGAGATTTCCACAGACGGACGGACGGACGGCCATGCTCAGATCGTCTTAGATTTCATCACTGATCAAGAATATATATACTTTATGGGGTCTGAGATGAATATTTCGATGCGTTACAAACGGAATGACAAAGTGAATATACCCTCCAAATTTTTTTTGGAGGGTATTATAATAAAAATGTAATTAAATTTTACAATTAATTATTCCGAACAATTTATTTTTTAAATTTTATGACAAAGGTGAAATGTCTCATCCACGGTCCTTGCCAGAGAGACACCGACAAAATACAGTTTTGATACCTTCCAAAAAGAATTGGACCCCATAAAGTATATTCTTGATCAATGATGAAATCTAAGACGATTTAGCAATGTTTATACGTCCGTCTGTGGGAAACACGATATAGTCTATTTCTGGACCCCGCCCCCTTTAGTGGACCTTGAAGTTACACATTACTTGAAAAAATAGTGTAAATATATAACAAATTGTATTTCCTTAAGCCGAAAATTTTAATTAACAAGCTTTCACGACGAAGGTAATATTCTCTGATCTTCCACTGCCCTACCCCTCCAAACCCCTTTGCCCCTTAAATGACCTTATCAAAAACAAAATTTTTTTACACTTAAATTTCCCAAAAATTTATTTTGTTAATTTTTTCAACGGGCTTAAGTTCGAATCTGCATGACTGCAAATGATTTTTTATTATTTTATTAATACATAAATTTGTTCAAATTCTATATATTATTTTTTATATTAAGATTGGAATATTAAGAATATTTTCAATAATCATCAAACCAGCAGAACGGATCAGTACTGAAAAATTTATTTTTTAAGTGTTTGCGATTTAGGTGAGATGTTTTCCCCACCACCTTTTTCAGAGTGACCCTGTATACAGTTTAAAAATTGGACACAGAAATGTCCGGTTAAACATTTTCAACTTATCTCACTCCCTTTTTTGCATTTTCATATAAAATATTAATACATAAATTGCTTTTATTGCTGATGGAAATATGTCTCAGTTATGCTCCTCCCAGCACATTTGAAACGGCCCTATTAAAAAACAATCCTATTAAAATAACTTTTTTTATTAAATTGAATTAAGATTCATAGGCTAATTGTTTGAAATTTTAATTTAAATCTCAGAAAGACATGATAAATATTCCAAGGCACAAAGGAAAGTCAACATCAGTTTTATTAAACTTACACAGCAGAGCAGAACAGCTGTTTTCGAAAGACGCAACCCTTTCATCATCAGTGCTCATGTGTATTGTGTTTGTCACCACTTATTAGGTGGCTTTTTTTTTGTTTACTTAAGCCAAATACCATTAGAATGCAAATTTTAATGAGAATAATAATAGAGTTTTTATTTACTAAATATTTGGAGGATATTTAAGATTCGACCCGGTCGAATATAACATTTTTACTTTTTTTTTTAATTATGAACTTAACTGTACATACGTCAATAACAACAACAAAAATCAAATAATTAAAATCGTTTTGTTACCCACTCATAAACACACACGTACACCTACTTCAAGTCTCTCACAATACAAATAGAATAGCTGAACGAGTAAATGACTGACATCAGTCATGTTTATGTCAAATATTTTTAGAAATATTTCCTCATATGAATCCATTTAAATGTCATGTGCCTTGCAGCATATGGCAGGTTGTATTAAGAGCAAAATGTGTACGATGATATATTAATACACATGATGTGAAGTTTTTTTTTTGTTTTAATTTTTCCTTTCTTGCAGTTAATGTACTAAAAACTATTTATAATTTTTATTTATTTATTTGTTTGTTTTGCACACGTATTTGCAATAAATACCAACCAGATACACATTAAACGTGCTTTTTTGTGTTTTTATCATAATTTAACGCATCGTTATTTAGTGAAGCATATCAAATTGTTTTTGTGGAGATGACGTTGATGCTATTGCTAATGATGGTAATATAGGGTCCGCCAAATAACTTTTTTTTTTTGAAAATGCTATAAAAAAACTACTGAATATTTTCTCAAATTTCTTTTTTTATTTGAAAGTACAATCCATCCGGTTAATAATGGAAAATAATTTCATTCAAATGGCTGCATGGAACGATAACGATCGCCATTGACTGTAACGGCCACTCCTTGCTGATTTTCGAAGAAAAATGGCCCAATTATGCCTCTGGACCAAAATCCGCACCAAACAGTGACCCGTTTTGGGTGCGTCGGCTTTTCAATGTATGCGTGCGGGTTTTCTGATTCCCAAATGCGACAATTTTGCTTGTTTATATACCCGCCAAGATCAAAATGAGCTTTGTCTGAAAAGATGATTTTTTTTGGCAAAATCGCCATCTTCTGTAAGTCGATCGCAGGCCCACTTAGCGAAGCGAAAACGCATGGGATGCTCAACCATATTCGTTCAGCGGAAGGATAGAACTAATTATCTGTCAAATCAGACATGAGCTAATTGTTACCATGCACGAAATAAGCACTAGTTGAAAAAAAAAACGTTAGTTGAAAAAAAAAAACGTTAGATGACAATTAGAAATGGAAACTGCCGACCTGTTGGACATGAACCACCCACAATTTTCTAAGAATCAGACAAACTTGTATGTGTAAAAGACAGAACGTTGTATTTGACCGATTTGAATAAATACCCTCCAAATATAAATAGACTAAAAATGTTTAAATGGCTGGGTCAGACTTCCTTTCGGTGCCCAATTTTAAAACTCTATCTATTTTGTGGGGGTTGCTATGGGAAGGGCGGAAGAAGATCAAAAAACATCTTTAGGCTAAAAGCAGCGTTATGTTGTTTAACAAACTAATTGAGATTTCCAAACAATTTACTTTGTATCTTAAGAAATTGAAAATAAAGAAAAACAAGCAAGAAGGCTATAATCGACCGGGTCGAATCTTAAATACCCTACAAATATTTAGGAAATATGTAAATTAAAAACGTTTAACCTGCTGGATCAGAGTTCTTTTAAGACATTTCTGCGCCCAATTTTAAAACTCTATCTATTTTGTGGGGGTCGCTATGGGAAGGGCCGTGGGGGACACAGTTCACCTTTGCCATAAAACACTAAAAAGTAAATTTTTGCAGTTTTTAAGTGTAAAAAATATATATTTTTCTTATGGTCATTTAAGGGGCAAAGATGGGGGAGGGAGGGGGGATAGGGCGGATGAAGATCAGAGAACATATCAGCTTCGTCATTTAATTGTTATGGAATGTAGGCTTAAGGAATACAATATCTTAAATATTTACACTATATTTCTATGTAATATGTCACTTAAACGCCCACAAAAGGAGGCGGGATCCAAAGATGGGTGGACAATTAGGCCAGGAGAAGATCAGAGAGAGCATCTTACCTTCTCCGTAAAGCATACAAATTTTTATTTTTAGGGAATACAATTTGTTAAATATTGACACTATTTTTCCGTGTTACTGCAACGCCCACAAAAGATGGCGGGGTCCAAAAATTGATTTTTCTGATTTGTTTTCCTCCAAGTTCAATACTTTGAACCTTCTTTGTCATAAAAGTATATTATTTGCTTTGCAAAATTACAAAAAAAAAAACTTTAAACAATTAAAATTGCTTTTCAGAGGTTGATTTAGTTCTTCTTAGGGAAACTTTTTTACCTCTAGCCCGATATAGCCCATTTACAAATTTGAGTTGTGCTATCCTTCAAAATTTATCGGCATAAAATTTCAAGTGTGTGGCTCTTTTCTTTTCGACTGAATCGTAATTTTCACAAACGAACGAACGGACGCACATGGCTAGATCGTTTCAGATTTCATCACTGATCAAAAGTATATATATTTTTTATTTGGTCTCAAAGGGACTAACAAAGTGAATATACCCTCCAATTCTTTTTCAGAGACTATAAAAAAATGCGGCACGAGTGTTTCCTTTAAACATCATTTTTAGTGAAGGTCAATTCTAAAAGTTCAAAAAAAATTGGTATTGCGTGTTTCATATTCATTATCTGAAATAGTTTGTCAGAACAAAATAGATCGTGCTCGAACTGGAATTTTGTCAGACAAAAAATGAGTCTCAGTTTTACAAAAATAATATTTTAAAGATAACATGCGACAAACATGTGTCTAATTTTTAGTGGGCGTTAATTTTATGTAAAAAACATGTCCCACAGGGTAGTCCTAATAATATAATTCTCGTATTTAAATTTATCATAAAATTTTGTGCAAGTAAAAACGGTTCTCGCATTCAATTCAGCCATCCAAAATATTGTGAGAAACGTAAGGAAATGCTCGTGACTTACGAAAATAGTGCAGTAGTTTGTAATATGTAATTACTGTAAATTTTTTCTTATATATTTTTTTCTTTATTTTTTTCCTTTTTGGGAATGTTAATAATCTCTGGAACTTTCTAAATATCACGTTATCAATCTTAATCCAATAATAAATTGATTTGTATTCAAAATTAAATTTGCTTCCAAATAATAACGTAACAAATCTTGCACCAGTATTGCAAAAATTTTAAAAACTTTCAATAAAACATTTATTTGTTATCAGTTCTATGTGTTTTAGTCAAATAAACAGCAGAATCGTACTAAAAATACTAAAACCATAAATACATTTTCATTAACAAAAACAAATAAAAAATCGTATTGAAAATATCACATACAAATATTTAATTTAAAAATATCGATTTCATAATTTTTTATTGCAAACACGTAAAACTATATTTTCTTTTATATTTCAGGATATTATGGCACAAACTCTTGTTCAGCTGGAAGTACTCGTATATTATATATTTACCAATACAATACCTGTCCAAGGAACCATACGCAATAACAATAGAGATGAGCATGAAACAAGGACATATTTTTTAATCTAATTAAACTTTAGTGCTGAATGTACTCGTATAAAGGTAAATTCCAACATTAATTCCCATGCTAAATAAATAGAAAAAACTTTAAAGCCATGAAATAAGTACACAATAATTGAACTCTATACAAACGCAGGAGAGTTCTTGTGTTATACGGAAGTCACTATTGTTGCCAATGAACTGGCGTCATTTAATTGTGCTTAAATTTCTAACTTGTGTGTAGATTCTAACGAAATATGACTTGTTTTTATGCCATCCGTGTGTAACGCAGCGAAATATCCCTCTAAGACCCCTTAAAGTATACATATTCCAGATCAGTGATGAAATCTAAGACGATCTAGCCATGTCCGTCCGTCCGATTCAGTCCAAACGGAAAGAGCCAGACCTATGAAACTTGGTATAAATATATCTTGCAGGATGATAGCACAGGTCAAGCTAGTTAATGGAGCTAAATCGGGCCAGAGGGAAAAAATTCCTCTAGGAAGAGCTAAACCAACCTCTAAAAAATAACATAATTTAATTTATTTTTTTTTTTTTTAATTTAATTAAGCAAATGATGTACGAGGGCGGATTGATATTAAAGCTACCTAAGTAGGAAAGAAACGTTTTTTTTCAAAAACCATTTATTTCGCAACATAGTCTCCTTTTAGCTCATTTTATTTTATTTTTGTTGTTGCAATTGTTTAGGTATTCAGACAATCATATCGTTATATAAAGTTGTTTAAAAGTTTTTAAAAAAAAAGTATTTAAAAGAATTTAAACTTTTAATAAGATTTATGGATGAGTTTCATATGTATGAATGTGTAAATTGGTGATGTTGAGTCGAAAGGCCATAACTAGCATTTTTGCGAAATAAAGTTTTTTTTGGTGATGGCAATAGATCTCGTATAGATATAGCCCGTCACAAAAATTTCATGGAATAGTAGCACTGTATATCTCATTATCCTTGGAATGAGTGACTGTATTCCTACTTACAAGTTTATTTAAAATAAAGATTAAAATTTGATTTCGTGTTAAATACGAGGGCGGATTGATATTCAAGCTACGAGTACATAGGTAGGAAAATAACATTCTTTTTTAAAAAAGATTTATTTCCCAACATAGTCTCCTTTTAGCCCAATACACTTATGGTGATTTCTTTTCTGAAAAAAATTTAACATTTTATCACTGTTTTCCTAAAAAACTACGATTGGGCGTATTTTTAAAATAAAAATCATTTTCCGTAAGAAATGGTACATTCATTTGTAATAAAATCACTATCTCAAAATGCCATAATACTCGTATTGTAATTTTTTATTGAAAAGTGCAAAATATGCAGCATTCTTTGTTAGAAAAGAAATCAACATTAGTAAGACTTTATTTTAACTTTTTTATACCATCTGAATAATACGATTTTGGGAACCCCTCAAAATACGCGTTAGTTTCGGTAATCACTTCTTCGTTTGAGATTAATATTTTTCCTGCGAGCCATTTTTTCAAGTTTGGAAACAGGAAGAAGTCACTAGGAGCTAAATCTGGACTATAAGTTGGATGATCAACCAATTCGAAGTGGATTTCACGTAATTTTAGCATCACATCTAATGATGTGTGAACCGGTGCGCTGTCTTGAAGAAAGAGCACTTTTTTCTTCTTTAAATGTGGTCGTTTTTTCTTGATTGCATCAATCAATTGATCCAATAATGCACGATAATACTTTCCTGTGATTGTGGAGCCTTTTTCAAGATAATCGATGTGCAATATTCTCGGGCACCCCAAAATACAGTGGCCATAACCTTGCCAGCCGATTTCACTGTCTTCGCCTTCTTCGGAGCACTTCAACCAGCCTCCACCTATTGTTTTGATTGATTTTTGGTTCCAGGTGTGTAGTGGTGGACCCGCGTTTTATCAACAGTTTTTAATCGACGCCAAAAATCAACAGGATTACGCTTTATTATGTACAAACACCGCTGTGAAGTGATCTGTAGAACTCGTTTTTGTTCGACACCGTGCAAACGCGGCACCCATCTTGCCGATAGCTTTTTCATATGCAAATGTTCATGCAAAATGTGGAACACTCGTTCATATGATACGTTTATCATTTCAACAATCTCACGTAACTTGACTCGGCGATCATTCATAACGATATCGAGGATGTTCTTGATATTTTCTTCAGTAACCACCTCTTTTGGCCTTCCCGTTGATGGTATTGTTGCAGTGCTTGTTCGGCCGCGTTTAAATTCAGCAATCCAATATTTTACCATGCAATTTGACGGAGCAGACTCACCGTAATGTATATAGAGATTTTCCTTTGTCTCTTTCGCCCGTTTTCCCTTTCAAATAAAAGTGTTTAATCACTGCACGAAATTCACTTTTTTTCATTTTTCAAGAAACACAAAAGTTTCTTACTTCAAACGACTACAACAACGAAACTAATGGATGAATTTGGGTGAAATTTTAACACCTGACGTTTGACAGATCGCAATTTCTAAAAAAAAGTTTTTGTGTTTGTGGTGCCATCTAGCGCTAGGTAGCGTCAAAATCAATCCGCCCTCGTATTTTTATGTCAAAGAAAGTCCAATTATTTGAGGCCAGAAAATCAGAAAAAATAACTTCTGCACCCCGCCCTTTTTAGTGGGCCTTGAAGTAACATTTTACATGCAAAAAAGAGGGTCAATATTTAACAGATTGTATTAATTAAGATGTTCTCCAGTCTTCCCCTTCCCTACCCCTCCACACACCTTTGCCCCTTAAAAACACACTGAAAAAAATTATTTTTCCTACACTTGAAAAATTCATTTTCTAAGTTTTTCGACAAAGGTGAGATGCCTCCCACAGGGGCCTTCTCGGTGTGACCTTCTCAAAATAGAGTTTTAAAATTAGACACAGAAATGTCTTGTCCCATTAGGTAAAAGATTTTTAATTTATCTCCCCGTACCTTTTTGTGAGTGTTAATATAAAACAAACAAAAAAACATAAAATCAATTTTGAACTGTTTTTGTGAATTGGGGAAAGGCATCAGCACGAATAAAATTAAAAATTTTGTGTTAAGTAACAGCTTCCCAAATATATAAAATAAACTTAAAAAAATATCGTTTTTTTTACTCGGACCAGCACTCAGATGATGGCCCTTATATATGCAACGCCGAAACTAAAAAAGGGACAGATATAGAAAGATGACAAGATAGAGCATTTTTTTTAGCTATTTGAACCTTTTTCCTTCGCCGCATGCACGAAAAACACTAGCCCCCATATTCATAAAGAAATAAAACGTATTTGAAATCTATTTTAAGAAAATTTTGTATGAAAAAATTTGATTAAAATACATTTCAAACTCATTTTAAATTTTATGAATAACGGGGTAGGGGTCTAGTTTTGTAAATCACTTTTCTTAAGTGAAATTAATAGGGTCCGGTTGAAGTACTATTTCAGACCGAAACCGACCATCGGTACTCGAACTTTTTTGTCAATTGTACTATTTTTAAATTTATTTATTGAACAAAAAAAAAAAAAAAATTCAACGAATTCATAAATACGAGAAGTGTGAATTTTTTATAATTATATAAAAGAATTTTTGCAAAAAAATGCTTTTCTTGTTTGAAGTCACTGAACTTCTGAAATTACAACGATATTCTGTGTCCTTATGAATAGGGAAATCGAATAAGCGATGCTCGTCTGTCTGTACGTGAAATCGGGTTTCCGAAGCTTCTAAAAATTTCGTTCTTGAGTTGATTTATTGGAAATAGTCCTAAACAGATTTGCTATTGAAAATCAGCAAAATCTAAAAATTTTCATTTGAAAATTTATATGAAAACAACAGAAAAAATCATGGTTTTTTTTTTGTTCGCAATATAAACACCCAAAAAAAAATTCTTTATTATATTCAAAAAACAGTTACAATCGCAATATATCACTTCATGACAAAATAAACATGAAATTAATATACAAAATCGGGTTACTATTGTAATAAGAAAGAAGAAGAAAAAAAAATACAAAAAGAAATTACCAAAAACATTTGTCACAAAATAAAAGTTTCGCTAGAGTTAACAAAATTGCAAATGCTCTCCGCCTCCCAAAACCAAATCCCTAGAACAAGAGTAAGATTTTAATGAAATATTATTTGTCCTAAAATAAGACTTCATGTATGCAGAAAAGAAAAAGAAAACAAATATCTATTTATCCTCCCATGAACTGGAAGCTAAATATCATTGACATTGTTGCAAACGGAAGTGACAAGAAAACGAAAAAAAAGAATAAATCGTTAAAGAAGAAAACCAGAAATTTAATTGCAAATGCCTTCTCCATGTCATCTATTACATTTTGCATCATTAGTACACACATGCTGCTGCTAAATGTCATCAATTAAATAGTCATGTGGGAGTTCAGTTGATGAATGTTCCATACATATTTTTTACTCAGTTTAATCTTATATTTCTCTTCATTTTTTCGATGTGCTGAAATTGCTTTAAAATGAGCATGATGAAGATATAAGCAGTCACATGAAAGCGTGTCGTTAGCGTGCTCCAACATTTGCCATCAGAAGCAGCAGTACAAGTATAAAGATGCAAATAATGGCTTATTTTTTTTATCCCATGTGTGCCACTGATGCAACATAAATAAAGCTGCCTCTTAGTTCTTGCGGAAATTAGGCGTGCTTAAGAAGAATTTATAATTTAATTAATCTTGTTGAGGTTAATTACAATTTAATTTCATTTCAAACATCGATTAAAGTTAAAATAAGAACATTTCACACATTTAACGAAAGAACATCTTAAGTCACAAAATGTAATTTTCAGGATCTACATTATCAAGATGAGAGATCAAATCTTTATGTAAGAAAATAACAAAATTTAGTAATACGCTGAAGAAAATATGTTAAATTCTTATGATTATGAATTTCATTCGACAAAATAAGAGCTCAAAGCTTTTTTGTTATTATTTGTAACAAATTTGAAAATTCGAAATTATGTTCGAAATTTCGAATATGCTGTAATATGTTATATTTTTAGATTTTAACACAAGAATCTAATTTTCCATAAATGTTCTCATACGTAAATTGTTTATTTCGACATTTCGGAAGTTCGAATTTATATTAAAATCTTAAAAAAGTAAATTTCTTTTTCAGTACAAAAATTTCAAAGTTTTGTGGAGCGTTCCCACAATATATTGCTCTTCTTTCTCAACGCTCTTCATAATTCGAAATTAAATTCGAAGTTGCTATCTTCGAATTGAATAACTAATCAGAATTTTTCAATAAAAAATACAATGCAAGGGGCTATGTAAAATAAATAATACAAGTTTAATGAATTTTAAACTTCGAAGTGGGGCTTCGAACTGACGCATATTTTTCAATAAATAGCACTTTACTATGTTTACATAAACATATAAATTCCTTTGTATATTCTGTTATTTTGATATATTTTACTAGCAATACAGAAAATTAGTTGACAACAAAATAATGACATCATCGATTTAGGACTGATATTTGTAATAAATTTTAAAATTCGAATTATATAGGAAATTTCGAAAATGTTTCAAAAATTGATATTTTACTGTAATCACATGAGAAAATAAATTTCTGTTCTTTTTCAATACATAATTTAAATTTTTTTCCAGATTTCAAAACTACCTACGAATTTGAATTAGCCAATTTCCAAAAAAAAAAAATTAACATATTAATGATTTCATACCTTTATAATGGAAATTCGGAACAAATTTTGAAATTCGAAATTATGTTCGAAATTTCGAACATGTTTCAATAATTGATATTTTGGTGTAATGACATAAAAAAATTAATTTCTATTCTTCTTCAATAAGTAATTTTAAATGTTTCGTAGATTTCGAAACTATCTGCGAATTCGAATTAGCAAATTTACAAAAAACAAAAAGCAAATAAAATAAAATAAAAATAGTGATTTTATATCTTTATAATGGAAATTCGGAACAAATTTTAAAATTCGAAATTATGTTCGAAATTTCGAACATGTTTCAATAATTAATATTTTGGTGTAATGACATAAAAAAAATTAATTTTTATTCTTCTTTAATAAGTAATTTAAAATTTTTTCCCAGATTTCAAACTATCCATGAATTCGAATTAACAAATTTACAAAAAATAAAATAACATAAAAATAAAAAATATAATAATTTCTGAAATTCGGAACAAATTTTGAAATTCGAAATTATGTTCGAAATTTCGAAGGTATACCAAAAAATAATATTTTCGCATGCTATTAAGAAACTAAATTTATACGAATTTTCGATAAGTAATTTATGGTATTTTCCCCATTTCTATAGGTGGAATACGAATAAGAAATAAAAAAAAAAATTTTTAAATCAATACCTGAACTTCGAAATAATTATTATAATATGCATATTTAGCTCTGTCCTGTATTTAACAAATATAATATAAAATTCAAAAACTAGTTTCGTAACTTCAATAGAATAATATTGTTTTTGAGAATTTCTCTTAAACTTAAATTTCATAATTTATATTCAAGCGTTATGAACAACTTTCAACTGTGGAGAAAGTGTATAGAAAATAACTAACAACAACACAAACATAAGTATTCACCTTATCGACAAACCAACTTCTTTGAACATCCTGTCACGTTCTGATAACAAGCGAAACAATTCCCTAGTTATAACAAACTTTAAACACTCATACATACAAAGTGAACCGCTCTTTCTCATAGTTTCTCAAATACTAAAGAGTATGAGGCTAAAAAATACTCGCCTCTTTAAACAGCCGTTTAAATTATTATATGTTTCCAATGAAGCAAAAGAAACAAATTTTCTTAAATGTCTCTTGTTTATTTTTCTACTTCCTGTGCAGCCAACAAATTTGTTTTCCTTTTTTTTCTATTTAATATCTTTTGAATACTTAAAAATGTATATTTTTCCAATGAACAAACAAATAAGCAACAATGAAGAAATAGCAATGCAGTTGGGAATGAAATAGTTTTGCGAAAGTAGAAAAAGAATTGAGGTTAAAACAACATCAAATGGTTGAAGCAGATGTGATATGAACTTATCTTAATGTCAAGGTATAAGCTAATATGTATAGTGATTGTGAATAAAATTTATGTGCAATAAATTAAAGCATGCAGAAGCAGGCTAAATTGAAAGGATATGCCAACTTCCAAACTTTTGTGGTTTCTGTCAACTTGGGTTATTCGTCAAAATCAAAGTTTTACTCAACTAATCGAATAAGATAGAAAACGTATATCTTTCAATTAGGACACAATCAAGCCTCTGAATACTCTTCAATATTAAATTATTAATTAAACATATTAATATTATAAATAAACTACAGGGAAAGCATACAAATAAGTATATTTCTTTTATTATTATTTCTCATTACCAAAGAAAATTAATTATAATTTTATAAAAAAAACTAGTTCGAGCTTTATTAATATAACAAAATATTGGTTATTAAAAGCGTTAGGGTAACACAAACCATTATTTGTGCAAAATAAAATAAACCAGCTCAATTATATATAAAAAAATTTATTTTCATTTCAATATTTTGTATATAGCCAATTAGCAAATTTCCAAAAAAAAATTAACAAATTAATGATTTCATACCTTTATAAATGAAATTCGGAACAAATTTTGAAATTCGAAATTATGTTCGAAATTTCGAACATGTTTCAATAATTGATATTTTGGTGTAATGACATAAAAACACTAATTTCTATTCTTCTTCAATAAGTAATTTTAAATATCTCGTAGATTTCGAAACTATCTGCGAATTCGAATTATCAAATTTACGAAAAAAAACAAATAAAATAAAATAAAAATAGTGATTTCATACCTTTATAATGGAAATTCGAAATAAATGCTGAAATTCGAAATTATGTTCGAAATTTCGAACATGTTTCAATAATTAATATTTTGGTGTAATGACATAAAAAAGTAAATGTCTATTCTTTTGCAATAAGAAATTTACAATTTTTTCCCGGATTTCAAACTATCCACGAATTCGAATTAACAAATTTACAAAAAATAAAATAACATAAAAATATAATGATTTCTAAAATTCGGAACAAATATTAAAATTCGAAATTATGTTCGAATTTTCGAAGATATACCAATGAATAATATTTCAATATACAAAATACCCAATTAAGTGAAAAAAACTAATATTTTTCACCACAAGATCCATTTAAAATTTCTGCAATTTTGCTTTTTAAAGAAAATTTCTTGTGATGCGCCCCTTTTTAAAAGCTAAAACAAATACACAAATAAACACAAACACACATGACGGATCATAGGACTTAAGCAGAAAATGGGTTTAAGTATTGAAGTTCAGTGTGCATAAGCATGTGCAAATATTTCAAAAGGTATTTTTATTCTTTTAAAGCGTCACAAGTTAAATTGTGCAAAATTTTATTTTTTTCTTTTGTGGACAATTTCTTTTATTTGATTGTTGAGGAAACGAGAGTAAAAATTTGCCACAAAAATTTTGTATTGAACTGAGAACAAAAGAAAAAGGCCTTAGTCAACCTTTTTTGTTAGAAACTAATTTTTATACCCTCCAAAAATGAATTGGAGGTCATTCCGTGTGTAAGTCAGCGAAATAGCATAAATAATTCTTGATCAGTGATGAAATCTAAAACGATTTAGTCACGTCCGTCCGTCTATGGAAATCACGATTTAGTCCAAGCCAAAAGAGAAATTTGGTATTGATAAATTTTGAAAGATATCACAGGTCAGATTCGCAAATGGAATATATCAGGCCAGAGGGAAAGAAGTTCCCCTTAGAACAAATAAATCAAGCTCTCAGAAACAATACAATTGTAATTTTGTTAAGCAAATGTTATAGTTGTATGTCAAAGAAGATTTGAAGCGTTGAAATTGGAGCTAGAAAATCAGAAAAATAAATTTTGGGGTCCGCCACCTTTAGTGGGCTTTGACAAAAGATATTATATGCTAAAATAAAGTAAATATTTAACAAATTGTTTTACTAAAGCCTCCATTCCTTAAAAATTAAATTTTTAAGATTTTACGATGAAGATGAGATGTTCTCTGATATTTCCCTGCCCTACACTCACCCACCTTTGCCCTTAAATGACCCCATCAAATAATTTTTTTTACATTTAATAACCCCAAAAAAATTGTTTTTAGTGTTTTATGGCAAATGTGAGTTGCCTTGCGCGCGTACCTTCCCGGTGTGACCTTGTCAAAATAAAGTCTTGAAATTGCGAATAGAAATGTGTTAAAGGAACTCTGACCCAGCAGGTTAAACATGTTTAATTTATTTACTAAATATTTGTAGGATATTTAAGATTAGACCCGGTGAAATATAACGTTCTTACATGTTTTTATTCCAAAGGCTACATATAGTCCGTTTTGTCGGTGCAAAATATTGGTGTGAGCTCTTGCAATCAAACTCTGAATAACCTAGTGTTTTCGTTGCAAAAAATAAAAATTAAAATTTGTATTCTAAAAGTATGTTATGCTTTTAATTAGAAAATTCTTTGAATTGTAAAGCTTTAGCCATCCTTTTTTGAAAAAAAAATTTTTTTTTATTCCAAAGGCTATATATACATATATTCCCTTAAAAAAACAATGAACTTTTTTGTTTATTATTATTTACTTAACCTCCAATTACAAGTTGAACAGTAAGTTAGTGCAAAATATTAGTGCCAACTCTGAGGAGCTGTTCACATATTACGTAACGCGTTTTTTGACGATTAGCATCACTAGAGAAGCAAAGTACATTCCACAATTTGAACATATTCTATCCTTCAGAACATTTTGAACCGAACACGTTCATTTTCATTTGTTTACATGTTCAAATACACACTCCAGAAAAGATTTATATAAAAGAATGATATTGCTACAAATTTGGGCATACTTTTAGGAGCAAGAAATGAATTTGTTCCTTTCTTCCTTTGTTAGAATCTCTTAGTAGGATCTTTTTTGTTACGTAACATTTTTAAAGATCCCCTGCCCCCTTTGTAACAAATCATAACAAAAATAGAACCCCCCTTGAAAGTTACGTAATATGTGAACAGCCCTGAGTAACTTATTATTTTCTTTGATAAAATAATGCAGGCACTATTGTCCTTTAGAAGTTAAGAACTATATTCAAAAAGTAA
This sequence comes from Linnaemya tessellans, assembly GCA_951800035.1. NCBI lineage: Eukaryota > Metazoa > Arthropoda > Insecta > Diptera > Tachinidae > Linnaemya > Linnaemya tessellans. The sequence continues at coordinate 17,050,790 of OX637533.1, read as the reverse complement.
GCTATGCTATTAAGTGAAATTTATTTTTTAGCAAAAAGAAAATTTTATAAAAAATATTTTTATACAAATTTTTTTCTTACCCCACACAGTCCATCGTTTTTTTTTTTTTTTTTTTTTTTTTTTTTTTGAAAAAAATATTATTAGTATCACTATTATTTATTGAATCTCTTTTTAATGCCAGAGGTTAAAGTTATCCTTTTTTACATTATGTATGAATTTTTTATTAGTCGAACTTTTTCTTATGTAAATTGTTAAGTTTTTTTTTTATCGGGCTTAAGTTCGAATCTTGCATGACTGCAAATTATTTTTTGTTATTTTTTTTTTTATTATTAATAAATGAATTTGTTTAAATTCTATTTATTATTTTTATATTAAGATTGGAATATTAAGAATATTTTTTTAATAATCATCAAACCAGCAGAACGGATCAGTACTGATTTCGAGGCCGCTACGCCATCTCATCAGCGTTCTTTGTTCAATTTTTCCACTTTTGCAAGTGGTGCTAGTTAGTAGGAATATCAACTATTTAATTCAATTACTTGAACATAAATAACAAAGAAGCTTTACCTATCAGCAGCCGATGGCTCTGGAAAAAGCAAAAGAGATATTGGAATATTTGGAATATTAATCGTCAGGGTTGGGGAATTTCGTACTAACCAAAATGTAATAACTTAATAATATGAATGTGATAACTTCTCATATTCAATTTTCGTTAAAATATTGGTTAAATAGTTGATATTCCTACTAACTAGCACCACTTGCAAAAGTGGAAAAATTGAACAAAGAACGCTGATGAGATGGCGTAGCGGCCTCGAAATCAGTACTGATCCGTTCTGCTGGTTTGATGATTATTAAAAAAATATTCTTAATATTCCAATCTTAATATAAAAATAATAAATAGAATTTAAACAAATTCATTTATTAATAATAAAAAAAAAAATAACAAAAAATAATTTGCAGTCATGCAAGATTCGAACTTAAGCCCGATAAAAAAAAAAAAAACTTAACAAGTTATCCTTTTTTTTCAGAAAATTTTTTTTTATTAAAGTTTTTTTCATCTTCAATTCTAAGTTAAGCTAAAAATAAGCAGAATGAAATATTAATGTAAACTTCTGCAAGAAAATCCCGAAAACTATTGTTTCATTTGCCATCGTTGTCTTTTAAGTAAAAAATTCTATAAAATTCTAGAGCTTATAAAAAATAATGTGGATTACAAATGCAGTTTAAAAATCGTTTAAACAATTTATTAAGTATTAAGAGATTTACGATAAAGACTATATTAAAATATACTTGGAAAAATTATCATCACGGAATATGTGAATATTTAGACGCTGATTGCGTAAATTCCTTCGTGTTAGTGAAATTAAAAGTATGGACTTAGTTTCTGTCAAGGCTCGATATACATATGTATGTGAGCTGCACCACAAAAAGGGACATCTGCGACGAAAAGAAGCTATTGAGAAAAACGCGTTTAAAAAAAGCGCTTTGTTTTTCCGTGTTTCGCGCATGGTTATGCAACTCTTCCTTCAACTTCCTAAAAAAAATCAGACATAGGTGAAAAGCAGAAAAAAATACAGAAGAACCACCAGAAAAAGCGTGTTAGGAATAAAAAAGAGTAACATTTTGATATTTTTGTAATTTTGTACCTTTGATATTGAACTTTTTTTAAATTCTAAATATTATATATATTATCTGTTTATCGGGCCTGTTCTGTAAATCACGTCGGGTTGAAATCACATATTTAAATTTTTTTATTAATTATGTTCATCTTTACAGGTGATTTGTAAAAAAACTAAAAGACATAGAAACTTGCGGTTTGCGGCATTTGAAAGAGCGTTTTTTTCTATAAGAATCACTGAAAAAGTAAAAAAAAATTTTTTTCGGCGCAGAGGTCCCTTTTCGTGGAGCAGGTCACATATGTATATGTATGTATGTACTTTAATATAATATATAGGTTTTTACTCTCAAATTAACCCATTTTCGGAACAAATTCAACTTTTTTCAAATTAAATTAAATTATTTTCAAAACAAATTAATTTTTTTTCAAAGTAATTTGAATTATTTTCAACACGAATTAACCATTTTCCTTTTTAAATTAAATTTTTTCCTTTTATAAGTCAATGTTTTTCTTTTAAAATCGAAATTATTAAAATACAAATTAATTTGTTTTTTAATTCAATATTAAAAGCTTAAAAAATAAAGGCCTTGCTTATAAAAAATAATTTATGTGTATTAAGCTCTTATTTAACGTATTTCTATGGGTCGTAGTTTAATTTTCAAACTTTTGAGTTAAATTTTAAAATTTAATAGAATAAATATAAAAATATAAATTAACTTAATTTTTAAGGTTTCTTCCTTTTTTTAAATTTCATTACATTCGAATGAACTTATTTTTTAGATTTGGTAGTAAATGTAATTCAAAAGTTTTTACTGTACAGGATTGGAAGATATTCCAGTGGGACAGGCAGTTGTATTATTTTTAACAATATTAAAGAAAACAAAATATATAAAAAATTAAGTTAATTTAAAAAACAAATCAGTTTGAAGTCAAGAAAAGCGAGTTAATGTATAAAAATTTAGTTGATTCTAAAAATATTTAAATTTTAAATAAAACAACTTAGTTTTAAACAACAATTAAACAAAATTGAATTTGAAAATGAAAATACTTAATTTTAAATTATAAAAAGTGAATTTAATATGAAAAATGTTGAATTTGCAAAATGCAAAAATTTTAATTTATTTTAAAAATAATTTAATTTGTTTGAAATAAATGTTAATTTGTTTTGGAAAAAATTTAGTTTGAATTTATACAATTTTAATTTGATCTAAAAAATTTTTAATTTGGAAGTAAAAACCTATATATATGTATGTATGTACTTTAATATAAGACTACATGAAAATGCACTTCGAAAAATATAGAAAAATGGCCAGCACATAAAAATACAGGGTGTCCGCCGGGAAGGTATACTACTTTGTCTTGCCGCCCTTTTTGGTAAACATTAGTCTTGACAGTTCATATTTGGCAGTCGTGAAGTAGACGCGTGGCAAATTTATTATGGAAAAATATTCGAAGCCATATCGCATATAGCCAGGATTACAGTGGAATTACTGCGAGATCTCTTTCCACAACAAGCTATTTCTAGAAATGGTGATATTGATTGGCCTCCACGGTCGCCTGATTTGACTGCTCCAGACTAATTTTTGTGGGGATATCTGAAAAGCAAGGTTTATGCAAACAACCCGGAAATGATTGAGCAACTCAAACAAAATATTCGTGATGAAATTAATGGAATACCGCGTGGAATGTGTGACAATGTAATGGAAAGGGGCTCGCATTTGTGAGGCTAACAGCGGCGGACATTTATTTGATATTGTATTCCATACTAATTGCCAACATTAAATGAAGCATTTATCAATATAAGATCCATTCTCTTTCATTTAATCAAAAATTGAACAAAGTAGTAGAACCTCCCGGCGGACATCCTGTATTTGTATATAATTCATTATCCCCTATTATGTTGGCGTTTCATATTAACTACAATTAAAGTACGATTACATATATTAAATATGGGAAAAAATATTCTCATTCTAAAGGTCTTTAGCCGCCTAAAGGCCATGAGCACATGCACCTAAAATAGCAGAAAAAATCCAACTACAATAACCTTTGACGTGTTTAATTGAAAAATGCAAACATATAATCTATTGAAAGCATTTTTATTTTACAAACTCACATCGTTTAATGGCAATTTGCGGCAGTCATTAGAAAAAATATAGTATCGGGCGTTTTTAAAGCTGCATAAAAGAAAAGAGACAAATAATTGGCTAGAAGAAATATTTAGTGAAATCCACTCTGCCAAAGGATTTTAATTATTTCTAATATTAATGCTGGCCTCTATGAATATTTATCTAGGTTATCTTAAGTAGAAAATTTGTTGTATTGAAAATGTATGAATGTGTGTAGGTAGTATTTAAAGCAAGAGTGCCCAAGCCCTATGCGCTTGGTGATCATTTGTTTTTTGTAAAAGCGCTTAACTATAGGCTGTGTGTTTTAATACTCGCATAAAGCACCCAGCACTCCAAAAAAGAATATGGAGGGTATATTCACTTTGTCATGACGTTTGTAACGCATCGAAATATCCATCTCAGACCCCATGAAGTATATATATATATATTCTTGATCGGTAATGAAATCTAAGACGATCTGAGCATGTCCGTCCGTCTGTGGAAATCACGATTAAGTCCAAACGAAAAGAGCTAGACTCTTGAAATTCGGCATAAATATATCTTGGAGGATAGCACAGCTTAAGTTCGGAGGTGGGCTAAATCGGGTAAGAGGGAAAAACATTCCCCTAAGAAGAACTAAACCAACCTCTAAAAAACAACATAATTTTTAAAGTTTTTTTTTGTAATTTTGTTAAGCAAATGATATATGTATTTAAACTTGGAGTCATAAAATAAAAATACATAATTTTTGGACCCCGCCCCCTTTAGTAGGCGTTACTAAATGCAAAAATAGTGTAACAATTTCACAAATTGTTTTACTTAAGCCTATATTTCTTAAGAATAAAATTTTTAAGCTTCAATGACGAAGCTGAGACGTAACCTGGTACTACTCTGCCCTATCCCCTCCTCCCCCTTTGCCACCCAAATGACCCTATAAAAAATTAATTTTGTATTTAATTATCCCAAACATTTATTTATAGAGTTTTATGATAGAGGTGAAATGTCTCCCCCACAGCCCTTGCCAGACCGACACCGCCGAAACACAGTTTTAATGCCCTCCAAAAAGAATTGGAACCCATAAGGTATATACATATATTCTTGATCAGTGATGAAGTCTAAGACGGTCTAGCAATGCCCATACGTTCGTCTGTGAAAAACATAATATTGTCTATTTTAGAACCCCGCCCCCTTTAGTAGTAAAGGAACTCTGTCCCACCTACTTAAACGTTTTAAATTCGCTTACTAAATATTTGGAGGGTATTTAAGATTCGACCCGGTCGAATATAACGTTTTTACTTGTTTTTATTTTATTGTCCTTCATTGTACAGTGAAACTTCGACATAACGAACTTCGTTAATACAAAAAACTCAATATAACGTATGTTTTATTGAGTCCCTTAAGAAAACCTCTTTATTGCAAGGTTTTTCATACAAAAATACACTATAGCTATAACGAACAAATTCTGAACAAAAAAGTCTCTATATAGCGAAATATTCTTTAAAATTCTTCAATATAACGAAATCAGAATAATTCCTAAACGCTAAAGTCCCTTTATAAAAATAGCGAAGTCTAAGTGTATTTACAAGCGCATTTGTAAAGCCTCTATACAGCGAAGTACTCATACAAAAGCCTCTGTACAACGAAGTAAGAATAAAATTATAACAAAATGGTAAAGTCCCGTTATCAAAAAAACGAGTTCTTAATGTGTGTGTGTGTGCAAAACTATAGTTATAACGAATTTCTTTCGTATATCTTCAACTTCCGTTATATCAAGGACGTGCTGATTATATTTATAGCGAAGCAATGGCTATAACGAAGTATTTTCGGAACCCCTTGGAATTCGTTTTATCGAAGTTTTTCTGTATAAAAGCAAGTGGAAAGCAACAACACTTTCGTAAGGTTTATCAGAGGGAAGATTTTGTTTTTGCTTACAACAAAAAATTTTGAATAAAAACTAGTTTTTCTTTCAATGGATTGGTTTGGGCACCCTTGATTTAAAGCATTACGTGTTGCAAATTTGGATGAATTGCAGGAAAGTATGTTAAATAGAAGAGTCATACTACATCTACTATTTGCCCACTTTCTATGACGCTTCATGCATAAAATCCTGCATGTGATTGTTTAGTTTTACTAAATACTTGTATAATGATCATATGTATTGATAAGTATGTAGTTTTTAAAAAATTCCCAAGCATGTATTTAGCTGCATGTGTGTGCATACATGTACGTATTTTAGATAGTTCATGTGATGTTCCATCAACCGTAGACATTTAAAACTATAAAAACCACATTAATCACTGGCAAAGGTCATTGGGTATGAAAAAAATGCCAAATCAGTAAAGAAAATGGGGGCGAGGAAATCTGTAGAATGAAATAAAAGAGACCATGTAATGCATACAGTTGTAAATGTTTACTTTGTTTTGTTATATGATCAGTGGCTTAAAGCTATCAAAGCCATTACAAATGTAAATACATTTTCCGAAAATTTCTAAAATTCGTATAAACGCAACACAAGAAATAAATTCTCCGATACGAGTTTTAAGACTTTCATGATGTCAAAAGTAAACACTCTATCTTACAAGTACGAATATGTTTAACACAAAATCAAATTCTAATATATATTTTAAATAAATTTGTAAGTAGAAATTAAATTAAATCTTTGTGACGGTCTATATTTAAACGAGATCTATTGCCATCACTAAAAGGCGTTATTTCTAAAAAAAAAGCTAGTTATGGCCTTTCGACACATATGAAACTCATCCATAAATCTTATTAAAAGTTTAAATTCTTTTAAATACTTTTTTATTAGAACTTTTAAACAACTTTATATAACGATATGATTGCCTGAATACCTAAACATTTGCAACAATAAAAATAAAATAAAATGAAAAAAGAATAGTTTAAACAATGACAAAACTATTCGTGCTGGTACTACTTTTCTAAGTTAAGAAAATGACAGGAAATGTTTACAGATAACATGGAAAACTTTAATTAAAATATTTACCAGAAGAAGAACAAGAAGAAGAGAAAAACACTGTAGAGCAAAGTTTTGGAATTTTTAGTAAAAAGTTTTTTTTTCTTAACCATGGCAATGATTTTCTTTTAAGTAATAAAACTAAAGCTTTTAAAAAAGCCTATACAACTTTTATTTTGTTATTATTATTATTTATGTATTATAAATATTATTTTTTTAATAAAGCAGAATAAGTTAAGAGGGCTGTTAAGGCTTCGAAACATTTAAAATAATTTTTTTAAAACTTTTTCCAGACATCGACCAGCGAAGATTCGTGTAATCACTATTAGAGAATTTTTATACCCTCCAAGAAAGAATTCGGAGGGTATATTCACTTTGTCATTCCGTTTCTAACGCATCGAAATATCCATCTCAGACCCCATAAAGTATATATATTCTTGATCAGCGATGAAATCTAAGACGATCTGAACATGTCCGTCCGTCCGTCCGTCTGTGGAAATCACGATTCAGTCCAAACGAAAAGAGCTAGACTCTTGAATATTGGTATATATATATATATATATATATATATTAAAGCTTAGAGCAGGTTAAGTACGGATATGGGCTAAATCGGGCAAGGGGGAAAAAGTTCCCCTAAGAACTAAACCAACCCAGAAAAAACAACATAACTTTTAAAGTTTTTTCGTTATTTTGTTAAGCAAATGATATATTTTTATGTCAAATACGGTCAAACGCCTTAAACTGGAGCCATAAAATAATAAAAAAAATTATTTGTGGACACCGCCCATTTTAGTGGGCGTTATTATATGCAAAAATAGCATAAAAATGTAACAAATTGTTTTACTTAAGTCTAAATTCCTTAAAAATAAAATTTTTAAGCTTTAATGACGAAGCTGAGACGATACCTGGTACTCCTCTGCCCTACCCCCTACTCCCTCTTCACCACCTAAATGACCCTACCAAAAAAAAATTTTTTTTTTTAATTTTGTATGTAATCATCCCAAGCATTTATTTTTAGAGTTTTATGACTGCGCGTTTCTGCCCTATCCCCTCCTCCCCCTTTTCCCCCTAAATGACCCTATAAATTTTTTTTTTTTTTTAATTTTGTAAATAATCATCCCAAGCATTTATTTTTAGAGTTTTATGACTGCCTGTTTCTGCCCTACCCCCTCCTCCCCTTTGCCCCCTTAATGACCCCACCAAAAAAAAAATTTTAATTTTGTATATAATCATCCCAAGCATTTATTTTTAGAGTTTTATGATTGCCTGTTTCTGCCCTACCCTCTTTTACCCGTAAATGACCCTATAAAATAAAATAAAATAAAAATTTTATTTTGTATATAATTATCCCTAGCATTGATTTTTAGAGTTTTATGACAAAGGTGAAATGTTTCCCCCACAGCCCTTGCCAGAGCGACTCTGCCAAAATACAGTTTTTATACGCTCCAAAGAGAATTGGACCCTATGAAGTAAATATGTATGTTCTTGACCAGTGATGAAGTCTAAATGCCCATACTTTCGTCTGTGGAAAACATGATTTTGTCTATTTTTGAACCCCGCTCCCTTTAGTGGGCGTGGACGTACGATATTATATAAAGGAACCTTGTCCCACCAAGTTAAACATTTTAAATACACTTACTAAATATTTGGAGTTTTTACTTGTTTTATTTAAATTTATTCCTGCTGATTCATTCCCAAATTTAGAAAAAACTTTATATACTTAAATGTTTTATATATAAAATAAGCTATAAAGGTGGGCACTCATTTCGTTCTTTAACCGAACGGGTAAAACTGTACGGCTTAACACGTACATACAACGACCATGCACACACACTATACATTCTTTTCTTCTTCGCAATAATCAAAACAAAACAAAAAAATTTATGTAAACAGGCGAATCAACAATTTTTACATTTTCAGTATTTTACACTGGCAAAAGCTGTCCCTCGTTACTGTTTGGCCCACACACAAGCAGTTTTGAACGAACACGTGTGAAAACCGACGGTTAAAATCAAGACGCGACAGCTTTTCTGTACGCTCCAAAAGAACGTCGGTATTTGCCCACACACTAGCAGTTTTAACCGTACATTTTAAACCGTACGGTTAAAAGTGTGGAAAAAGAACGATGTCTGTGGGACCCTTAAGAGATGTCGGCTTATCGGTTGGCGCATGCCCTGAATTTTTGTGTGGAAATTTTGGGCATAAAGTGTGTGGCAGAGAAGTTTGTTCCGAAATAACTGAATTGTCACCAGCACGTTTTTTTTTCTTTTTTGTCAAAAGCAGTCATTTTATCACTAGTTTTCACCCTCTGCGGCTTTTTGGTGTTCCCACAATTGTAGAGGCCCAGGAAGCTCCAGGATATACATACATACCAATGAAGGTCTATTATAACTGCGGGAGACTACTATGAAGGTTAAAAAATAAAAATAGATAAATAAATAAATTTTTTTTGAGAAAAGTAAAAAAATTAAAATTCATCTTCATCATTCAATTCATCAACAGATCTCGTGTAACCACTGTCTCAATTACAAATATGTTCATTGTTTTAGCTTTTTTTATTTTCGTTTTATTGACAAACTTTTCTTATCGCCATAACAACGACAATTGCTATCAATAACCCACATATGAGTACACATAAGCATACAATTTCTGCTGACAAAAGCATTTACTTTAACCCTCTCTATTACTATTGTTATTGCTATTATTATTTTTTTTTAATTAAAAAAAAACCAACATATCAAATAAAACATATTTACCAAAACCCTTTTTCGTTTTCCATATACGAATTTATTGCAACACAAAAACATTCAATTATTTATTTCTTGTCTTTTCAACTGTAGAGTTGATAGAACAACAGCGGATAATGTTAATCTACTTCAGTTGTGTGACAAAATATTACAAAAAAAAAATATATGAAATAAATTTTATTTATTTTCTTAGTTTCCTGCATAAACTGGTGCTGCTCTATCTAGTCTTTGTCATTCATGTTGTTTTATCATTTAATGCACAAACAGACAATAAAAAAATTTGAAATAAACTTAAATATTTGTCATGTTCATTATTCAAATTTTAAACAGAGTGCGAGAGAGAGGGAGAGAGATAGTCGTTTACAAATAAAGTGTTAGCCATCCATCTCTGTGGTGGATGGGTATGTAATATGCTGGTGTTCTTTTTTTTAAATATAATAATTTACTAACCCCCAATATTTCAGAAAAAAAACATATGCAGTTTGTCTCAATTTGGCAAAAGTTTATTATTTTCTAATGCTTTCATATGGAACACCAGGCGTATACTTTATATACGAGTGCAATCATGCGGGAATACATATAACGTATACGCAGTGTTGTTCCATAATTTGTAATCTGCTAGTTTCTTTTTTTTATAATTATTTACTATCCCCGAATGTTTCAGAAAAAAGACATATTTTGTCTCGATTTGCTAAAAGTTTTATTATTTTGTACTTCATTCATATGGAGCACCAGGCGTATACTTTACATACGAATGTAATCATGCGCAGCGTTGTCAACTTTGAAATTTTGAAAAGCACTAAAGTCGGACAAAAAACGCGTAATTTTTAAAAAAAACACTAAATATAAATATTTTTTTATTTTATTTGCATTTATTTAAAATATGATTTTATATAATTTTTATTAACAAAAAATTTATAAAATAAGAGATCATTTATTACTATAGTATTCTATTATTTTTAAGCTTAAGGTCTCTTTATTTTTATTTAAAATATTTTATTTTTCAATATTTCGTCACTCCTTTCTGTGACTTCTTCAGGAAATTAATTATTTTTAAATAATTAATTAGATTTTCGCCAAATCTTGGTGTAGTCGCTCTACTTGCTCGTCGCTTGTATCACCCAAGTTGTCTGGAAAAAAATCGAGATGAGAATGCAGAAAATGTATTTTGAGAGACATTCGAGCTCAAATCTTGCAGTAATTTTGCAACAAACTGTTGATTTTTTGTTTGGCGATGAAAATGAAAAATATACTTTTTTACCGCGTGACCACTTGTATAATATTGTGCTACACGCGTGGCAAATCAATTTCGGTACCCACGGCTTGAGAGTGTTTGATACAGAGAAACCAAAATAGTAAAAATATGCATTTTTGATCACATCAGTAATAACTTTGCCTCTTTTTTTGATTATATAACATCCGCAAACATAACAAAAAAACTTTGAATCAACAATACAATTCTGCCTTTGCATTTTCACACGTTTTAGATTCCAAAAAATACAAATTAAATAACGGTACTAACAGCTGAATGTCATTATGATAGCCCAGTGTTGCCAACATGCGAGAACTAAAAAACTAGAATCAATTTGGAAAGAATAAAACCGGATTTGAATTCAGCGCCCCAAATAACGTCAAGATTAGTTCTCATCTTCTCTGATCCAAAAGTTGACCAATAAAAATAAAGAGACTTTAAGCTTAAAAATAATAGAGTACAATAATAATTATAAATATATCAAAAAACCAGAAGAATTTTAGATCATTTATTACTATTTTTAATTATTCATATATTAAACTAAAAAATAACTCAACATATTGTAAATATCGCCATAGAAAATGCAATAAATTTTACATTGCTTTTTATTCTCCTGTAAACTTTTAAAGTGATGCACTTTCTCGGCCATATTTTATTTCTTTTAAGGTAACAAAAGTAAAATAACAAAATATATTCATATAATAACGAATGAATTTTCATTTGTATTTGTTAAAGGTCAATATCAAAGTCCGTGAATTCCTCATCACGGTCATCTGCCCATAATACCGTTTTTATTTCATAGTCCAACGTTTTATAAACGATTTTTGTATTAATATGATTATTGACCTCATCTGGAATTTCGCACGTTTCGCAACAAGAATTTTCCCTTTTAAGTCCGTTTTTGATTTGTAAAAGCGCATTACCCGAATGCAGCGACATTCAGTTCTAATTTTTCTTTTTAAAAAATTCATTGAGCTAAAAACTCGTTCTACTTCAGCATTGGAAAATGGTAAAGATAAAAGTTTAATAGCAAAATTTTTTGTCTGGTGCCAGTGAATGAAAAAAAGCACCAAAAAAAGCACTAAAAACCAAGAAGCACTGAAGCCAAAATTTCTCGCGTAATAAATTTTAAAAAGCACTAAAAACAGTGCTAAAAGCACTGAGTTGACAACGCTGATCATGCGGGCTTCTATGTAACGTATACGCAGTGTTGTCTCTTTATTTGCCTTATATTAAAAATGAGTTTTCTTCTCTAACTTTAATCGCTCGTATTGTATTTTTTTTTAATATTCGTCTCTTTCAGTGTAGCCAAGCATATTTACTGCATTTATAAATGGACATAAATAATAAATGGCGAAATATTATACTTAAGAAAATGTTTACGTCTTTTAACTATTTATAATTACATACGAGAAGAGTAGAAAATAAAACAACTGTAACTGACGCCACACTTAAAATGTATAAAAGTTGCTTAGAATAGACAAGTAAATGACTTGGATTAAGTAAAGAGATAGTTAAATTTAGCATTTCTACTCGTAGCCTATTTCATTGTGAGATTACAATTAAAATGTATAATTATAATGGCCCGGATGTGTGTGAAATGTTGAGGAGAAAAATAAGACTGTTTTCAGGTTAAATAAATTTCAAATATTTCATGGAAAATATTTGCTTTAAAAATAAAATTTTAATATGACTGATCATATAGATAATGGCCTAATTAAAAAAAATTGGTCCACAAAAAGAATTTTATCCTGCAAAATAATATTTCCAAACTTAAAAAAAATTAATTTGCACACAATTTTTTTGATGTGTTAACATCTATACGCGCGCCTCTAGGGCAGTAAACTATCAGTTTCAATACATACGCAAGTGTAAGTGTAAGAGTTTGTTTGTTCGTTGCTTGGCAGTCGGTATTGAAAGTGATTATTGGGCAATTTTCATATAATTTTCCCACGCGATTTTCTCCGGAAATTCATAGCCGATTTTATTAATTTTTGGATTAAAACGCTAGTGCGGGTTTCGACGAAGAGTTTAGGCCAAAAATTATGGCGATCCGATATCGGCGAGCGGAGATTTAAGTGTTTTAATTCGGAGTATTAATTTGGAGTAATATTAAAAAAGTGTTTTATGTTGATCTTCGGTTTTGTCTTATGCATAGCAAAGAGAATAGTGACGTGGTTATACGTACATATATAAAAATGAGATAGCAAGACAGCAACGTATGTAGCTTATGTACAAACATAACAATGTATGTATGTACATTTGTCTGTTGCTTTGCATTCTCTTTGTTTTTTGTGGGTTTAATATATAAAATAAATAAACAAAAAGGTGTTAACACATCGCCCGTGAGTTCGAACACTCATTGATTTTTTTTCTTTAATACATCGCACTCATTCAACAATACTGTATTAACTCGAAATTTTTTTAATTTATCTTTTTGGCAAAAAAACAATATATAACACTTATGTCTACCTATGGTTAAAAATTCCCATAGTTCCGACTACTCTTTCTTAATAAAATTACATGTTGTGACCTTTTTCCTGCTGAAATGCGTTATTTCTGTGAATCAAGAAAACAAAATTATTTTGAGTTGTTTGAAGTGGTTATTTTTTCGTATAAAAAGTAGTATTTTGAGTTAAGTTGTTATTCTAATAGCAAAAGTTTCTTTTAGTCAGATAGTATTTTGAGTTGCTGTTTAATTGATTCAGGTTAAAACTCTAAACACATAGACGACAGGAGACAGCAAGCAGCAATATGTCAAAAATAAACTCCATGTGTTTAAATGAAAGCGATTATTTTGAGAGCAGCACAGCAGCAGGGCTGCACAACAGCATTTGCTGCTGCTGCCAAGTTAAGCTCTAAACACATAGACGACAGCAGACAGCAAGCAGCAATATGTCAAAAATAAACTCCTTGTGTTTAAATGAAAGCGATTATTTTGAGAGCAGCACAGCAGCAGGGCTGCACAACATCATTTGCTGCTGCTGCCAAGTTAGGCTATTTTCTATTTTGACGGGCAGCAATAAACAAATATAGAGTTGCCATTATATTTATATATATAAATTGGAAAAATAAGAACAAAATTTTTTTTAATATTAAACATACAATACAAAACAATACAATATAGAAATAAATTTATGTGGTTTTTTTATAGTTTTTCGTGATATTATTACATTTTTTTATCAATAACTTTAATTTTATACATTCTAAAATATATATGCATCATCCCTGATTGATTTACACATCAGCTGATTATTATGTTGTTGCTGTCTTCAAAATAATTATGAAGCTGACTCCAGAGCAGCATTTGAAGTCGGCAGCATTTGAAGCCGTGAAGTTGGGAAGTCTGCTGTCGTCTATGTGTTTAGAACTTAAGCAAATTTTTTGTTTTAATTCCAAATATGATTGTTTTCATTAAAGAATGCTTAACTTTTTCTTTGAGTTGTTACTGTTTTCGTGAAATAATTTTGTTTTCCATTGAGTTATTACTGTTTTGATGAAATAGTTTTAATGACACTTTGTAATATTACCACTTTATCCTTCTGCATTTGAGCAATATAGCAAAATTTCAAATTTTTATCAGCAAATATTTGAAATAAAAAAGTCTAATTTGTTCAATTAACAAAATGAGTTGTCAACAAGTAAAAACGTTATATTCGACCGGGTCGAATCTTAAATACCCTCCAAATATTTAGTAAGTGAATTTGATATGTTTAACTTTGTGGGACAGAGTTCCTTTATATAATATCGTACGTCAACGCCCACTAAAGGGGGCGGGGTTCAAAAATATACAATATCATGTTTTCCACAAACGTATGGGCATTGCTAGACCGTCTTAGACTTCATCACAATTCTCCTTGGAGGCTATAAAAACTGTATTTTGGCGGGGTCGCTCTGGCAAGGGCTGTGGAGGAAACATTTCACCTTTGTCATAAAACTCTAAAAATAAATGCTTGGGATAATTATATACAAAATTAAAATTTCTTTTTTTTTATAGGGTCATTTAGAGGGCAAAGGGGGAGAGGGGGTAGGGCAGAAACAGATACACATAAAACTGTAAAAATAAATGCTTGGGATGATTATACACAAAATAAAAAAAAATGTATATTTATTTTTAATTGGGTCATTTAGCGGGCAAAGGAGGAGGAGGGGATAGGGCAGCAACAGGCAGTCATAAAACTCTAGAGATAAATGCTTGGGATGATTATATACAAAATTAAAAAAAAAATTTTTTTTGGTAGGGTCATTTTAGGGGACAAAGGAAGAAGGGGGGGGGGGGCTAGGGCAGAAATCGGCAGTCATAAAACTCTAAAGATAAATGCTTGGGATGATTATACACAAAATTTAAAAAAACATTTTTTTTTGGTAGGGTCATTTAGGGGGCAAAGGAAGAGGTGGGGGGGGGGTAGGGCAGAAATCGGCAGTCATATAACTCTAAAGATAAATGCTTGGGATGATTATATACAAAATTTAAAAAAAAAATTTTTTTTGGTAGGGTCATTTAGGGGGCAAAGGGGAAGGAGGGGGTAGGGCAGAGTAGTACCAGGTTTCGTCTCAGCTTCGTCATTAAAGCTTAAAAGTGTTATTTTTAAGGAATGTAGGCTTAAGTAAAACAATTTGTTAAATTTTTATGCTATTTTTGCCTATAATAACGCCCACTAAAGTGGGCGGGGTCAAAAAATATTTTTATTTTATTTAATGGCTCCAAGTTTGAGGCGTTGGACCGTATTTGACATAAAAATATATCATTTGCTTAACAAAATAACCAAAAAACTTTAAAAATTATGTTGTTTTTTCTGGGTTGGTTTAGTTCTTCTTAGGGGAACTTTTTTCCCTCTTGCCCGATTTAGCCCATCTTCGAACTTAACCTGCTCTATATATTTATGCCAAATTTCAAGAGTCTAGCTCTTTTCGTTTGGACTGAATCGTGATTTCCACAGACGGACGGACGGACGGAAGGACGGAAGGACGGACATGCTCAGTTCGTCTTAGATTTCATCACTGATCAAGAATATATATACTTTCTGGGGTCTAAGATGGATATTTCGATGCGTTACAAACGGAATGACAAAGTGAATATACCCTCCAAATTCTTTTTTGGAGGGTATAAAAAAAAGGATGCCACTGTCGGAAAATAGAGGAAAGGATATTATGGATCTAGTCAAGAGAAACATAATCCCTAAAAAGTATTACGATTCATACTACGAAAACTTTAAATATATATTTTAAACTTTTTTAATTTAATAAAATATATATATTTTAAACTTTTTTAATTTAATAAAATATATATTTGAAACTTTTTAGCGGTTGTTAGCATTTATTTAGCCTTAAAAACTTTATTTACTTTAGTCTTTTTTCATTTCGTGTTTATCTGTTTTATTAAAAATGTATTAAATACAGCAATAAATTTCATATAAAATAAAACACAACTCAAAATATTTACTGCTTATAAACAAAAATAATTCAAGAAAATGATAGTAACAAAAAAAAATTGCTTTTCTATCTGCAGACAATGAACAAATAAAAAGGTTATGCAGCGCAATACAATAATTGATGGGTTTTCTAAATATAGCCGAACTTTTGTTAATGAAAACTTCCTTAAGCGTTAGGAAAACAGTTTTTTGTCTCTCCTGAAAACTTTGAAGTTTTTGAGTTAATACAGTATTGCTGAACGAGTACGATATTTTGAAAAGCCTATTTTTTTATACCTTTCCTTAGAGAGAATATGTCTTGAAAAAGCTAAAACAAATTTTTTATTCAGCTAAGCCGCCTCGTAAGTGGTGACAAACAAAAATACACATGAATACTGACGATGAAAATGTAGCGGCTTTCGAAAACAGCTATTCTGCTCTGCTATGTGAGCTGACTAATTGAAAACTGATATTGATTTTCTTTTGTGCCTTGGAATATTCATCATAGTTGTCTGAACTTAAAACAAATTTTCAAACAATCAGCCCTAGAATTTAATATAACAATTTTCTTAGTTCTTTTAAAACTATTCTTGCTTTCTATTTATATAAGTTTCATTTGCAATGAGAGATTTTATGAAAACCAAAATGGAAATTGTAGGTTTTAAGGAGATATTGTTGGGTCGAAGCATAGATTGTATATCTTCAAAGCAGGGTGAGCTGCAAAATCTCCCAAAATTTGCAATCTACAGGCTTATGAGTAATTCAAACCTGTGGCAGACTGAAAGTTTTGATGTTATAAAAAGTGGTTTTCGCAGTCAGATTTGTCTACCCAAGAGTTAAAAAAATGCCAAATAAATCTATTTTTATTGTAAATATCAAGATTAAGGACTTTCTTCGGAAAACGTAAGGCTACAATCAAAAGATGTTCAAGACCTTAAATGTTTAAAAAAATTTTAAATATTTAAAAAAGTAATTTGCTTGGCAAAATATGAAAGAAAAGATAGAGCAAAAATTATAAAAATCTCAATTTTGATAAATTCCTTTGGGAATTGTGGAGATCTCAAAAAAAAACAATTATTTGTTTTTCCCTCCACCACATCAATCACATTATTTTCCTTGTAAGTGCAAATTATTCAAACAAATTTTATAACATCTTTTTGTTTAAGATTTTTAATGCATTTTTTTAAATAAAAATATGAAAAAATAAAACTTTTTTCCACTGAAATTCCAAGCGATATAAAGCTCTTTTATATCTACTGCTATTTAGGTGTTAAATATTTATGACTAACTATTTGTATATGTGTTAGTGAATTAGAAAGGTAAACATTTTTCCTTCAATTTTAAAACACAACAGAAATTTTACAGTAAAAGTTCAAATGATTCACCTCACGTAACTATTCAATTGCATATAATTTATCATGTAAAATTTCAGTTTACTTTTCTTCTACTTTATTGTTATTTGATGTGTTCAAAGTGATGCGTGTTTGAGCATGCTGCCGTTTACACGCATACAAACAAGTGTCGGTGGTTGCTTCATGTTCGTTTTTATAACGGTTTAATATGAAAAAGTAATTTCCAGATCTTTAAGCAGATCAATAAAATTAAACTATGTATTTTTCCACTTTGGAGATAATAAAGTTTTATTTTTTTTTTTAAAGAAAATTTTAAATTGTTTTTAACAAAATTCTTACCCCCGTTACTCATAAAATCTAAAATCAGTTTGAAATGTATTTTAAGAAAATTTTTTCATACAAAATTTTCTTAAAACAGATTTCAAATATGTACGTTTTATTTTATTATGAATATGGGGGTTAAGGTTTTAAAGTACGTCAGTTGGGAATATTCGAAATGAAAATAACGAATATTTTTTTCATATTGTTTGTTAGTAAAGAGTATTTGCAACAACTATACTATGGGAATCGACTTTATGTTCATTTAAATTCAAACACAGAACAGGAGCAGAAAATTTTATTGAAATTGTGAAGACACCTAATTAAATATTTAAATGCATAAATATTTAAAAATCTAATCTAGTTATGATAACTAGATGAGATGTTTTCTTTAGAATTGATTCGTTTTAAAAATAAATAAATATATATACGAGGTCTGTTCAAAAAATAAGGTGAATTCTCACATTTCAGGCTTTACAGTTTTATTTGTTTGTTTGTGAGAGTAATAAAAGCTAGAAGTGTTTTGCGTGTTCAGCGATATTCTGCTCTCCAAAAAAATTAACCAACGAAATTGCATAACAATTTGTTTAAAAAATGAAATTAAATTCTCGAAAGCATTTGAAATGTTGGCAGTTGCACCGTGATCGAACGTGGAATTAGATTTTAAAAGAGGAGGGAGAAGATGTAATTGCAAAGGCTCGTCCTGGACGCCCTAGTACATCAATTACGGAAGGAAAATTTTGCCTAAAATGAAGGTTCACCTCACTTTTTGACCAGACCTCGTACATGTTATTTATAAAATGAAGATTATAATCTTTTTACACATAATTTTCATTTGACATTTTCGCCTAGTCATTGCCAATAAATTTATTATTAACGTTGCTGGGTGGGCGAGTCCTGTTTTTACAACGCAACAGCGACAACAATGACATTAACAAAATGTGAAAAAAATATATGTGCTTGTGTATGCATTTGTGTTAATGTTCTAAATAACACTAATCAGTTTTAATGAATATTAAATTTACACATTTTGTACGTTTTGGTAAATTTAACGAGCATTCGCATTTCGATAAGTTGTAAATAAAAGGTTAGTCATTTAGAGGTACATAATTAAAAAAATTTTCAGTACGTGCATGAAATAAAAAAGTGATTTCGTATAAAATAGTATAAAACAAAATTGAAAAAAGAATCGTTATAAGTTGGTGTCTTTAAAAATCACAAAATTTATTTAAAAATATTACTGTTTTAATTGTGGCGGGCTGAAGATATAGGCCTGCATTTCATTGGCTCTTACACCAAATCAATAGTAGATTTAAATTAAATTATATGAATTTAATATGTTTAGCAACTTATTTTTTTTAAATGTGTTTGAAGCATACTTTAATTGGGTGAAAAATTCAATCAAATACAGGCATATAGACAACCTTAAAATATTCAATGAGTGAATATACGAGTATCAAATAAAACAAATAAAGAATTTCATATATTGCTCATACGCACTGAGTCTCAAACTCATTTCATGTGCCCAACAGAATAGGCAATAGATTTTGTACAATTGCTTAACTTTTGTTTCCAATCATCAAAATACGCTCTCACCACTGAATGTCATTTTTTTCGCTCTTTCTTTAAATGCCGCTAGCAATAACACAACAAAAATTATTATTATCGTATTAATCTAGACTTCAAGTCGTCTATAAATTTAGCTCCGTAAAAAATTTATAAAAAGTGCTTAATTTTATATCAATAAATTTGGAACTGTGCTTATTTGGACCTGTGATTTGTTGCTGAATGAGATATACGATTGGTTACTAAGCTGAACTGTTGGTATTGTTAAAAGGAGAAATTAATTTAACATCATCATTGGTGCTAAGTATCCATACATATGTACATATTATCACAAATATACGAACATACATACACATTACGTTTATACATACGTACTTCGTTTTTAGCAAGTGACAATTTTTTGCCACCTGTGTGATCAGCTGTTTCTGCTGTGCTGTGATACATTTTATATCAACCTTAACTGGTTTGTGAATCTGATTTGTTTCTGTGTCGCCATCTGTTGACTAATATATTATTTTGTTGAACCCAGCGAACATTTACTCTACGATTTTTTTTTTATTATAATAAATACTCATAATATGTCTTGCATAAATAAAGCTTGTACTCTTGATACGGATTATGATAATATGATTTGCTGCTGGCTGTGCCACAACCTATGCCATTTTATATGTAGTGGACTATCAGTAATTGTAGCTGATGCTGTATCTAAGAGCGAGTCTCTACGTTGGTGTTGCAATGGGTGTAAAAAGATTGATGTTCGTTTTTACAGATTCTTTGAAGGAACTAAAACCAAATTTGTTGAGCTCCAGAATGAAGCAATCAAGCTTTCGGATAGTATTTCGAACTATGGCAAACTTTTTGATGACTACAAGTCATTGGAAAATTTGAAATCTCCTATCCAATCTTCACCTAAGCGTAGAAAGTCGGCTAGGAAAAACAACAACAATAAAAATAAAGATGTAATACATATTCAAAATCAAAATGAAAATAATGCTACGCATACACCGAAAAATACTTTAAATAGTATCAGTGTTACTTCTGATAAAGCTGCCGCTCATGTTATGGATTATTCGTCAAACACAAACTTGCATATTGAAAAACCTGGTGTATCGTCACAATGCGTTCCTGATAATATTTCAACCCCTGTGCAAGCTGTTGACCAGGTTTTTGCCCCAAATTGTAACAACAATCAACGTCTATCTGCCGGGAGGGTTAATAGTAATAGCATTGTGCCCGCTTCTCACAGGGAATTGCACGTAATTCCTCCCAACAAGCATATATTTATATCCCGATTTGCTGCTGATACAACGTCTGAGGATATTGAGTATTTCATTAAGTCTAAACTTAATATAAATGTCGATATCTTTGTCCATAAATTTAGATATGCGCAAGAAAGAAGTATAACATCTTTTAAAGTTACAATTCCGTTTGAGCATTTTAATAAAGTTATTGAGCAATCTTTTTGGCCTCAACACGCATTAGTTCGAGAATATGAGCACACTTCATACCAACAGAAAAGAAATATTGCTCGTATTTCTCCTAAAGAATCAGATGTTCCAAAAAACTAATATTTTGTTCCGATAATCAGCTGCACCTATTATATCAGAATGTCCGTGGATTAAAAACTAAACTCACTAAACTTTTCTTACAAAGTTTCTGCATCAATCATCATGTTATTGTATTTACCGAAACTTGGCTGAATAATACCTTTTTAAACACAGAGATACTTTGTGATAAATTTAATATATTTCGTCGCGATAGAATTACAACTACTACAGGTGGTGGAGTACTAATTGCCGTCGCAAATCATTTTCCAGCGGAAGAAATAAGAATTAGCTTACCTGTTGATTTAGAGTTTATCGCTGTGGTTCTTAAAGTTAACAAGATTAGCATATTCATAACATGTTCTTATATCCCACCTCAATCTGATCCAATTCTATACAAATACCATACTGATGCTATTAAAATGGTGTCTTCTACAATAAATGCTGCAGATTTAATACTTGTATTTGGTGACTTTAATTTACCTCACATTAGCTGGGAGTTCTCCAATGAATGCTACTGTTATTTACCCGTAATACTTGATGAAAATGAAAATGACATTTTTAATAATTTATCCGGCGTGGGGCTTCACCAAATCAATGGAATACAGAACTATTTGGGTAAACTCCTAGATTTGGTATTTGTGAATGAGCCAGCTGAATTTACTTTAAACCGTACAGATCCTCTTGTATTGCCGGAAGATCGTTATCATCCAACGATTGAAATTAGTTGCAATTTACATTATACTAATCAAACTAAAAATTCTAGTAAAAATGAAAAGATTTTCTGTTTTAATCGTTGTAACTACAATGAATTGAATAATCTAATTTGTAATACTAATTGGCTTCAGCTGTTGTCTACACCGAATAGTATGTGGGATTCAGTAGACACTATGGTTAACATTTTTTATAAAATTATGTTTGGCTATATGGAGGAATGTATTCCTAAGTATATACCTCATTTAAATGGCGGTCCACCGTGGAATTCTAGACAACTTTCAGCGTTAAAAAACAAAAAGAATAAATACTACAAGAAGTACAAAAGCACTGGATCCTCGTTTTATTTTAGTAAATATTCAGTTCTACGTGCGAAATATAATTTACTAAATGTACAGATGTATAAAAACTATCTTCATGTCACCAAACTTAACTTTGCCCATAACCCTAAATCGTTTTTCAACTTTGTAAACTGTAAAAGAAGAGCTTCGGGCTTTCCAAAAGTAATGAAATATTTACGTTCCGAGTCCAGTGATGAGCCTACAGTTAGCAACATGTTTGCGAAATATTTTGCTTCAACATACTCCACTGTTACGTATGAAAAGAACACTATCTACCCATACAAAATCGTTGATAATTTTACTATTTCGCCACCTGTAATAACTACCAGTCACATCTTTAATTGTTTAAATAAAACTAAGTCATCCAAGATTAGCGGCCCCGACGGGATTCCTAGTTGTGTTCTAAAAAACTGCGCTTCAGCTCTAGCAATGCCTTTGTCCATAATTTTTAATACATCATTAAAATGCGGTTACTTTCCTAAAATATGGAAAAAATCGTTTATTATTCCCTTGTTTAAGTCTGGAAACAAGTCTGATATCAGCAATTACAGAGGTATTGCAAAACTGAGTGATTTACCCAAGCTGTTCGAAAAATGTATGATTGATTGTATAACCCATCAAGTTTATCCTATTTTATCCCCATTACAACATGGTTTTCGTAAAGGATGTTCCACTGCAACCAATATTCTCCAGCTTACAACATTAGTAAACCAAGCTTTCAATAATGGCTACCATACTGACGCAATATACACCGATTTTAGTAAAGCTTTTGACAAAGTAAATCATATTCTTTTATTAAAGAAATTGGATTTATTGGGTTTTAGTAATATTTTCATCTCGTGGATAAAGTCATATCTTGTATGCAGAACGCAATCTGTTAAATTTAATAATGCAGTCTCAAGAAGTATTCAAGTTAAATCTGGTGTGCCACAAGGTAGTCACCTTGGCCCAATTCTATTTTTACTTTTTATAAATGATCTACCGGAGGCAATTAAACACTGCAACGTATTGATGTATGCTGACGACGTTAAGATATTTTTAAGTATTAAACAGCCAGCTGATCATCTTCTTCTACAGAATGACCTGGATAATTTTTACAAATGGTGTAAAATTAATTTAATGGAGTTAAATTTAAAAAAATGTAAACATCTAAATTTTTCAAGAGTTCGTGGTTCTGTATTTGCTTACAAGTTCGATTTGTACTGCTTAGACACTGTTGAAACATTTATGGATTTGGGCATATTGTTAGACTCAAAACTAAGTTTTGTGCAACATATAACGATGTCTGTGAACAAAGCGCGTAGCATTTTAGCTTTTGTGAAACGATGGTCGAAGGAATTCAACGATATTTTCATAACAAGACAACTATACATATCACTCGTAAGGCCAATTCTAGAGTATGGTTCCATCATTTGGGATCCTTACTACCAAATACATATTGATCGCATTGAGTCTGTTCAAAAACAGTTTCTTATTTTCTGCTTAAGAAACATTTACCATGACCTAACTCAACTTCCGCCGTATTCAACAAGATTAGCTGTAATTAACCTGCCTACATTAAGAAGCCGGAGAATAATGCTCAATGTAGCTTTTTCTTATAACTTAATAAATGGTAGAATCTGCTCCGAGTTTTTATTGAGCAATGTCACGTTTAACATTCCACAACGCTCATTACGATCATTTCAACCATTATTTGTTAGAACTTTTCGTACCAACTTTGCTATGTCTGATCCACTAAGAAGATTATGTTGTTGCTTTAATGAAATGTATAATTTTATCGATTTTTCATTAGATATATATACTATTAAAATGAATATAATACTATTTTTAAATAACTAAATTTTAATACCAGATTTCTGGTTTATTGTAATAATATAGTTTGTAAGGAATTAATCCATAAACTAAATAAATAAATAAAAATAAATGTTAACCCTTTTATTTCGATTTCCGTACAGTCCTAAAAAAGTTACCGTTTTTTAGGTAAAACTACTGTACGCAACGTCTGGTACAAAATTAATAATAAGAAACGTATAGAATTTAACTACAATTGGCATTATTTTGCAGAGTTGTACTGAAACCGTACTTTTTTGATGTTTTTACTGAGAAATATGTAGTCGCAAGAGAATTTGCAGGGAAGAATTTATATTTGGACTGTCACAAAACTGATTTATTAACACAGTTATGAATTCGCCCTAGTAGACACATTAGCTGTGTTCCAGATGCTGCCCGAACTCGCCTAAAGTTACCCAAATGCGTTCCAGATAACAATTTTTGTGCAACTTTGAGAGAAAATGAGAGAGTAATTTTTTTTTCATTTCCTGTACAAAGTCGCCCGAACTATGTCTTTGGGTAAGTTTGGGCAAGAATTATATTATCAGCTGTTTTTTGTTTACATTTGAAAATAAAAAAGTAAAACGAAAATTTACAAATAAAGAAAAGAAGTTGTTAATTGAAAATTGGTTAAAAGTAAAATGGAAGATTTTTCAAAAAAACTTGACGTTGTTAGTACATTTGCGCATATTTGCCCCTTTGTTTAGTATAAAAAAAAAATGCTTTTTCAGATTAGTGAACAACTTATGGACACATCAAGTGGGTCTGATGAAGACGACATGTTACATTTACAATGATGCTAATCTTTCATTTCGTGATGTTGAGCCTTATTCAGTGTATAAAACCACTAAAATAAAAATTAATTTAAAAAGTTAGCAGCACTAGTTTTTCAAAAGATGTAATTATGGTTTTTTGCGTTCCAGCAAATTTGGGTAGATTTTGCACTTTGAGAAAGTAATTTTCTTTTTACTCTCATTAGCCCGAAATTATTTGGAACAGACCTATTATGAAAAAAAATTTTGGGTCTAACAATTAAAAATTAAAACTTTTTAAAAATACCGTACAAATATAGAAATTACCTGTTTAACGTTCGGAGGGTTAAATTACCATGCAATACGGTAATTACCGTACGGTTAACATCACTGTATTAATCTTACATTGTGGTACTTTTTTCCAAAACCTTGCACAGATCATTTCACTTCAAAAAAAAAATTGTCTCATAATAAATCACCTTTTATGTTGTTCATGCATGCATACATATTTGCATATTTTTGTCCAGAAAAATGAAAATGAAATCATGTTTACAAATACACAAAAACGCCCACAATCCAACAAACATACAAATATGTAATACAAGTACATTTGCATACGACGACATTTACATTCTTATAACTTTACGGTATAAATTTGCTTAACAATTACAAGTACGAGCAGGACTGAAAGAGTTTTTTTTCTCAATATTCATGTAAATTTATGTTGAAATCACTATATTCAATTTGTAAATTTGACTATGATTATAACAAGCATTAATATTGTCCCAACAATTTATTAAAGAGGCAAATTCTTTTTACTTGACTGACGCCATTTGCTGGAACTTGTCAAAAGAGTGCATATTTTTATAGAATATAAATTATTTTCATTATGTTTGTTTCAATATTTTGAGATTTGTGGCAAAAAAAGAAAACGTGGCTGTTCAAAAATCTCCGTCACTGCAAAAGAGAGGAAGGGACTGCATGGGTACAATAAGGAACTATCTACAGATGTAAAATTTTTAATTGCTAAGCGAGCGGGAGAAAGTCACTGATTAATTAAATGTACATTTAATTAATTTTATATACGTTTGTATGTAATAAATTACTTGAGCAAAATATTTTAAATTAAATTCGGAAAAAATTTATTCTAGTACGAGTACAACCATTCAATAAATGTTAAAAGCGATTATTAATAAATGTTAAACGTGATAAGTAATCAGCCTGAATATGGCGAAAAATGTCACAATTAATCAGACTAAATGAAATATAACAAGTGCGAAAAATTTTTTAGAGTAAAATATAAAATATATAATATAAATATTATACTCTAATATTTTTAAGCTTAATATCTCTTTATTTTTATTTAAAATATATTATTTTTCAATATTTCGTCACTCCTTTGTGTATGATAATAACTAAAAATAGGTCAAAATCCAGAAGAATTTTAATATGATATAAAAATATTCGAATAAAATTAATATAAGAAAATTAATTGAATAAAAATATTCGATAAAAATTAATCGAAAAAATTAATCGAATAAAACTATTCGATTAAAATTACTATAATAAAATTGATAGAATAAAACTATTCGAATGAATTTACTTTAAAAAAATTAATCGATTAAAAATGTTCGAACATAACTCGATTAAATTTAATCGAATAAAATTACTCAGCATCATTATTGAAAAGTTATTAAAAAAAGTAAAGAGTTTGAACAAAAAATTATTCGAACACAATTTATCGATTAAACAATTAAAAGGATATTATACTTCGAACAAGATGTGGTAACGGCGAATAGGAACCAATTTGTATGTTTTTTTTTTTTTTTTTGTTATTCTACATCGTTTTCAACAACTTGTTGATAAAACTGTCTGCAAGAAGAGATAAAAGTTGACAAAATGTAATACAATCCAACAAAAAATCATCTCTTTATTAACAAAAATCAGCAGAGTCCTCTTACCATCCGATAATTTACACAACTGCTTAATAATCATTTATACCTTCAGTAACTCTGTTTATTTCACACAGAAAAAATTATTTTTTAAACGAGTTTTTATTTTTTATTTTATAT
Organism: Linnaemya tessellans; assembly: GCA_951800035.1. Classification (NCBI taxonomy): domain Eukaryota; kingdom Metazoa; phylum Arthropoda; class Insecta; order Diptera; family Tachinidae; genus Linnaemya; species Linnaemya tessellans. The sequence goes on along the minus strand of OX637533.1, from coordinate 17,024,194 downwards.
TCTATTAAGATTATTAGTTATCCTGATGGTTATAATTGTTGTTCTCAGAGTGCATTAGACATGATCAAAATTCTAAGGTTTTTGTGTAAAAAAGAAATTGTTGTTTTTTATGAACTTTAGTTATCTTCTGAAATATTAGATGTCTTTAATTAGAAGTTTGGCGATGTCAAAAACTATCGCTTGATCGCCCTAATAACATTTGAAACAAAAGCATAAAATTTCTTGTTGTTTAAAATATTATTTGTATTGGCAGAGCGATAGCTTGCGGCATCGCCGAACCGGACGAAATTAAGTTCTTAACTGAATCATAGATGAAGCTTATTTTTGGTTTTAATTGATTTATGCTCTACAATTAGCTATTCTGAAAAAAAAAATATACATATTTAGGTAACATTGGGAACATGTCTTCATATCTACGGCAACTCACAAGAAAATATTTTGTCGTTGGAGAATCTATAACGCAATGGTCAAACACATATAAAAAACTAATCATTCTATCTCTAGGTTAGATGATATTTATATCCCACACTTTTCTCAGTGATTTATAAAAATGATGTGAATGACACATATAATTAATTATAATACAGTCATAAAAATGCTTATGATATACCACAATTTAAGTGCCATTTATAATTAACTTTTCATTTGAACAATAATTCTTAAAATTTATAATAAATGCTTCAAATAATTGGTACTCAATAAAGTTTATTGCAAAAAAAAATATTATCTCTTCTCAGACTTATTTTCAATAATATATCCTGTATTTGACATCAAAGTTTTTTTTTATTTTATAACCAATAAATTTAAAACGAATTAAATAAAACTTTTGATCTTCTTATTCAATTTAATAATAATTGAGCCTGTTTTTCTTACAACAACTTCACTATAGACATTTAATTTAATTTAAAATTAAGCCGATAATAAACTTCAGAAAACTTTTCATTGGCAGAGAAAGTGAGAGGGAACTGATGGTTGGTTTTGGGAGAATAATCTTATTCCTTGCCGTATGTTTATTGTTAAAGTATATAGTGGTACTAGTACATAGAGTGAATGTATGTATATAGTACATAGTTCAAACATACGAGGGTGAAGGGTATTCACGATTCGGTATAAAAGAATAAAGCATTCTTACTTATTTTTATACCCTCCAAAAAAGAATTTGGGGGGTATATTCACTTTTCATTCCGTTTGTAACGCATCGAAATATTCATCTCAGACCCCATAAAGTATATATATATATATATATATATATATATATATATATATATATATATATATATATATATATATTCTTGATCAGTGATGAAATCTAAGACGATATGAGCATGTCCGCCCATCCGACCGTCTGTGGAAATCACGATTCAGTCCAAACGAAAAGAGCTAGACTCTTGAAATTTGGCATAAATATATTTTGAAGCTTAGAGCAGGTTAAGTTCGAAGATGGGCTAAATCGGGCAAGAGGGAAAAAAGTTCCCCTAAGAAGAACTAAACCAACCCAGAAAAAACAACATAATTTTTAAAGTTTTTTGGTTATTTTGTTATCCAAATGATATATTTTTATGTCAAATACGGACCAACGCCTTAAACTTGGAGCCATTAAATAAAATAAAAATATTTTTTGACCCCGCCCACTTTAGTGGGCGTTATTATAGACAAAAATAGCATAAAAATTTAACAAATTGTTTCACTTAAGCCTACAGTCCTTAAAAATAACATTTTTAAGCTTTAATGAAGAAGCTGAGACGAAACCTGGTACTACTCTGCCCTACCCCCTCCTCCCCCTTCACCCCCTAAATGACCCCACAAAAAAAAATTTTTTTTTAAATTTTGTATATAATCATCCCAAGCATTTATCTTTAGAGTTTTATTACTGCCGATTTCTGCCCTACCCCCCCCCCTCTCCTTTGCCCCCTAAATGACCCTACCAAAAAAAAATTTTTTTTTTAAATTTTGTATATAATCATCCTAAGCATTTACCTTTAGAGTTTTATGACTGCCTGTTGCTGCCCTACCCCTTCCTCCCCCTTTGCCCGCTAAATGACCCTATTAAAAATAAATAAAATTTTTTTTATTTTGTGTATAATCATCCCAAGCATTTATTTTTAAAGTTTTATGTCTACCTGTTTCTGCCCTACCTCCTCTCCCCCTTTGCCCTCTAAATGACCCTATCAAAAAAAAGAAATTTTAATTTTGTATATAATCATCCCAAGCATTTATTTTTACAGTTTTATGACAAAGGTGAAATGTTTCCCCCACAGCCCTTTCCAGAGCGATCCCGCCAAAATACAGTTTTTATACCCTCCAAAGAGAATTGGACCCCATAAAGTAAATATATTCTTGATCAGTGATGAAGTCTAAGACGGTCTAGCAATGTCCATACGTTCGTCTGTGGAAAACATGATATTGTCTATTTTTGCACCCCGCCCCCTTTTGTGGGCGTTGACGTTCGACATTATATAAAGGAACTCTGTCCCACCAAGTTAAACATTTTAAATTCACTTATTAAATATTTGGAGGGTATTTAAGATTCGACCCGGTCGAATATAACGTTTTTACTTATTTTTTTTTAATAATATGATTGAATAATGAAAATACCCAATTGAAATTAATCGTTTAAAATTTATTTCTCAGTCAATTCTGTTTTATTTCAAATATATTTTTAGATTCATCTATTATTTCCACATAAATTATATTGAAATTTCAATTGATATTGAATGCGGTAATTTGACTCCTGAATTTTTTAAAAATTTATTTTTTTTATTCATTTTCATAATATTCATTTCAAAACATCTTACTTCACTTTTAAATGTATTCAGTTGCAATATAGTGCCATGAACTAATGAATTTATGTATATCATGATAAACATCAACAATCACAATCAATTGTTACATTTATAAAAACTTATTTATAAATTATTAATATAAATCCTTTAAATTTACTTTAAAAACAATAAAATATTTTCCATTTAAATAGTAAATATTTCAAAAATGAAAAATTCATCACTTTTATTTTAGTGCTTCCATACTTTAATGTGCCACTTTGAGGTGTTTACCACACATACAGTACATACACACATACTGCATGCTTAGCTGCCATTGAAATAAATCAATATTAATCATACGCACTAGGGAACATAATATTTGCCCTTAGTGTGTTTCATCGTGTATGTATGATTACGTGTATGTATAGTTGTGTATATCAACTTGATAGTTGGTTGGCTAAACCAAATTTGTTTAAAATAAATTTTCATATAGTAGTTTTGTCTGCCATGATGATAATGAACATGTGCTGAAATGTTGTTTGATATTGAAAATTGTTATGAATGACATTGAGTTTTAAAAATAGTAGAGCAGACTTCATTTAAACGTGTAATACTTGCTGCAGTTTGTAATAATGATTTCAAAGTTTTTGTTTAAGGATTTTCTAAGCAGTAGGAAAGGTAAAAAAAACATAAATTTAATTTGGCGTAGGAATACTAGAAAATATACACTAAGATTTAATTTAATAGTTTCTATGCAAGTGAATATAATTTTTAGCTTAAAACCTATTTTGTATGCATTTTCTGGAGATAAAGTATTGTGTATCATAACTCGAAAGGGATTTGTACATGTTTTCCAGGACACTGCGTTTAATGGTACGAAATCAGTCAGATTAATTTTATATAAATATAAATAATAAATTTAAATAAATAAAGTAATTTTACTACACAGAAAATTAGGGCCATTCATGTGCTTAAAATTGTGGATGTTATCAATTAATGTTAAAAGAATTGGTCATCAATAACATATTCAGATGTTACAAAATTTTATCTGATTCTTATATAATTTTTACCAATGAAATATCAGTTGATATATATAATTTAAAATCTGTAAACAAAGGAATAATTATTCCAATTAATTCCCAAATTTGAATTTTAGTAAAAGCATTTTAAATTGTTCTATTTTTCAGGAGCGCAGGGTTGTGTTAGTTACTGTCGGCCTGTTTCAATGACGAAGGCATATCACTGTTCGAAGAATATTACCGACAGCCATTCTGACTATCATCTACAGTCGACTCCGCTTTATTGGAAATAACCAAAACCCAATTTTTTTCAGTTATCCGATTTTTTTTTTTCTAAAACGTAGTTCGGATTATTGAAATTTGTTACAGTTAAGCGTACTGCTTAAAATCAGTAAAACAATATTTTTTTATATAAAATCTGTATATTTTTTTTACCTCAATTTAACGTAAAAATTTTATTTAAAGAAAAAAATATTCATAGAATTATTCATTTTGTTGTTGAAATTTTTCACGAATTCCTCGAAAATGTCTAGCCACTTGCATTGACAATATAATAGAAAAATGCAATAAAGTACATAAGAGCGAAAAGGATAAATACATTTTGCAATATAATTTTTCAACAGACAAAACATGCACAATTTTTTCAGCCTTAAGTTATGCAATCGACTTCTAATAAATAAATTTGTCATTGTTTATTTTTTCACTAAAGCGAAGTAAGTTTCATACAAAACGTAAATGTGGGCTTGCTTTTGGTTTTCAGTAATACGATATTTTCAGTAAAGCGATGTTTCGCTAAAGCGAAGTGAATAAGACTAGCAGCGTTTAAAATCAATGCGGGGATTTGTATCGCTTTTTCCTCCTTTCATAATTCTGGCACAATGCATGTAATAAGTAGGGCATTACATGCAATGACACTTGTTTAAGTGTCACTCCAAGTAAAAAAAAAGACAGAGAGTTATATTTTTCAAAATAGTTTATACAAAAATTAATTTTGAATTAGTTTTTGTGTTCTCCAAACTCACGAATTTTCTTGCAACTTTTATAATTTTGACTTGAGACTTTATGTTGCAGGTGATTTAAATCCTGCTAAAGATATATAACTAAAAATGTAATTAAATTCTTCTGGTTTCTTGACCTCTTTTTAATTATTATTGTATTCTGATATTTAATTTCTTTATTTTAATTTAATTTTTAATTTCAATATTTTGTCACTCCTTTGTGTGACTTCTTCAAGAAATTAATTATTCCTTTTTTTTTTTAATTAATTTCCTGAAGAAGACACACAAAGGAGTGACAAAATATTGAAATTAAAAATTAAATTAAAATAAAGAGACCTTAAGCTTAAAAATATCAGAATACAATAATAAAAATGTAATTATTAATATATAATAGTTAATTTCATCGAATTATGTGCAAAACGCTCTGAATATCAAATCATATATTTTTTACCCGAAATCTTGTTTTGTCTTGCCCTAAACTGAACACTTTGTAATGTAACGTGACGTCCACGAATTCAAAGAACATGAAATAAAAATATTCAGATTTTCAAGATTTCAATATTTTTTTACAAATTAATATTTACTAGGACGGCCCAGTGGTCAAAATTTTAATGTAAATCATAGAGTTTTCAATTCTATGATTTACATTAAAAATTTTAAGATAACAATAAAAAACTATGAACAAACTTATTGTTGCATTTCAAGCAAATATAAAGTTTTTAAGTTTATATGCTTATAACTTAGCAAAATTATTTATAACGTGCACATCTACACAAAAATACCTTTTAAACCATATATGTTACATTAATAGTTCTTCAACAACAAACAGCTTAAAAGTGTACCACAAAAAAACGTGTGACCTAAGAAAATAACAATTTTGAAAAACAACAACATTTTTATTACTCATGGATTAAAGAAAACGCCTGTTAATCTTATTTTTTTTTTTCCCGCGTTATATTTAACAAAAACCTTCTTAAATTTGTTTCTTTTTTCTTATTTCAATATTTATTACCCACATTTCCAGTACTTTTCACTTTAAGTTTCATATCAGTAAATCAATATTACTCATACGCATTATGCAACCAATTTTCCATAATTTAAACTTTTGATTGATTGATTTATTTTATTTGCAATAAATATTTGGCATTTTATTCCCAAATATTTTGTATGCAGTACAGATGTAAGTGTATGCACATATTATGATGCTGACTGCGACGAATATGAATGGAAAGAAGAACGATTTGAAAATTACTAACAAAATAGATTGTATTTTCGTATTTATTTAAATTTGATATATTTTTCAACTTGATTGATTGATTAAAAATTAGTGAGAAAAGAAATTTCATAGCCAAACATATTGTCCTTTGTGGCATTTTTCGATGAGTGATGCATTATTTGTAATAACAAATTTTACGCTAAACCGTTTTGTTTGTTTTAACTTGCTTGATTGCATCTTAAAAAATTTAAGATATCAATCATCATACATTTGTTTATACGTAACGTTGGCCATAAAATTTTTTTTTAAATTTTACATGAATTCAATTTCACCGCTGAAAAAATGTATTTGTTAAGACAGAAACTGTCTGCCAATGAAAATGTCAGTGCTGTTGCTGACTAAGATGAATGTGATTATCTGTTGAAAGCACTCGTGCTGTTTAAGTGCTTAAATGCATACGAGTATGCCTTTGAAATGGCAAACAGCAAGATAAGTTGCATTTTTTTTTCTTTTTTGAGTCATTTTAAGTGATTAATTGCAGTTAATTAATTTTAATTAATTCATTAAAATGCTTTCATAGTTTTCTTACTTACTAACAAAGCACAACTGTAACGGGTGACTTTTTGGTTTCCTTACCTACTTCACTAGGTGATTATTCAGCGTATAAATATGTACACCTGCCTATCACCGGGACAAGCGCCAACACCGGGGCTTACTCCAGACGTTAGTGATATCTGAAAGTCGACTGGTATTCAACGACTTCTATTGTATAACAGTATTCTTAGCAATTAAAAATAAAATAATATGTGACTTAGGCTGATCTTTTCCATACCCAACACAATTACCATTTGAACTGTTTCATTTTATTCATTTAATTTCAGTAATAATTCTTTAGTGGCAAAATATTGAAAAAATATAAATATTTTAAACAATTCTTTATATAAAAAGACCTCAAACTTACAGAATTATTACTAAAATAATATTAAAAGTTCAAGCATGAATAAAAATCAATTGTTCATTAAATTTTGTATAAAAACCAAAGAAGCCACAAAAACAAAATTCTTTTAAAATTGTTTTTATAACTATGAATATAATTTTGTTTTATTATTTTCTGATATTTTTAAGCATAAGGTCTCTTTATTTTAATGCGATTTTTAATTTCAATATTTCGTCACTCCTTTGTGTGACTTCTTCAGGAAATTAATGAATACATAATTAATAATTAAATAATTAATTTCCTGAAGAAGTCACACAAGTGGTGACGAAATAAATATTGAAATTAAAAATTAAATTAAAATAAAGAGACCTTAAACTTAAAAATATCTGAATACAATAATAATTAAATAGAGGACAAGAAACAAAAAGAATTTAGTCATTTTTTATTTTTCGAAGTTATTAATTTATTATTAAGATAATAATTTTTTATTCAGACTAAAGTTCAAATCTGCAAATTGCAAATTATATTTAATAAGAAAATGGAATATTTCATATGAAAATCATCAGGGCTGGGGAATTCAGTGCTAACCAAAAGCGAGCTATCATAAAAAAAGTATATAAGAAGTTCTCATATTCTATTTTGATAAAAAATATTGGCTGAGTAGTTGATCTTCCTACAGCCGATGAGATGGCGTAGCGGCCTCGAAATCAGTACTGATCCCATCTGCTAGTTTGATGATTATAAAAATAATAAACTCTTACATAGAGATGTACGCGTGAGTAAAATTAAATTCACGATCACGAAACTCAATTTTTTTCACACACACTCATGCACGGCTATATTTAAGGTGCTCAGATCACGCACGCTCACGTAAGAATTATTTTTTATACCGTACTTTCACGCACGATGATAAAATTTTTCTCAAAATCGGCCGCGCTCACAATAAAATTGTTCTCGTATGTACGTTCTTTTTTCTTAGTATTAAAAACTCAAAATTATCTTCTGTTTTGAGTGCGTGAATACTATATACGTTTTAAAAATGATTCCCACTCACTCACGCCCACCTTATTTTAATAATTAATAATCACGATTCACGTGATTCACACGTGACACGAAAAAACCATGCCATATGCACATCTCTACTCTTAACAAAACAACTTGAATTTAATAAAAATTCTTAAAAAAATAATTTGCAGATTTCAGATTTGAACTTGAGTCTGAACAAAAAATTCTTTTTTTTTTTATAAATTCATATATAATAAATTGTTAAATTACTTTTATTTATAATTGATATGTCTGCAGGCGATTTACAGAGGATATCGAAATATTGACAATAAATCGTTTATAGTAATTTTTTATAAAAATTATTAAAGAATATAATTATGCAGAATTTATTCTCTGCTATTAGTTATTACATATTAAAAGCGATTCTTGCTAAGCAAATTCCCAGACCTGCCCCTACAACAACTTTTTAAAAACACATAAAAATCATATAATTAGAATACACTTTAATATGAAAGTTAACTACACCAAAAATACAACACTGTGTTATTAGATGATTACACAATGCATACGACTTTAAAGGAAGATTGTAAATTGAACAATATTTTATTTAAAACTTATAACCAAATTTTCGTTTCTTTTCAAACTCGATTCCAACATTATTTTAAATAAATATTTTATAAATTTATATATAATAAATTGTTAAATTACTTTTATTTATAATTGATGTCTTGAAGACGATTTACAGATGATATCGAAATATTGACAATAAAAAATTTAGAGTTATTTTTTCTGAGTTAACTCAAGCTCTTTATTAAAGAATATAATTAAGAAGAATTTATTTTCTGCTGTTATTTATTGCATATTTAAAAGATATTTGCCAATCAAATTAACGTATAGCATATTCCTAGACCTGGGGACAATACAACTGTCAATACAACTGTTTAAAAACAGATAAAACGCAATCGTATAATTAGAACACCCTTTTATATAAAAGTTAACAACAACAATACAACACTGTATAATTAAACGATTAGACAATACATACGACTACAACAGAAGATTGTAAATTGAGAAATATTTTATGAAATAATAAATTTAATTATTTATTTTTCAATATTTCGATGTGCCTCGGGATATCTTCTTCAGTATAGCAATTGATAATACAGTCGAATCCGCTTTACTGGAAATAACCGAAACTTAATTTTTTATTTCAGTTATGCCATTTTTTTTCTAACACGTAGTTCGGATTACTGAAATTTGTTACAATTAAGCGTACTGCTTAAAATCAGTAAAACAATATTTTTTATATCAAATCTGTATACATATATTTTTTAAGACAATTTAACGTAAAAATTTTATTTAAAAAAAAAATATATTCATAGAATTATTCATTTTGTTGAGGAAATTTTTCACGAATTCCTCGAAAATGTCTAGCCACTTGCATTGACAATATAATAGAAAAATACAATAAAGTACGTAAGAGCGAAAAGGACAAATATACTTTGCCATTTAATTTTTCAACGGACAAAACATTCACAATTTTTTTCAGCCTTAAGTTATGCAAACGATTTCTAATAAATAAATTTGTCATTATTTATTTTTTCACTAAAGCGAAATAAGTTTCATGCAAAAAGTAGTTGTGGCCTTGCTTTTGATTTTCAGTTATACGATATTTTCAGTAAAGCGATGTTTCGCTAAAGCGAAGCGAATAAGACTAGCTGCGTTGAAAATCAATGCTGGGATTTGTATCGCTTTCAGCAATCCGATTTTTTCCAGTAAAGCGTGTTGCGCTAAAGCGAATTCGACTGTAATCAATTAACAAGAACAAAGTTTTAAAATTATAGAATATTAAATATTTTTGCGGTTTTGGTTTTTTTATATAAAATTCAAATGGTTGCAAATATTTCTATACATATTAAAAAAAAACATTTCGAAATTGATACCTTTTTTCTTTCCTGTGTAACTTTTGAAAATTTAAACAATTAGAATAATATATTATGAAGTTTTTCTTTGACATATTGTCACAATTCTATTATAAAAATGAAATTTATTTGTTGGGTGGTCAAGCAATGTCTATATGCATTTCATTGGTGCTTTACCAAATCGTCAGTAGACTTTAACCACAGTTTTGAAAAGTTAAAAACCCCTTATCTTAAGCACATACTTCTGAAAACCATCTGAGAATTCACAACTTGTAAATTTATATTAGAATAATATATTACAAAAAAAATCAAATTTTAGTTTCTTTTATAATTTTAGTACTAAACGTTTTAACAACAATTTGTTACTTCGAATAACAAAATTCTAGGAAAAACTATTTTAATTATTCCTCTTTACACGTTTCACATTCGTGTTTTAATATTATAATGCCACTTAATCTCTTTGAAATTTTCTTATTATAAAAAAAAATTAAGACGGATTTCTACAGCCGTTGATTCCGTTTTTTTTTCTCTCTACTTTACTCTTCATTATGTTGTGCATAAAGCGATTCAAATTAGAAAAATTATATATAACAAAAAAAAAGCTGAAGAAAAACTTTTTTCCATTAAAAATTAAACCAAAGGCTTTGGTATAAAAGCAATAAATTATTTTACTGGTTTTTTTGCTATTTTTTCTTTTTTTTTGTTATGGAGAAATATAAACGATTAAGAACACACATACAAACAAAATCTACTCAAGCACAAATATGAGTTTCATAGTCACAAAAGTGTTAAGCTATTGTGTGTAGTTTCAGCTCATAAACTTTGCGGATAATACATTTACGAACAGCCAAGATTTATATACTCACACTCAGGTACGCACAAGCACCCATAAGCACATATACATACATACATGCATACATGTGTAGAAGAAGTCGACTAGTAGTGACCTCAAAGTTTAATGCATTTTTAAGCCTACTTTTTCACACACAAACACACACTCACGTGAGCTATTAAAAGCTCAAACTCAAACACATTATCCACACACACACACACACACACAATCGCAAACACCTACAAACAATTTTACTGCACCAATACTAATAACAAGCAACATTCACAGGCTAATGCAGAACATTCTCCATGATAAAAGTTTATTAAAACTACCATGTGCGTATGTGCCTGCGAGCTTATTTACGCATTGTTTGCCGTGTATAAACGAGAACTTTCAACCAATACAACACAACTTGAAGTGTCTTCCCATTTTCCTTACATGACATACAATCATTATGTGTACGTTAATATTGTTATTGCAACTACAGAATATCTATTTGTGCTAAAGTGCATGAAAAATCTATTCACGTGTACATTATTGACTTGCTCACCAATTACAGCTTCTGGAATACAAAATCCCAACAGAAAGATATTGCAAAAGAGATAGAGAGATGTTGTATATGAGATTTTTATTTAATAAAAAAACCAAACAAATTTGTTACCTGCAAACATTAAAATGAAATTATTAAGTAGATATTAAAATTTAAACTAAACATGTTTTAAGTGCTTGAAGGGCAACAAAATAAAAAATATAAATTAATGTGTGAGCAATTAATAAATAATTGAAAATTTCTTAAGAAACTCTTTGAGCCATATATTTAAATTTTGTATACAAAAGCTCTTAAGCACTGGGAGTGAACATGTTTAAAGAAAAATCGTTCACCATAATTTATGTGAAAATATTCTATAGAAAGTGTTCCGATTCCAGTTGGGCCCAAATTTTATACACAAAATTTCTTTTAATCTTTTGGGTTGAAATTGTCAATTGAAAATTGTTCGTTAATTTTAGAAAAATTTCTGGTAAAAAAATTTTAACTTAAGAAAAACCAGCCAAAAATAAAGAAAAAAAATTAACTGCCTGGCCCATGATGTCACTCGATATCGTTCTATCGAATAAATATATTTAAAACAATAATAAAATTTTATAATTTGTTTTTGTTTGACATGTATTTACACTACAGAACGATATCGAGTGACATCGTGGGCCAGGCAGTAAAATTATTATAAGATAAGAATTTCTTTTATTCAGACTCAAGTTCAAATCTGCAATCTGAAAATAATTTTTTTTTTTTAATTTTATTAAACCAAAATGTTGTTATTAAAAGTGGAATATTTGGAATATTTTTATATATCATAAAAATTTTTTTTAACTTTTTCACTTTTCACCTTGTTTAAAAATAATTTTGAAAATTTTATTTAAAAAATAAAGAAATAAAAATTACTAGCATTTATAATCATAATGTCCTCTTTATTCTGTAACTGTTCCTCAACGTCATGTCAAGACAACATCAAATCTGTGTTAGTTTTCTTCAATAATTTATTGCTTCTATCTGAAGTGGTCCGCCTCCACTTAGGCTCAAATTTTCTAACCTTTTGGGTTGATATTGTCAATTGAAAATTGTTCGTAAATTTTAGGAAATTTTGTGGTAAACAATTTTAAATTTTAACTTAGGAAAAACCACTTAAAAATAAAGAAACATTAACAATTAAAATTATTATTAAAATAAGAATTTCTTTTTTACAGACTCAAGTTCAAATCTGCAAATTATTTTTTAAGGAATTTTATTAAATTCAAATTACTTCATTAAGAGTGGAATATTTGGAATATTTTTATAATCAATAAACCAGCAGAACAGATCAGTACTGATTTCGAGGCCGCTACACCATGTCATTAACATTCTTTGTTCAACTTTTTTACTTTTGTTAATTTTTACTTTTCATAATTTGATTCAAAAAATATATAAATTGATAATTTTATTTAAAAAATAAATAAATAACATATACGAGCATTTGTAAATATAATCACCCCTATCGTAACAACTGGAATTTTTGTTCTTATTCCACTCGAAGGAAAAAATTTTATCATGAATCTACCGTGAGAAATTATTCCCGCTATCAGTTAGTAGTTAATAACTGTATGTGCGAGAACAATTAAAATACTCAAATTTCAGCAATTAAATTTTAAAATTTTTAAATTTTAATTGCCAAATTTGTGTTAATGGGTTTTTTTTTGTAATTTGATACTTTAATGTGTGTGTGTGTGTATTTTCCCACGGTTAAATAGGGATGTTCACATTGTTGTTGTTTAATTTTTTTTATATTTTATAATGTTGGGGTAGGCGTGGGAATTTTTGTCTGTCCATATGAGACCTTGGGAGTTTGTGTCTGTCCGTATGAGACCGTGGGAATTTCTGTCCGTCCATATGTGAGGGTAGTTTGGTGGAGGGGTGCTGTAGTAACCAAAATGAGTTTGTATAAGTGAGCGTGAGACCGTGGGAATTTTTGTCTGTCCATATGAGAGCTTGGGAGTTTGTGTCTGTCCATATGTGACCTTGGGAATACATGTCCGTCGGTATGTGAGCGTGGGAATTTCTGTCTGTCCATATGTGAGCGTAGGAATTCTGTCTCTACATGGGTGCTATGGCCTAATAGAAAATAATAAATTTTTAGTATCTGACACAACATTTTTTAGGAAGTACAATATCTCAAAAGTGTTGTATAAATGGATGGCCCTAATGTTTGTGGTTCGTTTCTTCTTGCTGGAGTGAGATTTCTTCTTTTATTTTTTAGCTTGTTTTTAATTGTGGTGTGTGTTTACTTAAGATATTTTTAATTTTGGTGTGTGTTTACTTAAGATATTTTGTCCAGCAATTCAGTTATTTCTTTTTTGTGTGCAATGCTTGAGTGTGGGGGAATAATTTGATTATTCTGATCTTGAAGACGTTGTGAAAAAAATTACTATTGCATAAATATTGAATTTGATATTTTGTTTATTTTATACATGACGATCATCGATGGATTTTATTTGGGGATCTGGATGGTGGTGCGATTTCTGTATTTTGTTGCTATGTTTAAGTGTGTGTGTGTGTGTTTTTGTGTTCTGAGTGGCGATTGGAATGTCTGCCTGTCAGACAGGGGGTGTGTGTGTGACGATTGGTGAGTCTGTGTGACAGTCCGCTTTTTTGTTGCTTTCCTGGATTTAGCGCAAGTGGGTCAGTATGAAATGAAATAAATTTGTAGATATTTATGTACGCATATACATACAAACAAATAATAAGCGTTTATTCGTTGTGCCCAAATATTGCCTTGACCATTTGAATGAATGAACCATTGTGTTTATTTGTTTGTGTGTTCTCTGAAATAAATATGTATATAGGTGTTTATTTGAAATAAAAGACATTAATTTAATTTTTATAAGCATTTATTTAAAAGTTTGTTAACATTTTCATTTTTAAGTAAAATTGCATTCCTTAAGGCACAAACACCATAGTCGTGATAGCTACAATAGAAATATGTTGAATGGTTAGTTTCCATTTGTTTAAAATTAAGGCAGCCAATGTCTTCAATGTTATAAACTGTTTGATGAATCATTTTTTCTAGCCATTTTTTCTTCTCTCCCCCCTTAACATATATTTGTGAATTTCTTATATTGGATTTTAAAAACTTGCAAACGCTTTGAAATGAGACTGATCCATCATTCCAGTTAATATGATGATAGTTTTTTGTTAACCAAACTGCTTCTCTCTGTTTTTTGACCGATAAACATGCGAAATCAAAAGGAGGTTTTATGATGAAATTGAGGCATTCGTTGTTGCTGAAAACTACAGCTAGTTCTTTTGCGATGAAGTCATTTGAATTATTTTTGAAACCTTGCAAGTCTACAAAAACAATATCACCATCCATGTTATTTAATTTATAAGACCTTCCGGACTTGACCTTTTATTGGTATGTATTCTATTACGCGGTCATGAATAAGAACGCAGTAAGCTGATGTCGTTGCTGGAATATTTGTTGCTGTTTCAAATTCAATTTTTATGTCAATCGGTCCGGTATTGACTGATTCGTTCTGATAGCTTACATCTACTACAATAATTGGAGCGTCGTCTTTAAACTCCTGGGCAGTTAATAATGGTTGAGGCTCATTCATATAGTAGCTTTGTTGAAATCTTACATACATATCATATAGAATTGCATACCGTTCATTTTTAAATTTTATGTTAAGATCATCATATGGGTAAGAGGTTGAATTTAAATGTACTTTTAAATTAGTGAGGTCACAGTGAACAAATTTGTATCCTCGTTGAAATGCGACCAATACAAAACGTGGTCGCTCTTTACTTGCAGCTAATTTAACATTCCAAATATGACTTGTTCCTGTATTCAATTGTGGATTCATATGACAATCCCAGCTACGAAATGCCATCGGTATAGAAGCACCATTGTTAATAATTTTAATCATATTCAACTTGCTCTGATCAGATAATTGTACGTGTGGAATTCTCCAGGAGATGAGTGAAATTGTAAGTTTCGATTTTTCAGTAGAAACGCTCGAGTGTACAAGAGCTTCATCATTTTTATTGCGCAAGAGTATCAATTCATGCTTTCCATTAAGTATAACTTTGTTGTAGTCTTCAGCAAATCCCAAAAGCATTTTTAGTGGTACATAAAAATTAAAATATCCATTCTTAAGATTCAAATCATCAGTTTTATGCCATCCACCATTTTGCATTACAACGCTTTGAGTTGGTGATAGAGATACCAAATTTTTTATTGTGGTTGTTGTTCCTAAATACCTTGTATGATCGATTTCAATACCATTAAGCTCATAGCGGATTTCATCAAATAGATGTGCAACAAAGTTGTTTTTCAATTTAAAATTTTCTGAAAATTTTCCAGTTTTTTCATCTACAACGAAACCTTCCACATATATATAGCTCTCACTAGGTAACACGTACAAATCTTGATTTTGTATTGAGATTCGAATCTCATCATTATTATTGTACGATTGTAGATATGGTATGTAGGTATGATAGTCCTTTTTTATTATATTTTCGTCAGACAATGGCTTATCCAATACGTTTATTATTGAGCTCATTTTGTTTTCAGTTTGAAATTCAAAGACTTGAGAAAACTTTTGTTTGTTGTTGTAAGTGACCTTTGACGAGCAGATCTTTTCAATTGTGGTTTAGGTTGTAATATCTGTGGATGAGACGTGGCTGCCGTATTTTGTGATATACTTGTATTGTATATTATCATTACTTAGTTGGTCTTAAATGTATTCGTATTGTAATTTCCTCTCCTCTGAAATTAATTAAATCACCGTTCTGATCAACCACGCGCAGTGATAGAGAACTTATCTCTTTGGTGTTTACAGGTAAATAGATGAGATTCCGTGGAATCTCATCTATTTTATAGCCTGCAGGTACATTAATCGGAAACTCATGAAGTGTGTGTGATTTTGAATTGTTCATATATGTGTTAGTAGCGATACTACTTTCAATTCGCAAGAGATTTACTTTAAAAATATTAACTGGAAGATCTGAGTAATGATCATCGGTCGGTGTTAGAATTTTACTATTGAATCCTAAAAGATTCCCAATTGTATTTTCTTTATTAAAATATATCGGGTCTTTAGAACTATTTATTTTAACTTGCATCGTATTGTTGTTAGCTTCTATAAAAATATGCTCTCCAGGACTGAGTCGTTTGTATTGCTCTTCTATGTAGTCAACTATATCTTTCAATTCATAAGATCCAATTGGTATTTCAATTATATGAAACATATTGTTATAGGAGTCTACATTTGGAATACTGTTGTATGAATGAAAATCAGTTAGCGCACACTCATATGAGTCGTTTAAGTCAATGGGAGGAAAATAATTAGCATATAGCGCTGATGAGTTAGAGCTCAGAGTAAGTGTTATTGACATTATAACAGCCTGTTCACAAATAAATAAAGTTTAATACACACCATGGTTTATAAGAATAATTTGCATATATATTTCATAATCTTATTTTAAAATTAACATTAGTTATTAAAAATATTGATGTTATTGTCGTTGTTATCATTGCGGATGACGATTTATTTCGTGTAGTTAAATCTAGTAATAAAAGAAAACATGTTTTATTTTTAAGTTAAAAATTGTTTTATTGTTAAGAGAGAGTGAGAAAAAACCAGAATTTTACAAATATATTATATATTAAAAAACATTAAAGATTTTGTTTTATTCTGATTATTTACTTTTAATGAAATAATGCATAATATGAATTAATTAAATGGCTAATTGCCATTTTTCTTAAATAATATACCGAACACCGGCAGGTATCTGGTCCCTCCACACAATCCGGATGGCTCCAAGGACAGGATTTGAAATGGCCATCGTCCTTGTCTTCATCTTCCATTATACCCATTTCTTCGTTTTGATCCAACATGTCTAGGAAATATTTCATCATATCCCGGTGTTCATGTAGTTGACATCCTTCAAAGTTGATTAGGAATTGCACAATCTTGTCTCTTATGTGACTCATGTTTTTTATTTTAAATTTAACCTTTTTATTAGCAAAATTTACTTGCGTTCCGTTTTACTGTTACTTTGCAACTATAATTGATCATTTCAACGAACCAGTACGAAGGTGCATGTTATGAAATTTAAAAAAAGGAAGCCTGATCGTTTTTAATCCGAAAAATAATTTAAAATTTTGTGTGAACGACTCAAAAAAATGTATACATATTTGTATCATCTCTCTATCTTTTTTCAACTACTTAGTTTTAAATACTTATATAGATTTCATTTCTCCTCACTTCGTCTTTTGTCAAAATAAAACAAAAAAATCATTGTATAACGATTTTCTGTTAGGCTTCTTACAGTCTAGAAAGCTAAAATCGAGATTAGTTTGCAATAAAAGTTCAAAGCTATAAGTTGTGAAAAATTTCTACCGCAATGGATCTGGTGAAAAAATTTAATTCGTGCAATACAAAAACCTTAATACATATAAAGGATCTAGATGATTCAATCAAATACAACATCCTACGTGCAAAGCGGGTAACAACAAAGTACGGAGAAACAATTCAACTTGAGCTGGAAAACCATATAATGTTTCTCCCGAACCGATATAATGCATTAACCAATGTAGAATTAGAAGATCTTTCGAATGATAAATATCGACTACAAAGAAAAGGAGAGCGAAACCTGATCTTAGATAGCGAGATGCACGAGTTTTTGATACCAAACTCCCAGTACCCTGTTTGGAAGTAAAAATAAAAAAAAAAAAATGTTATGTACATATATTTTGTAACTAATACAATAAAACAACGAAAGAATTTTTTAAAATATACAAATATATGCTTGTGTTTTATTTCAACTCTTTAGTTGCTTCATAAAGAAATTTTAAACATAAATGACCACAATTAAATGTATTAAAGTTTTGATATTGATTGTAGTTGTATTCAATATTTCTACCTAGATATTTTATTAATTCTAAAGGAGGTTGTAAATTTCCAAAGCTGTCGAAATATTGTTTTTCATCCTTGTTTCTATAGTATGCTACCCAATGAGTACCTGGTCCTGCTGATAAATCTAAATTAATTATTCCACATTCTACTGTCCTTGGCCGTTTTGGTAGAGAATCCAACATATAAACTCCTCTAAAGTGTGGAATATTTCTTGAAAATTTTCTTAGATCAAATTCTGATAATGGTCTGTTGGGTAGCATTTCTAATAGTTTTTTGAATGATCTTTAGAAACAAGTCCATAACCCTTTTTATATGGTTTAAGGTACAGTCCTTCTCCCACAGCAATAGACTCCATTGCCTTATTGTGTCTGGTGGCTTCCTCAAGTTGTTTTTTTGCGTCCTTTGTTGCATTTACAGCCTTAGCTATAGCGGCACCTCCAGTTGTTAGACTACCAAGTGCACCTAGAGCAGTTAGAATTGGAATTAGCGGTAAAAATCCACCAATTTTTGGAACATTGATTATGCGTGGTATTACAACGCGTGCCTTTTTCCCCTTAAGTGATCTGTTGATAACTTTACGAGCGATTTTAATGGCCGAGTTAATGTCTTGTGGTTTTTCTTCCCGTAATGTTTTTGTTGCTGCTCTAATTGAACTATTGAACAGCTTTTTATCATTTAAATGAGTTCGTAACGATAGTCTTTGCCTATTTCTGCTCTTCTTCTCCATACCCATACCAAATTTAGTTTTTGCTTTCATTGCATTGGACACCATATATGCAAATGTTTTTTCTTCAAGACTGCTATTGTTTGAAAGAACTCTTTCCCAAGCTTTATTTTCAAGAATTTTATCAGCTTGGTGTCTACTGTTTAATTCTTTGTTTTTGGAGTAAGCTATATCGTGATTTTTGCAAGCAGCATCCAATAAATTAATTCCTTTATCTCCTCTATCTAAACGCTTTTGTAATCTTGTGCCAGGTCCACAGTACTGATATCCAGGAAGATGTAATTCAAAAGGTAGAGAATTTATTGTTTTATTTAGTAAACCTTCTCCAACGATAGTTTTCTTATGACTGAATGTTTTTTTATAAAACGTAACCATATTATTTTATTCTAGAATAAAAGATATTGTTTTGTGAATTTTACAAGTAGTTATTGAAATGCGCTTAGTAAAACAACACAAAAATATTTTGGTTCGTAATGTGGATGTATCTTCAAATGACAGTACAAAAATAAGACATAGTTCCTTGCTACCAAATTCTATACGAGCATTAATAGTTGGTCCCTCCAATTGTGGAAAAACTAATGTAATGATCAGTTTGCTAGAAAGTCCTAATGGTCTCAAGTTTGAAAATATCTATTTGTACTCAAAATCTCTGTATCAACCTAAATATGAATACCTAAAGAATTTAATTTCGCCAATTAAAGGAATGGGATACTACACATTCGCAGACAATGAGTCCGTTGTTCCTCCTAGCGAAGCTAAAAGCAATTCAATTATGATTTTCGATAATGTTGCATGTGAAAACCAAAACAATATACGTGCATATTTTTGTATGGGGCGTCATAAGAATGTGGATTCATTTTACTTGTGTCAAACCTACACAAGAATTCCAAAACATTTAATAAGAGATAATGCCAATTTAATTATAATGTTTAAACAAGATGCGAAAAATATGAGACATGTATACGATGATCATGTTGCCAGCGACATGAAATTTGAAAAGTTTCAGTATATATGTCGAGAATGTTGGAAGGATAAATATGGATTTTTGATGATAAGTAAAGATAATGAACTAAACAATGGTCGCTATAGAAAATCATTTGATTACTTCATCGTAATATAAATTACTGTTCATCAAGGGTATTGCTTAGTACATAATCTGGCTTTAAACTTTATACATGTGATTGTTATAACTGGTCATCTAAGCAAAAACTTGATCTGATACATAATAATCTGATCAGATACCTAACAAGCTGATCTGATAACCTCATCTGATAAACTGATCTGATACCTGATCTGATAACCTGATAAACTCATCTAATATCTGATCTGATAACCTGATCTGACACCTGATAAGCTGATCTGATACCTGATCTGACACCTGATAAGCTGATCTGATACCTGATAAACTGATCTGATACCTGATCTGATAACCTGATCTGATACTTGATAAGCTGATCTGATAGCTGAAAAGCTAAAATGAATGAAAAAATTCTAAAAGACTTGGTGACAACAAGAAATATATTAAAGAAAAAGCTTCGTAGTATAAAAACTGGTGAAATAGATACTTATCAGCAATTAAGTGATACATTCAAGCCCATAACAGAACCTTTAAAAGAATTTATAAATAGCTCTAAATATATTGATATACCGAATAAAAAAGAAAAGAATGATAAGAAAACTGAATATGAGGACAGTGCTAGTTTTCATCCTCAGAACTCAACAATGAAGTTGGAAACAAGTACCCCTAAGAAACTAATTGAAGAATCAATGTTTAAACAGTCTAATAGTAAAAGTAACAGCGATTTTGATGAAGACGACTTTTATTCACAACATTCTAATCATGACGAGAGTTATCCTGACTTATCACTATTGCAATCGAGAAATGAACTAGATACTAACTATGGTCCACATAGAGATTATAATAACGAATGGAAATTTGGTAGTAGCAACATCGAGTTAAATCAAGATAAAATACAAGTTGGTGGTCAAATATGGGCTCTCACCCCAGGACTATTTTCTTTGATGTTTCATAAAACACCAAAAAACTATGATAAATTCGAGCTTGAAATCTATAAAAAAATATTACTTACTACCAATGCACACAGAAGAGATTATAAGTCCGATGGTCAAATCAAGGGGACTAGAGGGTACAAGTACAAACATATTATTGGAAAACTTTTTAAAGAGAAAAATCATAAGAGCTCATCGGAATTAACAAAGGCTACTTATTTAGGTAAGGGATTGATGCAGGTAAATCCTCATAAATCAAACTATATATACTGGGATGATCCAAACGAGTTGGTAGATCGACTTAGACTACTGCTTGCATCACAATCTGCAGGTCATACTAATCACAACAACGAGATTGTCTCAATTATTGAAGAACTACGTGAAGCTAATATAATAGTATAAACTATATAAACGCATACACATTTTAAATATAAATTATGTCTGTTGATAAATTCGGACATTATCTAAACGACACAGTATAATTTCATTGAAAAATGCACCTAAATTGTTGGGGCTCTTTTTGGATGCGAACAACAACATTGATGTCCAAAACAAAAGAATCAAAAATGTTGCAAAAGCTTTGGAGGAAAACGATGCTATCAATAAATTGTTTTTGCAAACTCAAATGGAAGAAGTAGAACACAAAATTATAAAAGAATTTAAAGAAGATAACAACAAAATGCACAATACTCTAAAAAATCAAATCGAAATGCAACAACATGAAATAATATTACAGTTGGAAGAGAATAAAAAATTGCAAGAAAGCATTTCCAAGATCAGAGCATCCTTCGAAGAAGAAATTGAAAGATTAAATGAGAAAATGTATAGATTTGAAAATTACATGTTTGTGTCAATTGGTGAAAGCGCATCAGATAGATCACAACACACCCCAAAGACTTCTTAAAGCTCAGACATGGATACAAAAAGAAATTTAGTGAACGAGCTCCATAAGCAAGCTCGAAAAATGTTTGGACGTCGTAGAGTTGTTATGAAAGGAATAGACGATCTTTGGCAAGCGGATTTAGTTGAAATGGGGAACTATTCTACATACAATAAAAATTATAGATTTTTGCTAACTGTAATTGACACATTCTCCAAATATGCTTGGGCAGTACCTCTGAGAAGAAAAACAGCTGTTGACACAACGCAGGCAATGGAGACTATTTTTCAGTTGGGGCGTGTGCCAAAAAACTTACAAACAGATGATGGTAAAGAATTCTTCAACAAACACTTTAATCAATTGATGGATAAATACAACATCAAACACTACTCAACGTATAGCATCATGAAAGCATCAATAGTAGAACGATTCAATAGAACATTAAAAGGAATGATGTGGAAAGAGTTTAGTTTTAATGGTTCCTACAACTGGCTTGATATATACAAAGATTTACTTAATGCATACAATAGAAAAGTTCATCGCACCATTAAAATGCCACCGATTAAAGTCAACTCAAAAAATGAAAAACAACTTCTAAATACAGTATACAGTCATTTAAAGATGTACAAAATGTCAAAATTTAATGCAGGAGACCATGTACGTATTAGCAAATATAAACATATTTTTGAGAAAGGCTATACTCCGAATTGGACAACAGAAATTTTCACAATCCAAAGAGTTCAGAATACATATCCTACAACATACATATTAGAAGATTATCTTGGAAATCCTATTAAAGGTGGCTTCTATACGGAAGAACTGTCAAGAACTAGATTTTCAAATACATATCTAGTTGAAAAGGTGATTCGACTGAAAGGGGGCAAAGCATTAGTTAAATGGTTGGGATTTTCTAATCAACACAATTCCTGGATAAGCAAAGATGAAATACTATAGATGGAAAACGAAATAAATCGTCATCCGCAATGATAACAACGACAATAACATCAATATTTTTAATAACTAATGTTAATTTTAAAATAAGATTATGAAATATATATGCAAATTATTCTTATAAACCATGGTGTGTATTAAACTTTATTTATTTGTGAACAGGCTGTTATAATGTCAATAACACTTACTCTGAGCTCTAACTCATCAGCGCTATATGCTAATTATTTTCCTCCCATTGACTTAAACGACTCATATGAGTGTGCGCTAACTGATTTTCATTCATACAACAGTATTCCAAATGTAGACTCCTATAACAATATGTTTCATATAATTGAAATACCAATTGGATCTTATGAATTGAAAGATATAGTTGACTACATAGAAGAGCAATACAAACGACTCAGTCCTGGAGAGCATATTTTTATAGAAGCTAACAACAATACGATGCAAGTTAAAATAAATAGTTCTAAAGACCCGATATATTTTAATAAAGAAAATACAATTGGGAATCTTTTAGGATTCAATAGTAAAATTCTAACACCGACCGATGATCATTACTCAGATCTTCCAGTTAATATTTTTAAAGTAAATCTCTTGCGAATTGAAAGTAGTATCGCTACTAACACATATATGAACAATTCAAAATCACACACACTTCATGAGTTTCCGATTAATGTACCTGCAGGCTATAAAATAGATGAGATTCCACGGAATCTCATCTATTTACCTGTAAACACCAAAGAGATAAGTTCTCTATCACTGCGCGTGGTTGATCAGAACGGTGATTTAATTAATTTCAGAGGAGAGGAAATTACAATACGAATACATTTAAGACCAACTAAGTAATGATAATATACAATACAAGTATATCACAAAATACGGCAGCCACGTCTCATCCACAGATATTACAACCTAAACCACAATTGAAAAGATCTGCTCGTCAAAGGTCACTTACAACAACAAACAAAAGTTTTCTCAAGTCTTTGAATTTCAAACTGAAAACAAAATGAGCTCAATAATAAACGTATTGGATAAGCCATTGTCTGACGAAAATATAATAAAAAAGGACTATCATACCTACATACCATATCTACAATCGTACAATAATAATGATGAGATTCGAATCTCAATACAAAATCAAGATTTGTACGTGTTACCTAGTGAGAGCTATATATATGTGGAAGGTTTCGTTGTAGATGAAAAAACTGGAAAATTTTCAGAAAATTTTAAATTGAAAAACAACTTTGTTGCACATCTATTTGATGAAATCCGCTATGAGCTTAATGGTATTGAAATCGATCATACAAGGTATTTAGGAACAACAACCACAATAAAAAATTTGGTATCTCTATCACCAACTCAAAGCGTTGTAATGCAAAATGGTGGATGGCATAAAACTGATGATTTGAATCTTAAGAATGGATATTTTAATTTTTATGTACCACTAAAAATGCTTTTGGGATTTGCTGAAGACTACAACAAAGTTATACTTAATGGAAAGCATGAATTGATACTCTTGCGCAATAAAAATGATGAAGCTCTTGTACACTCGAGCGTTTCTACTGAAAAATCGAAACTTACAATTTCACTCATCTCCTGGAGAATTCCACACGTACAATTATCTGATCAGAGCAAGTTGAATATGATTAAAATTATTAACAATGGTGCTTCTATACCGATGGCATTTCGTAGCTGGGATTGTCATATGAATCCACAATTGAATACAGGAACAAGTCATATTTGGAATGTTAAATTAGCTGCAAGTAAAGAGCGACCACGTTTTGTATTGGTCGCATTTCAACGAGGATACAAATTTGTTCACTGTGACCTCACTAATTTAAAAGTACATTTAAATTCAACCTCTTACCCATATGATGATCTTAACATAAAATTTAAAAATGAACGGTATGCAATTCTATATGATATGTATGTAAGATTTCAACAAAGCTACTATATGAATGAGCCTCAACCATTATTAACTGCCCAGGAGTTTAAAGACGACGCTCCAATTATTGTAGTAGATGTAAGCTATCAGAACGAATCAGTCAATACCGGACCGATTGACATAAAAATTGAATTTGAAACAGCAACAAATATTCCAGCAACGACATCAGCTTACTGCGTTCTTATTCATGACCGCGTAATAGAATACATACCAATAAAAGGTCAAGTCCGGAAGGTCTTATAAATTAAATAACATGGATGGTGATATTGTTTTTGTAGACTTGCAAGGTTTCAAAAATAATTCAAATGACTTCATCGCAAAAGAACTAGCTGTAGTTTTCAGCAACAACGAATGCCTCAATTTCATCATAAAACCTCCTTTTGATTTCGCATGTTTATCGGTCAAAAAACAGAGAGAAGCAGTTTGGTTAACAAAAAACTATCATCATATTAACTGGAATGATGGATCAGTCTCATTTCAAAGCGTTTGCAAGTTTTTAAAATCCAATATAAGAAATTCACAAATATATGTTAAGGGGGGAGAGAAGAAAAAATGGCTAGAAAAAATGATTCATCAAACAGTTTATAACATTGAAGACATTGGCTGCCTTAATTTTAAACAAATGGAAACTAACCATTCAACATATTTCTATTGTAGCTATCACGACTATGGTGTTTGTGCCTTAAGGAATGCAATTTTACTTAAAAATGAAAATGTTAACAAACTTTTAAATAAATGCTTATAAAAATTAAATTAATGTCTTTTATTTCAAATAAACACCTATATACATATTTATTTCAGAGAACACACAAACAAATAAACACAATGGTTCATTCATTCAAATGGTCAAGGCAATATTTGGGCACAACGAATAAACGCTTATTATTTGTTTGTATGTATATGCGTACATAAATATCTACAAATTTATTTCATTTCATACTGACCCACTTGCGCTAAATCCAGGAAAGCAACAAAAAAGCGGACTGTCACACAGACTCACCAATCGTCACACACACACCCCCTGTCTGACAGGCAGACATTCCAATCGCCACTCAGAACACAAAAACACACACACACACACTTAAACATAGCAACAAAATACAGAAATCGCACCACCATCCAGATCCCCAAATAAAATCCATCGATGATCGTCATGTATAAAATAAACAAAATATCAAATTCAATATTTATGCAATAGTAATTTTTTTCACAACGTCTTCAAGATCAGAATAATCAAA
The DNA here is from genome assembly GCA_951800035.1 of Linnaemya tessellans. Classification (NCBI taxonomy): domain Eukaryota; kingdom Metazoa; phylum Arthropoda; class Insecta; order Diptera; family Tachinidae; genus Linnaemya; species Linnaemya tessellans. Next base: position 16,998,303 of record OX637533.1, on the reverse strand, counting down.
TTATTCCCCCACACTCAAGCATTGCACACAAAAAAGAAATAACTGAATTGCTGGACAAAATATCTTAAGTAAACACACACCAAAATTAAAAATATCTTAAGTAAACACACACCACAATTAAAAACAAGCTAAAAAATAAAAGAAGAAATCTCACTCCAGCAAGAAGAAACGAACCACAAACATTAGGGCCATCCATTTATACAACACTTTTGAGATATTGTACTTCCTAAAAAATGTTGTGTCAGATACTAAAAATTTATTATTTTCTATTAGGCCATAGCACCCATGTAGAGACAGAATTCCTACGCTCACATATGGACAGACAGAAATTCCCACGCTCACATACCGACGGACATGTATTCCCAAGGTCACATATGGACAGACACAAACTCCCAAGCTCTCATATGGACAGACAAAAATTCCCACGGTCTCACGCTCACTTATACAAACTCATTTTGGTTACTACAGCACCCCTCCACCAAACTACCCTCACATATGGACGGACAGAAATTCCCACGGTCTCATACGGACAGACACAAACTCCCAAGGTCTCATATGGACAGACAAAAATTCCCACGCCTACCCCAACATTATAAAATATAAAAAAAATTAAACAACAACAATGTGAACATCCCTATTTAACCGTGGGAAAATACACACACACACACATTAAAGTATCAAATTACAAAAAAAAACCCATTAACACAAATTTGGCAATTAAAATTTAAAAATTTTAAAATTTAATTGCTGAAATTTGAGTATTTTAATTGTTCTCGCACATACAGTTATTAACTACTTCAGTTCTCAGTGAATGTAAAAAAGAGTAGACGCTGAGAACAAAATGAAAAATCAAAGAAATTTTGTGTTGAAGAATTTACGTTTATGTAATAATTTTAAAAAGTCTGGCTAAATATTTAGTAGTAAAATAATTTGGGCACATTTTGGAAACCGAACAAAACAAATTCACCCCTATCTTGAATAACAAGGGGAATTTTTGTTCACATGAAATTGGTATTCCACTCGAAGGGAAAAATGGTATCGTGAATCTGCCGTGTGAAATTATTCCCGCTATCAGTTCTCAGTGAATGCAAAAAAAGAGAAGAAGCCGAAAACAATTAAGAATTTGTGTTGAAAAATTTACGTTTATGTAATAATTTAAAAAAAAAATTAAAAAAGTACGGCTAAATATTTATTAGTAAAATAGTTTGTATACATTTTGAAAACCGAAAAAAAAACAAATTAAAAATATTCTTAATGTTTAAAATTGGAGCAACAAGTTTTACAAAGACGCAGGCAATTGATTTGTTGCATAAAATAACAGTTTGTGTCTTATTAAAGGATCTTGCCTCTAAAATAAAATTTGTAAACTTTAATATTCGAATTAAAATAGAAAATGCTTACATTTTGTACTCTATTCTCCACCAAAAACTAAGTGAATAAATTAAAGAGAAAAGTGAAAAAACTGGCAGGAAAAATCAGGGGAATTTAATTTTAGCGTGAAATCATTCACAGGGAATTTTTTCATGATTGAAATTTTAGGGAAAAGGGAAAAAGTATTCATGGTGAATATCCATCCCCTTTATTCTGTAACTAGTCACGTCAATACAACATCAAATCGATGTCACTTACGTACTCCTTTTCTTCAGCTTTTCTTTGATTGCTTTTCACGGCCTCTTGCTACTTTTTAGACCTTAGCGAGCGGTCAGGGACTGTGAGAAGAAGTCAATTATTATTAATAACGACTGTTCTTCGCTTTATTTTTAATATTGTCCTGACATGATGTTAACAAAGAGACAGTGCCTAGAGCGGCAACAACTGAAAACCCGCCAATGGACAGAATTATTGTTGGAATGAAATTCTTTATTATAACTTTTTTTTTTTGGCAATTTCATAGCACTTATTTTTTAAATATGATTGCCGGCAAGAATGATAAAATAAAGATTACGCCTTGCGCATGATTTACCGTTTGATGACGTATTTGTTCCCTCGAAGAGATTGCCAAATGTTTATTATATGCAAAACTAATACTTTCTCGTACAAAATTAATATTTTATGTTATATTTGGCAACTCTTCACACAATTTACTCAGAGAGATTTCCAATTTACTCAGAGAGATTTCCAACAAGCAAATGAAATCGGATTTATGAAAGTGCAAGTTTTGTGTTATATTTTACAATAAATTGTGTTATAATTTAAAATAAATATATTAAAATAATTATTAAATAACTTAAAGTGTAAAAAGCTTTTAAAACTTGATTTTTAAAGCTCATAAACTGTAAACAAAAAACCTAAATTAAAGAGAAAAGAGAACAAAAAGAGCAAGCATGAAATGTGCAGTGGGCAATTGCAAACAAAGTAACAGCAAAAAAAAACAAGTGAGAAATAATTGTGTTTAAATGTAATATTTTTATCAAAATTTTTTTTAATAAATTTTTTTTGTTTTCAAAACGCTGTGTCATTTTATAGTTTTCCAATAGATGAAGCTCTAAGAAAGTTATGGCTGATATTTTGCAAGGAAAAAAATTTGTTTTGAATGGAAAAAAAAGAAAAATAATTAGCACTTGTGTTCAATATTTATATAAAATAACTATAAATGAACAATTTCAAATAAAAAAAGTGGAAAGAAAGGGTTGCATCTTTCGAAAACAGCTGTTCTGCTCTGCTGTGTAAGTTGAATAACAAAAACTGATGTTGACTTGTCTTTGTGCCTTTGAATATTTATCATGTCTTTCTGAGATTTAAATTAAAAAATTCGAGCAATTAGCCTATAACATCTTAATTCAATGTAAAATAATTTTTTAAAATTGATTATTATCAAACAAATTTAATTTGAAAAATCGCAATTTGCCCCACTGTCCTGTTTTTACAATAACATAACAGTTCTCCAACTGAATTTTATTAGCCAATCAGAACACATGTTGAGTGACGTCAGAATTCCATCATGCGCAGAAAAGTATTTTTATATCAGCTTGTTGGCGTAATCTTTATTTTATCATTCTTGATTGCCGGTATATGTCCATCGCAGTGGCAAATTACATAGTCCATTCTATTCTAACAGTCCAATTTTTAACTGCTTTTCTAATAAAATCGCTTGTTTGACTCTCCTAGTCATACGGATTAGCATATTATGGAAATTATACACGGAATGACTGACAAATCTAACTATTTTTGGTGAAGTGTTTGTTCAAATAATTAGGAAATAGAGTTCATGTTACATTAGTTTAGCTTTTTTATCTAAAATGAGCTGATAAACGAGTTGTACACGCTATAGCTCTTGTGAAAAATGTTGCTATAGTCCCTAACATGTACATTGAATTTGGCCAACTGTTGCCATTGCACAAAACAAATACCAACAACTACAATACAAGTGGCAGTACACAAAATACTTTAACAAAAGAATCAACTTCCGTTGCCTTTCCCATTTCCTATTTAATGTTAAACATAATAAATATGACGGTTTTCTTAATCAATATTTTGAAGGACATTTCCCGGACAATTTATAAAAAATAATTACATGTTTAAAATAAATTAAGAAATATAGTGATAAACTTAATTATCGTCAGAGTAATCAGTTTAAGTTGCATTATAGATTTAATTGCCCTATTACTTAAATTTAAAGTCTACTGATGTTCTTGTAAGAGCCATTAAACAAAATTTATGTTTAATAAATCAATAAATAATAAGTAATTATTTTAAAATTTCAACTTATGTTTATAAGGGAAATGTCTTTCACTACATAAAATAGGAAATGAAAAAGCCAACAGAAGTTGCTTTCTTTACTAAACTGTTGTCTGTATTGCCGCCTGTCTAGTTAACGAATGCAATAGGTATCGCGATAAAAACTGCAAAAAGTCCTGTCTAATATTTTTAAAGTTTAAACTTGTTTAAATAAAAACTATACATATTGGCAATTACTATAAAATATTGCAAAATACGACAGTTTTATATAAAAAACAAAAAAAATAAATAAAAAAAAAATTCTGTTGAAAATTTTTAAAATTATTATTACATTAATTTTAAGAAGAAGATATCCAGAGGATATCGAAATATTGGATAATAAAAATTTTCAATTTCTTTTATAAAAAACTGATAATTTCTTTTATAAAAACAGATAACTAATACGTCATAAAACTCTAAAAATAAATGCTTGGGATGATTATGTACAAAATTAAAACTATTTTTTTATGGGGTCATTTAGGGGGCAAAGGGGGAGGGAGGGGGTAGGGCAACAACCGGCAGTCATAAAACTGTAAAAATAAATGTTTGGGATAATTGTATACAAAATTATTTATTATTTTTTTTTTTTGTAGGGTCATTTAGGGGGCAAAGGGGGAGGAAGGGGCAAGGGCAGAAATCGGCAGTCATAAAACTCTAAAATAAATGCTTGGGATAATTGTATACAAAATTAATTTTTTTTTTGTAGGGTCATTTAGGGGGTGAAAGGGGAGGAGAGGGTAGGGCAGAGTAGTACCAGGTATCGTCTCCGTTTCGTCATTAAAGCTTAAAAATGTTATTTTTAAGGAATGTAGACTTAAGTAAAACTATTTGTTAAATTTGTATGCCATTTTTACATATAATAACGCCCACTAAAGTGGGCGGGGTCCAGAAATAATTTATTTTTATTTTATGGCTCCAAGTTTAAGGCGTTGGACCGTATTTGACATAAAAATATATCATTTGCTTAACAAAATAACCAAAAAACGTAAAAAATTATGCTGTTTTTTTCTGGGTTGGTTTAGTTCTTCTTAGGAAAACATTTTCCCCCTTGCCCGATTTAGCCCATCTCCTAACTTAACCTGCTCTAAGCCTCAAAATATATTTACACCAAATTTCAAAAGTCTAGCTCTTTTCGTTTGGACTGAATCGTGATTTCCAATGACGGACGGAGGGACGGACATGCTCAGATCGTTTTAGATTTCATCACTGATCAAGAATATATATACTTTATGGGGTCTGAGAAGGATATTTCGATGCGTTACAAACGGAATGACAAAGTGAATATACCCTCCAAATTCTTTTTTGGAGGATATAAAAACAATGACGGTATTCAGTGTTTAGTGCAAACAGTCTTGCATAATTGCAAATGCAAAATATTTGTACTCAACATAAACAAAATACATTGAAAATTCTCTCAATTACTCTCCCAATTTGCATTTGCACCTACGCAAGACAATTTGCAACGAACATTGAATACCTCATACGAAGAAAAAGTTGTTAAGATTCAGAAACACTTTTCCCAAGTTACTTGTAAAGCGTGATTTTTTTAGAGTGTCACAACGCCAGAGCAACGCTTGCAAATTATTGAAATTTTTAATCAAAATAATTGTTCTATTCGTCAAACTCATTGTGGAATTCTTCCAATTTACGAGTATGGCGTACATAATCGTCCTTCAGAGCGGCCAATTCGAAGAACAATAGATCATTTTAGGACCACATTTACTGTTACTGATTATGGTGCATCCCGTCAGAAGCCGAACAGTGTGCACTGAAGAAGCTGTAGCCGCTGTACAGGAAAGCATTGAAGATGATCCTAATCAATCAATTCGTCGCCGTTCCCAGCAACTGGGTTTGTGTGCTTTCACTTTATGGAAGATTTTTTTGAGTTGTTGAAAATTGGTGTTCCAGATTGCCTCTTGTACAAGCCAGCAGTGGCGGCCACATGCTAGAAATCATATTTAAACATTAATTTCATAAAATTTTCTTTTCAATAAAGCCCGTTTCATTGATATTAAAATTATTTTTCCTTGTTTTATTATTATTTAAACTTGTGTCACTCTATAAAAAATATTCTATACAAGATGGGCAAATTTGAGGTTAGGAAGTATAATTGATTGTCGAATGATGAAATGTCAAGAATTGAGCTGTCATCCTTTGACATTTCTTTAGTAAAAAGTTGGGAAATTTTAGCCATGGAACGTTACACTGTTGAACAAAGTAATTTTAATTGTAAAAATTTACTATCGAAATGGTGAAAATTTTATTGTAAAACTTCGTAAAATTCGGGCAGCTTTTCTTTGTAGTCAGGCATCTTCTGGGACCTCTGTGCGTAATTTAATCGTGAAAATCGATGTTCACGGTACTATTGCAATAAACCATAACGATATGCTTGCAGTGGCCGCAAAGATGCAAACAGATCCTGTGTACATCAAAGTGTTGAGAAAGAGCCTGGAACATCAACTCATTTTATTAACAATTTCTCGGTCACATAATTTTTCGATTTGGCGATATCAATTGACCGCGCCGTTCTTGTGATTTAGGCCCGCTACAATATTTTCTATAGGGCCATTTGAAAGACTCGGCTTACATGAACAAACCACAGACCAATCACGCTGTGAGAAATGAAATTCGGTAAAACTTTATTACAAAATGTGTTTAAAAATTTTATGAAAAGAGGACGCCTGCCGACCAGCTAGAAGTCGATATTTGCCCGACATCATATTCCGTTATTAATTCCCATTTTTCTACTTTACTTTGGCATTAATAGAACTGAATGTCTTCAAAAAAAAGTGTGCTTTTAAGGCAATTTACTTCCTAACCTCAAATTTGCCCACCCCTTATAACGGAAGTGGAAATGACAGATATACTGTGTTAAATTCTATAGTTACAAGAGGCTTAATTTTGGACCAAATTATATTGTTTTAATACTCCTATTTTCCTTATAAAATAATTTCAATATTTAATTTGAATACCACAATTTATAGAGTCGCTTTTTAATTGTGCCTAGAAAAAGTAATGAATGGACCCATAGTCTTTTTATTTTATCGTATTAATTATTTTGTTATTCACCGCATAAACATATTATTCTATTATTTCTGTATTCAATATTTTATTTTAATATTTTTCTTGCACAAACTATTTCTTTGTGAGAAATAGAAAAACTCTTAAGCTAAAATCCATTCTTATTTTAATAGAAGTGTGTTTGACGGAGACGTGGTGCGGCGTCTTTAATCATTCTAAATACTCGTACTATCACGACTGCGTTAAACGAGAGAATGGCTTTTCTTTTATACACTTTAACATATTTTTTATGGCTTTTTTTCTTATAATCAACTTCATCCGCAGGTGGCAAATTAAAAGATTTTCTTTTTGCAGCAGAATGAAACTTTGCCAAGTCAAAAAGTTAGAGCTGTTAATAAAGCAGATTTTTCTTATTTGTTGATCATAACTGACAAAAGAGATTTCATTTGAAATGATGTTTGCAATTAATTAAATAAACATAAACAAATGGAGAGTAGGGAAAATGTTGTTTTATAGCTTTTGAATTTCTGCTGCATTCGTCTGTGTCAGATTATTATTATACCCTCCAAAAAAGAATTTGGAGGGTATATTCACTTTGTCATTCCGTTTGTAACGCATCGAAATATCCATCTCAGACCCCATAAAGTATATATATTCTTGATCAGTGATGAAATCTAAGACGAACTGAGCATGTCCGTCCGTCCGTCTGTGGAAATCACGATTCAGTCCAAACGAAAAGAGCTAGACTCTTGAAATTTGGCATAAATATATTTTAAAACTTAGAGCAGGTTAAGTTCGAAGATGGGCTAAATCGGGCAAGAGGGAAAAAAGTTCCCCTAAGAAGAACTAAACCAACCCAGAAAAAACAACATAATTTTTAAAGTTTTTTGGTTATTTTGTTAAGCAAATGATATATTTTTATGTCAAATACGGTCCAACGCCTTAATCTTGGAGCCATTAAATAAAATAAAAATATTTTTTGACCCCGCCCACTTTAGTGGGCGTTATTATAGGCAAAAATAGCATAAAAATTTAACAAATTGTTTTACTTAAGCCTACATTCCTTAAAAATAACACTTTTAAGCTTTAATGACGAAGCTGAGACGAAACCTGGTACTACTCTGCCCTACCCTCCCCCCCTTCCCCTTCGCCCCCTAAATGACCCTACCAAAAAAAACAATTTTTTTTTATGAAGTTTTTTTATTTAACACATTGTTGTCACAATACTAATATATAAATGAAATTTATTTGTTGGTGGTTAAGCAATGTCTAAATGACTGTGGTTAAAGTCTACTGACGATTTGGTAAAGCACCAATGAAATGCATATAGACATTGCTTAACCACCAACAAATAAATTTCATTTACAATTTTTTTTTTAAATTTTGTATATAATCATCCCATGCATTTATCTTTAGAGTTTTATGACTACCGATTTCTGCCCTACCTCCCCCCCTTCCCCTTCGCCCCCTAAATGACCCTACCAAAAAAAAATTTTTTTTAAAATTTTGTATATAATCATCCCAAGCATTTATCTTTAGAGTTTTATGACTACCGATTTCTGCCCTACCTCCCCCCTCCCCCCCCTTCTTCCCCTTCGCCCACTAAATGACCCTACCAAAAAAAATTTTTTTGTTAAATTTTGTATATAATCATCAAAAGCATTTATCTTTAGAGTTTTATGATTGCCGATTTCTGCCCTCCCCCCCCCCCTCTCTTCCTTTGCCACCAAAATGACCCTACCAAAATAAATATGTTTTTTTAAATTTTGTATATAATCATCCCAAGCATTTATTTTTAGAGTTTTATGACTGCCTGTTGCTGCCCTACCCCCTCCTCTCCCTTTGCCCGCTAAATGATCCTATTAAAAATAAATATAATTTTTTTTTATTTTGTGTATAATCATCATTTACAGTTTTATGTGTATCTGTTTCTGCCCTACCCTCTCTCCCCCTTTGCCCTTTAAATGACCCTATCAAAAAAAAAAAAAAATTAATTTTGTATATAATTATCCCAAGCATTTATTTTTAAAGTTTTATGACAAAGGTGAAATGTTTCCCCCACAGCCCTTGCCAGAGCGACCCCGCCAAAATACAGTTTTTATAGCCTCCAAAAAGAGAATTGTGATGAAGTCTAAGACGGTCTAGCAATGCCCATACGTTCGTCTGTGGAAAAAATGATATTGTATATTTTTGAACCCCGACCACTTTAATGGGCGTTGACGTACGATATTATATAAAGGAACTCTGTCCCACCAAGTTAAACATATCAAATTCACTTACTAAATATTTGGAGGGTATTTAAGATTCGACCCGGTCGAATATAACGTTTTTACTTGTTTTTTTTTATTATTGCCAGAAAAGGTTATAACAATTGAATAATTTTTGTAATTTATTGAAGCCTTTTATATGAGTACAAGAGACATGTGTGCGCAAGATTGTAAAATGAGCCACACAAAAATGTTGATTGTGGTTTCGCTGAAATCAGCGTTTTTGTCGTGGGCGCACGTTCTGGTTTTGTTACAATCAATTGTCCCGATTTTCTTTTTTTTTCAATTATCATGAAAACGAAAAATTAAGCTCCCACATACTCTTCACTTAATATTACCGCCAATTATAGGGCTAATTTAGAGCCATATGAACCATGGCCATATTTAACATGATAGAATGTTTGTCATTTTTTTTAATTAGTTGAAAATTGTTTGTTTAAACTTCATGCAACATTTTTAATATTTGGCTTAAAACCACTTTGTGTGGTGGCGTTCTATGTACACACATACATATATCACCAATTTTTTACAGGGACCGCAAAGAATAATTATTTTCCAAATTTTTGTAGACATTTTATTTTCGAAAGAATTTATTTCAAATCTATTTCTTGATTATTTTGTGAGAAATAAATAAAATCTAAAAATAACTTGCATTTTCTGAGTACAAAATTAAAATAAATAAATAACTTTTATTTTCTGAGCAAAAAGTAAAAATCAAAAAATAACTTTTATTTTCTGAGGAATAAATAAAAACCAAGAAAAAAAATTTTATTTTCTGAGTACAAAACTAAAATCAAACAAGTAAAATCGTTATATTCGACCGGGTCGAATCTTAAATACCATCCAAATATTTAGTAAGTGAATTTAAAATGTTCAGCAGAGTGGGATAGAGTTCCTTTATATAATATCGTACGTCAACGCCCACTAAATGGGGCGGGGTGCAAAAATAGACAATATCATGTTTTCCACAGACATTGCTAGACCGTCTTAGACTTCATCACTGGTCAAGAACATACATATTTACTTTATAGGGTCCAATTGTCTTTGGAGGATACAAAAACTGTATTTTGGCGGGGTCGCTCTGGCAAGGGCTTTGGGGGAAACATTTCACCTTTGTCATACAACTCTAGAAATAAATGCTTGGGATAATTATATATAAAATAATATTTTTAATTTTTTTTTTGATAGGGTCATTTACGCGGCAAAAGGGAGGAGGGGGTAGGGCAGAAACAAGCAGTCATAAAACCCTAAAAATAACTGCTTGGGATAAATGTATACAAATTTAAATTTTTTTTTTTTTTTTGGTAGGCTCATTTAGGGGGTGAAGAGGGAGGAGGGGCTAGGGCAGACTAGTACCAGGTTTCGTCTCAGCTTCGTTATTAAAGCTTAAAAATGTTATTTTTAAGGAATGTAGACTTAAGTAAAACAATTTGTTAAATTTTTATGCTATTTTTGCATATAATAACGCCCACTAAAGTGGGGCGGGGTCCACAAATAATTTTTTTTTATTTTATGGCTCCAGTTTAAGGCGTTGAACCGTATTTGACATAAAAATATATCATTTGCTTAACAAAATAACCAAAAAACTTTAAAAATTGTGTTGTTTTTTCTGTGTTGATTTAGTTCTTCTTAGGGGAACTTTTTTCCCCCTTGCCCGATTTAGCCCATCTCCGAACATAACCTGCTGTAAGCTTCAGAATATATTTATACCAAATTTCAAGAGTCTAGCTCTTTTCGTTTGGACTGAACCGTGATTTCCACAGACGGACGGACGGACGGACATGCTCAGTTCGTCTTAGATTTCATCACTGATCAAGAATATACATATATAATTTATGGGGTCTGAGATGGATTTTCCAAATTCTTTTTTGGAGGGTATAAAAATAACTTTTATTTTCTATGTAAAAAATATATCAACTTATTTTTTTTTTAAATAAATTATAATAAAAAAATAACTTTTATTTTCTGAGGAAAAAATAAAAATCACGAAATAACTTTTATGTCTGAGGAATAAATTAAAATCAGAATATAACTTTTATGTTCTGAGGAGCAAATATAAATCAAAATATAAGATATTTTTTTTTAATTAATAAAAATCAAAAAAGAACTTTTATTTTCTGAGGTATAAATAAAAATCAAGAAATAACTTTTATTTTCTGTGGAATAAATAAAAATCAAAAAATAACTTTTATTTTTTGAGAAATAAATAAAAATCAAGTAATACCTTTTGCTTTTTGAGTAAAAAATAAACATCAAAAAATAACTTATTTTTTGAGGAACAAATAAAAATCATTTTATAACTTTTATTTTCTGAGAAATAAATAAAAATCAAGAAATACCTTTTACTTTCTGAGTAATAAATAAAAATGAAGAAATAACTTATATTTTCTAGGAAATAAATAGAAATCAAAATATAACTTTTATCTTTTGGAAAATAAATAAAAAAATAAAAATAAATTTTATTTTGTGAGGAAAAAATAAAAATCAAGAAATAAATTTTATAGTCTGAGGAATAAATAAAAATCAAGAAATAACTTTTATTTTTTGAGAAATAAATAAAAATCAAGAAATACCTTTTGCTTTTTGAGTAAAAAATAAACATCAAAAAATAACTTTTTTTTTGAGGAACAAATAAAAATCATTTTATAACTTTTATTTTCTGAGTAATAAATAAAAATGAAGAAATAACTTATATTTTCTAGGAAATAAATAGAAATCAAAATATAACTTTTATCTTCTGGAAAATAAATAATAAAATAGAAATAACTTTTATTTTCTGAGGAATAAATAAAAATCATGAAATAACTTTTATTTTCTGAGGATGAGATGAAAATCCAGAAATAACTGTTATTTTCTGAGGAACAAATAAAAATGAAAAAATAACTGTTATTTTCTGAAGAATAGATAAAAATCAAGAAACAACTTTTATTTTCTGAGGACGAAATAAATATCAAGACATAACTTTTATTTTCTGAGGATTAAATAAATAACTTTTATTTTCTAAGCAAAATGTGATTTTTTAAATAAAACTTATAACTGGTGCGGTCCTTGTTTTTTATAAAAATTTAGTTAATGTTTGTTACTATATTTTTTATAACTACATCTGGTGTCTTTTGTTGAATATTCTTACAACAATTTCCAAGTGACATTAGAAGAAGAAAATATCTCTTTCATATTTTTTATAATAAATATTTTATTTATTTATTTGTACTACACAAACTGCAACATAAAACGAAGGACTTTATGGGAAAGGGAAGAGTATAATGATTTAACTCAGCAATTTGCGTTGGAATAGCAAAAATATAAAATAAGAAAAGCTTAACTGCAGGGCTTCCTTACAACTCTATTATTTTCATTCGCTCTATTTTACCATCAAAAGCGTTCCAAGTCTCCTTGTCTTGCCCATTTATGTTGTTATCTTACAAATATTTTCTGCTAAGATTTAAAAATTCATCTTCATGTTTTTCCACACAATTCTGAGAAATTTTTAGCTCTACGAAGCAAAAAATAAATCTTTATAACATCTTCGTCATATTTATTGGTGTCATAAATAACTTAAAAATATAAGTTGGTTGCTTTTCTCATGTTTCACTTTCCTTAAGTTACTACATTTCATGTTTAAATTGTATAGGTTAGAAGGGCTGCCCGCAAACTTGCAAAGGACTACAGCAGACGCAATGCATTGGAGCTTATGTTTTCCAACTTCTGAGAATTGAAAAGTTTTCACAAAGCGCAAGAGTTTAGCCGGTGGAGCACCACCTGTGATACTGCAGAAAACGATAGATTAGTTATCGAGGATTTAAATTGTTTGTGTTATTGAGTTTTTGATTTTCACGTTGTCTTTTAATGCTGTGCTTTTTTCCTTTTTCACCCAGATCTGAAAAAGCTTTAATCGTACACAAATAATTTTTTGCTGAATATAATTTTATTCAGAATATTCCCCGTAATCCATCCTAAATGTTTGCAATTTAAAATTCTATTGTTACGTTTTTTTAAATTTTTTATGCCCTTCACTAAAGATGGAAAAAGAAGTTTAAATGCGTTCGAAAATTTGTTTTAAATTCCTAAAAGCATGATAAATAGTCCAAAACACAAAGAAAAGTCAACATTGGTCATCCAACTAATACCGCAAAGCAGAACAGCTGTTTTCGAAAGCCGCTACACTTTCATCGTCAATACTCCTGTATATTTTTGCCTTCCATGATACCAACTGAATTGCTTGAATATGATAATAAATTTTATTTATAAAAATTTTATTACGAAATTACGTACGAGAACTGTTTCAAACCGATGGCAACCCCATTTTATGTAGTACCCGTGTTGCCATCTGATTATTTTCTTCCGTTTCCATTTTCTGCATTTTTTGTTCCATTGTACTTAAGCTTAACTTTTTTGGGGTTTGTCATTCCTTGTATTATTAGCGCAATATTAATTTGCGACTCCCATAAAGTATATATATTCTGGGACCTTATGAATACGGAAGTCGAAAACACGATGTCCCTCACTCCGTCTGTCTGTACATGAAATCGATTTTTCGAAGCCCCCCAAAAAAGCTAGAGACTGCAGTTTTGGATTGATATATTGAAAAAAATCGTAAATAGATTGCTATTGAAAATCAGCAAAATCTAAAATATAATACCAGAGCTGGAGATCTTAAACTTATTTTTCAGGGTTGGACAATATTTTTTTTTTTTGTATATAAAAATCACCAAGTGAAAACCGATGTTTTCTTTAAATAATATTATGGAACATATTTTGATGTTTTGCTCGTAGAAATCAAAAAAGCTAAGAATACAGATCCAGGGTTGGAAAATTTAAACTGTTTTTTGAATATCAAAGTCAACTAAACCAACCTCTAAAAAGCAACATAATTTTTAATTTTTCTTTTCTTTTTTTAATTTTGGAACGAAGTTCCTTATGGGACGATGCGTAGGGGTACCCTAACCGGGGAAAAAACGTCCGTAACGTAAGATTTTTTGTTTCTAAATCAGTGATGCTCGTTTCATAGAGCAATTGCTTATTGGCGACAACCACCACTTTTTTATGCTCATTTAATTCAGTTGCCTTTCAGACGGCAAAGAGTACACATGCTTAGCGGACGTTTTGGTTGCTTTTAAAATATAGTGCGTAAACATAATGATGGTACCATTACGAAAATTTTTTCGTGATATATATAAAACATATGTTTGAAACCCTTTCTTCCGCTTCCGAGAAAGATTTTGATGCCTTTGAACCATTTCTTGATCCTTTAAAGTTGACGTTACAAATTATGAGTTCAAAATACAAACGGGACTCATTATTTTGCGAAGCGAAATAACAGAGTAACCACTCGATGCTATGCTGTCATTTTGGAAAAGTTTGGATGAATTAACGTATCCAGAGTTAAAAAACAATGTTTTGAAGATAATGTTTCTGTTTTCTTCAACTTATATATGCGAACAAATTTTTTTAGATTTGAAATTTATTTGTTCAAAACAAAGGAATAAACTGAGCTCCGAACATTTAAAGCATATTTTGCTCTTGCGAAATTGCCACAGAAGCATTATCGTAGACACATACATATATTGCTTGCTTTTGCTTTTTTAAAAGTAAACAAAGTTCCTATTTTAAACTCATACATAAACTTTAAATGGAAAATCTTTTCCTTGACTTTTTCGTTTTACAGTACCTTTAAATTAGTCTAATTTTCTCACCAATACAAACGCTTTTTAATTTTGAGCACCATTGTTCTAAATCAATGTTTAAGACGTATGAGTAATACGATTCCATACAAACAAATATTCATCATACGCAGCCATGCCGTGACAGAATTCAATTTCGTTTGGGAACAAAATTGATTCTGTATTTTCGCTGGTCGGCGAAAAAAAATCTTAATAAAAAATGTATACCCGAATAATTATTTTCATTATATCTCGAATAGAACTTGGAATTAATATTTTTATAAAAAGGAACTTCGTTCCTATCCGGTGTTCCACGACACCACACATCTTTTTATTCTAACTGCCTATTTCTCATTGTCGAATGAATTCTTTCTTTCGTATAAATCAGAGCTCCGAAATGTTCGCTTGAATTCGAGTAGAGAGTGAAACTCGCTCCAATTCGAGCGCGAGTACTCCTGCGAGTGAAAAAAATATCGAGTGTACTCTATTTTTCTATGCCACTCGAATAAGAGCGCATATGCTTTGCTCGATTTCGAGTGCGAGTAAAATACGCTCGAAATCGAGCAGATTATACTCTTGCCGAGTACTCTTTCAGTCTTTCTCATACAAACAAAAAAAATTTCCACTTAATTTTTTCCCACAATTGTTAATTCCACAAATTGTGTTGTTTCCTTCAAAGTCATAACGAAAATATTTTCGAGTTTCATTATTTATGTCTTTATTGTTCATTATAATATAGAAAATATAAGTAAACTTTTAAAAATATAATAAAACTTTTTTATAAAACCAACTAATTGCTCCGCACACGCGCACTGTATGGAAAGACTGAAAGAGTACACAAAAACCACACGCACACACAAGTCAGCAAAGACAAACAGTTTCTATTTTTCCACTCGATTTTACTCTTAAGAGTAAACTCTCACTCTATTTCGAAGATTTTTACTCCCACTCTTATTTTTTAAAAAGGAGTACTCGCGAGTACTCCCAACTAAAAAAACGAGTTGTAACACTCGTAATCTTCGAGTACTCTTCTTCGCGAGTATTTTTCAGTCGCAAGTAAAATAGAGTGAATCTGAGCTCTGGTATAAATACATTTGAAACAAAAACAATTTATAAAATTTTGTTTTTGTTTTAAATATAATTGTACGAAAGAAAGAATTCATTCGACAATGAATAATAGGCAGTTAAGCAAATGATACATTTTTATAAATTTTTTGGACCCAGCGCCTTTTAGTTTACATGGAAAAATAGTGTAAATATTTAACAAATTGTATTCCTTAAGCCTACATTCATTAAAAATTAAATTTTTAAGCTTTTATGGCGAAGCTGAGATATTCTCTGATCTTCCCATGCCCTACCACTCTACCCACCTTTGGCCCCTATATGATATTTTCTACACTTAATTACCCCACAAATTTACTTTTTCTACGATAAAGGTGAGATGTCTCATCTACGACCCTTCCCAGAGTAGCGGTCTCAAAATTGATTCTGACCCAGAAGTTTAAAAATTTTTAATTCATTTCTCTTTTGGTACACGTTAATATAAAATATTAAATGCAGAAATAATTTAAATTGCTTTTATGCTGATGGAGGGTATTTCAGATTCGACCTGATCGAATATAACATTCTTACTTGTTGTAGTTAGAAAACCTTAAAACTTGTAAAATCTATTAGTTATTTCGTTTCAATAAATAAATATTAATTAAGTTGTTACTTTTCTCACATGATATTTGAAAAAAAAAAATTCAGATAGGTCATTTTGCCAACCCATGGCAATATATTACAAAGAAACATGTGAAGTTTTATGTCTCACTAACTCGCAATTATCTAAAGAGGAGAAAAATTATTTGCTTCACAAACTTTTTAACTCATAATAAATATATAAAAGACATGCTTCTTTCATTAGGAATATAAAAAAACGCAGAACGTAAAATAAATTAAGTTGAAATCAGCGAAAAAGAAACTATTTAATCGATTTTTTAAAAGGCGATGAAGAGCCAGCAATTAAATTAAGCAAAAAAAAAATGGGGTCAAATATATAATTTTGTCTTTGCAACTAAAGCTAAAAGTTATTTTGTTGTTTCAGTTTTAAAGATATAACCCAGCAAATGTTTTAATACGTTTCTGCTCTATATTTCTGTTAATTTTATTCTATGATTCTACTTTTAAAATTAAGATTCAAAGAATTATTTGTATTGTAATTGTTATTAACTTTTTCACCTTTATTCGAGGTCGTTTTTTATATAAAATTATTTCAATTTTATTTTATTATTCAATATTTCGTTAACAATTTGGTAATACCATCAGGAATAAGTAATAGTAAATTGAAAATTTAATTGTTAACGAAATAGTGAATAATAAAATAGAATTGAAACCGCTTGCAAAAGTTGAAAAATTGAACAAAGAACGCTGATGAGATGGCGCACAGTGGGATTTTTAGTGCAATAAGTAATTTTGGCGACACATAAAATTTAAAAATGTAATGATGCAGTTTTGTAGAAAATCGATTCAGTATGAATAATCCATAAATTGTATCCAAAAAAAACGTTTATTTGTCTTTGAAATAATGAAGTAAAGTCACATGTAAATTTTGGTTCAAAATATTGAAAACTGTTTACGCACGTCTATAGTGTTTGTACGTAAGATAATTTTATTGCTCTGATTTAAATAGTGATTTTTTACAGCCTTTCCTGCGTATTTAAAAATTATAAAGTTCGCTCTTATGGTTTAAAAGATATGATAGAATGAAATTTGTTCCATAATGTGCCGTGATTGCAAACTTCCTTTGGAAGAAAAAAAGGGTTGCTCGGTCGTGCTAGATGCTCCCGCTATAATAAAATGAAAGGTAAGACTCCATATTATGAATTAAAAAAAAAGTTTAAATAATTAATAATCTTTTATAAAATCATAAAATTTGTCTCCAAATTCATGACATTTTTAATTTAAAAAAATTACAAAAGTAATTAGTTTTGGTAAAGAAAAAAAAAGTTGCGGGAAGAAATATAATATGGGTTATATGGGCGATGAGTGGTGGGCGTTAATTAAGGTAATAAAGGCTCTATGCCAAATTTCAAAAGTTTTGGGCCAAAAATAAATTTTGGGTTGTATGGGCGGTGGGTAGTGGGCGTGGCCAATTTTTATGGAACTTTATATTTTTCTTAATTGATGTAATAAAAGGCTCTGTGCCAAATTTCAAAAACTTTGGGCCAAAAATAATTTTTGGGTTCTATGGGCGGTGAGTAGTGGGCGTGGCCAATTTGTATGAAACTTTATTTTATTCTTAATTGAGGTAATAAAAGGCTCTGTGCCATATTTCAAAAGCTTTGGGCCAAAAGTAAATTTTGGGTTGTATGGGCGGTGGGTAGTGGGCGTGGTCAATTTTGATGAAACTTTATATTTTGCTTAATTGAGGTAATAACAGGCTCTGTGCCAAATTTCAAAAGCTTTGGGCCAGAAATAAATTTTGGGTTGTATGGGCGGTGGGTAGTGGGCGTGGTCAATTTTGATGAAACTATATTTTCTTTAATTGAGGTAATAACAGGCTCTGTGCCAAATTTAAAAAACTTTGGGCCAAACATAAATTTTGAGTTCTATGGGCGGTGGGTAGTGGGCGTGGCCAATTTTTATGAAACTTTATTTTATTCTTAATTGAGGTAATAAACGGCTCTGTGCCATATTTCAAAATCTTTGGGCCAAAAATAAATTTTGGGTTCTATGGGCGGTGGGTAGTGGGCGTGGCCAATTTTAATGAAACTTTATATTTTTCTTAATTGATCTAACCATAGGCTCAGAGCAAAATTTCGACATTCTACGAGCACTCCTTATATTTTTTGCCAACAATTTTATGAACAAATCCCTCTGTGTGGAGTAGCGACCTCGAAATCAGAGGGCAAATTACGGCATTGTATGGAAATTTCGATCGATATCGAGTGCGGTAATTTGGCCCCAGTACTGATCCTTTCCGCTGGTTCGATGATTATGAAAAATATTCTTAATATTCCACTCTTAATATAAATAGAATTTGAACAAATTTATTTATTAAATAAAAATTAAAAATAAATTGCAGTTTCGCAGATTTGAACTTGGAGCCTGTTGAAAAAATTAACATCCTGTAATATAATTTACATAAGAAAGTTCAACTAATAAAATAGAAATTCATACATAGAATTGAAATAATTTTATATAAAAAACCACCTCGAGTTCAATAAATAATAAAATAAATTTGTATTATAATTATTTTGGAAAACAATTCCTATGTTTATGGCATTCTAGTTGGAGATAAAATTATATAAATTTTTCGTATTTAGTTATTGTTGCAAATCAAAACCACAAATCATACCTGCTAACGAAACCATCCAAAATTTTGCTGGGTTATTTTATTGTCTTTTATAAATAAGGAAATACAAAACAAATAAATGAACAAATGAAAATTGACTGTTATCATTTTACTTGGAAGCAAACGAATTTTCTATTAACTTTCTACTGTCTGCCATTCAGTCTGCATTAATTTAATTAAATAATTCAGCTTCGCTACACAAAATAAATACATATTAAAAAAAAAAGAAAACTTTGTCTTTATTATTTCGACACCAAATTGATGGATATTCGTTTTATGAACCCATTTTCTATATTAAATAAACTATCAATTCTTTCTTCCTCTGTTTTTAGAATCATAAAAACTGAACAAATGAGCTCCCCACTCACAAATTTATTACTTGCCGCCAAAACCAATAGCAGCAGACTATTTACGCGTTGCTGTTGCAATTCAGGTTCATCTGCGTGCCAATTTGTGTTTTTAAATTTATGTTAAACTCTAGGATACATTTTTATTTCAAGTGTTATGTTTTAATTAACATTTTATTGTCACTATTAGTCAATTAAGGTAATTTAGTTTTTTAAAGGGTTAAAAAGGAACACAAGTTAAATCAACTAAGTATCGAGGAATAATTTGAGTGTTAGGAAATTTTTTATTTAACATATTGTCGTAATTATATTTTAAATGTAATTTTTTTATTATTGTTTAACCATCAACAAATAAATTTAGTTTGTAATAATTTAACATTAATTAAATTTAAACTTTTTAAGGAATATAACAATCGTGTAAATCTTTCATAAATTTATATTTAAATTTACATACAAAATTTTACCTAAAAAATAGTGAAATAGTAGAAATATCTACACTGATCGTAGTCGCAAGGCATCTCTAAATCAGTCAACATCAAGTCTCATTGGTCTAATTTTTTAAGAGCAACCAGATCACTGATCGCTCTTTTGAAAGTTTAAGCACCAATTGTATTTTGTAAAGTATAAGTTTTGTGAACAAGTATAAGTGTTTATACTATATATATATATATATATATATATATATATATACACATATATATATATATATATATATATATATACATATATATATATATATATATATATATATATATACATATATATATATATATATATATATATATATATATATATATGTATATATATATATATATATATATATATATATATATATGTATATATATATATATATATGTATATATATATATATATATATATATGTATATATATATATATATATATATATATATATACATATATATATATATATATATATATATATATATATATGTATATATATACATATATATATACATATATATATATATATATTTTTTTTTTTTTTTGGACGTAATGATAGCAACTATCAATAGTGGCCCCACGACAACTTCACTAGCACCACCCTGGGACAGCTTTGGCATTTCATCAGGGTGGGTAGTATTATCAGTATTATTCCTACGTCCTCCTTAGTTCCTAGGTAAGGAGGTTCGGAACTGATGCGCATATTTAATCGTCAGTAGCTAACGAATCCTAAGACGTACTAACTCTCCTACGAATCTGTGCTAATCTGCGAAGTTCTATTAGAACAAGCTGTACAAAACTACACACTCTGGTCCAATTCAATAAGGATTCCAGCATGGTCGGAATAATATTCTCCGGGCTGATCGTACGCCCCAAGCCTTCCTCTAAATACGACCTCCAGTTGCTGAATCGTGAGCAGACAAAGACGACATGCTCAGCATCCTCAACCACATTCCCACCACAGTGTGGACAGAACGGAGAGTCGTCGTGCTTAAAACGAAATAGATATGACCTAAAGCAACCATGTCCAGACAAGAACTGTGTTAGGTAATAGTTCAGATCACCATGTTTCCTAGTCAGCCATAATCTGATGTCGGGTATTAATGAATAAGTCCATCTTCCCTTTTCAGTGGTTGACCACCGTTCTTGCCATTTTTGCATACATAAATCAGAGTTATCCCTATTCATGATTTCTAAATCGATAGGGATCATACCCGCAATGATAAAAGCCGCCTCGTCCGACACTGTCCGAAATGCACTACATACTCTTAAAGCAGCTAGCCTATACACAGGGCATACCAGCCCCACATATGTGGAATATCTAAGTGAGTCTGACCATACCGGGTGTGCATATTGGATAATGCTCCTTACTACTCCAGCGAGCAGTTTCCTCTGAAGATACTTTGGCCCTCTCGTGTTTGGCATGATCCGAGATAGCGCCAAACAGGTCCCTGATGCTTTGGATGCTATATATCGCAAGTGCTCGCGAAAAGATAGCCGTGTGTCAATCATCACACCCAGATATTTCAGAAATGCCTTTGATTCTATGGAACAGGTGCCAACATTGAGGGTAATAGTTTCCCTAGCCTTACGACTACTAATCAAAACCGCTTCGGTTTTATGATCAGCTAGAGTCAATCCCATTGCAGTGATCCAGGACTTTACTAATTGTACGCTGGCATTTGCAATGGTTTCTGCCTCCAGCAATTCCTTAGCTTCACACACCAGCGCTATATCGTCTGCGAATCCCACAATCTGCACTCTCTCAGGTAACCTCAACCTTAGTACTCCATCGTACATTACGTTCCACAACAATGGTCCAAGTATCGATCCTTGGGGAACACCACCACTAATCCTACGTTTCCTTATACCCGCATCTGTACTATAGATCAATTCCCTATACCGGAAATAATCCTGCACTATCCCTATCAGATATTCTGGGATGTCCAATCGAGTTAGAGCATCAACAATATGCACCCAGCTCGCTGTGTTGAACGCGTTCTTCACATCCAGCGTCACAACTACACAGTACTCCTTTGTGCCATTCCTCCAACTCCTGCCATAGATAGTCCGTGCAGCAGTTTCTACTACCACATTTATAGCATCCACTGTTGACCTCGCCCTCCTGAAGCCAAATTGGTTGTCTGATAGACCATTTCTGTCATCAACGCAATTCCCAAGTCTTCGGCAGATCACACCCTCTAGCAACTTCCCACATGTATCTATCATACACAGTGGCCGATAAGATGAGGGATCATCTAGGGGTTTATTGGCTTTTGGTATTAATACCAACTTCTGCCTCTTCCATCTTGTTGGAAAAATTCCCCTACCTAAGCATGTATTCACCATTCTTAAGAACTGCTCGGGACAAAGCCTGACGGCCTCCTTTAATACTATATTTGGAATGCAGTCGAGTCCAGGTGCCTTCTTGTCTCTAAACCTAGAGACAACGTCCTCAATCTCAGCTATTGTAACCGGGGGAAAATTTAATGTCCCAATTGGAGGGTTGTGCTCCCAAGGTGGTGCGTCCTGCTGGGGAAAGAGATGGTCTACAATTTCCTCCAGGATTGGCCCCTCACTCGGTTGCAACGGGGTCAGGCATTTAAGTTTTTTGGTGACCAGCTTATATGCGAGACCCCAAGGATTATCATCCACCTCATCACAGATATTAAGAAAACACTGCCGCTTGCTCCTACGAATTGCATCCTTTAGGGCCTTCCTCCTATTCCTGTAATTCTCCTGGTATACGCTATTCTCTAACCTACCTCGAGTTCTTGTATACTGCCTTCTGGCACGTATACACTCCGCCCTCAAGCCGGCAATATCATCATTCCACCAATAAACCGGTGACCCCTTTACGGATCCTATATATATATATACATATATATATATATATATATATATACATATATATATATATATATATGTATATA